>OY720604.1:10209805-10824611 GCA_963151315.1 Nymphalis c-album
GTTGGTGAGTTAAACATAAATAAATTTAATTGGTCGGGGGACCCCCATCAGGAACGAAGTTCTTTGCGATATTTTTTTGGCTCAAAGACGTTTTTAAAATTAAGACTTTAATTGATTATATTACTGTATTTTTGTCACGCCAATACGCGCCTTAATGCAATCTCCCTTTGTGCAAATTTCCTAATCAATGATTAAGGAACGATTAAAATTTTGCAGTTCAATTAACACCTGTTTTTGAACAACAATCTCTATTTTAGTAATTTACCCCTCCAATTAAACAAAGTTTATTATAGATAATAAATAGCCCAAAGCTCTAATCTAGGATTGCAAGTCTTTATTACTTTTATATTTTTGTAATTTTAAGAACGTTAGGTAAGTATTTTAAATAAAATTAATTATATATTTTTATTGAGTTTGCTAATATTTAACTTAATTAATAATAGAAAACAAACGCTCGATCGTTTGGCGTGGTTTAGCGTTCAAAGATTCGGCATAAGTCAAAGTCAGAATCCCTTGCACAGTACTGAATTCGAACGACCAACGAATCGCATTTTGTAGCATTTTAGAGGTAGGCATAACGCTATTTCGTTATGTGACGTGACTCTGGGTACTGCCGTTTTACTCTACTGTAAGCCGCGTAAAGAACTTCGTTCCAAAAAGGTGTATGCGCCATGTGAGGTCGTGTAACCGATCTCATACATTAAAGCCCTTACAGTTAGTAAGCTCCAACCGAGCGCTAAGATTATACATCTAATAAAATCAATTCAATATTTGTTGGTTACTACAATTTATTATTAATTGAAGCGAAAATTACGAAAATTGAATGAAACGTTTCAATTACTGTTACAGGTATAGTGGCTTCAGTGCTGATAGCAATAATACTGGTCGTGATCCTCGTGCTCAAGTTTGTGTTCCGGCTGGACCCCTCCTACAAGGTGACTGAGGATAAGAACTATCAACAAAGTGCTAGTGCGGCATTGCTAGGAAACCAGGTCAGTAACTGACCAAAGCGCTTCATACATCATACATCGTTCTACACCTCATTACATATGAATGAAATCACAGGCATCGAACTGGCAACTGATGCAATAATAGCCGTTTTAGCAGTTAAATGAAAGTTTAGGGAACACTAAATAATGTTAGACGTACCATTTTAGTTAATATTTGTTGCTTTTTATGTTTTTGTCTAACGTATAAAAGACAACATTCGTTTTACGTTTATCTGCATTGATAATAAATTTCTAGCGCATTTTATCTAAGCCCGCAAATAATTCTGTTCGCATTTATTTATAAGCTAATTTTTGAAAGTCTGAAAAGTTAGGTTTAGTGAAAATTGATCAGATTCCTAACTATCATTTACTTAGAGATAGTTATTGACATATTAAGTTTTGCTTATAGTTTTAATCTTATTATTTAAAACTTTTAAATTCTCCTAATTTGAGATATCGTGTCAACGCTTCGTAAAATTCAGCAGGCTCATTCGAGCTACCAAAGCGCTTCGAGCGCTGCGGGCGCTGGCGGCGCGTCCCGCTCGCTGCAGCCTCTAGCGCTGCAGCGCAACGGCAGCGCGCCGCTCGCGCCGCCCCAGCCCGTGAAGCGCGACGGCATCAAGGAGTGGTACGTGTAGGTGTGTACTGTTAGGTGGCTTGTGGTCGCTCGCTGGAGGGTCGACGATGACGTTGATGTTCGATTATTTCATTTTAAATACTAAATATTGTACTAACTGCTACTGAATTTCCCTTAACTGTAACAAACGTATATGTTTGACGTTTAACAAGAAAAATACACAAGAAAACCTAAGATTTTGTATCATATTATAATTTAAGTGTTAGCTGTGAGTGTATTGTATCAGCGCAGCGGTGTACTTTGTTCTTAAAATAATATATGTTGCTTGGTCTACTATACATATACCAAACCAGTATCTGATGTCTATTATAAAGTCAATATAATTTTCAATGAGCTCAATCAATCAGAGGGTCAATGAAACGCATATTATTGTAAGTTACAATACAGTACAACTGCCTTCGTCTATGTAATTGTATTGATTCTGGACTGTGTTTTAGTTGTATTGTATCATTATTTATATATCATTAGTTTATGAAATGCAACAAATTATAATGATGATCCAGCTTGATTTGTTAATTTATGACTAAACTAATTAAATTAATCGAATAAAATAATAATATCAGTACCAAAACATATAATAACATGCCTATTTGTGTTCAAAAAGCTATATCGGTGATAGTTATACAGATTTCTTAATACCGCTGCAACAATACTTAATTTGAAATTGGATCTAAAATTAAAAATAAATCCTTAATAATAATAATAATTTGTACACAATCGTTTACGATCAACCTAAAAATGATTTAGATCCATCAAGGTGCTAAGTGATTTTTTAATGTTATTGACCCTGATTTAAAAATATATACAAAACCAGCGACGAATTTATGTACTCAACCTACAAGTCACCTAAAAAGGAACATATCAGCCGTAGATCGATTTATATACGAGAAGTAGTGATTCGAATATCAACCCGTAGACGCTTCCTTAATTAGCTGAATGGATATAATTGATAATCGATATAAAAAAGCTGAAATCGATATTAATGGTTGGTAATCGATTAGTAATTGTTAAGTTGCATAAGATAGAAATGAAATACCGACTGATACGCAAGTGTTATTGTAAATATTAATTATCGTAACGTTGTAGTCACTTGTGCGATCGGGTGTGAGTTAACGACAATTTAAACAATTCTGGATTATTGAATGGAAATATATAATTGAATCTCTCAAGGAATGAACAACAATAATATCGTCTGATTCAGTTCCCAATTTTACCATTACAATACGATTATATTATTCATTTAAACTGTTCTTGTTGTGAATCAGATAATCTTGAGAGGTTATATTAAAATGTCTATCGCATATTGCTTTCATGATTGTTGTCTTCTATTTTTTTTAATTTTGATTTTCTTTGTTATCGTCATATTAAATCATACCATGCCCTTTCTGCCTTTACTAGTTTAACTTATGCTAAGACTTATAAATAGATTGGCTGTAATAATTATTTCATCAGATATTTCGACAATTTGTTATTTTAAATTTATTTTTTTGATAATTTAATAGATCCGTGAACTAATCTTATTTATCTCGTACTTTGATTTGAAAAATATAAAATATCTGATGAATATAATTAAACTACAAACAATATGAATAGGGGTACAAGGCTAAAATTTGGGCTGCCATCACTGAAAATGAAGCATATCGTTCAACTGAAGACTTCAGCACTTTTACAATTTAAAGTTTCTCTTTCCTATATATATTAGGTCTTATACAATATTTTTAATGAATAGACGATGCGAGTAGGGATATGAAATGTATTGTTGAGGGTCGATTAGCTTGATAGAGACAGGTATAATAACATAGGAGGCGTTAAAACGTATGAGCTTGTAGGAAATGGTGGTTCCGTAGATAATTCTATGCATTAACCCATTAAGTTCAATGACATTGTTTATTTAATTGTGTTACCGATTTTTCAAGTAGAGGCCTAATTGATGAGTTATTTATTTGAAAGTTAATGAATTTCAAATTGTTGAAAATAATGTAAATATTTATAAATTTAACATGAAAATTAAAGAATTATAACTACTCAAGGACTAGTTCCTCAATGCGTCCTAATCGTATCCTATTTATAAAATAATCAAATAAAAAAATAAATCGCATAACTTCATGACCATTTTGAAATTCTTTAATTCTTATTGCTTTAAAATTAAATTGATTTTTAATCAAATAACAATTTATTATGTGTGAAATTTTCTGTGTCATCGTTTGTTTCTTTTCTTCTTCCTACATTAAGTTTGCTATTAGTATATTTATCTTCGATTAATTAATTATTAATTTCAATAAATTTATTCAGATCATCAAAGCAAGTAAGTTAAGTAATTTCGCCCTAAGCTTTGTCATTAACAAATTCCTCTACAATTTTTTATATTACTGAAGAATCGCTTATATTTTTTACAATAAAAAAAAAACATCCACCGTCCCGTTTTCCTCTTTCCCGATAAATTTTCAATTAGCTTTAAATAAATGTCATATTTATATAGATTGTTATGGAGCACAGGTTTTAGGTACTCGAAGTTGCATTTATTGTATATAGTTAATGTAATTAAATTGTATTTTACGGTGTAATGTCACACTCGTTTTACGGCACAAAATGTTAGAACAACAATTTGTTTGTCAATTTTAGGTCGTAATTAATGGTTAATGTAATTTAATTATTTATTTATACCGGATAGTTGTGTTTCGTTCGCATTATTAAATTAAATCATTTTACAAGCTTATCTTTGATGTGTTTATCATCAGGCATTTTAGTATGAATATACTTCATCTTTTCAAATAAATGTATCTAAGAATAGATATTATAACGTTTTATTGTAAAAGATTCACTTTCGTGAGCTATCAATTTAAATAGATACACATTTATAATATAAATTGATTAACTTATTGAACGTTATTGAATCTTTTTTGATAAAATACTTCGTATCTATTTAGTGCTTCTTACAAAATTTAAAGTATCTGATGATCATAGAAATTAAAGAATTGAAGACACCTGCATGATCAAACTAAGATATACTATCTATGATTTGTAAAATTTACGTCACATCTAAGCGAGAGACGAGTTGATTGCTACAAATGCAAAGATATCTCAAAATTAACTGATCGCATAGGTTTGGCCGTAGCTTTATAAATGGTTCGTAATATTTATCTTAGCTGAGTATCGCAGATGTGTTCGATCCCTAATGATATGTTTGTTTCAACCGTATTCGATTGCAATTGTTGTACAGCCGATCTCAATCGGACCAAGGTTTGTTTGTGTATAACGTCAAATTTTGAAAATAAATAATAATGTAATTTACATCTTGGTTTTGTTATTTACAAAATTCCTTTATAAATGAAATGAAACAAAAATTCAAAAACTCGAATTTGACCGTCGTGGAATGAGCTCCAAATCTTGTCCACGTGAGAAGATGGTCACGATTCTGCTGGAGAATATTTACAGGCTTCTGTACTTTTAATTCAAACAACAATCTAAATATACCATGACTTTATTAATGTAAGCTCAAGCACTTTTGAAAGAATTAATATATCGTAAACAGTGGATATATATTTGTATCTCTCACTACCCTGTAATTAATATTATATACTTACATAATAACATCTTAAATTCAATTTCAAAACGGTTCTAAGAAATCATTGTTATAAATAAGCCTAAACTAGCCTAACCGATCTCCTTATATCTTTGCGGCCCTGGTACCTCGAACAATAACGATTGAGTTACATTTACGAGTTTGCGTTGGCGAGGTATCGATAGCGCCCCGCCACAGCCGACGCGCCCGCCAACGCGCCCCACGGCGTGCTTTTTTTAATGATCTGATATGATACTTTTGAAATAAAATTATTAATATTATCTTTAATTTAAAAAAAAAATCCTTACCACCATTGACGTTCCTGCTCTTATTGAGCCTCATGGAATTAGTCGTGATGATGGCAAGGA
The DNA here is from genome assembly GCA_963151315.1 of Nymphalis c-album. Lineage (NCBI taxonomy): Eukaryota > Metazoa > Arthropoda > Insecta > Lepidoptera > Nymphalidae > Nymphalis > Nymphalis c-album. The sequence continues at coordinate 10,215,362 of OY720604.1, forward strand.
ACCTGATGGACTGACATTGGTTCCCTGGACGGAGGCTACTACTCCCTGGAGGACGGGCACTAGTATGGGACGCAACATTTGTTGATACACTGTAAATGCTACTGATGCTTGGTATGGGCTCTCCTACGAATTATAGAGTGATAATCCGTTTTGGATAGGAATTGAACAAAATCCGTTCTTAGTGAACGTCTACGTGCTTTAAAATTAAAAGAAAACAAGTATAGTATGACGATGTAAACAATGTAAACTACTTGGTGGTAGAGCTTTGTGCAAGCTCGTCTGAGTAGGTACCACCCACTCATCAGATATTCTACCGCAAAGCAGCAGTATTTTTTATTGCTGTGTTCCGGTTTGGATGAGTGAGCCAGTGTAATTACAGGCACGAGTGACATAACATCTTAGTTCCCAAGGTTGGTGGCGCATTGGTGATGTAAGTGATTGTTAATATCTCTTATATTGTCAATATCTATGGGCGTTGGTGACCACTTACCATCAGGTGGCCCGTAAGCTCGTCCACCTTCCTATGCAAAAAAAAAAAATCTCTGATATAGTACATTGGTTTAGTGTAATAATCTTATGTTAAATATGAACGGAGAGTCGATGTATCCAGTTCAGTACTATATTTCTTGGCCTTACTGTTGATGGTAAGGTGCAGTGAGTCCCACATATTAAAGCATTGGCGATAGACTAAGCTCAGCGGCTTTTGCGGTTAAGAAAATAATATTTTTTACCGATATTGATTCGGCCCGCTTTGTATATTTTAGTTATTTTCACCTATGTCATTATGCTGTGGTGCAATGCAGCCGCTATCAATACGGTATTTGTGCTGCAAAAGGAGCCCTAAGATTATTAAGTTGCTTCTCAATACATTCTATGTAATGTTATGTATGTACGGAAAAACATTAATGATTTTTTGAGAAAATGTGATACTCATAACATTGGTACAAGGAACAAACTCACATTAATTACTTCCGTTACTCGACTGCATAATGAGTGGCTCTTTTGTGGGGCAATGTATATGATTCTACAACATTCAATTTAAAAAAATTGTAAAGAAACGCTTGTGTGCTAAAGGTTATTATACAATTAATGATTTTATGGATGATAGCACACCTTGGGAATGAGACGATCGCCGCATGGCTATTTCTATTTATCTTTTTTGTAAACCATAAAAAAGACATAAAAACCAACCCGCGGAGTTTCTGTCGTTGGTTCTTCTCATAGCTGAGGGTTTTTTTATGAAGAAAGTTGTAAATCGATTATATAGAATATATTATGTAGGTATAGAACTTATAGTAGTAAAATATCTACAAATATAGCCCAACCTCTAAATCGAACCTGGGACTAAATAGACCCACCCTTGACCAACTGAATATTATATTTAGCGTAAATGAATATTTTGTTAAATACGTATTATTTTATCATTTCTTTCTTGGTTGACATTAGAGAAGTTCATGGCGGCCATTATGAAAATAATCGTGTATTACTTATGATTGGACCATTTAGATTTAAATGTCAAGATAATGCTAAAGGGAAAACACTAAGACAGATGTCATAAACAGTTTAGAAAAAATGTATTAAGAAAAGTTCTACTCGACATTGATCTAATGGATTTTGTAATAGACGCGAAAGCCATTCTCTAAATATTTCAAAATAATTTAGTTCGGCATTCGAATTATGATTTTACAAGATAATATTATAGAAAATATTATTTAAAATCTTATACATTTGACTTCGGCTCGGAATATAAATTGTATCGAGAAAAGAAACAAAATACGTTGTTTATTTACTTATTAAAATATATCTATACTAATACATAAAACTAAGGAGTTTGTTTGCTTGATCCGGTTAATCTCAGGAACTACTGGTTCGAATTTAAAAAATATGTATATTATATAATCATTTATTTATTTATTTCCAAATGACAACTTAGCTTATTTCTCATACAAAATATACAAGAGCAAAGGGTATAATGTATTATGCAGTAAACCCGAAAGTAAAATCAGATTATAGAATACAACAATGCTAGGCAACCCGAGTTCGATTCATATTACCCCCCGTACTAGGTGAACTGTATGACGGTATAATATTTGTGTTATATAGTTCTTTTATCAAGGAAGATTCTAGGCTTATTTTTATTCCTTATATTTTTATTGATTATACGCGGGCGAAACCGCGCGGCACTGCAAGTAATATTATATAAATATTGAGCCAATACCCTGTGGCCTAGGTGCTAGAACGCGTTAATCCTAACAGAAGATAGCTGGTTCAACTGGGAAATTCCCACTTAGTTTTCAGTTTAGTGTTTATATTCTGCTCTGAGGTGTAGAAAAGATCGTTAGATAACGTGCATGACTCGTTGCTACGTCATCATTGGAGTAACGAGACTGCCTAAGAAGCTATAAAGGCCTATTTTCACCAGTATGAAGTTTAAAAACTGTAAATTTATGTAAAGCTAATTAATGATTTTTGTTGAATGAATGTTAAATAAAATAGATCACTTTAACCTCACAGAAGATTTTCTAACATAATTTGCTTCGCTTTATATGATGTAATGTGTGATTTTTCTTAAAGGAAACTATTTATTATGATAAGTTAAATGTTTAAGTTAATTTAATCGAAGGTGGAGTAGAAATAAACAGACCTTAGATTTGATGCAATTTACCAATAGTTTTGCTATATATTTATGTGTACTATACATAGTTCTTGATTTATGTATCCTTCTGTTTAATACGACACTATGTCGCTTGATTATTTATACTCTAATTATACTTCCAAATTAACGATAAAAACTTCATAACTTAACTTAAATAACAACTTCATAACTTAAAAAATAAGAATTATCCGAATCATTTATCATTATCTTATTACTTTTTTAATAATACAATAAATACCACAAGTTTAACTTTCCTGACTTTAGGCTTTGTATAAAGGTTTGCATCCATTGCATTTTTCATTTCTTAACTAGCAAAGTGTCTAGAAACATGACCAATATCATGCTATTAAGAAATATATTCATTGGTATACTTCTAGTAAATATAATTTCTACAGTAGGTGGCGAAAACTCTCTTTTCATTTCAGATGAAAATTTTGTAAAAATAGCAAACAGTGCTGAATGTGTGTTAAATCTATCCGCTAAATATTTTGTTGATAAAAGGGCTTTAAGCGGCAGTATTGTAGTAGTAAGTGTCAATTCCAATGCATCAGCTGACGAAAGCCAGTTATTAAAAACTATGCATAAAGGAAAAAAATATTCTATCATGGTTAAGAACGCTTTTCGTCGACACGCCAACGCCTCCCACTTTCGGGAGAAAGCTAAAAATTATTTGCTTATATTAAAGAAGAAATTCGAGCTCATGAATCACTTGGGACAATTGAGTGGATTACCAACTTGGAATCCATTAGCTAAAGCGATAGTTTACTACAAGCTGAAACCGAGAGAAAGTGGTTCAGAAATAGCTAAATCATTTATCAACGACCTTAGAAAGTATAGAATTCTAAAAAGTATGGCATTCATATACAATCCATTAAACGAAGAAGTGACATCATATTCGTGGACCCCATACACTGATGAAAATTGCGCCGGCAAATGTAACTCCGTATACATTTTAGACAAATGCAGTAACAATAATATAAAACAATTAGAAGTTCAAAGGGAAATGTTTCCATTAGACTTAAAAGGATGCCCCTTAATAACATACGCTGTAATATCCGAACCATACGTGATGCCTCCTGAAAGGAAAGTTTTGAATACAATGTGGGACGATGCTTATGAATTTGAAAAAGGCGGAGAGATTAATCTTGTGAAGATTGTAAGTGAATTCACAAACATGAGCCTTGTTATTCGTATGTCAGAGAAACAGGAAAATTGGGGTGAGATATATGCAAACGGCACCGTGACTGGTGGATATGGTGCCTTGCTAAACGACTCAGTGGATCTCCTATTCGGTAATATAGAAGTTACAAGAACTGCACGTAAATTATTTCATCCGACGGTGAGTTATACTCAAGACGAGATGACATGGTGTGTGCCTAAAGCGAAACAGGCCGCGACTTGGGACAACTTATTTATAATTTTTCAATGGTCTACGTGGGTTGCAACATTAATGAGTGTTTTAATAATGGGTCTAATTTTCCATTTCCTGCATTATAGAGAAAATAATCGGACACCGATATGGCCAACGAACTCAATTTTAATGACGTTTAGTATGCTGCTTGGGTGGGGAGCGAAATTTGATGCGAAATCGTCAGTGTTTCGCATACTGATTTTCGTTTGGCTTTGCTTTAGTTTAAACATGGGGATATCGTACGAATCATTTCTAAGAAGCTTTCTAATGCACCCACGATTCGAGAAGCAGATAAGCAGCGAATCGGATCTTATTCAGTCTAGAATTCCTTTGGGAGGCAGGGAGATTTACCGATCCTATTTTGAGACTAATAACGCAAGCTCGTTTTATTTATATCGCAAATATAACTCGACAACGTTCTCAGAGGGGATAAGACGAGCGGCTCTAGATAGGAATTTTGCCGTTGTTTCATCGAAGAGGCAAGCCAAATACATAGATCAGAAATTAGGTAAAGGTGCGCCGTTGATTTACTGCTTCCCCGAGAGCAATAACCTTTACAAGTACGGGGTTGTTTTACTCGCTAGGAAATGGTTTCCAATGTTGGAAAGGTTTAATAATATTATACGAAGTGTTTCAGAAAACGGTCTAATAGATAAATGGAACAAAGAACTGTTTATTCACAGCATCAGTTCGGATGGAACTAGCGCTATACTCCCGTTAGGTATTCAGCACTTGCTTGGGGCTTTTATGCTGATTGGAATCTTGTACACTCTTAGTATAATAGTGTTTATAGCTGAAGTAGTTTTGGGTTATCTCAGGAAGAAAAAGGAATCCGAGAAATGTATTGTAAAAATCCGTAAACAAAAGCCAACTGTTTAGATACGAAGTGGGTAGAACATCAACTCGGTGATGTCGGTTCCCGGAGGCCGATTGCCATGTCATATTAGATAATACTTGGAAAATAATTTTTCAAACGTTGTATGAAGAAATTTATATTATACGTTGTTGTCTATTGTTTGATTTCAATATTTCATAAATAAATTACTGCTCTACTGTATTAATGTTTACATATATGGCGTAGTTGTTAAGATGATGTATGAGAATCGACGAACTTTACTAAGCCAATAAATAGTTCCAGTATCCAACCATTGGATTCCACCATGTCATCAGCTTGTTGGTACTAAATTATTGTATTAACACCCGGATTAGATATATAATAATTGCTGCGTTTTATCTCAATTATTAAGTTAAAATCTCTGATCCTATTTTACTCAATATTTTTTGAAATTATTCGGATCTAAGATTAGGAAATGTTAAATGTTTTGACGTGACAACGTCTAATAAATCGATGAACGCTTTTTTTTCAAATAAATTCGCTCAGTGTTCATTATTCGACCATAATCTTAATTGGAAATTTTAGAATAATGTACATGAAATTATATCTTTCGGACATTTGTTTGTTATCACATTGATTTTTTTTTCATTAAACAACACTAGTAAATGTCAAACAAAAAAAAATGGTTGTCTGTAAAGTCGGTCTACGGACGATAGTTTAACGTGACAACGCCATAACAAAACATTGATGAAATGACTGCATAATTTTATGAATAAAATTGAATCATTTTTATTGAATTATCATTATTCTGTATGGATACAAAGAAGGAGTGAAATGAAATCTACAATTTAATTGATAAATTTACTTTTATTTGCACTCATAGGCCAATCGAGTGAAAGAGAGATAGATGTGGCGCAAGTGTACAATCAGCGTAACGGGACAATGAGCGCAACGGGACAATGAGTCATCCTTTTTCGTGCATGCAGCCAGCTTTCTTCGATTCATTAGACGTTGTCACGTCAAAAAAGAAACTCGCCTGACAAACTGAGAAGAAAATGTTCCTATCATGTATATAATATATTATATAGAAGGTGAATATTTTGATAATATTTCTTTCAATACGATATTTTATCATTTATAGCAAAATTAATTGATCAAACGTGAAGCTACATTTCAACACAAGGGAAAATTCATTCCATTGAAAAGTGAAACAATGTAGCGATTTCTGATGTATTAATTAATTTCGCTTCGCTTCAGATTGCTTTCATTGAAAATATCGAAGCAGGAGATATATCAGAGAGTGCGATAGTCTCAGTTTCGTTCGAAATTGATATGAATGGTGATCACCATTGTGTTATAATTTTGTTATTGTTTTATATTTGTCTATAGTCTAACCTATTGTTTAACAAAAATGGTTTATCGGGTTGTGGTTTATGACAACATACAAATTCATTCTAACAAAAATATATGTTGAATATGTAATAATAATAAAAAATGTAATATAAAAGTATATATTTGTTTGCTGACCGTACGTACATAAATCTCTTATTATGTATAACATATTATAATGCCTATTTCTTACAAATTAAATAAAGTAATATTAACATTTGCTGGTGGTAGAGCGTTGTCTGGGCTAGGTAGCACCCGCTCATCAGATATTCTACCACTAAACAGCAGTACTTGGTATTGTTGTGTTTCGATTTGAAGGGTGAGTGAACCAGTGTAATTACAAACACAAGGGACATAACATCTTAGTTCCCAAGTTTGGTGGCGCATTGGCGATGTAAGCGATAGTTAACATTTTTTAACCACCAACGTCTACGGGTCTTGTTGACCTTGTAGCATCAGGTGGCATGAGCATATGGATGCTCGTCCGCCTAGACCTATACATATACTAAAAAAATAAATAAAAAATAAACCTACGCACATAATTCGTTACTTTCGCCTGTCGTAAAACAGCATAAACTATTTTTCTATCAGAAATAATAATATTAAATAATTAAATTTTCAACGCAACATATAATTAGAAAATAACATACAATTTTGATACTTAAGTTGTTTACAGTAAAGACGTGTTTAGCTTAAAGTATTTATCGAAAATGTACACTGCAATACAACTATTATTTCGAACCAGATAATTATCAACACATTACTACGGATTCGACTTAATCTGTAACATAAATAAATTCAATTAGCTCTTATTACCTACGCAATAAAGTTCACATTTGTATGGTATATCTTTTTGCGGTTTTGTATTGGCTTGGCAAATGTATGGACGCGTATTAGGTGCTAAGGTTCCGCTAATTGTGCTTTATGGTATCCAATTTAATTAAAGTGTTGAGTGGATTATGTTAATTGAAGGCAGATAATTAGATATCTAATCCTTTCTTATTTACGTTTTAAGGATTATTAATACTCAATGTCTTCACAGAATTTGATGATGAAATCAAGCCAATATATTATATTATATAAATCTATACATATAAATAAAATTGTAATATTGAAATAACCGCTCTTTACTACATGCATGTGAATATATATATTTTACAATTTTTGTCTGTCTGTCTGTTTGTTACGGCTAATCTCTGAAATAGCTGGACCGATTTTGAGGGGACTTTTATTGGCAGGTAGCTGATGTAATAAGGCGTAACTTAAGCTACTTTTATTTTAGAAAAAAATGATAATAAAAATAAAAATGCAAAAACCAAAAAAAAACTAAATAAACTAATTACCTTTTTTGTTAAATTCCATGCGGACGAAGTCGCGGGTACAGCTAGTATGTATATATAATGGCAGTAAACACATGAATTTGATGAAAGACGTCGGAAAGACTGGTGGAGATTTACTGCTGTAAATTAAAATAATTATATTTCTTTTTTTATATTACCCGGGAGGGCAAATGACTCTATTTCTTTAATTTAATTTTTTATAGTTTTGAGTGCAATTAAGAATAAATAAAGAAAAAAGTTCCATATCCATCATCCATTTTGATACAGTGACTGGTGCAGTCAAAATAGATTTCCCAGGAATATCATTGAAGATACTTTGAACTGATACTTCTTTTGCTTGTATCTTAACAATGTCATATTGTGACAGTTAAGTCATTGACATTGGTTTTTTATGTATTTTTGCAAACAAACGAGCAGGTGGGGCAAAGGATAATATCTCAAAATAAGAAGAAGAAGAAGAAGTTATGTTCAAACGAGGCGTGAAGAGGCATCTTGCGGGCCAACAAGGCGGGGGCGGCTAGTGCAAATCATGATTGCACTAGCCGTCGTCGCGTTTGGACTCTACTACCACTTACCATCAAGTGGAGTAGAGTAATTTGCCCTCCCGGGCTATACAAAAATAATATATAGTCATGAGTAATTAAAAAAGAAAACGTTGCAATTGAGGTAAACGAGAAACGCTTAGGTTGTGGACTTAATAGTGCCAAAAAATTCAGCCAAAATATTACTACTCGCCTTATTGCCTCCACTGGTGACAGGGGGGGCTGGTTCATTTTTCGCCCAGAGAATTGGAATTGCGATTCAAAGGGGAAATGCTGCTAGCATTCTTGCCACCATTCCACGCGGTCACGACTTGTATAATAATTATTTTTAAATGTTATTTGTATTTAGTTAAGGTTTTAATGTAAATAAAACTATAATGTATTGTATACATGCTGATTTAAAAAAAAAAAATCGTACATTATATATTACAAAAATGTAAGCCATTGAGAGATCGTTACGACTGTATTGAAGAGCGAGGAAGTCCTTCTACAAACGGGCTTACATTTCATTCTTTATCAGACTTTGTTTTCATACTAATATATTACATAGAATGCTCTAATATAATTTAGCCTTAAGACGGTTCAGTGGACCTACAAATTAATTTCTCATAGTGACGTGGAAGAAGTTTAAAGCCGTCAGCGTCATTGTATCTATTCTCTACTATAACTAATGGCCGCATGTCTGTTCCGTCAGTTTCAAACGCTTGAGATAAATCGTTCTTACAAGGCCCGGTTGCACTTATAATGGTTAGAGTAAATTGTTTAGACCTTAGAACGGAGACGTTAGAAAATGTGAGTTTACTGTTTACTAAGTGACTTTGTAGTTTGGAAAGCGCTGATAATGTTAGGTCTATCTATAACCAAATTGTTCATAAGGTTTATTTGACAGTTTTCGTGACCCTGTGTAGCTATTTAGATCCAAATGTGTCCTCGGTGTCCAAAATCTTTAAATTTTCTTTATTTAAAGATTTTTTTTAGAATTGTTTGAATGTCATATATTTATATGAAATAATTAACTTTTCGTCAAGGTTGTAATAAATTGCTGTAACAGAATTAAGACGACATTCGACTTTCGGTGAGAAAGTATGATCGAACTGATTTTTGTATCCCAGCTAATATCTCATCATCTGATGGTATCGTCTGATTAAGCAGACAAATGGACAAAGACATTGCTTGGTCGGGGCTTAAGACTGGGTACAATAATGATAGAAAAAAATAAATAAAGTAGATCTTTATATTATTTGCTGTATAATTTTGTAAGCAATTGATGAAACTGATGATGATGAATGAAACTTGCTAATACAGTAAACTATGGGCAATAACAGGCCTGGCTGCTATTTTTTATTGAAAAAACTTGAAAACAATTTTGACTATATTATGGAGACATTTTAAAACGCCTCTTAAATTACCTATGTACTGAAATTGATTTTTGATATATTGTACATAGTCGTTGTACCACTTGTATGTGTTGACAAATAAATAAATGTAGACAATTATCTTGTAATAGTTTAATGAGGAATATTAATTTATAACGAATACAGTGCGACCGGGCCTGTAACGTAACTGTCAACTAGAACGCTATGATGTCTATTAGAATACTCTGCTTTGCTCATCTTCATAATGCACATGTGGAGACATCTGCTTGCGCTCATAGTAAGTTCCCGTGAAAAATAATTCTTTACCTGTGTTAGAACTTTGTGTGCGCTTGTTGATTACTTCTTTACTATCATAATTATATTATATAGAATTGTTAAAATAGCACTATGATTGAAGTTTTTCAAATACTTTATCTATCAATTTGATAATCTTGTAATTTTTGTTTTTTTTTTTATATTTAATTTTAAAAATAGTTTGTCCTAGTATTTTTCGTAGTTGATGTTTTGTAAAAATTACCTTTATAAATTGTTTTGCCGTCAAATAGAATACTTTACACAGACCAACACATTTGGAATGCTCTTTGCTGTGTAAATTAGTATTAGATAGTGTTTGTAGTTAGAGAGCAGAAAATAAGAAAGCAATAAAAATATGGCCGTCGCGGGACATCTGGCAGATGTGAATCGTCGAAATTGATGGTTATTAAGCTTTATTTTTATGACATAGCTAGGCGGACGTGCAAATATGCCATCAGATCTTAAGTGATCACCACCGTCAAAAGACATTGGCGCTGGAAGAAACATCCAACATCCTTACATTGCCAATGTGCCACCAACACTCGGAACTAATATGTTGCATGATGCACAGGTCCTGTAGTTACAATAGCTTACTCACCCTTCAAACTGGAACACAATAATACTAAGTATCGCTCTTTGGTGGTGGAACATCAGCTGATGAGTGTCCTTGCACAAGGCTCTATCACCAGTAAAAGTAGAACAATATGTAAATAATATGGAGTTTTCTGAGTAGCATTAATGATTTTTTATGAGTATAGTAATATAATATAATAGTATGCGAACCTGGCACGAGGGAGTACAGAGCGACAGAAGTGAAGGAAGTGTCACCACGCTTGCCATCACAGAACAAGAGTCTGTTTTACCACCAAGGTGTTCTAATAGATGTTTCATATTAGCACTTAGCAATGTCACATTTCTGAGTTAGGTCCTTTCTATTGAAAGAGACGGTTAATGCTTACGTCTCACTCTTAACAAGATCACTATTAGAACTATTATAATCATGATGTATTGGAATTAATGATAGTCATCAAAAATATAGTTTTTTTTAATTTTTTTTACATTGTAAGGAAACTGATTAAAAATTGCAACGTCACAATTTTGTCATTTGTCTTAGGTCAACATTCAAATTCGTTCAAACGACTTAACATCTTCAACTCCTTGTAATTAATCATTATTATTACCTAAGCTATTTCCTTGATCATAATTTAGATAATACACGAGGCAGATTCCATTACTTGATAGTATTTATAGTTAGAAATACGTACACAGTTATACGTCACATCACCTGTACGGTATAAACAGAATATGTGCCTATTAAGGGTAAGATATTGTTTTCGATTTTCGCTAACTGCTCCCAGTGGAACCTGCTGTATTCAATGGCACAATGAATTGGTTAGTAGCACATCTCATAAATAACAATGTTCGCTTCTATGATCGACTTGGATTATGGCTTATAATTGTAAAATTTTATAGCAACTGTCAAATGTTTTGGAATATTAAATATGAATTATAATTTTAGTGACAACTATACTCGGTTTGAAAAATATATGTTTTGTTTCTGGTACGTGTAATCCAAACTAAAATGTGCCAATATGTGTTTTTTTTATTTTTACACGCACTTTTTGGTCATCATTATACTTATGTTTATTAAACTTATAAAAACATTCAATTTGCTTTGTGCTGTTGATTCAGTTATTCTACTGGCTTGCTTGCTAGCCGAGATGGCCCAGTGGTAAGAACGCGTGATTCTTAACTGATGATCGTGGGTTCAAGCCCTTCATCAAGCACGAGATGAATTATAATTTGTGATACATTCATCTCGTGCTTGACGGAGAAGGAAAACAATATCGTGAGGAAACCTGCATTTGTCTAATTTCACTGAAATTCTGCCACATGTGTATTCCACCAACCCGCATTGGAGCAGCGTGTTGAAATAAGCTGTTAACCTTGAGGCGTTGGCCCCTCAGGGGGACATTCATAGGCTGTTACTGTTCTTGAATAAGTTTTACACAATTTAATAAAACGTAAGAGCATTCTTTAAAACCATATATTTTTGAATTATGTATTCATTAAGGTTTCTATAAACTAGTTTTCACTCAGTGGTCGAAATTACAACATAAAAGTTATTGAAAACTTTATAAGAAAAATATAAATTGGTTCGAATCCAGGCAGACATGGTTCGAATATTTTTTTTTTCATTCACACTCATTTTGTATTTAATGATAAATAACTCTTAAGATTGACAATCATTTTGTTTTTTTTTAATTTTCTGGGCCTATTTTAGTTTTTTATAATGAAATGTAAAGTATATTCTTGGTGTATAATTAATTTGTTATTACAATTTCGAACCGAAAACTCTTTGAAATTTATTAAAGCCGTTACACCTTGACCATAAACTTTTGTCCTAAACAAAGTTAACAAAGGAATGTAAAATGTTTGTTTATCGAAAAAATCCTCTGAAATTCTAAAATTAAAAAAATGGCTTGAGTGAACTGTGATGTACGAGATAAAGGGGAGCATCTGTCTGTCACGGGCCACCTACAGAGACAGTATCATTCATCTTTATATCCAAAACAACCTCCTTTACACTAAACACCATTCTTATTCCAATGCAATACGGTATAATTTCGTATAACCAAAGTTTTTCATTAAAATTGTTTTGTCGATGTGTTTCCTAATTTATGACGGGTAGAGCTCTTAACGCGTCGACGTAAAGGTGATATTCGCTTCGAATGAAATATGAATGAAGAATAAATAATGTGATGTTTTTGTTACATACGGAACGAGACATACGTGTCTTGTTAGGAAAATGACACTTAATGCGTTGCTCATACCTCCAGTCTATTTTCTTTGCTTTCGACTTTTTAATGAGCTGATGTTGGATGAGAGATTTTCTTATCTTGATTATTCTGATGACGGTAATTAAATCTTAGTGTTACATATTTGCTTACTAATCAAGTGTTGTTGAATCTCTGAAAATTTGATTTTACATTTACAATTTATGTTAGCACACCATTCGTAAGCTACTTGTTTGTGAAAGCTCGTCTGGGTAGGTAACACCCACTCATCAGATATTCTACCGCCAAATAGCAGTACTTGGTATTTTTGTGTTCCGGTTTGAAGGGTGAGTTAGCCAGTGTAATTATAGGCACAAGGGACATAACATCTTAGTTCGCAATGTTTGTGGCGCATTGGCGATGTAAGCGATGGTTAACATTTCTTATTCTGCCAATGGCTTAGGGCGTTTGTGACCACTGACCATCAACGCTCGTCCGCCTACCTATCCAATAAAAAAAGTTATCATTGTTATCATGCAATGCGTACATACTTTAATTAATAATAGTCCAATTGATGTAAGTTTCCCTTTTACTTGAATTTATTTTATAGAGTAAATTTATGCAAAAAACGGTAACGATATTGTATAAAATATTAATAATAATTCCTTTCGGGGATCCGTGGCACTTACAGCCGAGATGGAGAAAGCCAGTTTCTCAGCCTGTCTTAAATTCATATTAAGCAGTGGACGGCGAAAAGCTTAAAAAAATGTAATGTCGTTGATTTAGAGCTGAAGCTACTTAGGTAACTCAACACAGTTCAGTGAAACATATGCAACAAATGTTTTTCTACACCCCAAAATTAAATATTTGATTGAATATATAATAGCATTGAGAGCTAGTTTGAAGTCAGGACGAGTCGTTTGTATTAAATAAGAGTAGAAATATATACAATTTTCAGAGTTTTATATATTAGACACACGTCTGAGTAGACACTTGCGAAATTGGATGTACATTGTACATGATATATTCAAAAGGGATTCGAGAAATAATTTCAAGCAAAGCGTATTGTTTCTTCATAATAGGGGAGAAATTCGAACAAGAAAACTTATAAATTATTATCATTTTTTTTATACAATTCTTCGTCACTTCTATCTTAAGAAAATGGTTTTGGAGCTTGCTTCACGAAGCTCTTATGTAACACAAATTTAGCACAGGAAAAATATAAAATTAAGCAATACTCACTGTTACTTGATCCAAGTATACTATCCGTAGGAACATAACGCCTCCTTTTAATTTATAATTGCAAAGTTATATTTGTTAGTGCGTTCTATTAGAATACCTTTGTCTTTTTTTTACTACTAAGAGAAAAGCTGAAGAGAAATTGGACCTGATGGTAAGTGGTAACCTCACTGCATAGACATTGACATTGTACTTTGAAATATTTCTTTGAGCTAAATTTAGAAATTCTAGGTCAACAGATAGTATCTTATGTTTTAGGTCTGTATAAAAGAAAATATTTTCGCATCATGTCTGTGTCACGAACGTTTTTTTTTTAATCTTTATAATTATGGGATTGTTGAACATTGCCTTTGATGGGGATCTTTATTTAATATCAGAAGTTGGAAATGCATGAAAAAAAATCTTAATTTAAAAACAACGCGTTTGCTATTTAACACGCCTCTTGTGAAAACAAACCAAATAAATAAAACCTCAATGTTCTCTGTTCTTAAACTTGTATTTTTTTACAAGTATTTGTATTGACATTCGGATTACATGTACTTTGTGCAAGCCCGCTTGGACAGTTACTCCGCAATCATCATAAGTTCTACTGCTTAACAGAAATACGTAGTATTTAGATATAGTATTAAGTAGAAATATGTAGTACATCCCAGGTTTAATACTGCAAATTCCAAATAACAGTTAAATACCTCTGGATTTTCTCGGTTCCTCCTTATGAATTATCAAAATATTTGTAAATTTTTTTTTTGATAAATGTTTCTAAAGTAATATATTGTTCCACAAAAAAGTTCGAAAGATCTACGTTATGAAAGTAAAATTATTTCTGCGAAGAATACATGGTGTTTTCAAAAGTGTTCACAAAGACATTGTGCCTGAAACTGAATGAAGATTCGTGTAGTCTCTGTTTTGGTTTGGCAGCTTTATGGCGTGGTGTAAGTTACAAGAGAAATAACTTTTGAACTAACTGAGCTCGTAGATCTGAAGTGACGTTGAGCGTTTTAAATCGGGTCTGCGTGCGTTCGTATATGACCATTATTAGGAACGTATTCTGGGATGAATATTTTAGAGCTATTTTAAAGGAACTAAATCGAAACTCACTGCAGAACATGATTGTGAAATGTCAGAAAGTGTTATAATACAATGGTATCTATACTATTATATAAAGCTGAACAATTTGTTTATTTAATCCAGCTAATCTCAGGAACTACAGATTCGAATTCAAAAATTATTTTTGTGTTGTATAGTCTTTTCATCGAGGATGGCTCTAGGCTTATTTTTATTCATTATATTTTAATTAATTATACGCGGGTGAAACCGCGGTGCACAGCTATTATCTCATAAAACTTCCTGACATTTCACAATCAATTTATAATATTTATACAAATTTTATCACAAAACATTATTCACTTGTTCTTACCACTACTGGGCCATCTCGGCTGTCCATTCAGAACATATTTAATTGTATAATATGTATTATATGACGAAGTACTTCATTTGAGGAAAATAAAAACTTGCTAATTAATTGTTAGTTCTTCAGTGCAATCAAATAGTGGAAAAGGATATTAATCTTATATATTATAATAGCTATACTTTCTCAGTACTAAAATATACTTTAATTAGTATTGTTTGTTCATATTTAATTACTACAGAAAATAAAGTTATACTTCAACGTTCCAAATGACGTCACAGTTCTATCTAAATATCTGCCAGTTATCAGCATTTAAGTTCACGTTTTGATCATGTAAACGCTAAAGGTTTATGACTACACCAGATCAGACACGATTTTAATTCTATAGATCAAAAGACTTGACTTTCGTCGTTTCGTCATTGACGCTCAACGTTCGCCTTCTGCATGCGATTTAAAACTGCCATAAAAAAATGTTTAAGAAATTTTCAGCGAACGGGTTCCAATCGTAACGTTGTTTAAAGTTTTTTAATGACTCAACGAATGTTAGATAAAAAAAAACTTCCACGTTAAATGGCCTTGAGATCTTTGTATGTATGTAGAGCTAATTTACTCGGCGGTAGAGCTTTGTGCTCGTCTGGTTAGGTACCACTCACTCATCAGATATTCTAAAAAAGCAGTACTTGGTATTGTTGTGTTCCGGTTTTAAGGGTGAGTGAGCCAGTGTAATTACAGGCACAAGAGACATAATATCGTAGTTCCCAAGGTTGGTGGCGCATTGGCGATGTGTTTTTTCACATACATGATATATTCAAAAGGGATTCGAGAAATAATTTCAAGCAAAGCGTATTGTTTCTTCATAATAGGGGAGAAATTCGAACAAGAAAACTTATAAATTATTATCATTTTTTTTATACAATTCTTCGTCACTTCTATCTTAAGAAAATGGTTTTGGAGCTTGCTTCACGAAGCTCTTATGTAACACAAATTTAGCACAGGAAAAATATAAAATTAAGCAATACTCACTGTTACTTGATCCAAGTATACTATCCGTAGGAACATAACGCCTCCTTTTAATTTATAATTGCAAAGTTATATTTGTTAGTGCGTTCTATTAGAATACCTTTGTCTTTTTTTTACTACTAAGAGAAAAGCTGAAGAGAAATTGGACCTGATGGTAAGTGGTAACCTCACTGCATAGACATTGACATTGTACTTTGAAATATTTCTTTGAGCTAAATTTAGAAATTCTAGGTCAACAGATAGTATCTTATGTTTTAGGTCTGTATAAAAGAAAATATTTTCGCATCATGTCTGTGTCACGAACGTTTTTTTTTTAATCTTTATAATTATGGGATTGTTGAACATTGCCTTTGATGGGGATCTTTATTTAATATCAGAAGTTGGAAATGCATGAAAAAAAATCTTAATTTAAAAACAACGCGTTTGCTATTTAACACGCCTCTTGTGAAAACAAACCAAATAAATAAAACCTCAATGTTCTCTGTTCTTAAACTTGTATTTTTTTACAAGTATTTGTATTGACATTCGGATTACATGTACTTTGTGCAAGCCCGCTTGGACAGTTACTCCGCAATCATCATAAGTTCTACTGCTTAACAGAAATACGTAGTATTTAGATATAGTATTAAGTAGAAATATGTAGTACATCCCAGGTTTAATACTGCAAATTCCAAATAACAGTTAAATACCTCTGGATTTTCTCGGTTCCTCCTTATGAATTATCAAAATATTTGTAAATTTTTTTTTTGATAAATGTTTCTAAAGTAATATATTGTTCCACAAAAAAGTTCGAAAGATCTACGTTATGAAAGTAAAATTATTTCTGCGAAGAATACATGGTGTTTTCAAAAGTGTTCACAAAGACATTGTGCCTGAAACTGAATGAAGATTCGTGTAGTCTCTGTTTTGGTTTGGCAGCTTTATGGCGTGGTGTAAGTTACAAGAGAAATAACTTTTGAACTAACTGAGCTCGTAGATCTGAAGTGACGTTGAGCGTTTTAAATCGGGTCTGCGTGCGTTCGTATATGACCATTATTAGGAACGTATTCTGGGATGAATATTTTAGAGCTATTTTAAAGGAACTAAATCGAAACTCACTGCAGAACATGATTGTGAAATGTCAGAAAGTGTTATAATACAATGGTATCTATACTATTATATAAAGCTGAACAATTTGTTTATTTAATCCAGCTAATCTCAGGAACTACAGATTCGAATTCAAAAATTATTTTTGTGTTGTATAGTCTTTTCATCGAGGATGGCTCTAGGCTTATTTTTATTCATTATATTTTAATTAATTATACGCGGGTGAAACCGCGGTGCACAGCTATTATCTCATAAAACTTCCTGACATTTCACAATCAATTTATAATATTTATACAAATTTTATCACAAAACATTATTCACTTGTTCTTACCACTACTGGGCCATCTCGGCTGTCCATTCAGAACATATTTAATTGTATAATATGTATTATATGACGAAGTACTTCATTTGAGGAAAATAAAAACTTGCTAATTAATTGTTAGTTCTTCAGTGCAATCAAATAGTGGAAAAGGATATTAATCTTATATATTATAATAGCTATACTTTCTCAGTACTAAAATATACTTTAATTAGTATTGTTTGTTCATATTTAATTACTACAGAAAATAAAGTTATACTTCAACGTTCCAAATGACGTCACAGTTCTATCTAAATATCTGCCAGTTATCAGCATTTAAGTTCACGTTTTGATCATGTAAACGCTAAAGGTTTATGACTACACCAGATCAGACACGATTTTAATTCTATAGATCAAAAGACTTGACTTTCGTCGTTTCGTCATTGACGCTCAACGTTCGCCTTCTGCATGCGATTTAAAACTGCCATAAAAAAATGTTTAAGAAATTTTCAGCGAACGGGTTCCAATCGTAACGTTGTTTAAAGTTTTTTAATGACTCAACGAATGTTAGATAAAAAAAAACTTCCACGTTAAATGGCCTTGAGATCTTTGTATGTATGTAGAGCTAATTTACTCGGCGGTAGAGCTTTGTGCTCGTCTGGTTAGGTACCACTCACTCATCAGATATTCTAAAAAAGCAGTACTTGGTATTGTTGTGTTCCGGTTTTAAGGGTGAGTGAGCCAGTGTAATTACAGGCACAAGAGACATAATATCGTAGTTCCCAAGGTTGGTGGCGCATTGGCGATGTGTTTTTTCACATACATGATATATTCAAAAGGGATTCGAGAAATAATTTCAAGCAAAGCGTATTGTTTCTTCATAATAGGGGAGAAATTCGAACAAGAAAACTTATAAATTATTATCATTTTTTTTATACAATTCTTCGTCACTTCTATCTTAAGAAAATGGTTTTGGAGCTTGCTTCACGAAGCTCTTATGTAACACAAATTTAGCACAGGAAAAATATAAAATTAAGCAATACTCACTGTTACTTGATCCAAGTATACTATCCGTAGGAACATAACGCCTCCTTTTAATTTATAATTGCAAAGTTATATTTGTTAGTGCGTTCTATTAGAATACCTTTGTCTTTTTTTTACTACTAAGAGAAAAGCTGAAGAGAAATTGGACCTGATGGTAAGTGGTAACCTCACTGCATAGACATTGACATTGTACTTTGAAATATTTCTTTGAGCTAAATTTAGAAATTCTAGGTCAACAGATAGTATCTTATGTTTTAGGTCTGTATAAAAGAAAATATTTTCGCATCATGTCTGTGTCACGAACGTTTTTTTTTTAATCTTTATAATTATGGGATTGTTGAACATTGCCTTTGATGGGGATCTTTATTTAATATCAGAAGTTGGAAATGCATGAAAAAAAATCTTAATTTAAAAACAACGCGTTTGCTATTTAACACGCCTCTTGTGAAAACAAACCAAATAAATAAAACCTCAATGTTCTCTGTTCTTAAACTTGTATTTTTTTACAAGTATTTGTATTGACATTCGGATTACATGTACTTTGTGCAAGCCCGCTTGGACAGTTACTCCGCAATCATCATAAGTTCTACTGCTTAACAGAAATACGTAGTATTTAGATATAGTATTAAGTAGAAATATGTAGTACATCCCAGGTTTAATACTGCAAATTCCAAATAACAGTTAAATACCTCTGGATTTTCTCGGTTCCTCCTTATGAATTATCAAAATATTTGTAAATTTTTTTTTTGATAAATGTTTCTAAAGTAATATATTGTTCCACAAAAAAGTTCGAAAGATCTACGTTATGAAAGTAAAATTATTTCTGCGAAGAATACATGGTGTTTTCAAAAGTGTTCACAAAGACATTGTGCCTGAAACTGAATGAAGATTCGTGTAGTCTCTGTTTTGGTTTGGCAGCTTTATGGCGTGGTGTAAGTTACAAGAGAAATAACTTTTGAACTAACTGAGCTCGTAGATCTGAAGTGACGTTGAGCGTTTTAAATCGGGTCTGCGTGCGTTCGTATATGACCATTATTAGGAACGTATTCTGGGATGAATATTTTAGAGCTATTTTAAAGGAACTAAATCGAAACTCACTGCAGAACATGATTGTGAAATGTCAGAAAGTGTTATAATACAATGGTATCTATACTATTATATAAAGCTGAACAATTTGTTTATTTAATCCAGCTAATCTCAGGAACTACAGATTCGAATTCAAAAATTATTTTTGTGTTGTATAGTCTTTTCATCGAGGATGGCTCTAGGCTTATTTTTATTCATTATATTTTAATTAATTATACGCGGGTGAAACCGCGGTGCACAGCTATTATCTCATAAAACTTCCTGACATTTCACAATCAATTTATAATATTTATACAAATTTTATCACAAAACATTATTCACTTGTTCTTACCACTACTGGGCCATCTCGGCTGTCCATTCAGAACATATTTAATTGTATAATATGTATTATATGACGAAGTACTTCATTTGAGGAAAATAAAAACTTGCTAATTAATTGTTAGTTCTTCAGTGCAATCAAATAGTGGAAAAGGATATTAATCTTATATATTATAATAGCTATACTTTCTCAGTACTAAAATATACTTTAATTAGTATTGTTTGTTCATATTTAATTACTACAGAAAATAAAGTTATACTTCAACGTTCCAAATGACGTCACAGTTCTATCTAAATATCTGCCAGTTATCAGCATTTAAGTTCACGTTTTGATCATGTAAACGCTAAAGGTTTATGACTACACCAGATCAGACACGATTTTAATTCTATAGATCAAAAGACTTGACTTTCGTCGTTTCGTCATTGACGCTCAACGTTCGCCTTCTGCATGCGATTTAAAACTGCCATAAAAAAATGTTTAAGAAATTTTCAGCGAACGGGTTCCAATCGTAACGTTGTTTAAAGTTTTTTAATGACTCAACGAATGTTAGATAAAAAAAAACTTCCACGTTAAATGGCCTTGAGATCTTTGTATGTATGTAGAGCTAATTTACTCGGCGGTAGAGCTTTGTGCTCGTCTGGTTAGGTACCACTCACTCATCAGATATTCTAAAAAAGCAGTACTTGGTATTGTTGTGTTCCGGTTTTAAGGGTGAGTGAGCCAGTGTAATTACAGGCACAAGAGACATAATATCGTAGTTCCCAAGGTTGGTGGCGCATTGGCGATGTGTTTTTTCTAATGGTGAATTCATTATATAGGAATTGTATAAAAAATTTAGAACATGACAAGTAAGAGTTCAGCCATTGAACCAATTCCTTTACGTGTGTTCAAAGGCGCGGGAATCTTAACACGGCTTATAGACTCCTGATTTGCTAGTGAGAATTTCTCAACAGATAAATCATGTTTCTAATATTTTTTAAGTCAAGGATCTTAGAATCAGTGGCATATAAGCTAGCCACTAAAACAACGGGACATCTCACATTACGTATATTGATGAACATTATTTCTAGACCCCTTATAATATAATATAGCAATTTCACAGCAGGAAAGCCAATGAATTAGACCATGGACACAAAATTACACAAGAATAAGCAAATACATAACAATTGCTGTACCATTATCTTCGCTACATTAATTTGCTCCGGGCATGGAACGGTGTTACGGGCATAATCAATACTTACAGTAATTATCAGGATACTGTGAGACTTTAGTATTATAAGGGTATATATCCCGCGTGTTAACCAGCGTCGACGTTAAGCTTACAAAGAAAACGTTCTTGGAATGTGTAGTTGTTACGATCAAAGGTCGTCTTAAGCAATGGTATTAATTTGTTCGTTGATTATTATATTTGAATTAATTAAATTTTGTCGGCTCAGAAATTTGACTCATACCTTTGTAGTTAATCCATTTTTTTTTTACTTATAACTAGTAATTCGTCTCTTCTGATTTTCTGGTATCAAATAAAATTTACAATAAAGCATTTTAAAATCGTCAATATTCAACTGTACCACTTTTTCCATTTTATCATTGAATCCATGTAAGCTCTTGGCTATTGTATATTTAATTACTTCAGCAACTAAGCTTAAATGAGATTTTTGTTACAAAATAATTGAAATTTCTGTCGATTGATTCTATATTTAAATTTTTTTTGAAAGTTATCGGTATCAGCTTTATAAAAATAAATTTGTCAAACATCAACTCTACTAGACCTAATATACAATTTATCATTTATTCTACCTTCAATCAAAAATATTTTTTAAGCTTTTAGTATATAGGTGGTATCAAATATGACCATCACCAGCCCCTTTGCTTAGACACTACCCGTGATCCTCTCTATCTATAAAAATAAATTGAAAGAGGTCTGCAGTTGTGCGTGCATCACGGAAAAACTACTGGATAGATTTCAATGAAATTTTCTAAATTTTATTTCCTAGACTTTCCTTTCATTTCACTTGGCCCTTATGAAAAAAAATTATTGCTATATCTTCATTTAATAAAAAGTTAGTTAGTTAGTTAGTTTCAAAAAACAACGATTTGTATTATTTTTTTTTTTTATTGCATAGGAAGGCGGACGAGCATATGGGCCACCTGATGGTAAGTGGTCACCAACGCCCATAGACATTGGCGTTGTAAGAGCTGTTAACCATCTCTTACATAGCCAATGCGCCACCAAC
The DNA here is from genome assembly GCA_963151315.1 of Nymphalis c-album. NCBI lineage: Eukaryota > Metazoa > Arthropoda > Insecta > Lepidoptera > Nymphalidae > Nymphalis > Nymphalis c-album. Next base: position 10,237,716 of record OY720604.1, read on the forward strand.
CTTGGGAACTAAGATGTTATGTCCCTTGTGCCTGTAATTACACTGGCTCACTCACCCTTCAAACCGGAACACAGCAATAACAAGTACTGCTGTTTTGCGGTAGAATATCTGATGAGTGGGTGGTACCTACCCAGACGAGCTTGCACGAAGCTCTACCACCAAGTAAAGGTAACACCAAGTAAAGGTATCACCAAGTAAAGGTATCAGCTAGTTTTAAATAAAATAAAAATCCCTCAATTAAATTACATATAAAGTACTCAAAGATAAAATACTAATTCAAAGAGAAAGAAAACTGATATTTGTGTCAGGTTCGTAATGAATTTCTTAGTTGCCGGAGTAATGGCGGACACGTGCGACCCTATTATTATATAATTGTCAGATGGATTTAATGTTCGTGGGTAAGAACGATAGCGGTTACGAATTTTAAATGTATGCATAATTATTTTTAACTTCGAATTTCTTATTAGTTTATTGTAATGTATTTGTTTCTTTGAATTGTAACGGGCGTGGTTTGAGTTATGGCAAACTATTGTTTTGTAATAATTAAAATAAATATAAAGTATTAAGAAACGCGAGACTGATTATTAATTAGGCAAAAAACTGAGTTGGGCCCTATTTTGTTTTGGAATCTGTACTAATGTATACACTTTTTAAATATAATGTTAATATTAAATTTAAGGGCTCAATGTGTGATCGGAGCTATGTAAAGAATGTTTGCTCGCACGATTACATACATAATATTTGACCAATTCGGCGCTGTATTTAATTCAGTATAAATAGACGGTAAGGTTAAAAAAGTACTATTGAATATGTTTAGTGCTGTTTTAACTTTGTTGATATGAAACTACGACGTCTGACGTCGACAAAAGAGGTATTTTTATTTTTTAAATAATTATATAGTTGAAGTATTTGTTGGAACATGCTAATCGCAGTATCTACTGAACAATGGCGACACTGTAGGATGCGCAAACGGTTCAAGACAATTTTTGATTACTATTTTTTATTGTTAACTAGCTGACCTGGCAAACTTCGTACCACCTAAGAATTAAACTTCACTTTTAAATTTAATTTGATTTCTGAACGACATTTAAATTTACTTGATTTTTAAATGACGGGACGAACATCAAATGTTTGACAGGTAGGAATAGATTCTAAGGGAAAACGAAATTTTTACTATATTCCGAGTATTTTTTTTCATATTTACTCACCTTTTAATACTTTCCTGAACTTCTACAAATAATTTAAAACCAAAATTAGCCAAATCAGTCCAGCTGTTCTCGAGTTTTAGTGAGACTAACGAACAGCAATTGATTTATATATATATATATATATATATATAGATTACGTTATTTCAGAACTTGGTACTTTCGTGTGAGAACACTTTAATTTTTTTTTGCGGCTGAGATTCAGTACGCAGCATCCCGACCGGTAACGCTGTCAAGGCTAATATAGGGTCAAGTCCAAACTAAATCAAAATTAATCCTTATTGCTTACTGATATCATAATTACTATCAATTACTGATAATAAAAATTTCGTAACAGCAAAACTAAAAAAAAGTATTATTTGGTTATATATAACTATATTATCTGTGAAATAATATAATTATTTTATCTGAAATTTCAACGTATAATTTAAAAAAATTGTGTGAGAATAAAACTCATCCTTTCAACGTTTTCCAGATTCGCGTAGTAATTAAACCATATACTATTAAAAATAACATTACTGTATGTAATAACATCCGAAATTACAACAAGGAATTCGAAACATCAAAGTTCGCCCTTATCGTCAGCGAGCAGCCGCAAATAGCCAAGTTTTATCCCCTTTAATTTAAAGTTATATGTGAAACAGTTGGTTGCAGAATATGGGGACATGTGACGCAATGTTACCAACTTTGCGAGACAAAAAGATGCAAAAAAATGGCGAGCGCAGAAACGTAAAACTCGTCCTGGTGGTCAGCGAGTTGTCAAAGCATAATTAACAGATGTGGCACTTATTGAGGATATTAACATTTATTTTCTTGACATATAAAATCAAATCGAAATCGTTTATTCACAAGAATTATAATGATTTATCGTCCAATTTGTATGAAATGAGGAGAACCGACGAAGAAATTCATCGGGAGTTTTTACAAGATCGTCGGTCCATTTTGTACGGGTCACGCCGCGTCTTCCAGTACGTGGTCGCCGTGACCTTTCTGTCTCAGCTGTTATGTTGGTTAATTTGAGTTCGTCTATGTATTGCATTATTTCTGTTTTGTCCTTCAAGGAAACTCTGATCATAGCCCTTTCCGTTGCTTTTTGAGTGACCTATTTTTATGTAATAAAATAAACTTAACTTTAAAAATAAATTAAAATGACTAAAACTGTAAGCAGTAGTTGAAGTAATGAATAACTCAATAACTCAACAGTAAAGATTTTATAATGATACGATTGAAAAGTTCGATTCTGAATATTTGGGCTTTAACACGCACCGCTAATGCTGAAGAGAGATTTCTTTGGAAACAGACGCAAAAGATTCATACGTTCTATGAGCACAAGCCTAATTTAACGCTAGTAGCTATAAGATAAGATAGAAACAAGGAAAAAAAGTAAATCTCTAAATAATCTAAATCTAAAATCTCTAAATAAATTGTCACATCTTCAAAATTATCGAATCTATGTACGTCGGGCTTATGCATGGCTGTAAAATTTAACGGTTCACAATAAAGTGCTGAAACTAAGTCCGTAGCACATAACTCGCGACACATGTGCTCATGGCCATAAGGTTATGGCCTGTTATTGAGACTGTTTTTATTATTGCCGAATAAGCGGGAACGATTTGCGATCGACCTTCGCACGTAAACCCGCTTTGATGTCCGATGGCCGCTATAAATTCATATCGAGGTTTAGATTGAGTTATTTTGATTATCAATGAAGATATTGATTACATCATTGAATACAGTATATAACGGGTCAGTTGTTCGGCGGTGGAATGAAACATCGTTAGGAATTCCATTAAATAAAACTGTACTGACCCTTACCGATTAGCAAATTCAAATTCAAATATCTTTATTCAAATGTTGAAGTGTGTTGTGTGTTGCACTTTCTTATTGATTGTCATAAATCTACCACCGGTTGGGAAATAAACACCTCAGCAGTACATGTTACTAGTATACCCGCAATGCTCTGTACCAAAATAAATAATATTAATGTAAATATATTTTCTAATATATAATTATTTTTAAATGTTATTTGTATTTAGTTAAAGTATTAATGTTATAAAGAAAAAAAAATACTATGTCAATATATATACAATAAAATATTTATTTCCTCTAACTAGTTACAATTTAGTGTGTCGTCTTCCCCTGACACATTGATTATATTTGTGTAGGATAAAATAGTAACAACTTTATGTACATACAATAATCAAGATACAAAACACGTAATTAGTATGCAATGTATTCATCGATAAATCATTAATTGAAATAATCTCTTTCAGCTATCCTTTCAATCGAAAATTCGAAATCGATATCGATTCAAATGAAAAGTTACTGTAGGATAAATTTTGGTTAGAGCTGATAGCATATTTTTTCTTAAGATTTGTGAAGCATAATAAATATTTATACAGATAAACATACCTAACATATCTTTAATAAATAAAAATTATCTATTCCTGGAAAACTCATCCCACTCAAACAGTTAAAATAACTGTCTGTAGTGCTGTTTTATAAGAACAAATTAAAAACTCACCGCAGAAAACTGTCATAAAATGTCAGAAAGTGATATGAGATATTGACCGTAATAATTGTAATATTATAAGTATACACGAATCAAAATAGTATATAACCATACGTCGGTTGTCAACATTAAGGTCCTCCAGACCGATTTCAGCCACGGCGGCCAATCTCAAGAGAGATTAGCCAACTGCGCAGTAGATATTATAGTGCACAACTGTGTGCGCATACACAGGTGCACTCTCTTTTCTTTAGCTCTCATAATCCGATGAGACGGCAATCCGACACGACCGGAAAGAGTTCAGGCGCAGGACCAACGGTTTAACGTGCTTTCCGAGGCACGGGAATGTACACTCTTCCAACTTCCAGGCTCCGGGCTGCTACTGAGAATTGTCTGACAGAAAACCTCAATAACTATTTATTGCCCCGACCTGGGAATTGAAACTCAGGACCACTGAGTCTGCGGCCTTATATCAAGCCAGTAGACCAACTAGGCAGTCAACATAAGTCAACATTACACGTCTGAGTAATGGAGTGAGTTCTTTTAGAATAGCACTGTAATTAGGATGTTAGTAAGCATAAACTATTCCTTTTAATAAATTCAACACTCTAATGAAAATATCTCCGTCCTTTCCTTAATTGGGGTTTAAACAAACAGACGTACAAGTAATGTGTGGTTTACGAGCCAATTTGTTGTGTCAACGTCACGTTTGTTGGTTTATTCCTTACAATTAAGGCGTCCGAGTTAAATATTTTTATGAATCTTATAATCTCGTGATCTCTAAATATAACTATGTTTGTGAATGTATGTTGAAATATTCAGATCAATTTTAATAATTACTTAGAATTTTGATTTAATAACTGAGACAGGCTACTAGTATTATCTTTATTACTGAAGAAAATTGTTGCTCATTTTTATATTTATTAAAACTTTGCTTATACAGTTATATAGATTCAGCCATACACTAAGATCACGTAAAAGATTTAGTATTGGTCATAGCCATAGTTATAATATTGAAAATGTACAATTTTTTCATTTCATTTAAGAAAAAATCGTAAGCAATATTTTTAAAATATAAATTGAATGGAAAAAATATAATCACCGATATATCCAGTTGTTTAATGATTCTTAATGTTAACAAATCGAATACATAACATTTTAATTCGCTTACAAATATATTCAGCAAGGCTAGTGACCAAATGTCGTTTACCTGAAACTAACCATACGAGTTCCCTTTCGTTAAACTTTGCCAATAAATCCTCTGGCACCGTTCGTGTGTAATTGGTCTTACAATTAAATGTAACCTTGCTAAAACTGTAGAATCCATGATTAATAATTTTGTGACGGTCTTAGCTGTCGTTAAATAGAATAAGCTTAAACCTTATTAAGTAAAATTGTACCCATTAAACTTGTTAATTGTCGGGACATATTTGTTTGAATTTTTTGGAATAATTAAACAATGCCCTGGATATAAATTATATTATATCAAAATATCATCTAATATATCATATTTTGTAATATTTACTTGATGGCAATAAATTCCTTTATTTTAAAATAATCTATTTCACTTTGAATTACTGTGAATAATATTACAAGTACGAAATGATTGACAGTTTTTTTAAATATAAATGAAACTACTGTATAATTACGATTGTAAAGCGGTTATGACAGTATATTTGAATAAATAATTTTGTTTATTTGGATCTAATTGAAGCTACGAACCGGCATTAATATATCTTTAAATTATTTGGACATAATCATCCGATACGCTGACCATACCACAATACAAGTACGAATATTCATTTAATTGAAATACCGATCTTTGAATGTATAATATTATTCGATCAAAGTAAATAATTATACTTATATAAGATTTATACCTATATTGGCTATAGTGGAAATATTGGTGGAGTCCTTTCTATCAGTGGAAGTATTCCGGCTAATATTATGATGTTATATAAGATTAAAGAACTTAGACGAGCCTGACTGAATTCGAACCCATGGTCATTAGTTAAAATTCATTTGAGCCATTTGGGGAATTCATTTATTTATTAAGTCTTTATTGCACACAACATACAAACTTATAATATAAATACAGGTAAAGTTTACAGTATGCCCTTTGCATACTATATCATTTTCAGTAAACATTTCCAGGAACCGCTATTAAGAATTAAGGTAGGACAATGATAGGGTCTAGTGTGCACTTACAATTAACTTAAGGCCTTAGGCCACTCTAGAATTAGGTAGTAAGACCAATTAAAACCTCTCTATCTTATCTTATGTATCTTATCTAAATCGAATAATCTTTTTAAGTTATTTGTAAGAACTTACAAATATTATTCGAAAATTCCATTTTTTATACAATTTTCTTTTAACAGAATACAGTCCAACGTTCGTCGATTTTGTTTTATACAAATTAATATATGATTGGTTTTGTTTATTAAAAAAAATGCAATTCCTATAATAATAATGAATGAAATGGTCCTCCTGACCGATTTCAGCCACGGCAGCCAATCTCAAGAGAGATAAGCCAACTGCACAGGAGATATTATAGTGCACAAGTGTGTGTGTGCAAACATAGGTGCACTCTCTATTCCTTAACTATCTCCAATGGGACGGCAATTTAACACGACCGAGTGTACACACTTCCAACTTCCAGACTCCGAGCTGCTACTGACAATTTTCTGTCAGAAAAATCCAATAACTATTAATTGACCCGACCTGGAAATTGAAACCAGGACCACCGAGTCTGCGGCCTTATATCTAACCACTAGACCAACGAGGCAGTCAAATAATAACAATGCAACTACCTACACACACATTTTACTGGTATCTTTGAGCTACTGAGTACTGAGCTTTGTGCAAAGTCTTGTCTGGGTAGGTACCTGACACTCATCAGATATTCTACCGCAAATAAGTATACTGTTGCGTTTCGGATTGAAGGGTGAGTGTCAAATAGGCATAAGGGACTTAACATCTTAGTTCCCGAGGTTGGCGGCGCATTAGCGATGGTCAACATCTCTTACAATGCCAATGTCTATGGGCGTCAGTGACCGCTTGTGGTAGGACGACAATAGTCCTAATGGTCAGGAATGAACCTCCGTATTTTACATCTCTACTTGAAACGAAATAGTTACTCAGTGTTCAATATGTTTTTGCTATAAATCAAGTAACTTTTTATTCAGCACGTGTCCACTCATTACACCCTCAGTTACCAATGAAATATCTGCGGTCGAACCACGCATACGAGTTTCGCTTCACAATGCAATCGGTGTTAAGGCTGCTTGTCGATCGTATAAGTTGAAATATGATTTTAGATATTGAGGTAAATGGTCACCAATTTATATGCTATCACTTGTAATAGTTTGTAAATATGTGGTATGCTAGTGACAAGAGACATGTTTTTTTAATGTAAAATAACATTGGTCATCTTTGCTCATATTGGTATTGTAGATAACATAATCAAGTTGCTATGTATATGGTAATACTGGAACACAGCAATACCTGGACCTGCCCAAGATTTATATACAACCATACTACCGTAAATCTGTGACTGTGAAGCTTGAGATAGAATCATTTTAACAAAAAATAATGAAATGTGAAGTAATTGAATTTTGAATTAACTGGAAGGTGTTGTTACCGTGTAAAGTTAGGAGTAAAACAATATAGTCGCTCCTTATCAATTGTTTTAAATTTCGCATTGGACCATTTTTGACAATTTCTGGGATATTGTTGTAAAAGTGTATACATTATCCAATCAAAAAACTTCTACCCTGTGTAGTTGGGTAGCATTTATAGCATTTATATAGCTAGTTCCTGGAACCAATGGTACAAAACTTCTAGAAAAAATAATTTACATTTTTTGAATTGTGTCATTATGAAGTATATTTTGAGTATTGAGAGTAAGCAACTCAATATATGAGAGGAGCATACGTTTTTTGTGCTGATCAAACTTTTATTTCCCGAGTAAGTTATATACGTTTTTAAATATTTTTATTACCCAGAGTAGTCTATTTGAAGAGAACATAAGTGAATCAAAAATAACTTGACTGATGCGTTTCATATTGTTAGTTGAACAATCAGCCTAAAGGCGGCAGTTGAAAGGGAAACAATAAGAACGTATTCGCGGCACGAAAGTGCTGAATTCACTCGCAGCTCGATAAATATTCGGACCGGTATATACTGGATTTTAGCTTGAATATTATTTAAAAAATCTGGTAAATTATAAAACGTATACTCAAAATTTTGTTGATCTAGTAATTAGTTTAAAGGGTAGATTTCAATATCCTGCACTCATACTCCTGGTCGGGTCAGATAAAGCTAATAAAAATGTTAGTCAATATATTCCCAGTACTAACGCTAATGCCCTCTAAAGCATATAATGCCGTTTGTCCTGCGTCTAAATTATTTCCGACGTGTCGATGTTCTTCCACCGGATTATGAGAGCACTTGGCCAATTTATCTTACGTAGCTAGCTATTCTTCGTTGAAAATGGCGTCCTCGTCTAGATATATCGTAGACGTGAAGAAAACTTAGAATTTACAGAAAATATTATAACATTCATTCAGCATTTGATTTATGACGACAATTCCATCGAGTTGTCCATGTAATTTCCACCGTATGATAATTTTATTCATCACACGTTGAAATTAAAATCAACAAATTTAATTAATAGAGCTATATTTATTCACATATTAATATTTAAATTTATAGTTCTGTGGGTATTGTCTGTCTCCATACTTGTATTATACTATAGACCATTAACTGTCACCTCGCGACCTTATTTATATGCCTATGTCATTATCCAGGTCATAGGCTACCTCTATGTCAAATGATTAGTTCACAGGTTTATTTCTAAAGATAACAAACAGAAAGAGTCACCGTTGCGTTTACAATATTAGTAGTAGTTTACTTGGTGGTAGAGCTTTGTGCACAGTGAGCCAGTGTAATTACAGACACAAGGGACATAACATCTTAACTCATAAGGTTGGTGGTTCATTGGCAATGTAAGCGATGGTTAACATTTCTTCCACTGCCAATGTCAAAAGGCGTTGGTAACTACTTACCATCGGGTGGCCCATATGCTTGTCCGTCCCTCGTCCTTCTTAACGTATGAAATTTTTTTAGTAAAGATCATCTCTCATAGTGACTTTGAGATATTCAAATATCTTTATTAGAACCATAAATATTTTAGTACATTTATGTCAAGAGTATACACGTAGTGAATTCAAATTAAAATATATATAAATCGAGAGGCTCCATATCGAGCGTAGATAAAAATGTTGCCAAATGTACAAATGTGACGCATTGCCAATTTATAGTCAGTAAAAAGTGTATAAAAAAGCTAATATTTGATGTAAAAACTGAATGTACTCGTAACCAAATATATTTTATTATTATTTTTAGATAGGACAAAACTGAATTGGAATAAGGGATTATTGTAAGTTGTAGTTTTTTATTGGTGATATGGAATACACTTTACACAATAAATGCGCAGCTTACCATATTAATTGAGAAGTATATGCCTTGTATCTGTAATTACACTGGCTCACTCACATTTAAAACAGAAACCAATAAAAAATACCATATTTAGCAGCAGATAATCCCATGGGAAAGTCAATCTGACACGGGACTGTTAACTAAATCTTTTCCAACCTTGTGGCTATTGAAAGCTCGATAGAAATACATTTTTATTGGCCCATCCTGGGTATTGAACTTATGACTTTTTATCTGCAGCTTATCATCTTATAAGCTGTCTAGCCTCTACGCCATCGAGGCACTTAATATACTAGTATATAAAAGCAGTTATTTATGTTATAATTTCAAGACTATGCGAACCAATTGAAACACATCTAAATTCATCAAAAATTGGACCCATTTTCTGCAAAATGCGAATTACGGCTCCTTTTAGATACAGCGCACACAATATTCACAGTAAAAGATAAATATACTCACATTATTTTATTTCCTAAGAGTACATATATAAGGAATATAATCGCTTGGATCATATGCTTTGAAAAAAATGTTCAGTGGGAGGCGTAAGACTGGAAAATAGCCTTCGATGTCCCTTCCTTTACGTCTGATTCGTCATGGGCGTTGATTGGACGTATGGATGCGAATTTGATTCTTATTGACTACGAGGGTAATTTGGCGTAAAATGGACTTTACGTTTCTTTTATCGTTGTATAATAGAAAAATGGCTGAAAAGACTTGGTTTAATGATAGATAACAGTTTTAGAAATTATTATTGATTTAATTGTCCATTTTATTGTAAGGATACATTTAATGAATGTAATGTAATGTGTATCATAACATTAATTAATTAGAGGTAGTATATTATATTCCGTTTAACAGTGTTTTTTTTTTATTCTACTGTCTAGACTAAACAACAATTGGATAAAAATATCGCCTTCTGATATTAATCAAAATAAACATGAAAATATTACAAAGGAAAGAACACTAGATTAAATTACATCCAGACTTAATCAAAGCAAACTATGCATTTTTTATAATCAGTGTCAAGGAAAGCCTACAGCTATAAATTTCAAAACTTCAAGTATTACAAGATTTACGGATAAAGAACATCCCTAGGGTCTCAACATTTTAAATGAGACGGTAAGGAGCTTGTAAATGGCTATGCTATTTAAACTTCGAACTACATGGTATAGAAAGTGCTATAATAGCCCAGTGAATGGATTGTGTATTTTATCAATCGGTTAACTTGGTTTAACTAGAACGCGTGATTCTTAACCGATGATCGTGGGTTCAAACCCGGGCAGGCACCACTGAATTTTCATATGCTTAATTTGTGTTTATAATTCATCTCATGCTTGACGATGAGGGAAAACATCGTGAGGAAACCTGCATGTGTCAAATTTCACTCAAATTCTGCCACATATGTATACAACAACCCGCATTGGAGCAGCGTGGTGGAATAAGCGCCGTCTCCTCAAAAAGGAGAAGAGGCATTAGCTCAGAAGTGGGACATTCACAGGCTGTTACTTAACTTGGGTTAGAATAATTGCGGATTTTAATTACTTATACAAAGACGACATTGCTTAAGAAAAAATATTGGAAAATATAGTAAATAACAAAAAAGACAATTAATAATTTCATTCATTTGTTTCGCTAATATTTGAGATATTTGCCAGTTGACTAAGTTTAGGTAGTTGTAATATTAGTGAATATGCCAAATACACTAACACGCATAATAAAGTGAAATGCGGTCTCAAGAATTTTGTAATTCGATATCGATCGTAAAACATCAGAAAGTTATATGCAACATTGACTTCAATAATTATAATATTCAACGTATATACGCGTCACAATAGCGTGTCGCCGTTAATCATTTAGAACATTTTACGACCGCGACTGGTCAAGCACAAGTAAATTAATAGTGTCAAATTTGATTCTCTCATAACAGCTTTACTTTGGAAACTTGGACTGAATCCTTTGTCTTTAAAATGATGATAGCGATGATATATTTATATCGCAATTTCCTCACTCGCATACTTCTGTGGGATCTAAATCCGATACGACTAGAGAGTTTTCTACAACAAAAAAAATGGGTGGACGAGAAAACGATAAAATTTAATTACCACCTGATAGTAATAAGTGTCATAGACATTGGCGCTATAAGATAATGCTATACTAACCTTTCTTTACATAATACTACCAAACTTGGGAGCTAAGATGCTGTTCCTTTTGCCTGTGAGCACTGGTTCACTAACTCTTCAAAATGGAAACAAGAATACTAAGTATTACTGTTTGTCGGTGATGAGAGCGTGGTGCTTACCCAAACGGGCTAACACAAAGCCCTACTGCCAAGTAAAAGATTCTGTAATACGTCTTTACGTTTTTTTTCGAAGCATTCGTTTTTCAAATTCCTAATAGTGTTTTATTTCCCGAACCGTCTTAAGCCAAGAACCTCATTACTTGCAGCCTTTTAAGGCAGTCGCTTCTCTAATGAGGCCATAAAATAGTGTCTGAAACATATCTATAATAATAGATACAAGCGATTTATAAATGGACTAAAGTAATTATAGCGTAAATCTATAAAATATGTTCATACATTCATAGAGAACAAGCAAGCGCCTAAAACGGAAGACCATCTGTTCGTAAAATGTAATAGCTGTTTATTTTGATCAAATTTTTAAAAAAGGTCATTTAGATTCCTGTGAGAACTCAATTCGTTTTATTTTTAGTTTCTAATGAGTGCATTGAATTAGGGTTCCGTGGAGCTATAAATAAAACGCGAGTATTACACATTTGATAAATCAAATAATGAGCAATGTTATTAACAATGGTAATATTGTACATCGACCTTTGAAAAGAGACAATCGACTAATTTTGGCATGGTATAGCGTTATCTCTGTCGGATCTATTAAAAGTTATTAAAATAATGATGAGTTTATGTGTAATTGAAGTAAACACACCAATTTTTATTATACATTATATATACAATGCAACATCTGATCAGAGTAAAAGTGATACTGTACTTGCTTATAATTTTACATACGTAACAAACACTTTCTATTAAAACCTATTAATCACCTAGATTTATAATCCCTTCCATGTCCCTATCTGTACTCTAAACTGATGATATAAAAATGATCTTTTTTATTTTATTTTTCCACAAACTAATGACAGCATTATCAGTCATTATACATTATAACCAGGGATGTTGCGGATGCCGATTTTTTCACATCCGCGGATGCGGATGCGGATGCGGATCTTTGTAGGCTCACATCCGCGGATGCGGATGCGGATGTTTAAGAACTTATATAAACATAGTATATTAATGAAGTATTAAAACAATGTTGAAGTTATTATTAACATTTTTATTAATGAAAATTAGTATTAAGTATAATGCTCCAATTTTTATTTAAGTCCTTCACTTACTAATTTTCATATTAGTAAGTGAAGTTAAAAATAGGAGCATTATACTTAATAAAGAGTAATATTGCTACCTTTTCTGTTTCAAGAGGTTCCAGAGGTTCGGAAATTAAACCCGCGCTACTAAATAATTGTTCGCTTTTTTTTTTATTGCATATGAAGGCGGACGAGCATATGGGCTACCTGATGGTAAGTAGTCACCAATGCCCATAGACATTGGCGTTGTAAGAGATGTTAACCATCGCTCACATCACCAATGCGCCACCAACCATGGGAATTAAGATATTATGTCCCTGTGCCTGTAATTATACTGGCTCAGTCACCCTTCAAACCGGAACACAACAGTATCAAGTACTGCTGTTTTGCGGTAGAATATCTGATGAGTGGGTGGTACCTACCCAGACGAGCTTGCACAAAGCTCTACCACCGAGTAAACACTGTCTGGTGGATTGGATAAAAATCTTCGTGCTATCGGTGATAACATCTTAAATTCCTCTCGATGAACACTCCACCACTTAAGAGGATTTTCATCCACATTGACTCTTTTTTTAGCGCGGTAAAAATGTAATTCCTTCTTGAGTGCTATCATTTTCTGGTACTTCTTGACTCTCATCTTCACTTGACGAATCAAATATCATAGCAAGCTCGTTTTTTAAGCATGGCTTTCTGACAAAACTTGATGGCCCTGGTCCTAGTTGTTCCATGTTACTTTCCGTGAAATAAGTCATTCTCATTCTTTTGGCCCCTTCGAAATTGGCATTAAGAGAACCGGAATCGTCATTCTCAGTATTTGTCATTATCATCAAAATGTCGTCTTTAATCTTTTCCTCAGCCACCCGTGTAAATAATTTGTGCTTATAGCGAGGACCTAAATAGGTGAAATTGTTCTCTTGGACAAACTTGGACAATCTTGGAGAACAATTTATAGATAGAATTTATATTTCGCAACTTGTATGACATCCGCATCCGCGTGAAAATCCGCATTGATTATTGCGGATGCGGATGCGGATGCGGATGTCCAAATCTACGCGGATGCTCCGCATTTGCGGATGCGGATGCGAATATTCGCAACATCCCCGATTATAACAATGAGTGATAATGCTGTCTTCTCTTTAGGTCACGTGCGATAATTACACCGAACGAGATTGGTTCATGATATTCGAAGAAAAAGGCATGCAGATATATAGAAAGGTATTATTATTATACTTACTTATATCCATGTCGACACACATGCACACACAGAGAAAGAGATATCGAAAATATAGAAACAGAATTAAACTTCAAAGCGATGAGATTTGTCAAGTTGGGACTATTAAAAATAGAACCCATTACAGTAACTTTTAATAAACAAATTGGAAAACAATAATTTCCTTTTGTATTAGTACAGAACCTTTTACAAGGAAGTCGATTTCAAACTTAGCCGTATACTTTTATGACGTCATCGTTTCCTACAAGTCAACTCGAGATTTATAAACCTCACTACGACTACACGCTGTTACCAGATGTTTAAATCTTATCAACATGCAAGTAACAAAAAGATATTAAAATGTTTACAAATAAATTAGAATTGTTGTATTGGTTAAGCAACTTAATTGAAATATACTAGTGAATTTGTATTGTTTCGGTAGAATTGAGCAATTATTTCATATATTTTAAAACGATATTATGTATTCGTAAGTGCCCTGTGTTCCCTTTGTTGGAAATCCTTAAAAAAATAAGAAACAATTGAACAGATAATATGATGCCTAATTGATTTAGTGTTAAGGTAAATCTCGTATTAGCCCTGTGTTTGAAAATGAGAAATGTTAATACTTCCGTACCTCTGAAAGCGGGTAAAGCCTTTCCTGCGTCTCTCTCTGGTCGTTTTGGTTTGTTCCCATTGGATTATAAATATCAGTATTAGTAACCGCCTGTGAATGTCTCACTGCTGGGCTAAAGCCTCCTCTCCTCTTTCGAGGAGAAGGCTTGGAGCTTCCTCCAACAGACTGCTCTAATGCGGAGTGCGCTGTTAGAAAAAGTCAACTCTTCATTTTTTATAAACAGCCTTCGTACCAATTTAATTACACGCTTGTTTGTAAAATTTCACATAGACGCTAGTTTATCAAATGTGATACTGAATTAAATCAGCTTGGTGGGAAATTTCACTCGAAATTCTATTATAGTAGGGATCGAAAATGTGAAGGACATAATAGCCAGTGAAAACATGACGCGGACTTTCGCTAAATTATAAATGTCTTTATAACACAGCTTTATTCATATATGTGAATAAAGCAACTAATGCTGCACTTGTTTTATTATAAATAATAAAGGTCTTGTTATTTAGCTAGGTTATAAACCTTGGGTCGACCTAGCACAAAGTTATTAGGTTATGTCGTATTCCCATACATTTCGTCGGATTATGTGAATTATTTAATATATAATATGATAGTATACTACTGTTAACAACTCGATATATAGGACGTATAATATTACTTGCTTATGCAAATTTGGCTGGATTTCCTTGAATAGAACCCTTGAAGAAAGAAATTTTCACCCTCTAAATCCGCGCCTACCTAGCACGACCCTCTCGGCACAAAATTTCATATTATATATTTATTTTTTTATTTTTTTATTGTGTAGGACGCGGACGAGCTTATGGGCCACCTGATGGTAAGTGGTCACCAACGCCCATAGACAATGGCACTGTAAGAAATGTTAACCATCGCTTACATCACACAATGCGCCACCAACCTTGGGAACTAAGATGTTATGTCCCTTGTGCCTGTAATTACACTGGCTCACTCACCCTTCAAACCGGAACACAGCTATACAAAGTACTGCTGTTTTGCGGCACAATATCTGATGAGTGGGTGGTACCTACTCAGACGAGCTTGCACAAAGTTCTACCACCAAGTAAGTATGATTTTTCTATCTACAACAACCGGTAGTAATTTGTTTTTTTCACATTGTATATACTTTACAAATAAAACCTTCAAATAAAACCTTGCATAGATCCATAGCCATAGCATAAACAAATCTCACACTCACAACAAAAAAAAATCGTGACTCGAACCGAATTTCATATCTGCATCACAATACTCAAGGGTAGGTTTTGTACATAATCGAATTTCATCTAACTCAATCGTATATTGAATAACGATCAATAATCGAATCGTACCTCAAAAATCCTGGAATTTTCCAAACAGTGCCGGCTAAATCGGAATCGTATTACAAAGATTGGCACGTTAGAACGGGACTTATTGTCACGCTAGTACGGGCTTGCGGAAACTCATTCCTGTACAAGTGTCGTGAGGTCATAGTACAGGAGACGAATGTACGATTAATTATCTTATAATTACCTAATTAAAAATAAGGACTTGGTAAAGGACTGTGGTCTCTAATCGCCTCGATTGTTTGTCAATAATATGAAATTTCAGAGAGTCAGTTTTAATAATAATAAAATACTTTCTAGAAACTGAAATACTTTTTAACAGGCTTCAAAAAGAGTAGTAGACATGATCGAGATTCACTTTATTCTCTTAAGCAAGGTCCCTAGATGTTTTTTATTAAATAATTTAAAATTAGTGTCAAACTTATATAATTATTGTAATTGTGTCGCTAAAGAAAAACATTTGCTGCCAGCACATCTCACTACAGAGCATGGCATGCATGGCGTGTAGTCCTTTAACACTTTATAAAAATATGTAGTAATGTTTTAATATCCGAGAAAAAAACAGAGTGTGCGATATGTGTGTGTGTTTTAAGACCGCACGGCAGAAGTGAAAACTTCATTGGCCAATCCCAATCAATTCGTATATTCGGATCGTGTTCGTAGATTGAACGAGGAACAAGTCAGAAATTAAAGTTAATATTTATTTAAAAATATTAATGTAAAACAGATAGTTAAAAGAATAATTTTCATTACGTATCAATTATAATTATTAATTTAATAAAGACAATTAAGACGTAAGAATTGATCGTACGAAATACAGCGATACAACTGCGAAGAGCAGCTGACTGTATCTTTCTCGCTCGGGTACACTCGGCGGTCCCGAGTTCACCCGATCGAGCGTTTCACCTCAGAGCATGACGGATCATCCTAACTTACTACCCACGAAAAAATCTGTGTGTGGTGCGCCCACCGACCACACAGCCCATAGACGCCTAATGTTTGATTTCACGTATTGAATTCATTCCGCCGAAAGCCGAGGTAAGACGAAGCGGGGTTGCAACGCCGTGATTGGCTAATTCAAGGCCACAATGAAAGATAGTAATGTACAGTGCATATTTTTCGGTTAATGATTGTCGATAGACTTATTGATAAAATATTAAATGTATTCCACGTATGTATATCAATATTAAATGTATGTACGCTTAGGGGACACCCTTAACCTAATCTAATCAAAAAATTGAGTAGTGGGATTTTATGCAGAGCGAACGCATTCGCTGGTGCTAAAATTCGTGGACTACAACACTTTTGTAAATTTATAAAAGTTACAGCTTAATAGCTTTTTAATTATTAATACAGTTTTTATTAAATAAATAAACAAAAAACAAAAGCGTTGATAACATTTATGAATAAAAATAAATAATAAAAATAAAATAAATATATTATCGACAACGAATTTGCTACGCCGCTAGATACACGTGCCACGAAACGTTAGAAAGAAATAGATTACTTTACGCAACGGGAAAGAATGAGATGGCACGATAGTTTGAGTACTTTGTTTTAAAACACCGACCAGTGAACCGTGAACTCCGTTCTAGCGAAAAATTCGAAATAGATTCGTAGTTTTCGAAAACAAATAACGATAATAGTTACTTACAAGTGAAATGTTATTCCATCTTTATTCATATTAGATGTGCTACTGCTTTTGCCGCACCATTTAATGCTGCACTGTGGCATTTTGATTTTTTTTTTAACTTTCTTAACTCACTCCGACACTCGTGTTGACAGGTCACAGTACTGGTCGACACTGATTGAATGTTTTCGCGCGGACATTGATATGAGCGTTATAAGGCTGATTGTTTGTGAAAATCGTTCGCCTGTTATTAGGCGTCTATAGGTTGTGTGGTCGATGGGTGCGCCTAAAGAAGCTTTCACTTCAAAAAAAATTAATCGATAATTATTTATTATTTTTAACTATATTTGTCGAAGAAATAGCGAAGAATATATCAAGAAGGGTCGTGTCAAGTCAATATATGTGTATAATATAAAAGATACTATAATTAATCTTTCTCTTATTTTATCAATTTATTGTTGTATTCGACATTTTCGTAGATCTAATTAATATTTCATCTACAACCCTTTACTTCTGAAGTGTATATTAAAGTATTTGGGGGTAATATTATATAAAGGTTCCATTATACCTTTTCGAATCGTGTCCGACCACCGCTTAGGGGCAGATTAGTCAATTAGCAAATGAGATGAAATATCCTGTCTAAAAACATACTCAAACCGGAATACACAATGGATCGTTAAGATTCTTAGTTTAATTAGTTTCGAAGCTATTTTTGGAAGAAAAATATTTTTATTTTCTTGTTGTGCTTTTGTTTGGGTTTGCACCTTTAAATGGATCTAATTTAACAATACTAAAATAGCGACTAAATCAATTTGTTCTCGCAAGTAAACTAGAATATCCCAGATGAGTTTTAATATGTTTTCGTTAACGTGCATTTGGAGCAGCTTGATGGAATTATCTCCAAACCGGCTCAATCAAAATTAAATAATTTTTAAATAAATGGCACTCGTTAATAATATGTAATACATAAAATTTACTAAGTAATACTTATTACAAAACAACAATGTATCACGATTTTTCCTAATTTATTTTTATCTTTATTAACAACATAATATTTTCTTAAATCATTTATTCAACCATAATCAACATTGAAATCGTACTATCACACTTTTACAAACATCGTGATAGGCGATTCAATTGATTGAGATTAGAGCCCGAGGCTGCACTGCAGGATTGAAGAGCGGTCTCTGATACGCGGTGCAAAGTAATAACTTTAAACTTGGATATTCGTTTGCCGCGGTGGGATTTTAAGGGGATTTACATAGACGACTCGTGGTTCGATCGGTCTGATAAACATTTGTATTGTTTTGACGTGTGAAAGAGGAAAGTATAAATGGAAAAGCTTGTTAGCATTTTAAAATTCTAAATTCAAATTTGACTGATAAATTTCTTGGTGTGTGCGATTAATAAACATACAAATTTAAAAATGTTTATTCTAGTATTTACAAAATAATCAAAATATTCTTTTTCAGATTGGAACAAGAATGAAAATATGAAAAAATCTCCTACTAATATACTAATATTATTTATTTATATCCTAACAAATAATAGTTTTAAATAATATCAAAAATATATCTTTTTGATATATTTGTACTTGGAGATAGTTATAATAGTATCGCCATATAAAAAAAAAAACGAAATAACAAACACGAACTTTCTGTTTGAGCGTATTGAGAGTGCACGCCTGTGTTCTCTCTTAGTCTGATGAGATGGCCGACGCGACCGCAGAGAGATCAGCCTCACGACGGCTTTACGTTGTTTTGTTGTGTTTGCCGAGGTACGTGCATGTAACATTTAACTCTGACTTTGACTTTCTAAGAACAAGACTAACGTAGTTGAAAATAGATATATGTGTAAAATTGGAACGTGTTAAATGTCGCAAGCTTAGGACACAATAGGTCCCTGGACTACACACGTAATATTGTGTTAGGAAAAGTACGTGACTGTCAACACGTGACGTATTCGAAGACGTTTAAATATTATTTATGTCAGTTTTATTTTATTTCATGGAAATTGACGGATTTCATTCATGACTAACTTGGCTGTCAGTGGTAACGCCCTTATATCATTATTCGACGAATATTTTTACTCTGTGTGTATCGAAATGAAGCTCAAAGTTTTACATTTATCAATAAATAAATCTTAAGGTCATGTTAAAACAATATTACTAAAAAATTATATAATATATTATGTATAAAAATATACGATTAAAGAGTGGAATTAGCAATCGTTGATTTGCATACAGGACATACAGGAGTTGGTGGTTATTATCGATAAAAGCGATGGTGAACATTTTTTACACTGCCAATGACTAAGCCTTAGACTCTATGGTGTTGGCCCATATGCTCGTCTGCCTACCTATGCCATAAAAAAACAGCTGTTAAGCAGCGCTGTATATGATTCAAACCCTGACTAATATTATAAACGCGATTGTGAGTTTGTTTGTTACACTTTCACGTCTAAACCGATTTTAAAAATTGGAAATGGAAAATTACATTATAAGCGAGTAACATAGGCTTAATATATAATTTATCTCCGTATTCCCCCGGGAACGGAAACTACGCGGGTGAAACCGCAGGAAAAAGCGTGTACTTAATAAATTTCTTGAGAAAAATCGTAATATATAAGGCTTGTTTTGTAATATTTTCTTTACTTATAATTCATTCAGATTTATAGCTTAGAGTATTAACAAATCTAGTCAATAGAATGAGGATACAATATGTGAGTACGGTGACACGGATTTCATATTCAAACACAAGTCGAACGTAATTAAATATGAATGAATGGACTATATTTTGATCGAATATCGCATGTACTCGTATCGTTCGTCGGTGACAGTTTTATGTGTAACGTTTTTGTTTATGATAATAATTGTTTGTCGAATGATTTAATGTTTGATTTTATCTGCGATTGTTAGTTAGATATCGGTGGACTCATAATTAGTTGAGGGTTAATTTTGTAATTTGGTAATGGATGTGGTTTGTGATTTTTAATGATTGCTTCATAGTTAATTGTAGTTAGGAAAATTTATGATTTGTTGTTATTGGTATGAATAGTCAGTTTATATACATTAGTACTGTAAAACAAACCCACATAATTATACTATTTTTGCAGTGTTTGTATTACTGTATTTTCGACTTTAGTTGAACGTTTTGAGATTTAAATGTATTCTTTTGTACTCGCCTAAAATATAAGTTTTTTATGAGAATAATAAAAAATCTTAAATCAAAAATTTATAGACATGATATATCTCTAAACTAAAATATATTTCTTTAACTCTCAACTCTAAACTTACCTCATAAGTAATAAATTCTAACGATGTGAATTCGACATTCAAATGTATATGTCATAGAAATGGAACAGGATTTATTGCACTTTCAAAATTTCATATGGTATTAATTCCATTGGCGTTTCTCCAGACTCAAAGTTTTCTTATAATTGAATTGATATTGAAGTCTTATGTATTGATATGATTTATAATTGAACGCTGTATTGCCAAGAATGAGCTGATATTGTTATGTGAATTGAGGAAGAACTTAACCGAAAATTGAGTTCAAAATTGATTACGTGCAAATCCATCGGGGCAGGTACCACTCCCTATCATCTATTCTACCGTCAAATAGCAATACTTAGTATTGTTGAATTCCTGTTTCCGTCCGTTCCTAAAATGTTAGTATATCAGTGTAACTACCGTCACAAAAGACAACATTCTTTTACATTAATGGAAATATTGTTACAGACGTTTAATGAAATATAAATATGTTGATTTTTGTATTAAAAAAAGAATAATATAGAGTTCTTTTTAATGATTTAACGAGCAAAAAAATAAAACAACTTCAAACAAATCATGCAAATTATACACAAATATGAAATAAAGTCTAACCCTTTTTACAAGCACAATTGTTCAACATTCGCGCGAGTATAGCTCTTAAATCAAGAACATAAATATGATTTTCGTATGAATATATTACTCAAATAACAGCCATGTTGACGACTGTTCTAACAGGTGGCATATTTTGCACGCGCATTGCTTTCAAATGAACAGAATAAACTCATAATTTTGCATTATATTATTGTAAATTTTCGTTCGTATGAACACGTTTTGTTTCAATAATAAAATATAATTGAAATGGTTATAAATATATATTTATTAAGCAATGAAATAAGTATATTATGCATGAATATAAGAGAGGCTAATTATAGTTTGTGGATTGTATTGTGTTCATACTATGATAAATAAATGCATAATAATATACATTATTCTGATATCTTTTTCTTTTTTTTTATTTCACAGTAAGGCGGACGAGCATATGGGCCACCTGATGGCAAGTGGTCACCAACGCCCATAGACAATGGCATTGTAAGAGATCGCTTACATCGCTTACATCGCCAATGCTTCACCAACCTTGGGAACTAAGATGTTATGTCCCTTGTGCCTGTAATTACACTGGCTCACTCACCCTTCAAACCGAAACACAACAGTACCAAGTACTGCTGTTTTGCGGTAGAATATCTGATGAGTGGGTGGTACCTACCCAGACGAGCCTGCACTAAGCTCTACCACCAAGTAAAAATTTCTAAATAAATTATGATAATTGCTACATGAAGTATATTATATAATATTAAATTTATGAATGGTAAATATAAAATTGATATTCCAATTTTCGTGGAACTTTGTGCTGGTCTGTCATTTCACAATTTATAGTTTGACTTGGTCGTGGGTTGTAAATATAGACTATAATATTTATATCAATGTAGTCTCAGATATTTGTCAAAGCGAGCGCTTTCGAAACAAACCTTGTCAAAACTATAATAAACTTTGCAGATAATATTTTAGGAACATTACATCTATAAAATTGCTTTCAATTGCATTGTAGCAAGTAACAGGGAATTGAGCCTTAGCACCTACATTCAACAGCACTGCAGCTTTACAGGTAGCCACTCGACCTCCAAAAAAAATCGTATCAGTGTATCACAAATGAGACACGAAGTGATTTCTTACAGAATAAGGTCCTCCAGACCGATTTCGGCCACGGCGGCCAATCTCAAGAGAGATAAGCCAACTGCGCAGGAGATATTATAGTGCACAAATGTGTACGCAAATACAAGTGCTCTCTCTTTTGCTTAGCTCTCATAATCCGATGGGATGGCAATCCGACACGACCGGAAAGAGTTCAGGCGCAGGACCAACGGCTTAACGCGCTTTCCAAGAAACTGGACTATACATACTTCCAACTTCCAGACTCCGGGCTGCTACTGAGAATTTTCTGACAGAAAAACCCAATAACTATTTATTGGTCCGACCTGGGAATTGAACCCAGGACCGCCGTCTGAACCGCAGAACCCAGGTCTGCGGCCTTATATCTAGACACTTGACCAACGAGGCAGTATATATATAACAGATAAGTAGGAATAACCATCTTTATGTTTAAATAAAGAGGTTTTTTTAAAATAAAAAGAGAAATAATTATATATTCCTCAATAGAAAATATTAAAAAAATCGGTAAATAAGAAAAAAGTAGCACGTTTATTTTGGTGCATATAACAACATAATAATTTTAGTTAATGATATAATTCAAAGCTTGTTGCTAATTCTTTTTAACCGACTTCAAAAAAAGGAGGAGGTTATCAATTCGTCTGTATGTTTTTTTTTTTTTGTGTTTGTTACCTCATAACTTTCGACTGGGTGAATCGATTTTGATGATTTTTTTTTTATTTGAAAGAGGGTGCTTCCCGTGGGGGCCCATTTTTTTTTAATCCAGTTTTGACACTGGCATCCTTTACAAAACCATATAAGTCGTAAATTTGCATGAGGTATGTGCGCGACAAATGGACGAATAACTCGATATCTATTCAACCGATTTCGATGATTTCTTTTTTATTAGAAAGAGTGTACTTTAAGGGTTGTTTGATGACAGTTTGGTTAGATTCTGATTATAGGATCCATGACAAAGTAACGGAAATCTTCAATTCTTAGTAGCAAATTAACGATACACGGCCGAATCTTTTATAGGCTCTCTAGATTTTTCATTCACCTACCATAACATCGTTATGATCAAGTAATTGTAGTACTATTGTAAAAAACACTTCATTATATACCGTCAATAGTTTTCACAGCGCACGCTAAATAATAACTTTTATTGGCAACAGTTTGATACATTGGGTTGCATTGCTCCATTTTAAGTAGGGATCTATAAGTTTTTGAAAATATAATATAGCCTATGTTACTCGGTAAAGACGTAGCTTTCTAAGGGTGAAAGAACTTTTTAAAATCGGTCGAGTATTTTTTTAAGTTAAATCGTGATAAAAAATCAAACAAAAATCAAATCTTTTCTCTTTATAATATGAGTTACGCATGTAAGCATTAGTATATATGTATATGTTTGTAATTGAAACATATTCGAACATCTCCTAAAAGTTGAGACCAATTTTGAAAATACGATTCTATATATATATATATATATATATATATAGAATCGTATAAGTACTCTTATATACGTGTTATATTTATGTATATTTATATATTGATTACTAGTGTTTTTCCCGCGGTTTCACCTGCGCAGTTCCCGTTCCCGTGGGAATATGGGGACAAAATGTGGCCTATGTTACTCCCTGATAATGTAGCTTTCCATTGGTGAAAGAATTTTTTAAATCGGCTTAGAGGTTTAGCCGTGAAAGACTCACAAACAAAATTACTTTCGCATTTATAATATTAGTTAGGATAATATCGATACTTCGAATTTTTTTTTTAATATACAGACATTCCGATATATTTTATGGTGAAGAATGGTATAACACAACATCTATAAACATACAGTTTATTTAATTATTACTAGAAATAACTATTTGATTATGTTATGGCTGCCCAACACCCCACCAACTAAATCTATTTAATCAAAACATGTTAATTTATATTCATACATTTAACCATATTAACTAATATTTATTAATTAAGTAACAAAATGCATTTTTCTTTACGTTTCACTGTTTTAGATTAATATATTTAAATAATAATATAATCGGCGCTGTCTCATATTATGAGCTGCACGTTTAGTAGGTCTACCCATATTCTACTAATTAGTGAGTGTACTTCAGATTCACTAAAAATCAAAAAATAAATAAAAATTTTAACAAAACAAAAACCGACTTCATAGGAAAAACAAATTAATATGCACTAAAAAGTAAAAAAATAATTGCGTATTCTTCTATAATTTGATAATTAACTTACTATTTTTTACTCATCAATATTTAGGTACGAATGTGTTGAGTGGTTGATAATGTATTTACAATTATTGTTATTTTTGGAGTCGATGTCAGCTAACTTTCATTCGCCTCGTTAAGTTGCGCGTGCGACACAAGCACATCTCACCTATAACTAACTATGTATGTAGTTATAAACCCACCTTGGCTGACATCGACTCCAAAAATACCAATAATTGTAAATACATTATCAACCACTATGAAGTCGGTTTTTGTTTTGTTAAAATTTTTATTTATATTTTCTTTAAATATTATGATAAAAAATGTTTTTATATTTACTCATTTACAGTATAGATGTAGCTTTAAGTCACGGATAAAATGTTTCATTTAAATTCTTTTTACAATTGTAAAATATTGTACAATTAACAAAAATGGATGGATGGAATGGATAGCGAAAATTTTTGCTTTGTAAAATACCCAACACAAAAGTACATTATATACATATTATATTTAATAGTTATATATATATATATATATATATATATATATATATATATATATAGACTCCAAAAATACCAATAATTGTAAATACATTATCAACCACTATGAAGTCGGTTTTTGTTTTGTTAAAATTTTTATTTATATTTTCTTTAAATATTATGATAAAAAATGTTTTTATATTTACTCATTTACAGTATAGATGTAGCTTTAAGTCACGGATAAAATGTTTCATTTAAATTCTTTTTACAATTGTAAAATATTGTACAATTAACAAAAATGGATGGATGGAATGGATAGCGAAAATTTTTGCTTTGTAAAATACCCAACACAAAAGTACATTATATACATATTATATTTAATAGTTATATATATATATATATATATATATATATATATATATATATATATATATATATATATATATTTATACTCTTCACGCCTCGTTTGAAGGAACCCAGGTCATAAGAGGAGGGGAACACGTGTGCTGGTAAAGGATTTCATGTTTGTAGTTAGTAATATCACTAGGAGTTAATTGTATTTTATGTAGTGAATTCTTGACGTCATCAGATAGAATGGAAAGAGTTTTAATAATGAGTTCATGTGCAGACTTATTCGATGGTACAGCTACCGCAAAACAGCAGTACTTTGTATTGTTGTGTTCCGGATTGAAAGGTCTTAGTTCCCAAGGTTGGTGGTGCATTGGTGATGTAAGCGATGGTTAACATTTCTCTCAATGTCTCATGGGCGTGACTTGATGACTTACCATCACGTGGCTCATACAATCCGCGTACTTATACAATAAAAAACCACGGATTTATTTGATAGTAAGGCTTCATGCACGCCCGTTTGGGAAGGTACCATCTACTTATCAAATATGCTACTGATTTACATAAGTACATACAAACACAAAGTATAGAGGTCCCATTTTTTTTTTTCGCTGGAAAAACGCCTTACGCGTTTCCCCCACATGAAGTGGGGGGGTATGTGGGGCTCGCCGGCACTGAAGGCACCGGAATACCCACTAAAAACCAGCGGTATCCTCTCCGTCTGGTCAAGGGGCGCCACGGGATCGCTTGCGCATGCTACCGTGACGCCCCGACGGTCGGCCCACCTATGCGGGCCTCCATTTCTAGGGGGGTTCCCGGATACAGGGAACCCCTTTAAGTATAGAGGTCCCAAAGCTGGGGACACGTTGGAAAAAATCATTTAAAAATGATTATCGTGTGGCGATAATCATTTAAAAACATAAAATTAGGAGTACTTGTCCGGTTTTGAGCTCGCGATCTCTAGTTAAGATCAACGTGTTCCGAGCACTGAACGAACATGGTCCGTAATTTATCTAGTTTATGTATATATAAACAATTCTTAATATAAAATAATTTATTGCAGACATAAACATTTTTATTATATGTTTCTGAACGATATGTCTGTAAATATTTCGTGACCATATGTCTTCAAGGGCGACGCGTCGCACGCGATGCAGCACGCCAGTAATAATCCGATATGTTCACTGCATTACTATAAATACGTCGATAGCATAGAGTACATATTACAGATTCGACAAAATCCATAAAAGTTTTACATATTTTTTTATAACATTGGTAGGCGGACGAGCATATTGGTCACCTGATGGTTAGTGGTCACCAACGCCCATAGACATTGGCATTGTAAGAGATTTTAACCATCGCTTACATCGCCAATGCGCCACCAACCTTGGGAATGTTATGTCCTTTGTGCCATTAATTACACTGGCTCACTAACCCTTCCATCTGGAACACAACAGTACCAAGTACTGCTGTTTTAAGGTAGAATATCTGCTGAGTGGGTGGTACCAACCCAGACGAGCTTGCACAAAGCTCTACGACCAAGTTAATGTTTATAAATGCTTTATTAAAGTTAAGCTTCAATAGTGGTGATCTTATAAAAAACTCATAGTACATTAGTTGGTTTAATTATTTTTGCGTCTAAAAATAAACATTTATGTTTTAGAATTTCTCTGTATGAAACCGGCAACCGTTACTTTGAATTCGTCTATGAAATATGTTTATAACTATTAAGTTATAGTAGAAAATATTTTGTTTAGAAATTGAAGACTTGATTTTTTTTACTCTTAAAATGCCAATGAGTTGTTACATTTATGTACATTACAAAACATAATGTCAATGTTGTAGTATATTATCATCTTTTACCTCCAATTAAGCGTAACGCTAATTTTAAGTGATACCATTTAATAGTTTAAGGGATAGAACCTGTAGCTTTCACATCGCTAAGCGCCCCGTGTACTCTTCATTTATTAAAGCTTAATTACGAGATAATTTAATGCACGATGTGTAACTATAGTCCACCACTTTCGGATATGATCTCTTCTCTCACATAATAAACAAATTTAATTGTTTTCACTCATAAAGCCCATGATGAAATGATAGATAAAGTCAATTCATAACTGCAGACAGCTTCTAGTTGAATTTCTACCAACGTGTCAATTCGCACAAAATAATGTACTAAGGCGTGGATGAAAGGATTAATTTTGTCAATCATAACAAATAAACACTACACTACATGAAATTAATGAAACATAAAAAGTAAAGTAAAGTAAACATAGCATAAAAATTTTGAAAGGTTACGTGTAATGATTCTTTTTTTAAATTTTTCTCTCATCTGAGGCCTTAGCCAAGTTGACATTCTACAATCGTAAACGCTATAGAAAACTAAACAAATGTATGAGAATGACCACGTGACTTATCGTTGAGAGATGTCATTCTCATAATTATATTTATTTAGTTTTCTCTGTTCACTTATTTAATCTGTGAGCAGACTTCAAATCGTTCACAAATCAGTCGGTAAAGCGATTGGTACAAAGAAATACCATTTAAAGTTATTTATATTGTTATTTTGGGATCGCGACGTTAACTGTGTTTATGTTAGCCAGCCAGTGTATTGTTCGTTGTACATTGTATCTTTAACTTTGGTTTGTATAATAATAGTCACTTAAATATTTAACAAATTCCTCTCATTGTATGAACTATTTTCAGCATAGATGTGATTTAATATGTAGAAATATAATACCCGTACCGATTTAGTTGTTTTGTTTGACGTTATAGGTAGATGGATGGGTAAATGGGCCATCTGATGGTAAGTGGTCACCAGCACCTATAGACATTGGTGATGTAAGAAATATTAGCAATTCCTTACAACACTAATACGTCATAAAACTTGGGAACTAAGGTTTCATGTTCTTCGTACCTGTACACTGGCTCACGTAAGTAAAATTGTTGCGCATCGCCACAATATTAAGTGCTGCTGTTTACTGAATGAGTGTACCTATTCAAACGGGGTTAAATCTGTGTCAGGCTCTAGCTTTATCTAGTAAAAACTAAATTTATATACTTTATTACACTGATGAGTGAAAACCTCCTTTCTCTCTTATTTTACTGAGCCATAATCTTTAATGATCGTCATATTATTATATTATAAGTTTACCACGCAGTTAAACTTTATGAAATATAAGAACAAAGGATATTTATGTTATAGTCAAAGAAGTCACCACTCATTTGTCATTGATGTTGAAAATAAAAATTAAGCTACCTGAATAGATTTCACGGATATGTACACATTGTGAACTAATTGTTATTATTTATTTGATTACTAAAATTGCAATATAAAAGTTCTTATAACAGACTATTTTAAAATCTCCTTAGATTTGTTCATAACAGCTCCGAATTGTAAAACTGTAGTGCTATTCTGTAAGAAATCACTATCGATACGTAAAGCCGCAGACTCAGCGATCCTTTAGAGTAAAGGTATATAGAGTGCACCGGCGTTTGCGCACACACTTGTGCACTGTCACTATAATATGTCCTGTTGGCTTATCTGTCTTGCTTAAAATGCCGCTGTGATAATACAAATTGATATACACTGAATCTGAGTGGAGATATTTAAGGGAGTTCTTTGTTCAGCATCGGACGTTTCTCCGTCGAGAAGATGATGGCGATCCTTTGAATGTTATAATTATAATTAATAAAGTCTATGACCCATGTCGCGTTATGACGTTTCACGATCGTGTTCTGAGGAGTTTGAACTTACGGAATAGTTGTACGCCGTAACCGTACAATACTGAATTACAAACGATCTAAACATGTGGAACAGATGGCTGGCGTAAAACTGACTTCGGCTATTTTAAACGCTCAGCTAACAAAGGGATTGTTACAATTCTAATCAGATAACTATTTATTTTTATTACTATTACCGTTGGTAGGGTTCAGTTCGGTTTTATTCATAAGTAAGCCTAGGCATAGTACAAGGAATTATGTCTTGCCTTTCTGTATTTTTGTGTACAGGATACATGAAAAAAGAGCTAATGTTGACTTTATCTATAATATAAAATATAATTTAGATAATTGAATGCAATTAAGATTTTTTAAATTTATTTTAGTTAGTTACTCGTTGGTAGAGCTTTGTGCAAGCTCGTCTGGGTAGTACCACCCAACATCAGATATTCCACCGCAAAACAGCAGTACTTTGTATTGTTGTGTTCCGGTTTGAAGGGTGAGTGAGCCAGTGTAATTACAGGCACAAGGGACATAACATCTTAGTTCCCAAGGTTGTTGGCACATTATCGATGTAAGCGATGGTTAAAATTTCTTACAATGCCAATGTATATGGGCGTTGGTGACCACTTACCATTACGTGGCCTATATGCTCGTCCGACTTCCTACAGAATAAAAAAAAATGTGCGGTCGGGAAATCAATTCAGAAAGAAATAAATTCGGTCTTTGCGATATATTTTCAACACAAAACGTGTCTTAAAATGTAGATTTTCATTAATTATATTACTGTATTTTTGTCACGCCAAAAATCGCCTTAACATCCTCTATGCAACTCTCTCTAATCAAAGATTAAGAAACGATTTAATGTTTTAAAGAAAGAAATAAAGAGATTTAATTATATAAAACTTTATATTATAATATATTATATATATAACCAGCCTTGCAAACTTAGATATTGCGTCCCTTGTGTCTGTATACTGTCTTCAAACTGGCACACAACAATGCTAATCACTGGTATGCCAAATGAGCTTGTACAAAACCATAGCAATCGTGTTGGATACTTTTCCCGATATATTATATTATGTGTTGATTCAATTCAAACTGAGTTCAAGAGCTAAATAAAAAAAAAATATTGGTTGCCTGTAAAGTCGGTATACGGGCGAAAGTTTTACGTGACAACGACTTTGAGTGGTAAAATAATTTTAATGTGAATATTCATTCGTATAGTAGGAAGAAGGATGAAATAATAGTAACAATTTAAAACATTTATTTATACAAAGAATTATATTTAAAACATTAATTTATACAAAGAATCTCGCACTGAATTTCATATTAACAAAATTTTATTTTTTATGTCTGTCTCTCTCGCTCTTAGGCGGGCTAACCATGCCCGAGTGGAAGGGACGCGTGCCTCTCACTCGCTCTCATTGTGAGCGCATAACGTGAGCGGACCGTAACGCAGTTTCTTGAAGTGTCACCCGGCAAACCAATTTATAAGACGTTGTCACGTCAAAATATGAAATGTAAATAACACATATGTTACTATAAATGATGGCTAGTATGAATTTAATGTAATTTTATGATATCAATCAATTTCCCAGCGTTGGATATTCTTTATTAAATAAGCTCTCTCGAGCTCTCGCGTTTCACATACTCGTAGTAAGAGGCTGTAAGCCCTATATAACTAATTACTTGCAACGTGGAGCTTAGACTGTATCACGTATACATTTTTAATTAATGAATGACTAATCTTTTATAAGCTTGAAAAATATAACCTTACTATTAGAAAAAATAATGAAAAATATTTTGAGTAAATTATATACTTTCAGATGGTGGTAATTTTGAATTAACAACCTCTGAACATTAATTATTTTCAATTCGTTTGTTATCGTACATGATAAACTTATTATTTTATTTTACTTGCTTCGCGCTACGATCTGATGAAAAAAGAAATTAAACTTGAAAATTGTTTATTAAAAAAATATATTATAATAGAATTATCTTGAACCCTTTTTCAAATATACCTAATCAAACATTATTTTAATGCTTACTAAGGATGTGCATAACGATTACGTTGTAAAATCAATAGTGTCTCTTGTTATTATTTATTTCCCAAAACGCTCTGTCTCAATTATCGTCACATTTCAAAAACTGTATTATTTAAAGCGATAATAAAACTTATAATGAAATGACTTGTTGTTTCTTTATATATATTTGTATTATAAACGCATAGTTTTATAATAACGTGGAATGGAAAATCATTGAGCTAATCGAGTTTATCTTTAACTAAATGAAACAAGTCATTCTCGTTCTCTCGTTCTTAATAATAATTATCCCAAAGCCCACTGAACTGACCTATATTACTTTGAAATTTAACTTATAACAAATATCTTACGATCAGTTATATTTATTACATTAAAAGGAAACACGTTAAAGTAGCATATCACCGTGAAACGGATTGCAATCTTTCACAAGTAATATTTGTAATGCGTTCGGAATAAGTTGACAGTTCGTTTCGTGATTTGTGTTCGTTATTTGTGATAAATGTATATATTTTATCAGCCCTACTTATAAACGAAGCCGAGATGTCCCAGTGGTAAGAAAGCGTGAATTTTAACCGATAATCGTGGGTTCAGACCCGGACAAGCACTACTGAAATTCATGTGCTTAATTGGTGATTAAAATTCAACTCGTGCTTGACGGTGAAGAAAAACATCGCATAGAAACCTGCAGGTGTCAAATTTCACTGAAATTCTGTCACTTGTGTATTCCACCAACCCGCTTTGGAGCAGCGTGGTGTAATATGCTCCAAACTTTCTTTTCAAAAGAGGAGAAAAGGCCTTAGCCCGACTATGTGACATTCACAGGATGTTACTGATAAACGATATTTTGGGGGTGAGTAGTTAAACATTGCTGTCTTCTTCTTTCAAATGTAAAATCAATAATGCAGGACAGAGTTGAATCAATGTTTAACTAAACAGACACTAAGCAACGTTTAAAGGGCATGTATTTGTTTAAGTAAATAACATATAACAACCGAGAACTTTCTTTTACTTAACAAATTAACAATGCACGTATAAGACTAAATACTACGTATTATAATAAGGAAATATATAACTTATATTTATAATTATATATGTGAACAAAGTAGGTCGAAGGTACCATGTTCGTGATAGTAATAGTTGAAGCGTTAGTTAATATACAGGATGGTCACATTCGAACATGCGATCTGCTCGTTTAACTGTTCATTTTTTGAACACATTTATAATTTATTTTTAATCAAGAAACGTTATAGGAACTTTTTAATAATTCTTGTGACTTTTTAGGCTAAGACGTAACATAATGACTATAAAAATAAACTTTGAGAATGCATAATACGACATGGTTTCCGATGCGAATTTATTTAATTAATACAATAGAACCATGTCGCATGTACGCTAGTGGGAGTAACACATAGATATAGTTTACACAGGTAAAGAAACGTCGACTTGTGGTAGCTAAGCATTTAATTAACTTATATGGGTAGTGCGATAAGTGAAGCAAATAAATGTAATTATATAAATGATTGGGTAGATATATTTAATAAAAAAAAAAGAAATCTACCCCTTCCACCAAATGTTTTAACATTTGGTGGAAGGGCTGTCTCGCCTTGTTGAGCATTCCAAGCTTTTTAGAAGCCAATTTGACTTTTACTTCTAATTGACCGGGGAACTGAACAACTTTCGAAATCTCGATCGAGTATAGACTGGCTGTGGCAGCGATGGGGGTATTCCCGAAATGAGGAGATAAGAGTAAGTGGTCACTAACGCTCATGGAATATGGCAGTGTAAGAGATGTTACCATCGCTTACATCGTCAATGCGCCACCAACCTTGGGAACTAAGATATTATGTCCCTTGTGCCTGTAATTACATTGGCTCACTCAACGTTCAAACCGGAACATAACAATACAAAGTTGATTACCTGATGAGTGGATGGAACCTACCCAGACGAGCTTGCACAAAGCTCTACCACTCAGTGGTACCACTTATTTATTAATTACCGCCTTCGTGGATTTCTGGTTGACCCATAGGTTGACTGGTAGAGAATGCCTACATGCATTAAGTCCGCCTTTTGTCCCATGTTCTCAAATTTCTAATTTCAAAATATTTTTTTTAAATAAATAAGTGGTACTATAAAATAATCTTTTGATAATCATAACTATCAGGAGTATCCTTGTGTTTTATCTGTTCCTCAATAAATATGCACTGCTCTATGTATATAGTTTGTTGTAGAGAACCAAGTAATTTATTGTTTATTTAAATAAATAAAACGAGTGTGTATTAAGAATATTACAAATAAAAACTTTTTACCACAGCTATAAATAATTTTATCATCTAACGGTACATTTTGTATGTCATGCTTAGAGATGGCATATAACAGTTTTACGTCATATGGAGCTTATTTACAGGTCAGTGGGTTTACATACCAATTCTAAACAAAATCAACCTGCAAGGTTGATTTATATGATTCTCCCAATTCTTATATGATTCTCAATAATTCACATTAGATATCATTGAATTAAACTAATTTTATTTCGTCGTATGTATTGGGGACTAGATGTCCTAATGGATAGAATGAGTTGATATCTTGTCCCTTTATAAGGAATTACTAATATTTATATATACCTCTGTGATATAGCGTATACCTTGTGTTAGAAGTGGGGATCACAATAGCCCAAGGAGTTCGAATTTGCGACTTTGTACAGACTTTTACAGACAGTCTGGTAAATGGGCCACCTTAAGATATGTGGCTCGCCCAGAGACATTCGAATTGTAAAAATATAAACAAAATCTTATCTTGGGAACTAAGAAGTCGACCTTAAGCATGTTATTACTAGCTAACTCTTATTAGTCTTTAACCATCCAAACATTCCAGACTTGCCATTAAATATAATAAATTAATTTCGGAACAAAAAATATAAAGAGTGCTAAGTATTCAAGTTATTAAAGTAAGTATTATGTAACTTACACAAAAAAAATATTCATTTGCATAATATATTTAAAGATGCGAATTTTCTATGAGTTACTATATCTTACTTTTATATAACATCGTTTAAAAGATCTTTTTAACGTCGATAAATAAATTCGTTCTTTCGAATGTACCGAATAACACGTTCCGAATTACGACTAACTACTTGTCAAAGGATTCTCGTATCGCACGTGTTTCCTAAATTTAGAATGACCATGTTTTATCGAATTGATGGACAAACTATAGGAAATGTTTTATATTTAAAAAAAAATAATTTAAACATACGTTCCTGTCAACTCAGCAAAGTCGTGGGTGAAAGTTAGAGATTTTATAAACAAGGGTAGAATTTCTATATAGAATTAATTAAGATTATCTATTTATGTATTCCTTATTAGTTTCACTTAGTTTTCGTAAGTTGTGTCCACGCGTGAGAGAGTAGGGGTGTTAGGTATTTTTTAAACGCAAACAATTTTTTTAAATGTTAATAATAACATTTAAAAAAAATCATGATGATTTATTGAGGAGTTTAGACGTGAAAGCGTAACAAATAAACAAACATACATCGCATTGAATTATAATATTAGTAAGGATTTAATATAAACGCACTTCATTAAAAAAAGAAATGAATAATAAAAACTTCGATTTTAAATCAAGTAAGTCCATAAAATACCTATCGGTTTTAGAACTCTGTATGGGCTTGATCGAATACTTGACTTGATATCCGATAAGTCTTTTGAAAAGAAGAATGATGGCCATCCCACGTGTTCCACTAGCCTTTCGGCTACTGGGCATTGCCCTTATTGGTTGCGGCCTTTTTGGCAGCCATTTTGCATTTCTTTTTCGGCGTTTTTGAGCGACGCCGCGTGAAATTGAGGCCTCGATGTATGCATTTAGACGGAACGTCCGCTCGATGGATATGTGCTTTGATTTTTGACAACTGTTTGAATTGCTCCGACAGACACGAATTAATTTGGCCATAAGCTTTGTTTGCTTAAACAAAGTTCAATTTTCGACTGGCATGGTTGACCGTCTAGACGTGACGTAACACGATCGTGCAAAAAATACGATCATTTAAAAATACAGCGTACGTTATTCTTGTAAGATAAAGCGAAGATCAAAACTTCACGTGTTCGTCTGTCGGTGTGTGTCTGTCTTCAGTGGGGAGCTGACATTCGATAAAAAACAAATGAAAAATTATCATTTTACAAACCATTTCTGTCAAAGTTAGACATACTTGGTGGGAGAACTTTGTGCACGCTCGTCTGGGTAGGTACCACCCACTCATCAGATATTCTACCGCAAAACAACAATACTTGGTACTGTTGTGTTCCGGTTTGAAGGGTGTGTGAGCCAGTGTAATTACAGGCACAAGGGATATAACATATTTTTTCCCAAGGTTGGTGTTTTGTAATTTATTTACGTGTATAAATTAATACATTTCACTCACTTCTTCCTAATACTTTGGATATCGGATGAAAGTACACTTTTATATGAAACAAAATTAATTTTAAATGAACGCAATTAAATACATTGCAACGACACGCTGAAATAACAGACGGACATACGAATTGCGTTACGAATGATTCATAGAAAAAAAATATTTATTCAAGTTTTGGGTCGATCTATTTTCGGGCTGATGAGTTATATCCATCCGTATTTATTAGTTTACAGATGTTAGGCGATGTGGCCACGAAATAATGAACATAAATTAAAATTTTGTTTATATCATACAGTAGTTCCTCACGCAGTTTCATTTGAGTAAAATGTTACTGCTTACTGCTCCCGCAAGCCGTCATGGTATAAAAAAATGGAGCTGTATATACTAAGATTAGCGAGTTGATGAACAAATGAAAAGCTTCGGAATTTTTACTTGGTGGTAGAGCTTTGTGCAAGCTCGTCTGGGTAGGTACCACCCACTCATCAGATATTCTACCGCAAAACAGCAGTACTTGCTATTGTTGTGTTTCGATTTGAAGGGTGAGTGAGCCAGTGTAATTCCAGGCACAAGGGACATAACATCTTGGTCCCTAAGGTTGATGGCGCATTGGTGATGTGAGTGATGGTTAACATCTCTTACAATGCCAATGTCTATGAGCGTTGGTGACCACTTACCATCATGTGGCCCATAAGCTCATCCGCCTTCCTATGAAATAAAAATAAAAAAAATAAAAAAATTATGATAATATTAATTGTGCAGGATAATTATCTTATATTTATTTGCAGGGTCTTAATTTTTTTTATAGTCTAAAATCAAACAATGTAAAGATATAGATGTACGCCCAGGTTTTCTTCATTTACAGACTCAGTATTACAAAGACGATAAAGACTTACCTACTATTTTTCGTCTATCAATAAAATGTATTAATATATTTTATATTCAAGGAATCACATAGATTGTAAAACAATTGCTTATTATAAATAGTTACTTATACATCGCTATGTTGAACAAAAGAAAGCCTTTATAAATTAAAACAATAGAGTGTATCGAATATCACAGATAAAAATATTTAGAAATGGTATCGTAGCGTACTTGTTATAAATGTTACATAATGTTGTAATTAAATATTTTCTTGTAATTGTACACTCATGCCACTTAAAGAGGTTTCATTTCAACGAAAATATAAAACAGACTTTATATTTTTATGGAAAATATAATTACTACAGAAATATTTTTAAATATTATATATTTATGAGATTATATTTAATTACTAACCTTAGTCAAGCTTACAAGGAGCTTACAAGAAATTTTGAATAGTCATTTCAGAAAATAATTATATGTAGATTCTAGCGATAAAAACAATAAATAAAATTTGTCATTTATATACCCTATATGAAAATGTACGAATAACAAATATAATATCCAAATTTTTTATCACATATAAAATTTTATTTGTGATTGTGTATTTTTATTAGTACTAACATTATAAATGGAAAAGTGAGTGTGTTTTTTACAATTTCACGTCTTAACCAGTTAATCATCAAGAAATTTTGCATACACTTTGTTTGGAGTACAGAAAAAGAACATTAACTATGCCCCACACATAGGGTGAATTCGCGGCAGAAACTAGTATACTTGACGAGCCGGTTGGCGTGATTGGTAGATACCCTGCCGTTCGCGCCGCAGGTCGTGGGTTCGATTCCCACCCAGGACAGACATTTGTGTGCATGAACATGTCTGTTTGTCCTGAGTCTGGTTGTAATTATCTATATAAGTATGTATTTACAAAAGAAAAAGTAGTATATGTAGTATATCAGTTGTCTGGTTTCCATAGTACGAGCTCTGCTTAGTTTGGGATCAGATGACCGTGTGTCAAAAATGTCCCAAGATATATTATTATATATATATTATTATATTATTTGGATCCCCAACAGTTATACATAATATACATTCGAAAAAACGCTTTACATTAAATTAAAATTAATTATGTACAACCAATTACAGGAGAACACACCATTCTGACACACAATTACAAAAAGAGGTAGGAATGAAAAAATATACAAATCAAATAGAAAAAAAATGGTTGTCTGTAAAGTCGGTTTACGGACGATAGTTTAACGTGACAACGTCATAATAGATAGATGCGGCGCAGGCGTACAATCAGCGTAACGGGACAATGAGTCATCCTTTTTCGTGCATGCAGCCAGCGTTCATCGATTTATTAGACGTTGTCACGTCAAAAAAAAAACAACTATTTAAATAAAAAGAACTAAAACAAAAGGTAACTAATTATTTGTTAAAATATAATTTAAAATTAAAAAACAAAAGAAATAACTAACTAATAATATTATGAATATTCTTGCTCTTGCTCTTGCTCTTATTGCCATTTACAAAGTGTATAGTTTTGCTGTTGCCCTGGTTATGTAAAAAAGCCAAAGATAATTTTACTTTTTGATTCAATTATATATAAAGTATATAAAACGCAGATCATAAGAACTTACTTCGTATCTCAGTCATGAATATTTAAACCTCACTCATGGTGACACTGAATTTTGATATTGTATTTTGTCAATGTCGTAT
Organism: Nymphalis c-album; assembly: GCA_963151315.1. NCBI lineage: Eukaryota > Metazoa > Arthropoda > Insecta > Lepidoptera > Nymphalidae > Nymphalis > Nymphalis c-album. Next base: position 10,275,880 of record OY720604.1, read on the forward strand.
AGCTTTCTCTGTCGTTTCGCGATCATGTTCACCAATGAGTATAGATTATACTCGATATATAAATATTTATATGAAATGCGGAGAATAAATGCTTTTTCATATATAAATAATAAGTCGGTAAATAACATAGGCATAGTATTCACCCGAGGTAGTTAGGTGCCATTTCTAATTTACTAGTCATACTGTTTTGATAAAGCTTTTGAAATCAATTTCGTTTTCTTGTCCAATTCGTTAAAGAAATGTTTTAATTGTTCTTTGAAATGAGGTTTCATTACAGAAGCTGAACAAAAACAATACTTCGATTATTTACCTAAAATGGCTACTTACAGTACAATAAAGTTTCCCTCGAAATTTGTTGTGTCAAATATTAGGTGAATGTTAGTTACGTATGTGACAATTGATGGCGCTAATTAATTAATGTTCTTTCTGACTATAAATTATTTGAAAAAGAAATTATCCAATCGTATGTAATACTGTTGGCCATAATAGCCTTGACAACGTAACCAGTATGGGCACTAAGAATAGAAGAGCCCAGATGACAGAGAACGTTCTATGGGGCCGTTTTCGACACACACGCAACTCGGCTTAGGAGTTTATCAGGATGAAGTCGGCATACGGCGCCATGTAGAGCGGTTGAGTTTGTCATATCGTCTTAAAGAGGTTACATGCTGCAGACCTCGATCTCTGCAGCAGTGTGAGTGTATAACGAACTTGTCCATGTTCGGGGAGTATTGGATAGGTATTGTAATCTGATCTATGAATACATTTTCTTTATATTAATTGATAATATCATTATAATTATTTTGGGATTAATGTAACCCAATTTATAACAACGATATTTTGAAATATTGTATGTTGCCATAAATAAATGTCGGGCCTATATTGTTATGAAGATATTAATAAATACAAAAATAAATAAAAATGTGGGTTTTGTTTTGTTAAGATGTATGGGCGAAGGGTGTAGGGTCGAACAGATACGGCAAAGAGATCGCTAGGTGTGATACTGATTGTTTTTCAAAATATATTATATACTAGCTTCCGCCCGTGGCTTCGACGAAGTATTAAGGGGTGGCGAGTTAAGAGGTACCATTTATTATTTTCTGTACCCTTAACAACTTGTATGCAAAATTTCATGATAATTAGTTGAATAGTTAAAACGTCAAAGACAAAGTCACTTTCGCATTTATAATATTAGTCAGGTTATGAGATTTTTTTTTATATGAAAAATTAGTGTAAATATCGACATAGGAACAAAATATCAAGTACGTAAATAGTGAAAAATAATATTAGATTAAAATATAAATTTTTGTCATATAAAAAGATCTCTGGATTTTATTTATATAGAAATATGTTATTTTTTAATTATATTTAACAAATCAAATTAAAGGGAAAAATATGTTTTTCAATAAAAAAGGAGTCATAAGAAGCTGTAAAACAAATGATGAGCCATTTATATCCCCCAAGTTTTTATTCACAATCCTAACCCCCTTAATGTCACAGCATAGTAAACTTCGCTATGGGCCCCATAAATAATTCTTTTAACAGTGTCATTCTCAGCTATGGGTAAAATTTTAGCCCAGCGTTATTTAAACGCTAGCCTTAGTAACGCTTGTTTTTAAGGACAAATAGGCCACCTGATGGTAAGTCATCTCTTCCCGTAGAGGTCGGCGTTGTTTTTTTTTTTATTGCATAGGTTGGCAGACCAGCATTTGGGCCACCTGATGGTAAGTGGTCACCTATGCCCATAGACGTTGGGAACTAAGATGTTATGTCCCCTGTGCCTGTTATTACACTGGCTCACTCACTCTTCAAACCGGAACACAACAGTACCAAGTACTGTGTAGTATTTTGGGATAGAATATCTGATGAGTGGTTGGTACCCACCCAGAGAGCTTGCACAAAGCTCTACAACCAAGTATAAAATATAAACCGCCAATATAACTTGGAGACATCATTATCTTAGACATCAATTGTGTGCTCAAAGCGGAACACAACGATACTACGTAATGGTGTTTAGTGGCTATCTACAGCTTGTACAATCCCAACCACAAAGTAAATAACTAATCAATAACTTGAATAACTAAAACCAAACTACAACCAAATCTTACTCAGGTCATCGATATTATATATTTAGCTGTAGTGTTGGTCAACTAGCTTGTACATTAAGAACCTGAGGCCCTGGGCTTAAGTACTAGATCTAGCCAATAAAACGTTATTTGGTTTTTGTGTCATAAAATTCTCAGTAATAGCGTAAAGTTTGAAAGCCGGTAGTATTTCGACTATATTATTTTTCTCTGTACGCATTTCTCTTTTTAAATATTTTAAGTCAATATTATCACGAATAAGCTCCAAGCATAAACATGGGCTTAAGTTATTTTATAAAGTGTGTAAATTAATTTGAAACTCAGCACTCATTACGGTAAAACTCCTAACAATATAACGCAATACAACGCTGTACGAGTTAACTGACAACATCGGGCACCGTTTACATTAAAATGAAACGATTTTATTTATTTATTAATTTATTATTATGATCAAAAACATGATTTTACATGGTGCTAGATTTTTGCCCAGGCCCCGTCGATTCTTAATTAGTAATTCTACTGTCAAACAAATTAATTATTATTTTCTATTGCGGATAATTTTGCATTGCTAAACATGTGTACACGGCATTCTCATTAAAGTTATATTAATATAATTTGTTGCTATACTAATAATAAACAATAAAATAATACTTACAATATTCTCGAAGTTGGTAAATCACAATAGCATCATAAATTCCCAAAACAGACGTAGCGATTCCGATAAAGTTTTCGAATAACTTTCCTCGATTCGATAACATGTAAACGGAACGTTCCAAGATGTGAAGACATTATATTAGGCAACGCGATACCAAACCATATTAATTCATCAGAAAAGTTGGCAAGTACTTTTGAATTAATTACAAGAACACATGAATAATTGTCGAATTCGCTTGTTTTAAAGGGATCCTTTGAAGGTTTCTTATATGTAGTAGTGATGTGTAGACATCGCGCTTCTTTTATAAACGGCTATTGTCTGAACTTAATTTTTACATTGCCATGCAGATTGACAGTTATGCTTAACTTAAATGTTTTTTTTTATTGTATAGGAAGGCGGACGAGCATATGGGCCACCCAATGTTAAGTGGTCACAAACGCCCATAGACAATGGCATTGTAAGAAATGTTAACCATCGCTTACATCGCCAATGCGCCACCAAACTTGGGAACTAAGATGTTATATCCCTTGTGCTTGTAATTACACTGTCTCACTCAAATTCAAAAATATTATTTTAATAAAATTAATCGCTCTCTGACACGAACAGGACAAAGAATATAGTGTGCTTCTTATTACTGTTGCTAGTTAAATAAAGACCATTACCACCGAGGCCAATTTCATTTTTATTTATAACTAGTGTTCGCTCGTGGCTTTGTCCGCGTCTTCTGTAAAGGGTATTGGTGAAAGGGGTTTATAAAAAAAAATCATCAAACTCGCTTCATATCCAATTTAATCAAAATGGGTTCAGTGTTTTAGTCTTGAAAGCGTAATAGACAGACAGAGGTACTTTTCGAATTAGTATAATTAGCTGGGTGAACTGTTGAATGGGTCACCTGATCGTAATGGTCGCCACCGCTCATTGACATTGGTGTTTTAATAAATGTTAACATTCCATCGTCAACATGCCACCAACCTTGCAAACTCATACCCCTTGTGTCTGTAATTACACTGGGTCACACTCAAATAAATGATCTGTCAATTCAAATTACTAGTAACTGCCTGCGAAATTTGGCAAGCCTCGTATTCTGGGCCCATGTGATTTCATATTTGTAGTAGTTTACAATATAGATATTCAAATAAACATACTTGAAAAAGTATGTACTCTTATTCGTAGAAAGAACGTATAAGAAGTACAAAAAAATTAGCTCAATAACTTCAACAATTATTTCTATAGTTCCGAAAGTTCGGCGTTTAAAAGCGCCACTGTGAAAGGAACTGACAGCACATTAAAATGACGTAAGGGCAAATACTTTCAGTTTATTAAGGTCGGTAATATGGGCTTGTGGGGTCGGTACGCTGCGTTAGCGAATCTCAATTGGTATAATGGATAGCGATCCATAATAAAACAATGAGGTTTTGCCGTCGAAGTGGATAATTTTATTAACTGACCCATAGCGATGGAATTTATTTGGAACATTTTGATTTTAAAATATTTTTAGAACAATGTTTTACGCTTATGAAAGTAATAGCAGAAAACGCTTGATGTCAATTTTAAAAACGTTATATAATAAAACATAATATACAAAGGAAAACTAAGAAAATTGAAATAATATCTATAAATATTTTACTGAAAAAGTTACATAGACGTTTGACTAAATTTTATCAGTTCCTACAGTTTGTTATAACGGTTAGGATTTAATGCATTATATTGTCGATAAATTCATAATTATATTTAATTACAATTGAGATTAGAGTATAAAGATTGATTATAATTAATAATTGTTTTATAAGATACACTTGTAAATTAAATAAATCGATATAATCAAATTATAGTTGTTATTTAAACTCATTTAATACAATTGCAATAATTTCATAAGACCTCATATTAGGCAACGTAAAATTTAATTTAATTTGTCAATACGTATTATAATTCGACACAGCACAAATGTCACCAGAACCGCTCAACTTAAATTGAAAATGCTGAAACTTTAATGGCGACAATAAAATACTATCGCTTCCAGACACATATATGTTTCTGAGGTCCTAGCCAAGATGACATTCTACAATCGTAAACGCTAATAGAAAACTAAACAAATGTATGAGAATGACATCTGTCAACGATAAGTCACGTGGTCATTCTCATACAATTTTTAGTTTTCTATTAGCGTTTACAATTGTAGAATGTCAACTTGGCTAGGGCCTCAGATCTTTGTTCTAACCGAATTGTATACCTAATACGCCGTTGAACCATTGTGACATTCAACTACTGAAATTATTCACAGCTTAACGAGCAATCTTCTAAACGTTAACAATTACCTGTCGAACGCTGACAAGATTTTCAAACAGATTTGAAACCATTATTAACATATCAATACCATTTCACGTTAGTCAACGTAAATTAACTCACTAAATACACAATGGAAACTAAACCCTATGTAGACGTGATAAGATCGTCACAAATCGTAATGGACATTTCATTTGAGGATGCAAATATTTATCCGTTAGTCTGTGTTTGACATTGATTTGTGACACTGAAAAGTAAAAATTATTGCCGTACACAGTAACAATCGTTCGGAAACGAATAATATATCGGACGTCAAATAAAAGATTATCGAAAACGATTAATGTAAACAGATCTTATATCGATAAAATAAATCGAACGATTAACTCGATCTATTCGACACGCTGAAAATTTTTAACGTATGTGTCAGTGTGTGAACTACAATGTAAGGATTGTCTTCCCACACGGTAGCAGTAGGAAAACGCGTTTAAGCAATTTATTTATAGTAAACGTTCGGATCATAATCGTAAAGTCCGTAGTCACCCGTGGTTGTTTGCAGGCGGCGCGCGCGCGTGTTACGTTCCGAAATGACAGAATTCGTATTTTGAAATGTGACAGTTACATGTAGTATTTTAAACTATGGGTGTAATTTCTCTGGTGGACTGTTTTGGTGTAGTGTAATTGTGATTTATGAATTAGCCAAAATACTGGATATTGAATGTTTTGGTAAATACGTTTTTTTAAGCTAAATTTGAAGTCCTAAATTATTTCTAAATTTGCGCGTTTTCCCATTTTAAACAACACCATTTAATAGCATTTTTTTTTTTTTATTGCAAAGGAAGGCGGACGAGCATGTGGGCCACCTGATGGTAAGTGGTCACCAATGCCCATAGACATTGGCATTGTAAGAGATGTTAACCATCGCTTACATTGCCAATGCGCCACCAACCTTGTGAACTAAGATGTTATGTCCCTTGTGCCTGTAATTACACTGGCTCACTCACCCTTCAAACCGGAACACAACAGTACCAAGTACTGCTGTTTTGCGGCAGAATATCTGATGAGTGGGTGGTTTATCTAGAAGAGCTGTTAAAGTTGAATATGAATTTTAAAATATTTATTGTAATCCTAACCACGTAAAACACAAACGGAAATCTAATCATAGTTGCATTGTACTTATTGTAAACATGTTTCTCATCATCATCATCTTTCGTTCGTATTGATAAACCTAATTCGTATATATTAATAAATATATCACTAATATATGCTGATTTTATATAAATTTTTAGAAGGAACCACATTTTTTGTAAAGCTTTACATAACTACTAGTTTTAGACCGCGGCTCAGCAGGGATAGCGGGAGGTAAAAAAGTAGACTTAACTTTTGGTTCGATGTGTCGAATGTGTTTCATACCAAATTTCATTCCTCCAGACAGTCAGTTACTTTCGTTTTTATAACATTAGTACGCATATCTATATGCCAACTTATTATTTGAGAATCAAAAATGCATCATATCTTATACTGCGATGAGTTGATTATATATCGACGGCTGTAGCAATTTTTATTTTAAATGCTATATAAAGATTAATTTTATAGTTATATGCATTCTTTTAATATTTTCTTCATATGGTTTTTTATTTAAAATATCCTTATAGCATTTTTATTGAAGATTTTTTTAATGTAAATTATACCGTTTTTCTGAGGCGTTTCTTTTGGATATGACTTTGAAATACTAGCCTGATTTATTTGTATGTCATCGATAGCTTAATGCCTCTACACAAAGAATACCATTTATCTCTGGAGCACCAACACATGGATCTGTATCCATATAGCTATAATATGTTACCATATTATAAATATGCTTGTTATGTATCAGTAGGACATATTTCATCAAACTATATACAAAAATAAAATACACTTATCAAATTAACCAAGTGTACACGGACGCATAATCTGTGGTGATCAAATAATGTATGTAAAAACGTATGTCATTCCAAATGTTGCCCTTGTTATGTTTAATTCAGAGGCGATAAAGTTTATTCTCATATTCTTTGATAAAAAATCGTGAAAAAATCATTCATTTGTTTGAAGACACGTCATGTTAATCCACTAATTTGAGTGAAATAGCTCCATACTTAGCTCACATAGGGTAAGTATGTAGCCGTCTTTTTCGTCTCAATGAAAAATATAAGTTCAGAACCTAAGCTACTAGAAATAACTTATTTATGTCCATAGTAAACAACATAATATGTAAAATATTAAAACTATTGTCACATAAGAAGCATGTTTAAATAATATAGGTTAATAGAAGAGTTCTTTGTACATTAGTCGAATATTTACGGGCATTCGACTTTTATAGTTAAATCTCTAAATTGAACTTCCAACTTAATGAAGTACGTGAGCCAGTTTGTATAGTTTATAGCAGAATAGGAGAGCATCACCAATATATCATATTTTATCAAGAGACAGTCACAGCCTGTCATTTCACATGATATACTGCGCTTTTATGATCGTACATTGAATTGTTACTATCTAAGCTAGTTGTATTCATTTTGTTTCTAAACTATAAACACGACGGCTGTTTCTCAATCAAACTATTGTGTAGTTTTTTTTCAATAAAGAAATAAATGGAACGGAAAAATATCTAGGAATTTTTAAATTGGGAGACTATGGGTCAGATTTAGTGGATTGATGGCACTATTCCAATTTTACAATTTACAAGTTTACGTGACCACTCAACAACAATTTTGAGGCACACAGGTCAACTATTGGGTAGTCTTAACAATTTATAACAAAATGGAGGTAAAAACATTTTGTAATAAAAAAAAAGCAATAACAGCCTGTTAATGTCCCACTGCTGGGCTAAGGCCTCTTCTCCTCTTTTTGAGGAGAAGGGTTGGAGCTTATTCCACCACGCTGCTCCAATGCGGGTTGGTGGAATACACATGTGACAGAATTTCAGTGAAATTTGACAACATGCAGGTTTCCTCACGATGTTTTCCTTCACCGTTAAGCACGAGATTAATTATAATCAGAAATTAAGCACATGAAATTCAGCGGTGCTTGCCCGGGTTTGAACCCACGTTTATCGGTTAAGATTTACGCGGTCTTACCACTGGGCCATCTCGGCTTGGCCAATAAATAATTACGTTATGTATGTTTTGTCCTTCTTCCTTTCAAAATGGAATCATAATTTGCTTAAATGTCATTTTTTATATTTCCATTTTTTTTTTTAAATTAGAATAAAAATAAAAGAAATCAGTGAAGTCTATAAATAATGGAAAAAATTGCCTCGACTATTATAGTCATTGAGTTAAAATTTCCCGTGTTAAAGTAAAAATTAAAACCATCTTTTCTGTCCTTAGTATACAGTTGACAGTATCTAAATTAACTATTGCCAAAAGTTAAATGTAATTTTAGAAGACGAATATGCATTTTTCGTTTCTATTTCTATAGCATTAAACGAGATCAATGAAAAACCGAACGTAATATAAAAAAAAATAGAATTCGTCGTGGTCAACTAACTACAGTCGTTGACACAGTCACGGCTTTCATTCGGATCATAGCAAATATTTTTACAGTCTATATTGATGTTTGTACATGCGTGAAATTCCGGACCTCACTCGTCACATTCGTTTTGAAAGGGACTTTTAGCATAAGATTATTTATTCAGTATTATTTTATTTCCCTTACTTCTCGGTCTATGGATAAAAGAAATAGATCGATATATATCATTGACTGTCTTCTCTTGTTAATATTTGGACATTTTTCCAAATTTTGAGTGAAATTAGTTACATACATATACATGACATGAGTGATTTTCGATACACTATGATTTCCTTGTCCGTCGATATTGATTATTATAAGTTTAATAAGGTTTTAACCCACGATCTTCATTTAATAAGAACCTTACACTATACTTTGAATTTAATAAATTCCCGCAGTCATCAATCTCCCTGGTCTACGTTCTGGGTGTTCTAGGTTTACGGGCAAAGTTTATATTTGAGGCTCTCCTATCACTGGGTCACTTAATTATAATTCAAACGGTGTGAACTGTTCCGTTAACCACGCAGACTAACTCAGAGAGTGTCATTTACATTACTTCAACAAATTTCATAATTTAGTCACTATACGTAATATAAATTCAGAAGAAGTATCTAGGTAACCGCCAATCCGCAGCATAATACCTTAGAGCCTTTTGCAAACAGTGGAAGCTTTACGAGCAGCTATTTCGAAACTTTTACATTAAGTGTGAAAGAGACAAAAGAGTTTCTGTCCCCTACTTATCATCATGACTTAAACTAGACCGAGTTCGATGTATTCTGTTTACGGATTAGCTCAAACTTTAAAATTACTGACTGTAATATGTGAAACTTTTAAAAGTTTCAGCTCGTAATGTGTATGTATAGGGATTAGTTTGCATCATCTGTAAGTAGTGACATAGTTTGAAGTTAAATTATTCTATGGCAACTTTAACGCTTGGCAATGCTACCATGTATTTACGATTCAATTGAATCAAAAATCTTTATCGGTAAATTATATTTTGTACAGAAGAGTATGACAATAAAACTTTGGTCTTTCTTATTTTTTAATTTACAGTTTGGTCATTATCAAATAAAGGATGAAAATGTCGAGAACATATTAGTATAGAATAGAAAATTTAGCCGAAGGTTTGGTTGAAACCTTGGCAAGCAAATGTATTATCCGTTCGTGGTAGGTAATAACAATAAAAAAAGATTACAATTTTTTTCGTTATTTAGTCAACAAACGCATGCATTTATTCTAATCTTGAACAAACCTATAATAAATTATAATGGATGGAAAGGCGATGAAAAAGGTCCATGTTCATGTCCGTGTCCTGTTTTTGGTGTACCTCGAAAAGTATAGGCGTGTATATGATCGGTCGTAGATAATCCGCTTCTAAACGCTTGCATAAGGGATATAAAACATAAATCATGTTTTGGCAGAACATTAGCTCGGCCAATATTTAAGGACAGAGGTGACCACTTATCATCTTGGTTGTGATCTTAAAATGTCGTATGTCATTGTTTTTATAGCTGACATATGACTCTTATATTCTAAAAGTAATAGTAAAAATAAATAAAGATGTTTGAAAGTTTTTGAAAATATAATCATAGAATTGTATTTTTTGTTTTGTTTTGTTTGAAAATCAATTGAAAGAAGACATGCGAACTGATGGTGGTGGCCATTACCAACAGTGACTAATTAACTCTTCAGAAGATATTATTGCTTACAATCTGCAAAAAGAAGGCCCGAGATATTTTAGGTGTAGGAAATTGTATAACAACTGCAATCTTCCAACCTTTTCGTAGCTGCTGCTTAAAATTTTTGACGGGCACCCAACAACTGTTTACTGACATGATCCATATATGAACCTAGGACCTCGGCTGCAGGAGAAAATAGATTCTGATTAATTCATTGGTAGAGGATATTTATGTATATAAACTGTTTTCAGTTTTCGTTCATATGTTTTCATTTCTAAATATGATGAAAATATAAAAAAAAGTACTTGAAAAAAATTGCTATGACGTCATTGTAATTGTATTTTATGTCTATCTTATAAGGAAAGAAAGAAAACATATGAACGAAAACTAAAAATAGTTTATATACATAAATATCCTCTACCAATGAATTAATCAGAATCTATTTTCTCCTCGATTGACGGACAAATTAGTTTCCATTCATTTCTATTAATATATTTGACACTTAGAAAAGGAAACGAACGGTCAATAAGGATTCATGTGACAGTTAATATCAATATAGTGACCACAGAAGGGGGAAACGTGCGAGATAAAACTATGACTAATGTCCCTACCAGGACTACCATCAATTAGGTTTGTAGTTACTTCACACATACAATTAAGAGCAAATTCATACTTTTTTAATATAAATAACAATGTCTGTTTTTAAGGAATAACTAATATTCCTACTAACCGCTCCCATTAAGACTCGCATAGACATCTTTTGTATTAAGAAAAACCATAAGCAATATTTTTTGAATCACATAAAACAATCGAACGTATTCGATCTTGCCTTTTCTAGTGATCATTGATCGTGCGGTTTTTTTTAAAAATATATTACAACACTTAAGTTATACAATAACAATAACACTTACACCAATGATTCTACTGAATTATACAGTAAGTAATTTTTTAAAGTGAAAATTAATTTTACTATTCATTTATTTTAATGACAAAAGAAATAAATCAATATCATTGAATTTATGAATTATATTATAAATATTTATGTGAATTATACATGGTCAATAAAGAAAGCTCTTGCGTATATAGGTTTATATGTTCTTTTCGAGCTGGATACTTTGGCTCACCATAATAATATATGTTTTTTTTTATTCCATAGGCATCTGATGGTAAGTGGTCACCAATGCCCATAGACATTGGCTTTGTAAGAGATGTTAACCATCGCATACATCGCCAATGCACCACCAACCTTAGGAACTGTTAAGAGTCTTGTGCCAGTAATTACACTGGCTCACTCACCCTTTAAACCGGAACACAATAGTACCAAGTACTGTTTTGCGGTGGAATATCTGATGAGTGGGTCGTACCTCCCCAGACGAGCTTGCACAAAGCTCTACCACCAAGTGGTGAATAAAGTAAACAAAAATAAAAAAATATTTACAAAATAAATAAAATATAAAGTTTTAAATAAATTAATAAAAATATAAAGTTGGTAATCGGTGTCACCTAAAGCAAGGCAAGGTAAATATATAAAAGACATGACATCATTGGAACTGAACCAAAACGTAACTGATTTAGTTAATGTAAACTTTTAATATTTATTTTGTTTCTATTTACTTTTACATAAATTAATATGTAACTTATAATGATATGATAAAATAAAAACCTAGTTAGTGTCAATAGATTAATCGATCTAAATAATTAAATAAGTAAAAATTAATAGTAATATTATGTTTGATATATGTATTACATATTTACATAGTTGGACATAAAAAGAGCAGGACCCTTTTAAAGTCGCCCTACAGCTGTTCTGATTACGTAGTACTCACTCATTACTTTTTTTTCTTATAATATAAAATAATCTCCACGTTCTGAAACTCGGATGCCATTGGTTGGTGGCAGCTAATGACGTGATAGACTAACAGTAACTAATAGTAATCTGAACTTAATTAGCGATTCAAAAAGTCGGTAAGTATTAAATCGTTGAAAATGCCCGTCAATACCGATTTCTTATAATAACATTTTATTATCTCTGGAAATAGACCGGAGTAGACGACGATAGTAATAGACGAGATTTAAAGTTATTTGAGATAAAAATGTTTTAAATTTGATTTGATAATGATCATGATACGGTTTATTAATTTTTAATTTAAAATGAATCACATCAGTGAATGCACGCCTTAAAGTTTATTCCGACATTCCATTAGCGAGGATGTCCCGAGGAAACAAAACAGGGATCTGCTCTAAATGACAGATTACTTACACTCGATTCGACATTAGATACGTCACCAGGCGCGTGTTATTAATAATAAAATAAAACAATTCCAATTTAAAACATAATATTAAAGGCTAGTATGTAACAAAGTGTTTTTTTTATTGACTTTATTGCACAACAAAACAAAGTTGCACAATAAGTGGGATTAACGTTACTGTATTCTCTATTAGTTAACTACTGAGCATTCAAAACTATGAAGCTATATTTTATATATCTAAAGGTATAACTGACTAAGTGATTGATAAATCAACGCATAAGCCAAACTACTTGGGTTAGCACCGTGAAGATTTGCATTTGACTTCCTTTTACACTGTAGCGTAGCGTACTGAGGAAAGATTTCTACAAATTTAACCCTTAAGGTTAAGCGCAAATAATTCATTTCTGAAGAGATTATGACGCAAGCGAAGCTGCAAGTAAAGCGGCATGTAAAATTATTTAAACCATTTTTTTTAAAACTACTATAAACGGACAATTTGTTTTTTACAAAATTATATTATAGATATTTTTTTTAGTTATGATTACAAAATGTTAGACTGATATATTGCTACACAAACACAATTAGTTACAATTTTATCAAATAGTTATAACACTGCAAATCACTTCAGTACTCCGCTCAATGGCCTATCAAAGTAACACAGTTGCAAATCGTTTGGACGGAGGAAGTTTCAAATTTAGGTACGTAGGTTCACTACGAGGGGAGTTGTCTAGTATAGGTAGGTTAGTAATTTATACGAAAACTAGCCTATTTGAATGCAAATCACGTGTGTCGGAGTTTGAGCTTAGGCTCATGTTACATGTATTGAGTTTTGATGAAACTTCTGTACCTATGACGTTTAACTTCCTATTTCAAATTTGGAAGAAAAAAATATTATATTCCAAATTCGATTTTGTATTTAGAAGGGTATGTTTTTGTGTGTTATCTATCTATGTGAATTAAATGACGTGATAGTGGCTAGCATCTAAGGCTGATTCCGAGATTATGGGTGTAAATCTCGGCGTAATAAAGGTTATTCATTTATCTATAATTCCTCGTACTTCGACCTAAAATATGGTAATACACACTTTGGCTACATACATGATGAAGGGACTTTATCTGGACGTGTAAAAATTAAACGTCAAACATTATTAAACATCATAAATAATGTAAGGAGATCATATTTCTACTTAAATAAGCAAAATGGAAACTATTGCGACGTAGATTAATTAGTAAGACTGCTGCGATACATACTCGATTAAAATAATTTGTAACCGACTTCAAAAAAAGGAGGAGGTTATCAATTCGTCTGTATGTTTTTTTTTTTTTTTTTTTGTGTTTGTTACCTCATAACTTTCGACTGGGTGAATCGATTTATATGATTTTTTTTTTATTTGAAAGGGGTTGCTTCCCATGTGGTCCCATTTTTTTTTAGTCCAGGTTTGACAATGAATTCCATGAGAAAACCATATAAGTCGTAAATTTGCATGAGGTATGTGCGCGACAAATGGACGAATAACTCAATATCACGCCAACCGATTTCGATGATTTTTTTAATTTCTAAGGAAACACTATAATATACCTAGCAATAATAATACGGGAATATTTTAAAAACATACACATTACAAATTGACTTTTATTCGCTTCGTTAAGTTGCGCGTGCGACACAAGCACATCTCACCTACAACTATGTATGTAGTTATAAGCCCACCTTGGCTGACATCGACTCCAAAAGTAACAATAATTGTAAATAAATTATCAATCACACAACACATTCGTACCTACATATTGATGAGTAGAAAATAGTAAGTTTATTATCAAATTATAGAAGAATACGCAATTATTTTTTTACTTTTTAGTGCATATTAATATGTTTTTTTATGAAGTCGGTTTTTGTTTTGTTAAAATTTTTATTTTCATACACGTGTTAGTAAATTGAATGTCGCTTCTTAAATTTTATCCCTAACCGAATTTTAGCCACTGCAGCCAATTTTAAAGATCCGCTATTGGTTTAGGTGATGTCGCAGTGCACAATTAGCCTGTGCACTTAGATAAATTATTTATTCCCTCACTATTGCGGTTCGATAAAAGGCCAAACGCTATGACCAGAGTGAGATCAACAGTACTGACATTTTTAATTGACAATAACTTTGACAGTTAATTGACATTTGACAATAACTTCAATTTGCTTGAACTGAATTTGAACCCAAGATCTCAGAATTTGCAGCCTTACAAGGAAGTCACTAAACCAATCATGCAATTTTTTTTTCTTATTTCATGACACTTCTATAAAATGCGAAGTTTTACACAAAATCTCAGATTGGGTTCGCTTCGCTTTGCCACGGGAGTGTGATACATCCTTTGAACACTGAGCTGAAGCTTAACAAGATTCTGCAAGTGTCGACTTATTATATAAATATAAAATAAATGGTACTTTGTAAATAAATGTTTGTTTTATACTATCTTTCATCCCATCGAATTTAACACCTACATTTTTATCGGAATAAACACATTTCTGGATAATTCATAAATTAATTTTAGTATAAGGCTATAATACCTCTCTTGCAGATTAGTGGCGCCATGTCAGAATTTAATTGGACAC
Source organism: Nymphalis c-album (assembly GCA_963151315.1). NCBI lineage: Eukaryota > Metazoa > Arthropoda > Insecta > Lepidoptera > Nymphalidae > Nymphalis > Nymphalis c-album. The sequence continues at coordinate 10,290,972 of OY720604.1, forward strand.
GTTCACAATATGTTTCTGAAGTTCGGCAATCACTATATAAATTATAAATACAAAATCATCTGAACCAGTAATCTTAGGTTGAGATCGGATCCACGTTTTGTATTATCTGAGCCATCTCGGCGTCAAATGTATCAGGCATCTATTTCAAAAAAACGTTATGTAAGATATTGTACAAAATGAGCTGAAACTATATTCATATAGTTATGATTTGAATGATGGCTCCTTGTTAACACTATAAATAAACTTTTTACGGACAGATGACGCATAAATGTATATTTAATTGAAATATAAAGATGTAGGTAGCTATATCGTTTTTATTTTTGTCGCCAATCTGCTAGAACTAGAAGAGGAAAATTTTATTTCATTCCACACATAGTATCCTCATTTTGTGTATTTTATGTAAAAAATATTAAAACATACCCAAATGAATAAGATTGGAATAATTCTATTCTAATGTAAATATTCATACAACGATTGTCGGTCTAAATATACCGACTTGCCAATCCATTATAATTTTAGTCGGCATAGATAATTACAACGATACCTATGGTTACACTTGACGTTTTGTGTGGTTAACTATATTAAAATTCTATTATTCAAACGTGAAGTTTGCAATTTGAATAACCATTCTAGCTTGACCCTCTTGCTGTATTTTCACTCTGAATAATTGTAGCTCAAGTTATATTTCACATCCTATTTATACAAGCAAACTGGCCTATATTTAAATCAGTGTTTTAAAATTCTGTGATATTTTTGTAATTTACAATTGTAAATAGCAAAGGCTTAATGAGAAATTCCCTCATAGTATAGCAATCGTATTCACTGTAGTAGTTTTCATTTTTATAAAATTGGTAGTTGGACATGCAAATGAGTCATCTGCTAGTTAATGGTCACCGCTGCCCATACACAAAGGTGCTGTTAAAAATATGAACCATACCTTAGATCATTTAGATGTAAATCCTATACATGTGTCAATGTTTACACTTCCGTGCTTTGGTAAGCACTCAAAGACGTTTGTCGTATGCTTGAACTCTTTCCGGACATGCGGAATTTGCCGTCCTATCAGATTATTAGTTTGAGAGAATAGATAGTGCACTTGTATTTGCGCACAAATGTACTCTGCATAAACGGTTACCTTGATTAATTTTGGGAGGACACCATCATCATTATGGTGTCAACATAGTGGGAAATAAAATTGACAGTCCAAGAACGCTGACAAAGCTATATCAAATGCCTTTAAATGATTTATGAGATGTTTTTAGAAAAGTTCCTCTGTAAAAAAATCCTTGACTTAATTAATAGATCATTCAAAATAACGGTAATTTTCTTTTTACTTATTTTTTATATTGAAAATCAAATGTAATGAATACTAATAGTTATAAAGTTTTTTACTCTTTTAATTTTAGATTAAGTCGATGAGTTTTCAATATTTTTCAAAGTGTGCAAACTAAACATGATCTTGGATCGTGTCGTGAGTATTAGCACTGAATACGGGCGGAAGGATCGCTTAGCGATGTCCTGATTGTGTTATCCTTACTAATATTATAAAAGTGAGATTGTTTGTTTGTTGTGTCATCAAGTTTTTAATACTCAACCGATCATTATGAAATTTTGCTAATAGGTTCTTAGTGATATAGAAAAGGATATAAGCTACTTAACATCCTCGCCCCCCTTTTAGATGCTATCTCTGTCATGAAAACTCAGCGGTGCTTGCCTAGATTTGAACCCACAATCATCGGTTAAAAATCAGATGTTATATAGCCACTGAGCAATATCGCCTTTTTTTAAGCATTACCAATATTTAATTTCGACAACCGATTATAATATGACACACACACACACACGCGCGCGCACACACACACACGCGCGCACGCACTTATTTGTTGAATTCTAGTCGATTAATATAATAAACTACTCAGCTAAAATGCTTTGCTACAATGAAATAGTATATGAAATTAAAACCGACTGATCTAAGAAACGCACTGAAATAATTGTTCTTAGATGGGCTAGTGTTTATTTATCAAAACGACCTCGGTATGCAAGTGCATCAATTGTGATGGATGGCACACGTCATGCGGTAAAACTGTCGGCTTTCGGCCGTCCGGGGGTGTATCCGTTAACAACAAGCATTTATTACAGAGCTATAACTTTACAAAGTGCGTTTAAAATGAACCCTGTATCTACAATTAAGGCCAAATGTATTTGTATAATCTAATTGGAATAAAAACGTAATATTTTCCTATGTTCGAAACTTAAAGCGACTGAAACGGCGATGAACTGAAATGAATTGAAAACTTAATTAAAATGAAAATATTCAGTTTGGATAAAATATATAAATAGTGAAAAAACAAACTTTTATATACAAAATCTGCTGTTGATAGGTTAGGAGTTTCCGGCTCTGGAGTCAATCCTGGAAGCGTAATCAGGTCATGATTCCTACGAAAGAGCAGTGCATCGGCACCTCGGCAACTCCGCATAATAAGAGGAGGTAGTTCTTATTCATCTAGCAAAATTTCATCTAAGCTAAAAAATATTGCAAGTTACATAAAATAATTAAAGTTCATCATCAATTTGATGGAATTTATGCAATTCATTTGATAAGTAGTCTTATTACAGTAACAGCCTGTGAATGTCCCCCTGCTGGACTAAGGCCTCCCCTTTTCTCTCTTGAGGATAAGGTTTTGGACTTTTTTTAATCACTCTCCACTCACTCCAATGCGGGTTGGTGGAATACACATGTGACAGAATTACAGTGAAATTAGACACATGCAGGTTTCCTCACGATGTTTTTCCTTCACCGTCAAGCACGAGATTAATTATGATCATAAATTAAGCACATGAAATCAGCGGTGCTTGCCCGGGTTTGAACCCACGATCAACGGTTAAGTAACACGTTCTAACCACTGGGCCATCTCGGATTCTAGTAGTCTTATTAAAACATACTTATATGTTTATATGAATTAGAATTAATATATAAACGCTATATATATAATAACAATAAAAGAATATGTATATTGTGCGTTCTTCAAACATTTATTCACCACGGTGACACCAACTGACATTCCATTTGACACTGTCATCTTTGGTGATCCTAATTGCGCAGGCGCCGAGAAGGCAAAGTATATTTAAATAAAGCAGCCCACCAAGATTCCAGGAATGTACTTAATAGATCGAGGAAAAAGGAAATAGAACGTAAATACACTGGAAATAACGCCCCTCAATGTCATCGTTGATTCGTGGCTTGTTTAGTTTCATGGTTTATTTTTGTTTTTTTTTGTAAGGTAAATGTGAATGAAACAATTAATGAGGTAATATATTAAGAATTTTTAATTGCATCACGCTACCCGCGGCTTTGCTCGCGTCATAATTTAGTATTTTTAAGTACTGATTTGTATAATACAGCTCTTTCGAAAATTATAGATTTTAATACAAATGTCCATTACAATCCTCCAATGTAAAATCCTTCCCTTGTGCTAACTTACTGTGTAAAGTTAAATTAGTGTGTAGTTTGGGCTGTGCGATATATCAGTCAGTCATTCAGTTACTCTTTTAAATTTACAATAGAGGAATGTGAAAGGTATTTATATATTTTTTTAATGCCTCGTTGGTCTAGTGGCTAGGATTAAGGCCGCTAACTCGGAGGTTCTAGGTTCAACTCCCAGGTCGGGCCAATAAAATGATATTGAGATTTTCTGTCGAAAATTCTCAGTAGCAGCGCAGCGGAGTCTGGAAGTTGGAAGTGTGTACACTCCCGTTCCTCGGAAAGCACGTAAAACATGCCGTCCCATCGGGTTATGAAAGTTAGGGAATAGAGAGTGCAGTTGTGTTTGCGCACACACTTGTGCACTATTATATCTCCTGCACAATTGGCTTAAGATTGGCCGCCGTGGCCGATACCGATAAAAAATAATAATGTTCCTCCTGACCGATCAGGAGGAACATTATTATTTTTTTCCAAAAAATAGATATATGTATATGTATTTAAATTATATAAATAAATGTAGTAGCATAAAAAGATTTTTGTTTAGAATATACTTCGTACTACGAACAATCTTCCTTTTTGATCTTCTCTAGAAGGACCAACTACTTAATTGATTAAAAATGTTACGAAACCTGTTCAGTGTAAAAAGTATTCATCAATCTTTACGTAAAACGCGACGCAAATCATCCAAGATGATACAATATATTCAAGGCATGGTTGATAACATAATTGTATAATGTTTATATGACCAACCATAATTTGGTTAGTTACAAATTTTGCTAAAATACACAATACCATATTTATTATTGTATGCTTTATTTCATTATTTATGTTACAAGTTGTTGTTGTTGTTAGACAAGTATATGAAACTTTAATACCATATACTAATATAAATATATATAATTTTAACAGATAATATATCTCGATTATTATTTCTAAAAAAAAGATGTTATTCTTACTTGACTAATTAGGTAGTAGTAGGGCATAGTTATTTTCAACGGAGACTAGTAAACTACGAAATAGATGTACAAATACGTGCGCAAACCAATGTTGCCTCAATCTTAAAGTCCCATGGGATGGCAATCCGACACGCCTGAGAGAGATCAGCCGCAAACATCACGGCTTAATATCTCAGGCACGGGAGTATAACACCTCTAACTTGTTATCTTCGGGCTGCTACTGAGAATATCTGAAGAGAAGCACTTAATATTTTTTTCTTATTCAGAATATAAGCCAAAGTCAATTGACTAATGAGACGATTTTATATGTTTACTTGGTTGCAGGGCTTTGTGCAAGTGGGTGGCATCAAATATTGTAACGCCAAGGAGCAATATTGAGTTATGCTATGTTTGTATATGTTCTGGTTTTAAGACTGAGCCAGTAACTACAGAAACAACTAACATCTTAGTTCCCAAGGTTGGTGGCGCATTGGCGATGTACGAACGGTTAATATTTTTTACATCGCCAATGTTTATTTGCTGTGGTGATGTGGTACCTGGTTGCCAGTCCACCTACTAATTCCCTAAAAATATAGACATTAAAATTAAATTATTTTGTTTTTTTTTAATTCGTAAAAATAAAAAATAATTAAACGAGTATTAGATTATTGCAGACGAATTTGATATACTTTAGATTGGTATAATTGAAATCCGTTATGACTTATTGGTTAAAACTCTTGAATCTTAATCAAGTACTTGAATTCACTAAGAACGTGCGCGTTAGTTTATATATATTAATACGTTATTGGTATGATATATTAATCTTCATCATTAATTTTAAGTGCTGCGATCTATCATGTCACTTTTTGTAACGCATTGATCATACCGAACTCATTCCTCACTCACTCGCTTCACACGTAATTATCGCTTACAAAAATTGTATCCATAATTAGTATATCAATAATCAAACTTTGAATTAGCATTCGTTGACCTTCATACATACAGCTTCATAAATATAATTATATATTAATTATTGTTTCAAAAATGTGGACCAAACGGTAAATGAAACAAAGGAAGAGCTGAAACTCTGTTACGCGATTATAACTTACTTGATCGATCATTATATTATAATCACTTTCACATTATTTGTATATTTAGTAGTGAATCGAGACAGCGCGATTCAGGAATGTGACAATTTCAATCAACGCCATCTATCGCTACCGAGTTGTAACACGCCATTTTACAAGAAACTATTGGTTTTCTTGTCGATTCTTCTCTGTTATATCCACATTCCAAGCATTAAAATGTTTTACGGCCGAATACTGAAACGTCATTCAAATATGAAGTGGAACTTAATTATTTGAGACGCCGTTAATTTAAAATATCGCATACTAAATTTGAAATTCGGCCATTAATGACTGATTTAAAAGTGCTTATGAGAGTCTTCTTCAATAAAGTATTTTTTGACTTTGACCAAAATGCGTCTACACTTCAACGAATGCTACCGAGCGAGGCAAATCATCTTCAGTTTACGAAACGTCACTCGGATCAAAGGGTTTACATCAAAAGGCAATATAATGAGTGACAAATTTATAGTTTCACTTATTTCAACAGGGTATCGCTTTGCTCTTTGTACGGTTTTCATTTCACCAGCTGCTACAACATCTTTGCAGGGATGCGCTTCGGTGGGACTTGAGCAGTCTTTTTTTAACTTGATGACAAACTCGACATCCTTCGAATCGTCCCCTACTAATATATTAGATCCTTGATGTTAATTTCTTAAACGTTTCATTTTGTTTTTAAAGCGTTTGTTTTTGTACGATAAATTCCAGTTCTGTTAATAATTATTTTTAAAAATGGAACGTGATAAATATAACTATCATTTTGATATCATTTTTCGTTAGTTTCTAGTTAAATGACAGAAATGCAATTATAGAAATTAAGTAATAGTTATTCCTTCCAATTTGCTTAACTATTATAGATGGCAAAAAAATTATGAATTGTCACGATAGTTGTTTAAATTGATTTTAATTTGATCTTCAATTATGATAACATTCTAACGTCCTTACAGCACACATTAATTTAAATGATATATTTCGTGGAATGATTAGTAAAAATTACCCTCTTAAAAACGGCAGCTGAATGTAACTTAATTAAAAGTTTTAATGAGATTCTTTCGTTAACACCTAGTGATGAAGATAAGCCGTCGTTAATGGACACAGTGCACCCTCTTGATCTGACGTCCCTTTGACAAATTATAATTTAATTTTATCTGGTTTTTATGAATGTTTATCGAAACCAGACATCACCCCGGCTGTTTCATTAAATGAAAGTAATTGGTTTGTCGCAAATAACGAAGATCCCACTATGGTCTTAGTAAAAATAACATGGCCGCCACGGGACGCCTGATGTGAAACATCGAAATTGATGGTTTTCGAAATAATTTATAATTATAGATAGTAGATAGGGCTTTGTGAAAGCATGTGTGGGTAGGTTCACTCATCAGATATTCTACTGCAAAGCAACAGTACTTTGTATTGTTGTGTGTGTGGGTGTAAACCAATAAATAAATAAAAATATTTTATCCCTAACATCAAGTTAATATTGTAAGATGATATATTTACAATATTTAATACAAAACTATGTCAGGTGTATGTATAATTGAAAGTTATATTCAATATATTTAGTTTTATAACTATTACCGGTTTCGGCTAATTTTAAGAGATATTAGCCACATTATTTTCCACAAAAAACCAAGTTCTTTTTTATTGGCCCGACCTGGGATTTGAAGCCAGGACTTCGAGATCTGCATCCTTATATCTAACCACTAGACCAACGAGGCAGTCAGCTATTATACAAGTCCCATTAATGTCACAGAGCAAATAAATTAGTCTGAATATCTTAAATCTCTTCGAATTACTTTGGCTCACTCACCCCTTTACCAATAATTTACCCAAATCGCAATCGTGTTCCTTTATTTGAAATTTACCGTTAGTCCCAAAAATGTATTGATTAATTTTCGTATATTTAAGACAAATTAATTAATATATTATTACTTTATCTTATACACTAATGAATGAAGTGAATTACAATTAATTTACTATGATTTCAAATTAACCTCTTAATCACTAATAATAAGTTATATTAATACATAAAAATAAAATAAATATTTTTTTACGTTAATTTACTTAGATATGTATATAGACAATTAATTTTGTTTCCAAATCAATCTATTTGTATACGTTAACACGTTATTATTATTTTTTAATATTCAATTAATAATAGTACGGAACCATCTAAACACGAGTCTGACACATTTGGCGGTATATCTTGAACGTCTCACTCAATACATTCCTGATCAAAGCTAATAAACATTTATCATCAACTAGCAATTATATTTATAAAGGATAAAAATGGTCATTTCCTACAGTGACAGTAAAAACGCCATTTCATTTAATTACCCAAACTAAGAGTAATTGAATTGATTAATATTTTTCAAGGCAACGGGGACGTCATTTCCGGAGGGGATTATTATCAGAGCGACGGAAGTGACTCGTGGTCGAAACATTCCGAACCCTCAGCGTGACTAATGATCGAGTAGATACCCAGGTGTCGATATAAGATTAGCGATTGAAAACAGATAGGTTTCACTTTATATATTATTGTTAAATATATAGTTAACATAATTAATTTTAGTGCAGGGTAAATATTAATTTAAATGTTTTTAATTATTATAAGTACATATAATATAATATTATATAAATAATTGGCAAGGAAGAGTATAACACCTGAGTTTTTGTTTCTTTAGAATTTATTATCGTTAGAATCCATATACTATAATACCATAGGCTAAGAACTCCAGCACATCGAAGAAGAAAATAAAGAATTATACAATTAAATTTATACACCTGTATCAAAATCAGTTGTCTTACCTAATTACACTGGCTTACATTCAATTAAAAATACATCATACATTCTATTAAGTAGTGTTTTAAGAGGTACCTTATGGTAATAAGGTATGAATTAGTTGTATACCTACTTGGATATAAAACAAAGCTTGTAAAAACTTTAGTATGTATTACTTAGTATTAAGTATTATTTTAAATTTAATATCCATATATGACTATCCATATAAAATAATCTATAAGGATGATTATGGATTATACGTGATTGACGAAGATGAATAAAATGAAGATTAAAAAGGGCTTATGTGCCAATATCTTGTACTTGAAGTTTATTTACAATTTTATTTGAAAGAAAATTCAGCTGGTAAGCTCAGCTTTTGCTAAAAAACAATAACGAAACTGGATTATTATGAGGGTTTTTTTACAGAAGAAACAGACAAAAGATTAGATTTTTTTTCTTCTTTTTCATTAAGTATATACAAAATAAATTCATGCAAATCTAAATGAAAAATAAACACAGGATCATCCTCTGTAACATCGCAGATTGTTTTTTTCGTAAAAGTTATTTTCTAAGCACGGCTTTATTTGGCGAAGTCGAATGAACCGCATTTGTTTATACTCTCACATATATTGGAAGAGTTTTATTTATAAAAGTGATCCCGCGATAGATTCATCCGTAGAAATTTATGTTTACTTTATCAAAAATAATATTTCTTTTCAGATTTCGAGTTCCGGTCGCGCAAAATTTCGCCGGCTGACGAAAAAATATCTTGGATCACGTCCAAATATTATGACACTTTGATGAACGAAAATAGAATTATATTTTTGGAGATGGATTAGGAAATAACTGCGAACGTTCGAATTTTATAGGATATTAAATTCGAAATTAGACGACGTGATATATAACAAACAATCATATTTGAAAAAGAATCATTTAACTAAGTATTCAAAAAAAATCGAAGAGGTTTATTGAAATATGTGTGACATAAGCTACCATTGCAGAATATGTTTAAATAAATATTAGGTCGAAGAATTCAAGAAGACATTCAAGAATCAATATTGAAAGATTTGAAGATAAAGGCTTTTGTGCAAAATATCAATGACTACTTCAATAAACGAAATATATGTGGTGTGGCATAGTGAAGTGATTAGGACAAAAAATTGTGAAAATGTCGAAAGATACGAATTTGTATGTGCTAGTGATGTTATTAGTAACGCAGACCCTGATTAGAATGAGTGAAGAGATCGTGGAAGCGAGTAAGTTGAAACATATTTTATTTGATAGTCATTATCCTATGCTAACACTACAAAAAGGATAGATAGAAAAAAAGCTAAGGAATGTTTAACTGACACAGATTTTTTCCATACTTATTGTGTCATCTTATGTAAATCAAAAAAATATATACAATTTTATGCCTTATATTTTGAACATTATATTAATGTACCATAAATAAATATATTTTTTTTATTAAAAATAAACAGTGGCAATTATAATAGGACCTGTTCAATTGTCACAATTTGGAAAAAAAACCTGTGACAGTTAAACATTTCTCAGTTTTTTTTTCTTTTTGCCATTTTTGTAGTATGAACATAGATATAGGTAATACGTACACTTAGACATAAAAATGTCCTAAATTATTTACTTCACAACCATATTTCAATATAGTGCCGTTTAATTCAGTATCAGTGGGAGCAGTGTCGCATTCGACCCCCTTATGCTGGCGGATCGCCAAATTGGATATACTCGCACGGACGACTATCACACGTGCTCTGTCAATAATGTACGGGGGGCTTAATAATGAGTTGGAGGATATCTGAAACTACAGTCAATGCTATGTTTATTTTATTTTATATAATATTTATTTTTAGGTCTTTACATATTGTTCATTATCTCTTTGCTTAAAATGGTTTAATGCTTATATTATATTATATAAAGATGGTTTTTGAAAATATTTAGATGACCGACTTCGGTTACAGAGGCTACTTTATACTGTACAGTTAATATGAAACATTAAAAGTTTGTGAAAATACAGGTTCACACTTTATTCTTTCACTTTTATAATTTTATGGCATGACATTTGACTCGACCATAAAAATTTTAACAAAACAAAAACCGACTTCATAGGAAAAACAAATTAATATGCACTAAAAAGTAAAAAAATAATTGCGTATTCTTCTATAATTTGATAATTAACTTACTATTTTCTACTCAACAATATGTAGGTACGAATGTGTTGTGTGGTTGATAATTTATTTACAATTATTGTTACTTTTGGAGTCGATGTCAGCCAAGGTGGGCTTATAACTACATACATAGTTGTAGGTGAGATGTGCTTGTGTCGCACGCGCAACTTAACGAAGCGAATAAAAGTCAATTTGTAATGTGTATGTTTTTAAAAGATTCCCGTATTATTATTGCTAGGTATATTATAGTGTTTCCTTAGCTGACATCGACTCCAAAAATAACAATAATTGTAAATAAATTATCAACCACACAACACATTCGTACCTACATATTGTTGAGTAGAAAATAGTAAGTTAATTATCAAATTATAGAAGAATACGCAATTATTTTTTTACTTTTTAGTGCATATTAATTTGTTTTTCCTATGAAGTCGGTTTTTGTTTTGTTAAAATTTTTATTTATTTTTCGATTTTTAGTGAATCTGAAGTACACTCACTAATTTGTAGAATATGGGTAGACCTACTAAACGTGCAGCTCATATGAGACAGCGCCATTTATATTATTATTTAAATATATTAATCTAAAACAGTGAAACATAAAAAAAATGCAATTTGGTACTTAATTAATAAATATTAGTTAATATGGTTAAATGTATGAATATATATTAACATGTTTTGATTAAATAGATTTAGTTGGTGGGGTAATTTAGTTGGGCAGCCATAACATAACCAAATAGTTATTTCTAGTAATAATTAAATAAACTGTATGTTTATAGATGTGTTATACCATTCTTCACCATAAAATATGACGGAATGTCTGTATATTAAAAAAAGGGGAAGTATCTATATTATCCTAACTTATATTATAAATGCGAAAGTAAGCTTGTTTGTGACGCTTTCACGCCTAAACCACTAAGCCGATTTAAAAAATTCTTTCACCAATGGAAAGCTACATTATCAGGGAGTAATATAGGCTACATTTTGTCCCCATATTCCCACGGGAACAGGAACTACGAGAGTGAAACCGCGGGAAAAACACTAGTAATCAATATATAAATATACATAAATATAACATATATATAAGAGTACTTATACGATTCTATTTATATATATATGTATAATTTTCAAAATTGGTCTCAACTTTTAGGAGATGTTCAAATATGTTTCAATTACAAACATATACATATATACTAATGCTTACATGCATAACTCATATTATAAAGAGGAAAAATTTGATTTTTGTTTGATTTTTTATTACGATTTAAATCAAAAACTACTCGACCGATTTTAAAAATTCTTTCACCCTTAGAAAGCTACGTCTTTACCGAGTAATATAGGCTTTATTATATTTTCAAAAACTTATAGATCCCTACTTAAAATGGAGCAATGTAACCCAACGTATCAAACTGTTGCCTATAAAAGTTATTATTTTGCGTGCGCTGCGAAAACTATTGACGGTATATAAAGAAGTGTTTTTTACAATAGTACTATAATTACTTGATCATAACGATGTTATGGTAGGTGAATGATAAATCTAGATAGCCTATAAAAGATTCGGCCGTGTATCGTTAATTTGCTACTAAGAATTGAAGATTTCCGTTACTTTGTCATGGATCCTATAATCAGAATCTAACCAAACTATCATCAAACAACCCTTGAAGTATACTCTTTCTAATAAAAAAAAATCATCGAAATCGGTTGGCGTGATATTGAGTTATTCGTCCATTTGTCGCGCACATACCTCATGCAAATTTACGACTTATATGGTTTTCTCATGGATTCCATTGTCAAACCTGGACTAAAAAAAAATGGGACCCCATGGGAAGCAACCCCTTTCAAATAAAAAAAAAATCATCAAAATCGATTCACCCAGTCGAAAATTATGAGGTAACAAACACAAAAAAAAAAAAAAAAAACATACAGACGAATTGATAACCTCCTCCTTTTTTTGAAGTCGGTTAAAAATGCCTTTGGTTTTAACGCACGAGAGTGAAGACACTGCCTACTTCCGTACTCTAATCTAATTGTTGTCCACATTCGGGTTTGTTCGTAACTTATTATTTTACAATAATACTATTATTGATATAATATTATTAAAATATAGTTGAAAAAATGATCTAGTAGTTTTTTTATTAAATTGATTTCATTGACTATCGTTTAAACGCTGAATGGTCACTCTTTGGCCAAATATTACTTCACCAACTGCTGACTGATTATTAAGATTACAACTTAATTCCTTAATATGAAACTTGCAATTAATCTCAAATAATCAAAAGCAATGGCCGTCATGATAATATATACATTTGGCTTTATTTATTGGTAATACTACATTCTTCAATCTTTATGGTCAAAAAATTAATCTTCTTTTTAGTTCTTATTTTTTATCTTTTATATTTATAAATGCACAAAAAAAATGAATTTATGAAAAGAAGAAGTAACCCTTCTTAAAAACTATAATAATATATATAGCTTTGAATCAATAAACAATTTGTCTCTGCATACAAACTTTTAGAGTGTGAGGGGAGAGGGCTGGTGTTCCTTACACTCTCGTTCTGTACCCTTTCCAAAGTGTATGCAAAAGTTCATAATGTAGTATACTATGTTGTAGCATCTGCGTTTTTCTTGAATAGCGAAGTTAGGTCATTTTAGCTTTGTACATATTTAAGATGAACATTATTAGTATTACGTAGCCATTAACCGGCTTTAAGGGTCAGTTGTAGAAACGCATACATAATATATTTTACTTTCAATATCATTATTCACATCAAAAATTGTTTAGAACAAAACAATAAATCTATTATGAAATCCTGACAAAAGAATAGACAACATTTGTGTTAGTATAGTAGAAGTCCCTATATAAAAGTTAATATTATATTATGCACAAATGTGTACGCAAGCACAGGCATAACATATAATTCTCTGATTACCACACTTCAATAGGAAGACAATCTGACACGATTTAAGAGATCACACGCAGGAATAATGATTTAACCTTCTTTGAAGGACAAAGGAATATAATACTGTCAACTATAAATTTAGCTAACTACTGAGAATTTTATAAGAAAAAAATCTTTTTTGCCAATTAAATTATAATTATACAACTTATCTATCTTTCCGTGAAGCATGGATACTCATCCTCTATAATTCATGACTTATATATGTACAGACTAGTTACTACACAAGAGATAAATATTTTAAGTACATTATCGATCAATTCAATACATCAAGCAGTCATTGTCACGTATAGTCCCTTTTTGTTGGCGACTTGCCAAATTGAACGAACTTACTCGTACTCGACTATCGCACTATGTCAAAAATGGGTGGAAGCTAAATAATGAGTTGGTTATGCACTTCACTATTACATACCTGTTATATAAAAGACGGCGACTGGTTATTAAGTAGCCTGGGATCAAATCCCCAAACCGACTACAACAGTTTTTGAAGTATAACTGTCTACAAACTCTCAGAAGCAATCCAGAGTTTGCAGTGTTGACAATCCCATGCTTGCGTGTAAAGCCGTTAGTGTTGTGCCGGAAGTCCATCCGGTCGTGTCATATTTGCATTCCAATCGGAATATGAGACAGAAATACTACTACTATTTAATTTAATACCACTTAACCGTTACCGTTTTAACAAAGACCACCCAATTGGGTTGGGTTAAAATTGATCGGCCTGACCGAAACTGTTAAGAGTCTATACGTATATATTATCAAAGTAACTACCATCGTTACAAAAGTTAAGCTTAAAACAATAAAGTTTAAGTGGTAATTAATGGTAATTGATTTTATTCTGCCACAGATTTTTCTCAGGCACAGTTAATGGCTATGATATCATGTCCCTTACATTTGTAGTTCTCACTCTCGTTTTAATCAGACCAAGACGATTAAAAAAGTTTCTATTTAGCCATTATGTAACAGATCAGCCTGTGATTATACAAATATAGCAATATCATTTCTATAAATTGTAACTCTTCTATTCTTATCTGTTTATATAATTTTAGTTACCAACGGTTACATTTTGAGATATTCAGAAGTGCTTATTAATATTACGTATGTGTTGTATGAATTAGTATGACTTTGAATACATAGTTTTTAGCGTTCGACTTACTACTCTATTATTTTTTTTATTAATTATTCGCACGGAAATTCAAAACCTATCATTCAATAAGAGTTTTGTCACTGTATACAATTTATTGTTTCATACGAAGTCTCGCAAAGCTTCTATTGTATTCATAAATAAGATTGTAAAAATAAAAAGTTCGTATAATATGATTAAAAATGGAAATAATGGAACAGAAGCAAAGTCAGTAACAACAAATTCAAGCGAAGCGTTCGAACCGAGGGTAATATTTTATTTATCGGGATTATGCAAATTGCATAGAATTGGGAATATCTCAGAACATTAAAGTAGTTTATAGACGCCAAACCACTGGTGAATGGATCGGGTTCATATTTTGAATATCCTTGGATTAGTGAAATTGTCTGGTTAAATCGATTCGTGTTAGTGTCTTTCTTTACATGAATCACATTTATTCGTTTTGAAGATAGAAATATATTACTAAAATTTGGTTCAAACTATTCACTGTTATTAAGGATTTGTGGATTTTAAGGGATTAATCGAGTTAGTTTTCGTTGCTCAAATTGTATTTGTAATTAATGGTCGGCATTGGAGTAAAACATTGTGATAAAAACCTTCTACATGTCCACCAGCACTTATTGATGCCTACATTTTTTGTTTAAAAAAGTCTAAAGATCCTTTGAGTTTATATATCGAGACTATTTATTTCTAAATGCAATTTTGTATGTATTTAATACAACTGAAGTTTCAGCATATTCGAAAAAAGTTCGACTCTAGGCTATATGGACTAAAGATTATGTTTGTTTTGTTTTTCTACATTTTAAAACAATTTTATTAATATCTCTAAAAGGTGCATTGGTTAATACAAATAAACAAGTATGTAATCCTCAATATTTTTTACGAAATATTCCTTAATTTATTTTCGAAATATTTATTCAAATAGACAAGTGCTCTTGAATCGTCACGTGCTAGCATTGGCTCGGAGTGTTCTACGGATTGAAAAGTATCGACAAAATATTTAGCAGCTTATATTTAAGCAAAAAGAAATAAATAGAATTGCAATGATTATTCTGTAGATATTTCTTATAAAGTGATTATATAAATAATAAGCAAAATTGCAAAGATTTTATTTGATAATAAATCCAGTTCAAAGTTACAAATAAAATATTGTATGCATACAAAATTATATATTTTTTTATTATAAAATAATTATCATATTATAGTTAACAGTACCTATATTCATAACCCTCAGAGTAATTTGTAAAGCATGTGCAACACATTTGTTATAATATATTATAACTACATTCATCATTATTGTTTCTTCAAATGAAGCAACAGAATTGGTTCTACGCCAAATTCAGATGTTCCAAACTTCATACCGTCAACCAATCTAAAAACTGGATTAGCGTACTGTTAGCAATTTATCTTCCAACGCCTGACATACTATATAGGTCATGTAGCTGAAGACATTGTTATAATTAAATACGAACGTACGAAATCCAACGAACTATGTATATACAACGGCACTATGTACAATATAACTCGGCACCAAATATACTAAACGAATAATCTATTCATTGAAAAATGCTATACGCAATATCATATAAGATTTGACGGTTATTAAAAATATATATAATAAAGGAAATCAAGGAATGTATATGGAGTAAAATAAATGATAAAAAGATTTATATAGAGCTGATACTTCCATATAGATATATTTTATTTATTTGATCTGTACACCTCCACCGCTTTATTAAGCTCATGTCCTTCTCCCAAAGGTTGTCTGGAAGAAATCGCTCTCTTAGCGATAAGACCGCCTTTTGTGCTACCGGAATATATTATGTTTTTTATTTCCATTACTGTATGTTTCTGTAACTCTGTGTGTACAATAAAGCATATATCTATCTATCAATCGATCTATCTATCTATCTATCTATATTTTTTTACTCCAAAATCGCTAATGCGCCCACCACTTGTAATTACACTGGCTCATCCACCCTTCAGACCATGCCACGAATATATTTTATAAACTACTTAGCCTTCTTTGAACGATCGACTAAGTTATATTTAGACGCTTATTAAATATGTATTAAAATTTATACGTTTACTTTATAAGGACATATTTTTATTTAATATCACCACATCCATGCTTCTGTGCCTTGGCTGATATTTGGCTTTTTTAATTCGAATTAAACATTTACGCCAATTTTAAATTTAGAACAACTAAAAAATATGATATAGTACTCACATATGTACGTGTAAATCAGCGATATTATACATTCATGTTAGAATTACATGCGATTTTAGATTCAATTTTAAACTACTAAATAGTCAATAAAGACTAAATTGGTTTGACTTAATTTGTTTTCATAAATGTGTAAAATTAATTGTGAGTGAAACCTAAGATCTAATTATATAGATTTCTCACACATATATAATTATGAAATATATCATACAAATTTATATCCAGATTATATTACTGACCTTATAATACAGCGAGTTGTAACCTCTTTGAATATCTTATAACCATACTGTCAATCAATGTCGATCAAAGCTTAGCTTTGCCAGTGTATAATCTTCAGTTCCGATGTGTAAAATAATATATAATATTCTTAAGATATTCTTCACTTAAACATAAATTTATTATTTATATTTGTTACGCAAATAACAATTTTAATATCAAAATATTTATTTAATTTATTTTAACAAAAACTAAAATAAATACAAATAAAAATTAAAAATAATTAAGTACTATATACAAATCGTGACCGCGTGGAATGCTAGCAGCATTCCCTTTGAATCGCAATTCCGATGATCTGGGTGAAAAATGAAATCAGCCCCTATTTGATTTATTTGTTTATTTCTTTAGCTTACACGTCTTAACTATACAAGCGATCATCACGAAAGTTTGCATACATGTCTTCAGGGGTACAGAAGAATATACGACACTTAACATTTGACCACGCGCCCAGAAGGCGAAGCCGTGAATCGAAATAGATATTAATATATTATATACACTAGTTTTTGTACGCGGCTTCATCGGTGTCTTGGAATATGAGTAGGTATTAGGTATAAAAAGCACGAGTAGTCTTATGTCTTCCTGGGTTCGAGCTGGCTTCATACCAAATAAAAAGTAACAAAATAATTATGTAAGCAAAGTTACTACTAATAATAAACATTCTAATAATATTAAATTCAAACTTTCATTGTAAAGAGTTTGTCTATAAATGAAACTCATATAGAGAAATTGCATTCCATTTTAATAGAAAGTATACTTTTATTTCTATTGCATTAGGGAGAAGCAGTCTGGATGGATTATCCTGAATACGATTTAAATCTAAGGTAGTGTCGTTTGTGGTAGTGAGGCTAAGCTACTTGAAAGAAACGGGAATATATCTCGATTGGAATGATAGTAAACTCAAAGGATTGTTTAGTTTTTTTTTTAACTTCAAATCTCTAACAGAACATTTTTGAAGTCACCATAAAGTTAGCTATCAATTGTTTTATCATATTCACGTCGAAAGCCATTCAAATTAGCCATTAATATAATTAATATATGTTTTAGTTTTAATCAAATGTTATTAGAAATTTTAAGATTCGTTTAATTAATTTCAAAGAACTGGTGCAAATACGGTGCATATACGGTTACGGGTTCGCCCGTTCCTGGTTAAGCCGAGCAAATAAATTAAACTAAACCATTAGGATTTTTAAGACCTCACAGAGACCGTAATTGTACTAAAGAGATCTAAATAATCGCATCCGAGTGAATTTAAACTCCAGTTAAGTTAAATGATTCTGTTTGGATTTTAGTGGTCGGTGTAGCTTTGCAAATGGTTTTTCTAGTCGGTTGCGATAACCGATCCTAGTGAAATTGAATTTAGGGTCTTAAATATAGTCGATTGAAATGACCAGACTTAAGATAGTTATAATTGGACTTTTTATTGACTATGTGCAATGTCAGTGCCATCAGATTTTGCTTCAGGTTCTCAAATATACTTGTAATATTACGTTCTGAAGTGTGAGTTCGTTTAATTTCAGGCACAGCGAACATTTTGTCTGATAGTACTTCAGCAATGTCAGGTATGATCTTAGAAACAAATATGTCAAACTGATGACGTTTGTCTATCTGCTCACTAAAATAAAAAAAAAAAAATTTTTTTTTATAATAGTCTTATTACTATCCGGACGAACACCGCTGACTTTTCATGCAGCCATTTGTGTTTATAAGTAATCTTGTACATGTATTGTATTACATTTTTATGTGTATCTGCAAACATGCACTGGCACACTAGAGGACCGAGATTAACTTGCAACCCTCCTTCTAAAAAGGAAAGAATCATCCTGCAGTTGGACATTTATGTGCAATTTTTTTTTTCTTTTTTTTTTTTTTTTATTGCATAGGAAGGCGGACGAGCATATGGGCCACCTGATGGTAAGTGGTCACCAACGCCCATAGACATTGGCGTTGTAAGAGCTGTTAACCATCTCTTACATCGCCAATGCGCCACCAACCTTGGGAACTAAGATGTTATGTCCCTTGTGCCTGTAATTACACTGGCTCACTCACCCTTCAAACCGGAACACAGCAATAACAAGTACTGCTGTTTTGCGGTAGAATATCTGATGAGTGGGTGGTACCTACCCAGACAAGCTTGCACAAAGCTCTACCACCAAGTAATGCAATTAATTTATTATCAAGTTTATCTTGTATTTTCAACAGCAATCAATCTTAAAAATCAAGGATTGTATCAATTATCCATTGCTTATGTAATCGTAGAAGCTAATTAGCGACTCGTTACAAGCGGATAAAATGTATCTCGTATTATATGTAAACAACAGGTGTAATCAACATGAGTCTAATCCGAGCCAGGTCATTAGCCTACAAGCGAACGGCCGGTGCTAACGCTAATTTGTCTCCATGCTATTTCTATTAGAACGTGGCTCGTATTATTTTAGGCGTCTGTATGTCTAGTTACTTTGGATACTAGCGGAACTAATTTATTTATCTCACAAAAGTTTGAGTACTATCTTAATGAAATTGAAATGTAGTAATCTTAATTGTTTCGTAGTATCGGAGAGCTAATGAACGTCATGACATTTTTTTTTCTGGTTAACTATATTTGGGTTCAATTTATTTTCAAAAGTATTATAATTAATATAATCATTACATTATATTTACTCGGAGGTAAAACTTTGTGCAAGCTAGTCTGGGTAGGTACCACCCAGATATTGTACCGAAAAACAACAGTAATTTGTATTGTTGTGTTCCGGTGTGAAGGGCGAGTGAGCCAGTGGTATTACAAGCACGAGGGACATAAAATCTTAGTTTCTAAGGTTGGTGCCACACTGGTGATGTTAGCAATGGTTAACATTTCTTACAATGCCAAGGTCTATACCATCAGTTGACCCATATGCTCGTCTTCCTACCTATACAATAAAAAAATAAGAATTGTAATATTTGTATAGGTATACAAATAATTCAATTGTTATTTTTTTATTATAAGGAATATAAGATAATCTCTTTAATCAGATATGTTAAATATATATTTTTATAAGCCGGTCTCGTATATAGCCGAATAGCCTATTTGAGTAAGTACCGCCCATTCATCAGTTATTTACAAGTCAAAAATCAATACCCTGGATTGATGTGTTCCGGTTTGAGCGATGATAGAGCAAGTGTAATAAGAGGAAGAAAATTACATCTTTGATTCCAAATCTTGAGACGCATAAAGTCAATGACCTAAGGCATGGAAGTATGTGGTGGTGAATAATTAATCTTTTCTGACATTTCACGACCGAGGTCTTTGGGAGAGTATCGATTTTGTTCCTGCAAAATAAACCTATTGGTGATTGCTTAAACTAAATCATAGGTTATCATAAAAACACTTTTATACGTCACATTTATTCTATAACGAAATGTGCACATAGATTCTACACGTAAATCCCGTATTTAAGTTGTATCTAAAAGTCAACACTATTTTAGCTATTTGACACGTGCTCCGTCCCATCTTAGACCGATATTATTAGTCGCTGGCACACTGCCAATTACTTCTACACATTTCCTTGGGCTTACTTGGACAACTGTGGTTCGTGACGATATTCAAAATATGGTATACACTTGTGAGGGCCATTAGCCAATTATTAAAAAATTTGTAATATGCGCCCTTAATTCCAAAAACCTAGTTTTTTTAAACCGTTTAACAATGTGAAATTGCTATTGGTTTTGTGATTGTACTTTATTTTGATAATAATAATAATTGAAATTAAAGCTTTTAAATAATTTAATTGTTTCGGGATTTTGGCCTTTGAGAATTTTTTTGCTATAATAACAAATTCTTAAAAAGTGATATAGCCTTATTTATAAACGTGATCAAATAAACAATCCTGGGTCTTCTTTCAAATGTCAAAACAATAATGAAACTTAAATCTGTGTTTAGCTGCTGATTAACAAGGATTATATAATGCTGTAAGTTATATAATCTCTATAATGTTAGTTATATAATCTCTTGTTTAAAAACTGCTTAGGATTCTTATCAGTGCAATAAATAATATCCAAATTTTACGCGTGTATAGACTATTTGTTTAGGTTCAACCTCTAAATTGTTATTAAACAATTATAATTTTTTTTATTAAAATTGGTTTAATGGGAAAGCCCTGCATTTATACTATAAGTGACTATATTATAGTGTTAAGTTCCAAGATTAACGTTTTAATTGATTTAGATTTCCAAATCTTCAAAGACGAAAATTAAATTAATTTTACTTTCTGTACTTTTTGATAGTCTCATGAATTCTGTGTTTCCACGAAACGTAATCAAATATAAATCATCTTTGTACCTAATGACTGTGGTTTTTTATTGGTGGCGCTATGGTTTCGTCTATTTTTATCATTGATATTTGGACTGCAGCCAAGATATGGCGATCCTTGAATATCCGATGTCGCAGTGCAATTCTGTATTTACGACGGTTTAGAAGGGGGGACGATTTATTTTAAGATCATAGTGGAACTTTTTCGGGATTCGGTCAACGTATATAGCTTTAGCAACGGATATACCTTTAGTTTCTGTAATTGATGCATTTGCTCTGTAAAGTCGGTATACGGACGATAGTTTAACGTGACAACGTCATAACAGATAGATGCGGCACAAGCGTACAATCAGCGTAACGGGACAATGAGCGGAACGGGACAATGAGTCATCTTTTTTCGTGCATGCAGCCAGCGTTTATCGATTTATTAGACGTTGGCAAATCAAAAACTAATTATTATTATCATTATCTTATATTTAGGTGGTAGGTGGTGGTGGTGGTGGCTAGTGGTAGGGCTTTGTGCAAGCTCGTCTAGGTAGGTACCACCCTCTCACCAGATATTCTACCGTAAAACAACAGTACTTGTTATTGTTGTGTTCCGGTTTGAAGGGTGAGTGAGCCAGTGTAATTACAGTTACAAGGGACATAACATCTTAGTTCCAAAGATTGGTCGTGCATTGGCGAAGTAAGTGATTAACATTTATTACAATGCTTATGTCTATGAGGTTGGTGTCCACTTATTATCATTAGGTGGCCCATATGCTCCTCAAATAAGATGTTTTTTTTTTATTTGGTTTGCCTGAAGTTAAAACGTTTTAAGAAAAATAAAATATGATACAACGTAACCATACAAAACAGGTAAACTATGAACAATAACCCATTAGCCTCTTCTTCTAAAGACAGAGTTACAACAAAAGACGAGAGCTCTTCGAATTGAGTTAGGTTATAACTGTTTCCACTGTTTGACCGTTTTTTTTTTATAATTATGGTCTAAGAAATTTATTTTCTCAAAAGATTTACAAAATCGCTTATAGGGAAAATGACAATTATTTAATGCAATAAAGATTCGTATACCAATTAAAGTATCTATGTTTGATGTGTAAATATCAGATTTAATTACTGTAAGTTATTCCTATATTACTTTAGTTATTGAATGGACTTATCTATAATCATGAAAAAGAACGTATTTTGTACTGTTGGGTTGGGATGAGAATTTGTGGTAAGCAATGATACTTGTTGAGTTGTTATCTGTGAAACTTGAAATGTTTGACATGATAATATTTTTGTAAAATATAACAGATAAGATAGAGAAGCATTGCATTACATAATTATATATTTTCTGAATACATATATATTTTTATTAGTATTTATTATATAATTGGTAGGCGAACAGACGAATCGGCCACCTGATGGTAAGTGGTAAACACGGCCCATAGAAATTGGGAAATGAGATGTCCCTCATTGTCGTAGTCACCCTCCAAACAAAAGTACAACAATACAAAGTATTACTGTTTTGCGGTAGAATATCTGATGAGTGGGTGGTACCACCCCAGACAGACTTGCACAACGCCCTACTGCTACATCATTTAATATTATTTATTTATTTTTAATATAAACTTCTTAATACAGATCGGATCTTGATTAATTTGTTTATCATTCTATTAAGACATTAAGACGTTCTCGTAACGAATGTAAGTGGAACCTTGCTTCGTACTACGCACAGCGTTATTAGATCATAGCTCGTGCGATGCGGCAAAGAGTCGGTATGTTTTATGTATGCGGCGTCCCATCCTACTATAACGACCAGCCCGGAATATTAGCTGGCTTTTTCAGAACCCGCCAAATAGGAGTGTTTTGTTTTGTATAACAAAGGTTTCTGTGGAATGAATTTGGGAAAATTCGATATCGAAATTGAAATGGCGCGGTGCGTTTTTCTGATATATATATTTTTTTAGAGAATAATAGAAAACGTTATGATAAAGTCGAACGCTTAAATGCACGAGAAAATTGATGGTTTGAGTTTTGTTATGCACCGCAAAAATATTCATTGAATTTAAAATGTGAAATTTCTAAGGGATTTTATATATTTTATGTACATTATGTAGATATTCATTGTGTAGCTGCGATGAGAATCAAAGTAGCATTTAGTTAAATATAACATAAATTGATTAAGAAATTTACGGTAGATTTAACTTTAATATTTCTTAACCGATTAATCATAGATCACAGAAAAAGACTAACGGCCGAATACTGAAACGTCATTCAAAATTAAGTTTGACTTAATTATTTGGAACGTCATTAATTTCAAAATGTTGTATGCGAAATTTGAAATTAATGGCGTTCCAAATAATTAAGTCCCACTTCATATTTGAAAGACGTTTCAGTATTCGGCCATAAATCCCTTTGAGCAACAATAAGTTATAAAACATAACACGGTATAAAATCATTTGTTTTATTCTTACGAAGTCGACACGCCGAACTATCTGAATGTTAATTATTTACCTATCTACCTAATTTTGCTTCATAATCATACATTATTATAAAATAATATAATCATAAAAGAGAATTACGCCTTCATCCCGGTGATTTGTATTGTACTATTCTTAATATTCGGAGCTCATACCACGCTTCTCTACTATTATGGTACACAGAATGGGAGGTGTCTACAAAATAAATTAATACAAATATTATCATGCTGTTAATATTACAGCCAGAAGCTAATCAAAACGTTCTTGGTATATTGTCTTCCTTTATCACAACGTTACTAAGAGCTTGTTGAAAACTGCCGTAATTAATTATTTTTTTAATTGGCAGCGACGTACAATTTCTAGAAATTATAATTGGTATTTCTGTTCATTTAGGATGAGGCTATTTTTAGAAGATTTTGACTTGACCTTTTTAATTTGTGGGTGAAATTTGTTTTCTTAGCAAAAAAACACTAACTGAATTCGAAACAAAAATAAGTAAGTATTTTATCGAAAGGTTTTCTTAAAGAATACTAGCAACGTTCGTTTTTAAAGAATTACTAATATTACCTTTTTCAACCGCAAATTAATCGTTAAGCTTATGTTATAAATGGGGACGACAGTAGCCAAGAACGAACCAGCAAATTTATACATCGCTACGCGCCCTGTATATTGCGATACTAATGCTTTTTTTGTACAACAAAACTATTTCAAAGTTTATGCTATGATACTTGAGACATGGATGAATATGCTCACTGTTATCTAATTGTTAATTAACGTCAATTGAGTACACACACAGCACAGTAAGCCTGTTAATGTCCCACTGCTGGGTTATGGCCTCTTCACCTCTTTTTGAGGAGATGATTTGGAGCTTATTCTACCACGCTGCTTCAATGCGGGTTGGTGGATTACACATGTGACAGAATTTCAGTAAAATTTGACACATGCAGATTTTCTCCCAGATTTTCCTTCACTGTCTAGCTCGAGATTAATTATAAGCCCAAATTAAGCGCATGAAATTCAGTGGTGCTTGCCCGGGTTCTCACGATCATCGGTTAAGATTCACGCATTCTTACTACCGGGCCATCTCGGCTTTCGGATAAGAGTACACAATAAAAAAACGCAACTATTTGTTTTCATAACAAGAATTTAAATGAAAACAATGACACTTATATGTGCTAATTACATACAATTCCTATTTATAAAAAAAATTAACCCTGTTTGTCACAACACAATATAATGCAGTAATGAAATTCACAATACGGCAACGTTGTAGCAATCTTGCTCTCTGTACGTTATGAGAATATACGGATAGTGGAGTTTAATTGTTAATTTAGTGAATACAATGTTCTTCATATTATGTTGTATTTTATTTAGTGAAATAAGAAGTCCGCTACCATGTAATTTGTCCTACAAACTAACCTTTTGTACGTGTTTGTTATGAATATTTTGATGACATATATTTAGGAATTGTAACAGTAACAGCCGATAAATTTCCCACAGTTGGGCAAAAGAATTTTCTCCTTTTGAGGTTGGACCTAATTGGATATACATCTGGCAGATTTTTGTGTTTTTTTTCCTACTAATATTTTCTTCACTATGTTTTCTTTTACCGTCTAGCACGGGATGAATTATCAACACAAATTAAGATTTTTTTTTTTTTATTGCATAGGAAGGCGGACGAGCATATGGGCCACCTGATGGTAAGTGGTCACCAACGCCCATAGACATTGGCGTTGTAAGAGCTGTTAACCATCTCTTACATCGCCAATGCGCCACCAACCTTGGGAACTAAGATGTTATGTCCCTTGTGCCTGTAATTACACTGGCTCACTCACCCTTCAAACCGGAACACAGCAATAATAAGTACTGCTGTTTTCCGGTAGAATATCTGATGAGTGGGTGGTACCTACCCAGACGAGCTTGCACAAAGCTCTACCACCAAGTGATTGACACCACCACCACCAAGAACATGACAATTCAGTGGTGCTTGCCTGAGTTTGAACCTCATTCATTTTCTCATTTCACAATATTATATGTTCTAGCCACTGGGTTCTGAGTTCATCTGAGTTTCTTTCATAATTGCATTTCAGATCATTTGTAATTTTTTTAGTCTAACTAATTATTATCAATTGATAATTCTAATACTTCTATACCGAATGGATAAATTTGAATTTATTAAACTTAAGCGATAGAGCAAATATAATCAATTTAATTGTTCTAAATAATAAATTTCTAAAAAGTAAATAAAATGTTTCATTAATTATTTTAAAATGAAGAGTATTTTATTTAAATATTGTTTTTTGCTCATCCCATCATTGAATTATTTCAATTGTTTTATTGATCCCTGGTTTATCAATAAGGGATTATCAATTGCATAACACATAATTATAGTGACAACATTGCCATTGCAAAATCCAGGACTCGGATTGCACTGTAATCTGATTGTGAGAGTGTTAGCACAGAAAGACACTTGTATATAATGCCACCGACTTCTATATCTGATAGGTTAAGGTTTAAGGTTTAAGTCTTTTAATTCCTAAAAAAAAGAACAAAGTCCACTTACACATTAAATAAATATAAGTACAATACCATAACTTACAAGTCTATATTTTATGCCAGTAAATATTATTTTTATCTTTTTTTGAAAATATTAATTGAATTTGCGGTTATAACGTTATTTGGTAATGAGTTATAAAGCTGTGCTCCTTGGAATAAAATAGTTTGTATGCCATATTTAGTTCGGAGTTTGGATAATGCAATTTTATGTCGGGTTCTAGTAAGATGAGCATGGTTTTTAGATTGAAAGGTGATTTGTGAATGTGTGGTGTTTGTAACTATTTTACAAATGAAGAGGCATGTATACATTTGTTTTATTGATTTTTTTTTGTTGTGTTAAAGATATATTTAAAGGTTGACATCATCACTCCTATTATATTGTAAGCTGTTAATATCAACTTAATATCATCAACTATTCTATAAGACTACGACGACATCTTCATTGACTATTCCAGCCCTGTTAAATAAGAAATGAGTATTTATTTAGTGGTAAGCCAACTCCACAAATGTTTTACATTTAAACGAAATAACATAGACTAATCACGAGATGTACGATTCTATAGGTCTGATTGACTTGAAACTTAGCATATTTTTTTCTTTCACGACGTATGTACTACGATGTATACGTTGACTACGAATAACGGATTATACTCAAATTCAAAATACGAGTACATACAACATAATTTTTAATCATCTGAAATTTGAAACACTTACAACAAAATTAAAAATATATATTGCTTATAAAAATTCTACCCATATGAAGCTGGGACGGGCAGCTAGTAAATATAAGACGATATACTTCTAGTATTTTTATGACTGTGGTTTCACTGCATTCGTCTTTCATATGTTTTTATTAGATTTTTGTTATTGTACGGGTTAACTCGAAGAACCTTGGCACAGAGTAATTGTATAACCTATTAAACTTTGTCTTGTATTCTTATCTATATAATAATTTTGAAATAAAGCCGAAAAGTCAGATTTTTTTATAGCATAGGTAGGCGGACATGTATATGGGCCACCTGATGGTAAGTGGTCATCAACGCCCATAGACATTGGCATTGTAAGAAATGTTAACC
The DNA here is from genome assembly GCA_963151315.1 of Nymphalis c-album. Taxonomy (NCBI): domain Eukaryota; kingdom Metazoa; phylum Arthropoda; class Insecta; order Lepidoptera; family Nymphalidae; genus Nymphalis; species Nymphalis c-album. The sequence continues at coordinate 10,318,463 of OY720604.1, forward strand.
ATCGCTTACATCGCCAACGCGCCACCAACTGGGAACTAAGATGTTATGTCCCTTGTACCTGTAATTACACTGGCTCACTCAAACCGGAATACAACAATTCAAAGTACTGCTGTTTCGCGATAGAATATCTGATGAATGGGTGGTACCTACCCAGACAAGCTTACACAAAGTTCTACCATACATACGTACATATATTCAGGTACATATATTCTATGGTTCATATTCTAGATTTGTGTTGGAGTTAGGTTGAAAAAAAAATCTTTGAAGAGATAAATCCACTTTTGTAATACAATTTTTGCTTATGTTAAAAAAATCAAAGAAAATGATTGGTGCGTAGATAATACAAAAAAATGAACTCAAACTGGAATAGCTTTGAATTTTTTTTTCCATTCGTCATTTTTCTATGAACAGTTCCGCTTATATTCGCGTGAGATTATATTTTTGATTAGTCATTATTCACGCGACTCATTTATGAATGATTAATGTCTATAGGAACGAGTTAATTGAAGCTATTTGTAAGCCAACCTCATTCTTGAAACATTCATATCAATATAATTTATTGAATTGGGACAAGTCCGACCGTAAATATATAAGCCGAGATGGCCCAGTGGTAAGAACGTGTAAATCTTAACCAATCGTGCGTCCAAACTGAGTTGCATGTGCTTAATTTATGATAATAATTCATCTCGTGCTTGACACTGAAGGATCGGAGCAGCGTGGTGGAATAAGCTCCAAATCCTTCTCCTCAAAAAAGGAGCTAATGAAATAAATGTTGCTGCTAATCATGCTGAATGTCCTAAGGCAGGAGGCCTTAGCCCAGCAGTAGTAAATATGCACGGTAATGTGTGGAAACACCACTATTTTATTTTAAGCGCGGATATTTTAAGTATCAGTGTTAGATTTATAGAATTTTTTTAACGATATTAACTTTATCAATCATTGTTCTAGTGGCTATACCGAAAGGCTAGATCTAGAAATTCTAAATTAAAATCTCATGTCGGGCAGTTAAACTGCTAATGGGTTTTTCTCTCAAGAAATTCTAAGTTAAAAAAAGGAGAGCGAAAATGATCATTGTGTAGCTGTAATTGAGTTCGAGTGTAGATGGCTCTGTAGTCGAATCGAATACATGAATCATATCTGGAATTCTAGTAAACTGCATTCGAATGCATAGCTTAACTGAACGCATGTGGATAACATTGCTCTCATGTTGCAGGTCTTAGTTTCAGCATTATAGACACTTTTTAATTGCATTTGGAGTCAGGTAAATTTAGATTGAAGTTAAAGATGTTTGGAAAAACTATATGTCTATTGGAGCTGAATATATTGTATCATCGTACATATATAGTATTTTCATTATGACGACCTAGATGTTCCATGAAAATAAGATTTTATATAAGACCGGAAAAATATTACATGCAAAGTTCAACTCTTTAAATGTCTAAGTTTAAGTATAATAGAGTTTAGATTTATACGTATGAAAAAAATAATGCCAGGACAGACTAATGGATAAAATATATGAATTTAAACAGGAGATCGAAGTTTTACTAAGGGCTTAACTAATGGTTAACGTGTTATCACGTATTATATACATTCATTTGTCATTAATGATTAAATTTAAATAAATTGACAATTTGTCACTTGTCAATTAAATATTAATTTATTTATATCTACTAACTCAGTGGAGCGGCGTATTGGAATATGTTTCTTAACAGAAGGTACTAACGATGGGATATTGCCATAGTGACAGAAAAAGAAAATAAATCTAAATACAACCAAATTCAGCAACTTTTATAAACAACTGCATATAAAATCGCATACAGATACGAAAGGTCAATTCCACACTTGGATAATATATAAATCATATGCCTTAAACGCCATCCGTCCAGTTTTCTGAGTAAACAGACGAACGTACGCAACCCGTAATTTCCTGCCTCCGTATCTGGCCTGCAGATTTTCAAATCGTTTATCTTATGTTAACGAAATATAGACTTTACGTTTATTCATTTTAAAGATAAAAATCCCGAAGCAAATATTCTAAGTGTCGATTCAAATTTTACAAGCGTGCGAACAGCAAAGTGGTTAGCTCTGTTAACTATTTCAGAATCCCTATTCCGTATGAAGATAATGACTTGAATGTTTTGAAGTTTGACTTTGTATTTTTAAGAACGGCTATATTTTTACACGATATTTAAATTTGAAAATTACGTCATGACTACGTCATTCAAGACTGTCTCGTTCCTCTAGTGGCTAAACTATAATACCGTATACTCAATGTCTGAGGGTTGATCTGTCGAGAAATTCTGAGCTGCATCACCGAATCAGGTAGTAAGCAGTGCTTACGTTTCCTTGGATTCGTTTGGAATGAACGTGACGCACTTGCTTCTGCCCCTGAATCCTTTACAATCGTGTCAAATTTCCTGTCTTATGAGATTATGAGGGTAAAAGAATAGAGAGTGCACTAGTTTTGAAGTATACAATTGGCCTGGATGGACATCATATTTATAAGAGACTAGTAAAGCTACTTTGTGAGAACAATCTGGAAACTCACCAGTCCAAGATCGTGAAAAGTGAGAAAGTGATATGCGACATTGAATAAGATACTCGAAACTATAACAGAGGGATTGGTGATTTCAATTAATATCAAAATATTTCAAAAGATTGAATATATTATTGCAATAATGCAATCTATTGGTTTTACAGCCAATATTCAAGAGGGGTTAACGAGATCAAACGCAATATGACGCGACACTTGAAGATACCAATTTCCTCTGGCACATGGCGTGTGTGAAACGTCTTTATGGACTGCAATATCACTGAATTATGCTCAGTTTATCGGTCGTTCTTCGAAAGAGATCAGAGTAATGAAATATAATATCTGACGATGCTAACGTCATTAGAAATTCATTGAAATGTGTATGAGTTTAGTAACTAAAAAGTTAAGTTATGGATTTTAGTTAAGTTAAGGATTGTTACTATAATATATCTTAGTATTGGTTTCCAGTTTGACAATCAATAAGTAAGTGTAATACTTCAATATTGAATAAAGTATTATGAATTTTGAATTTTTTGAATTTTATTAGCTGCACAGTTCAACTTCGTACGGACGATTCATTATAATGGTAGTAATTAAAAACTCGTCCATATTTATTATCAATTTTCTTTTGATTTGAAAAATTGATTGGCCCGTTTTGAGGGTGAGACTGACACGCTTACCGTGACGGCAAAAGGCGTGACCACCTCTTATGCCGCCGTTTTCTATACCTCTCGTCCACGTGACGCTTATACTGTAACAGTACGTTTTTATATATTATTAATGAATTTAAAAAAAACGTTACTTTATCAATGAAACTAGTTTTAGAAAAAAATACGCCATTTTAATTAATTGGTCTCAATAACTGTTTTCGATTAAATCCGTCAGACATCCCGTAATGTGCAAATTTAATTTTTTAATTATTGTATATATCCAATATTATACTGAATACGCTGACTACTTATTTGACATTATAACATATTTCATCGCGAGAAAAATAGTCGAAGCTTGGTGAGCTAAGAAATGTTTTCCACAATAAAACTCTGAAGCGAAACGTAATCCTATGCATACTGCATTTGAAAGCACCATCTACCTCGTTTCGTAAACATTTGCACTTGGAAACACTGGACGATTCTGGCATAAGTTAAGAATTATTACTTTACGACCTTTCTGAAGTTCAATTCTTGATAATAATTGGAGGAGCTTCTTTAAATATAAAACAGTAAAGTAATGTATGCCAAAACGGCATATGTTTAATATAAGAATAATTATATATTCATTGCTTCTAGTCTCATTATCAAAAGTAAGGGTTATTGATATTGGCCCTTTTAACACCAGGCCATACAACGAATCCATCTTGAGAGAAGAGCTGCATGTTTTCGATGAAAATCCGCATTGGAGTAGCGTTGTAGTTTAAGCTCCGAATCCAATTCATAAATAGAAGAAATATATAAAATACATCCATATTATAACATAACAGTTACATATAAGTGTTATATATTTAAAGATACAAGTTTGAGATTTTATATACCTACATTGGAACTGTAAATAATATTAACCATATTTACTCATGAATCGCCAAAGAGTGATCCTGTGGGAACTAAGGTTAGGTTTCTATCTAGTTACTGGCTTACTCACCGTTCAAACCGGATCACAGTAATAAAAATTGTACGGGCACAAATACCTAACAAGTGACTAGTTTTATTTATAACTAGCTGTGCCCCGCGGCTTCATCCGCGTATAATTAATAAAAATATAATATATTATTTTATTACTATAATAATATTTACACCCACGCACACACGCACACACCAAAATGGTATAATGGTAAAGAAATACGCGATTACAAATTTGAAATAAATTTTCATAAGATACCGTACTACCGATCTTATTTATGGCCTAACATTTGCGCCATCAAATGTTCTTTGTGTGTAGCAATTTTCATCAAGATTGGTCAAGCCGTTCTTGAGTTATAAGAAGAAATACAGACAGACAGAGAAAAATGAAAAAAATAGTATAATGTGAATCACTGCACCATAAAACGATTATTTATCACAAAATTAAGTGGAAAAAAATATGTACAGAAAAAACCAATAGATTCATATAGTAGTATAAATATAGATAAATAAATAAAGGCTATGAACGATACAAATTAAAAATGGTACTCATACCATTTAGACGTTAGTACTCGTATAGTAGTATATCAGATTGTTGTGACATTTAACTAAATTAGTCATTCTATTAAAATAGCAATTTGATTAACATAATAGTAATTATATAAGTCGTCCACTCGAATTAATTTCAATTATGTACATTACATTATTAATTCAAATTTAATAGAGAACAGCCTCAATTTCGCAATTTCCTTAAAACAAGACGACTGGAGTGAATTACGCGCTTCAAGAGCATCTTATTAAGTATCTCGAGAAATATATAATTTCGCTTCAAAGTTTTTGTTTGTATAAATAACTAGCTGTACCCGCGACTTCGTCCGCGTTGCTTGATACATTAACAAAGTTTTCTTGTGTACGAAGGAAAAACATCAAAAAGATCGCAAGCAAAAATATACTTTGTTTAAACATACATCACTGAACACACAGTGCATATACAAATCGTTGTTTCTTGAGACTTTAATAACTTTTTATTAAATGAAGATATCAATAATATTTTTTTATTGATAAGGGCCAAGTGGCTAAGAAATAAAATTTAGAAAATTTCATTGAGATCTATGCAGTAGTTTTTCCGTGATGCGCGCACAACTGCAGACCTCTATCATTTTATTTATATAGATTATAACATTCTATAATAGTTCTTGTTTCCTGAACATTAGTTGTATTTTTGTTTATTTTTTATAATTATAGTAATATTAATGTGCTTTCCACATTGTTTATTATTCTGCTATGTTTAATACCATTTTTATTGTCTAAATATACAATGAATAGAATACAATAAAGTTTATAAGTTTTAAATATATGAAAAAGTAAAAATAATTTAATATTGTTTTAAAGTTCCAACATAGAACTTATCAAGAACTCAATTGTGAATTTTATCAAAGTGTAAATAAGATTTATTTTAAAATAGCAACAACGCGGTTTTCTTGGCGTTTCCAGCCGCTTTCCACAGCATGGGAGTGTCAATATATAAACGAATCAAAATATTAATATGGCATTTTTTTTACCTTTCAATTTTAAAGTCATTACGATTTTTGTAGTCTTGCTGTATTTGCTATTCGATACTTTATCACATTCGTCCAAAGCGCAAAATTTTGAAATTAGAACAACCCTGATGACGTTGCAAAATGAATAGCAAAATAACGGATTCACGAACGTAACATATAAATATTTATAATTTTGTAATATCATATAAGGGACAAATTTTAATTAAACCGGACGCACCCACAGTTCTGTAATTAGCTCAAAAAGGATTAAATGATTTGAAAAGGGCCACCTATTTGTAATGGGATGAGCTGGCCATATATTTTTAATTAAAAGCGTTGTATATGCCTGTGACACATTCATGATTTAAAAAAAAAAATCAACAAGAATTTTCTTGATTAAAAATAAAATAAAAATATGACCGTCATTTTTTTCAGTATAATATCAGCCTGTACATATCCCATTCCTGGGTTAAGGCCTCTCCTTTAGAGAAGTAGTTTTGGAGCTCCCTCTACGCTGCTCCAACGCGAGCTGGTAGATAGATACACATGTCATGTGGTAGGTACAATTTCATGATACGTGCAAATTTCTCACGACGTTCACTGACTTGATTGATGCTATTAAACAAAAGTCAGTAGATTAGTAGGAGCCCTATTATTGGATACATTTTCGCAAGGAACTCTTCAATTTTTAAGGTTTAAAGACAATATTTCAACATACTGAAGCAGCGTAGAGGTAATAAAAAAACATAAAATTATGTTTTTGGAATAAACCAGTTTATACTTGTTACAATATTAACAAAATGATGTGCTATTAAATAATCGCTGAGTTTTTAAATTCCTTTATATTGTCTCAATACTTCTAGAACTTTTGGCGCATTGTTCACCATTTACTGTGAATTTCTAGAATTATTTACTGAACATTGATTTGTAATATTCCGCCTGTATCTGGATTAATCCTGTTACATATGCATGTCAAGTGACTTAGAAAAAAAACAATTATAATATTTAATTACAATTCATACGTATTGAATATAATGATTTCTATTCAATAAACTAGACAAAAGACTGTCTGTGTCTAATTAAATACAGATACCTACATTATAAAAGATATAAAACAAAGAAATCACAACAATAAAAATAACGCATTCGATACAACGAAATCACTTGCATCGCGACAATACAAATAAACAATGCGTCAACAAAACGGGAACATTTCGAACAAAACATCAACAATCGTAGCACTGTTTCAACAGCACTTCATTGAAATGTCCTACTTAAGAGTAAAAATGAGTGTCGCAGTATTGTTGAATGCAAATAGAATGCACAAGTTGAAGTGCTTGGAACAACCGTATCGGAGACCGGATGAAGAGCTCGAAAGCTTTTAGACACGGCAACTTGTAAAAATTATATTTTGTTCACATAAATATTTAAACGAATAGCGTAAAATAGCTGGGAATGGTGCATACGTCATTAAAAGAAAATGAAGAACTCGATTTTTTGTTATATAATAGTTGTTGTAAATAATCACATATATATGTATAACTAATCTACAAAAACTTTTATTTTATAAACAAATACTAACAACAATTTTAAATAAATAATTATAAAATAAATATATAATTATAATTTTAATTTGAAATGTTTACTGTAATGAAATAAAAAATCTTTAATATTACAAAATTTTAATTATTTATTAATCGTCGAAAGTTTACGAAATATATATTTTATTAAGCAGTTGAAAGTGTAATAATTTATATAGATTTTGTAATAACTTATACTATATAATATTTGTGAGCTACAACAAAAAATAGTTGACGAGGTCGTCTAATGAAAAGTAAAAAAAAACGACTTTCTATTATTGAACAGGTCTACATTTTTGTTTGTCTATGTTTGAGCGAGACAAAGATATCGACAACTGAGTAAGTTTGAATACTATCTCAGTAAATGAACTCATACCTATAGATTAGTTCCATGCTCGTTGTATATAATATTAGTGCATACTAGTGGCTGTATGTGGGTTTCCCTTTGTCATCCTCAGTACAAGTATAATAAAAAAGCTATAGAATTATTGCAAACGAACTGTCGATTTGTACGTTTTAGGTCGTTTAATAAATAATGTAGCTAAAGTTAAATACGTCTACTTTCTATAAAACCGGTTTAAGGGTCTTAAAATTCCTTTTCTCGTCAAAGGTCTCTCAGCTCTTAGAACAAGTTTGGAGTGAATTCTACAGAAGCTGTTCGGCTGCAGGTTGATTAGACAAACGTAGCAGAATATCATTTGACACAAACATGTTTCCAAGTTGACGTTTAATAACGAGATGACATAACAGTGTTGGCTTTCCTAGTCATTCTGTGATTTCCATTTATAGGAAGTGTATCTCTCAAATATGTATGATATCTGGAAAATATATCAGTAAATAAATAAATAAATATAAATATAATAAATGCGACTGCCTCGTTGGTCTAGCGGTTCGATATAAGGCCGCAGACTCGGTGGTCCTGGGTTCAATTCCCAGGTCGGGCCAATAAATAGTTATTGGGGTTTTCTGTCAGAAAATTCTCAGTAGCAGCCCGGAGTCTGGAAGTTGGAAGTGTGTACACTCCCGTGCCTCGGAAAGCACGTTAAGCCGTTGGTCCTGCGCCTAAACTCTTTCCGGTCGTATCGGATTGCTGTCCCATCGGATTATGAGAGCTAAGGAAAAGAGAGTGCACCTGTGTCTGCGCACACATTTGTGCACTATAATATCTCCTGCGCAGTTGGCTAATCTCTCTTGAGATTGGCCGCCGTGGCCGAAATCGGTCTGGAGGACCTTAAATAAATAAAATTAATTTTCAGAGGTTAATTGAAGGTCTAATTCGACCTTCGAAGTACCAATTCCATTTTTAAAAGTGAATGAATTTCTGTCGCAAAAAGGACGCAAAGTAGGTTCTGAACAATGAAAGAAAATAAAATTCTGCAGTATTATCATGTGAAAACAATCTTCAAAGACATCTTAAAACACAATCGAGAAATATGCGGAATTGGCCACAGTAATTACAACTTTAAAGGATACAAACATCAAAATGGCATATCACCCTAAATTGGCTTTAAAAAAATTTACGACTAACGAAGTGATACCCTATCTTCTATTGGAACTTGTATAGAGATAAACAAGCTTTTTTTAGTTTTTTTTATTTAAAAATTACTAAATTTATTGGCCGAATACTGAAACGTCTTTCAAATATGAAGTGGGACTTAATTATTTGGAACACCATTAATTTCAAATTTCGCATACTAAATTTTGAAATTAATGACTTTCCAAATAATTAAGTCCCACTTCATTTTGAATGACGTTTCAGTATTCGGCCGTTATGTCTCATATACACGACTTCGAAATCTTTGGGAATTTAATTCAACCTTTGTTACGTAATAAATATGTATTTGTATTACTCAAAGGGAAAGAAATAAATCTTAAAAACATACATACAGACGTTACTCCATTATCTTTACATATATATTTCAATTTTGTCACTTCAAAAACTTATGCAATAACACGGAAGCGACTCACTATACAGTATTTCTAACAATTGCTGAAGTTTTCACATACTTATTACATAATAATATAACTTTTGAACTTTAATTGTATAAATATATAAATTAGATATTTGATATTGTGATATTTTTTTTATTTTTAATAGGTATTCTGGAAAATGGACCACCTAAAGAAAAGTGGTCATCATTGCCTAAAGATATTGGCGTTGGACAAAATAACAGTCTATAAAATATTGGCTACTAAAATGTTATGTTTCTTGTATGTTATACTGACTGAAATGTAAGTAGCATTTCAGACTGGAACACAACACTAAGTAGTGGTGTTTAGTTGTTAAATAAGTCATTAGTAGATGTTTGTGTACCCGGTAGTACTGGTAGTGTGAGACTTATAAAATAAAACTATCGAGTATGTACTGCTGGTTGAATATATTTTTGTTCTCACTCTTAAAATAGGCCAAGACTTAAGTATTTAGAAAAATCGATTCACCCAATCGAAAGTTATGAGGTAACAAACAAAAAAAAATGTACAGACGAATTCATAACCTCCTCCTTTTTTTGAAGTCGGTTAAAAATACAACTACCGCCATATTTTAATATAAATAAAGTGGAGCCCTACTAAGCTAATATTATGCGATTTTATATATTCGTTAATATTTATTATCTAATCTAGTAATTCTTTATTCAAGTGGAATTAAATGTAAAACTACCGCCGGTTCAGTGGTTATTATTTTTCAACCTTTTCTCATATTAAATTGGTCGTTCTACCACTAAAGAGCATTACAACATTGTTATTCGATATGAAGTCAAATTCCATGCATGTGTGAATAGTCTAGTATATATATATGTACTCGTATGTATCTTGTTTAGTATATATATAGAATAGAATAGTCTTCTTATATATATTGTGCGACGTACATATATTGTGTGACGTACTACTTAAATACAAATTGTATTTCAATCAATAACAAATTGACTATATCTTTAAATTAACTTATTTCATTTATTAATTAAAAAAACCTAGCCTTAATCTTTATCAAACAAAATAAGGGTATTTTCAAGAAAATTTTCAAAACGCGACGTTTTTCACTTCCTATAGTTAAAACTTTGTCCCAAAGGCAAACATAATTAAGCTGCATCTGCCTGTAATTTTCTCCTTGACGCAAACTAGCTTAATGAGATAAACTGCGCAGAACACAGAACACAAACAAATAGATATGGTGGTAAAGGTTTATGTGAACTATTTATATTATTATTTTATGTAGCACAAATCAAATGATAACTTAAGTGGGCGACCGAACTTCCCTCGGTTCTAATAATAGCTACATTTTTTATTTGGAAACAAATACCTATATAGATGAACTTACAAGGCACATTTATATTTTTTTGCCTTTCAGATAGTTATAGAAACAAAATAATTGCCATCACGGGACCCCCGAAAGGAAGGAAGTTCTTTGCAATATTTTTTTGACTCATACCATGTTTTAAAATGCAGATTGTAATCGATTATGTTACTGTATTACACACCAAAAAGCACCTCAATCTCTTTTATGGAAATCTCCCTCATCAAATGCTGCGTTAAAATGTATAATACGTATAAAGACAATCAACCACACAACAATTTGTAGCCGATGGAAACACGATATTTAGCTAATAAATAATATGAAGTAATATTTTAAATTACTCGTTAATTTAAAAAAAAAATACATTAAAATTATAACCACTATCCTACAATACTTATTGTGAAGTTCCGATTTGAAGGTTGAGTGAGCCAGTGTACTAGGCACATAGGGTCATAACATCTTAGTTCTCAAAATTAGTTGCGTTTTAACTGTGTACTGTTAGTATTTCTTAATGTTTAATAAAAAATAAATCGGATTAATTTCCGACATCTATGGCATTTCTGCTTCACACTGTTCGATGTTACAGACGGGCCACGTGGTGGTTTTGTTAATTAATTATAACATTGTTGTTTGCTTTGTGAATTATGTGGGTGTTATTAATGGAAATTAACTTGATTATACGATTCTCGTAAAAGACAATATGTAATACAATTTTACATTCAGTACAAATATAAAGTAACAGCTTGTGTTCGTCTGCTAACCTGAGGCGTAATTCTTCTAAGTAAAATTGGTTTATCCAGCTATGCGATTCCATTGCTTTTCGTCAGTTTGTTTTTCTTAATCACTCGAGTTAAAATTAAAACATGTAAAATTAAACAAATACGTCATCGGGTGATTAGTTAAACAATGCTCTGTCTTCTTCTTTCAAAAGTCAAATCAATAATGACAGAAAGAGCGAAAACGTTTTTTCACTAAACGTTGCTAAGCAACGTAAATATGTAAGGCCCTTAATGATTTTTGGTTCGGATTTGAAGTGTCGAAATGTTTTAATATCAAACTGATATACAAATAAAACTTGAAACTTGAACTTGAAAGGTCAACAAATTAAGATTTGCTGATAAACGTGTATTATATAATAATCGTTATAAGAATAGCTTCTTAGAAAGAATCATTTTATCGTACTTATAATTAAAATATTTTTTGTTAAGTGAGAAATTTTTCAAAACCAATTCGACTAAGAATTCGCTGAAATGTTTCAAATACTTTTATAATAAAATACCAAAAATGTGCTCGGGTATTTCGAATATAATTTAATTAAGAATCAGAAATATCTTGATCTATTTATAATTGTAATAGGAGTGGCATGATTGTGAAATTAAACACTTTTGAAGAATCGATTTTAGTATGCTATAAATAGAAAATAGCACTAAGGACTGTTAAAACCGAACCGAACAGTTCGAAGTATTTGTTTTTATTAATCCGATGTTAAATTGCTGACTTACAAAAAATAGAAATTCAGAAAAGTGGCGATAGGGTGACAGATCAAGTAACACTCAACATAACTAACAAATTAGAAGATAAATTTACCATATTGGAAGAAAAATACCAAACCTTGAAAGAAAATGTTGAACAACAAGAAAAAATAATTCAATTTATGGAAAAACAAGCAAGACAAAGAAACATAATTTTCTTTGGTATTGAAGAGACTGAGACATCCTATCATAACTTGGAGAACAATATATTGCAATTCATAAGTGAAAAATTATTCATAAAATTGGATTGTAAATATATTCAAGAAATAAAGAGAGTGGGAAAAAAGGTGATAAACCGCGACCAATAATTGTAACCTTTTCTAACCTTGGTTCAAAGATCAGCATTCTCAAGCAAAAAAGATTATTGAAAGACACCCAATATTACTTGAACGAAGATTATCCTAAATACATATTAGAGAAAAGAATAGAATTAATTTAATTCAATTGACTTTTATAGTGTAAACAGCTCGTGTGGTTGGGAATCATTTGTTTCCAAGACTATAATTTCGTATTTGAAGCCCACAAAATCTCCATGTGTTCATTATATAACACGATCGATACTCATGCATATTCAACGTATAGCCGCAATTAGCCAGTCGATAGTTTTGAGCCACCAATTATATTTGAGGATGCTCCAGGCTTTTTGCCATGAGACCGGCAATTTGAATATCCGAGTAGTCTGTGATTTAATCACGGTTTTTTTATTATCGTGGGCATTGTTATTGTAAATAGGAATTAATATTTACATTTCTGAAAATGTATTGATTTGAATGAATTTTAATCAAATGCTTATATTCTGTATTGTATTGTAAGTCGTTCCGTAAAGTAACAGCCTGTGAATGTCCCACTGCTGAGCTAAGGCCTCTTCTCCATTTTTGGGGAGAAGGTTTTTGGAGCTTATTCTACCACGCAGCACCAAGCCGCAGCGGGTTGGTGGAATACACATGTGGCAGAATTTGAGTAAAATTTGACACATGCCGGTTTCTTTACGATGTTTTCTTTCACCGTCAAGCACGAGATGAATTATAAACATAAATTAAGCACTTGAAAATTCAGTGGTTCCTGCCCGGGTTTGAACCCGCGATCATCGGTTAAGATTCACGCGTTGTAGCCACTGGAGCATCTGTGCTTTCCATATCGTATTCTAATTAATGTTACAAATGCGTATTTGAGTTTGTATGCTTGTTACGAATAAATGTCTAAACCACTAAACCGATTTTAAAAATTCTTCAACGAATTACCGTTACGTTATCAGCGAGTAACATAGGCTATATTTTATGCCAGTATTCCCCCGGGAACTAGAACTACACGGGTGAAACCGCGAATAATAGTTAGTGTGAAATAAATTTTAGTGCGCACTGTTGTGAAGCCTTGTATGCCATGATGGCAAGCCACACAACGCTCTCACCTGCCTTCATGACTTCCCTCCCATGTGTGCGCGTAGTTTATATACGAACTTCGTCGATATATTTTATTATAATTATTTATAAGACAAGTATATTTATAAATGATACCATAATATGTTTTTTATTTGTGCCGAATGCACATAATTGCTTGGTGGTAGGGCTTTGTGCAAGCTTGTCTGGGTAGGTACTTCCCACTCATCAGGTATACTACAAAATATTTGATATTGTCGTTTTCCGGTTTGAAGGGTGAGTGCGCCAGTGTAATTACAGGCACAAGGGACATAACATCTTAGGCTGGTGGCGCATTGGCGATGGTTAATTTAAGAATTATTTCAATAATCATCAGTTTCAAATCTGCTACGCGCTGTGATGTCCACATTTTTTTAATTAACTTATAATGCTAATTTTAATCGGCACTATTGGGTGAAGACAATTACCCTAAGCCCTACGAAACGTCGGAAATAGAAGTCTTAAAATATTGTGCAAACGCAAGTCTCCTTCTTATCCAAACTCAAGATAAAATTTAAACGCAAGCATTTAAAATTTAACTATGATTGGATTATATTTGAACTCACCATGACGTTCAAGGATTACAGTTGCATTAGCTTGGTGGTAGGGGTTTGTGCAAGACAATCTCAGCAGAAGCTATCCACTCATTAATTAATTATTGCTCAATGTCAACAGCATTACGAATTATTGTTGTTAATGAGAGATTTATTACCGGGCAGAAAGATAACATGTTAAATTCTAATATTTATATAATTATTATGCTAATATTTCTAATCTATTTTAGCTAATCTTTCTTGTAGGTAATAAACATAACATAGTATTGTTTGATGATGATACTTCTTTGGTTTTGACGTGACAACGTCTAATAAATCGATGAACGCTGACTGCATACACGAAATTGTCCCGTTACGCTCATTGTCCCGTTGCGCTCATTTTCCCGTTACGCTGATTGTCCCGTTGCGCTGATAGTACGCTTGCGCCGCATCTCTCTTTCACTCGATTGGCCTATGAGTACAAATAAATGTAAATTTATCAATTAAATTGTAGATTTCATTTCACTCCTATTATATCCATACAGAATAATGATAATTCAAAAAAAAATATTCAATTTTATTCATAAAAGTATGCAGTCATTTCATCAATGTTTTGTTATGACGTTGTCACGTTAAACTATCGTCCGTAAACCGACTTTACAGACGACTATTTTTTTTTAAATGAAAAGATAAGAAATATCACTGATAACTAAGTATCAGTTGGGTAGTGTATCGGATTATAATAATATGTATTGACATAAACAGATGGTATATATGTATCTAGATGTGTAGAGAAATAATACGAACAAGTTTACGTTTTTAATAATATAATATGAATTAATGTTGACCTGATAAGGGTACCTTAAGTTTATCCTTGTAAGAGAATTATTTACATAAAACCGCCTTTGCGTACTTTATTATGTAAAACTTGTTCTTTCTATTTGTTATGTTATTGTAGTGTGTGCAATAAAGAATAAATAAATAAAAGCCTTAAATGTGACTGATGGAATGGGGGCAACAATGCTACCAATCTCCCTGCCTGTCTATCTCCTTTCTTGCATAAAACAAACGTTATTGTAACCCCATAGTAAAAAATATAAAAGTAAAATGAATTTATTAACAAAAACAGGATTTTTCTCGATTAAAAACCGACTTCGTTGCCGTAATTTCATTCTGTATGGACTACCCAACTTTGCTGGGATAACACGAAAAGAATGAGGTATTCCACTTGTTTGACATACAATGCTACTTTTATTAAAAATGTTTACAATTTATTAATATAAAAACAGCGATGTATATGCTTACATAAAACAAATCGATCCTTTTAAATTTGAAATATCTGTCTAATAAAGGTTTCGGATCAACTGAATTCGATACATTCATCCATTTATTGTTAGTTGAAAGCCCAGGAACAATTTACATACAAACTCATCTTACTAATCCGTGATGTCGGATAACAACGAGAAATATTCGTAAGAGGAAAGTTCTATTGGAATTACGTATTTCGAATTTTCTTGTCACTGAAAGGAATGAGAGATTTGCTTGTAATTAGGATTTTGTATTTTACTTAGCCTCGATCGTATTAGTACTTACTATATAAAAGAAATAGGTAAGTCTATTATTTAGTAAAAAAATTATTATTTTTTTCAGTCGATACTTTGATCCACTCTACAGATTTGTGATGTATATTTATTTCTATGCATAAGTAAATGTTATTTGAGTGTAAAAACGCGCGTATCTTATCCGAAGACCGTGAGTTCAAACCCGGGCAAGCACCACTGAATTTAATGTGTTTAATTTGTAATTATAATTCATGTCGTGCTTGACGGTGAAGGAAAACACCGTGAGGAAACCGGATTGTGTCAAATTTCACTGAAATTCTGTCACATGTGTATTCCACCAACCGGCATTAGAGCAGCGTGGTGAAATAAGCTCGAAACCATCTCCTCAAAAAGAGGAGAAGAGGCCTTAGCCCAACAGTGGGACATTCACAGGCTGTTACTGTTACTTACTGATATACATTATAAAGTATTTACATACCAAATTGCCTCTACTTTTAAATGTATTAATTACTAATTTGAAGTTCTTATTCTCTGTAAATATAATTATTATCATCGATTATTATAAGAACAGTTTAATTAAATACTCTTCAAAACTTGTTGGGTATCACGCTATTAAGATTCAAAATGACAAAAGACAAGAACGATAATTTCCTTTGAACATTAAATTAAAAGATTATCGTTTGAACAATTTCAATAATTTCAAATAAAATTTAATATTTTCAAAGTTACTCGTGACGCACTTAATGGTAAGGTATATTAGGTCCTCCAGACCGATTTCGGCCACGGCGGCCCATTTGAAGAGAGATTAGCCAACTGCCGGAGGAGATATTAAGTGTAAAAACAGGCAAAAAGGACATTATATGTTAGTTGCAAGAGTCAGTGACGCATCAACGACGTACAAGACAGTTAATTTCTTACAGTAGCAAAACCTATGGATGTGGAATAACCATCAGGTGGCTAATTTGTCAGTCTGCCTACCTTATATAATAAAAATAATTATTATCATTGAGTCGATTACACTCTCAATATTCTATTGTTTAAGTTCCTTTGTGCTAAAGACTTACCGAGAATAATACTTAAGACAAAGATTCTCTTAGTAGGGTTTCGGGCTTTTGAATAAAATAATTATCTTGTCTAATAATAGAATCGATAAAGCTGATATAATTAATACAATATTTAATTTAATTAATTATAAACAGCTGCTACGGTATATCTCGGCAGATGTATTCATTAGAAGGTTTCGGAATCCTTAAGCTCAGTACATTAAAGTTGTTTCAAGCCTTGGGAACTAAGATGTAGTGTATGTAATGCTAGCCCATCTGGGCAGGTACCATCCACTCATCAGACATTCTACCGCAAAACAGCAGTACTTGGTATTGTAGTGTTCCGGTTTGTAAAATGAGTTAGCCAGTGTGATTAAAGGCACAAGGGAGATAACATCTTAGTTCCCAAGGTTGGTACATTAGCGATGAAAGCCATGATTAACATTTCATCAGGTAACGCATATGCTCACCCGCCAACCTAAGCTATAAAAAATTGTTAAATTTAAAGAGTATTTGTTGATAGCAAATCAGGGCAAGCCTAAACCAATTAGATGCTATCACACGAATTCTTAAAATATCAACTGTTTCAAATAATTAGTACGGATTGTCGTTTGACCACTTAATTTTAATTAGCATGATCTAACCCATTGCAATTCTCTGCGGTTTAAAGTTACGCTTTATTTAACCGACTCAAAGATTAGGGTGGCAATTCTTTTTATATTCAAAAGTACAATGACAGTTCATCATAAAAAACAGCAAAATCGCAAAACAACAGTACTTGGTTGTGTTGTGTTCCAGTTTCAAGGGTGAGTGAGCGAGTGTTATTACAGGCACAAGGGGCATAACAACTTAGTTCCCAAGGTTGGTGGCGCATTGGTGACGTAAGCGATGGTTAACATTTCTTACAACGCCAATGTCTATGGGCGTGACCAATTACCATCAGGTGGCCCATACGCTCGTCCCCCTTCCTATGGTATAAAAAAAATCATGTGCTTACACCTCTACTCGATGAGGAATGAGAATCATCAATTTATCATTCAGTGTTGGAATCTCCTGGGGCATAAAGCTGAGCCCGCTTTTCAGTTATTTTTTTCGAAATCCAGCTATTTAGTGTATCTTATACTTATATTTCAAATTTTTATTTTATTAGATGTTCATTGCATCAAAAATCTCAAGCACCTTTTTTATTCTTTAAATTTACTCTTTTTCTAGTAAATTAAAGTACAGCATCGCTTATTAAAGTAGAGTCCTTCGAAAGTTTACAATTCGTTAAAATGAGCTATAGTGTCCCGTCAAAATAGTCAATTATGGTCACATATGTCTCGGCATACCATCTCTAATGAATACTCAACATTTATTAATGATTTAATTGCTACACCATGAACAAGGATGGTTTACGTTTCTCATCAATTACTTGAGTCAATAAAACTTGCTTTTATTTGAATACGTATATTGCTGTCATTGTTGAATTCAGACAAGTGTAGTGGCCTATTTTATAACTAAAATCATATAACGTATTTTTTTAAATTTAACTAATTACACACTAGGGAATGGGCCACATGAATAATATTGACCAATTCTTACAACGTCAATGCACCACCTTGCGAAACAAAATATAGTTAATATTTAAGCCTGTAGTTACAATGGCTCACTCGTCCTCCAAACCGGACCACAATAATGCAACTTACGTGTTTGGCGTTCACGTTAGAATATAATATGATTATTAAGTGGTGCTTACCAAGATGGGTTTACACAAAGCCTTTCAACCAAGTAAATATAAGTAATATTTTTTTTTAGAATTATATAAATAGCAATAGCAACATTACTGATTGCCTAACAAATGCTTAGTATGTAATAAGAATAACAATTGTTTGCAGCAAAAATATATAAATAAAAAAATTTATTTTTCATTATTCAAAATGTCTGACAGGAGAATAAAGCATCGCTTTGACGACCCTTTTGAGGTATCTGATGAAACTAGAGCAGGAATTTTTTCATATGGTTAACCAGAAAGAATTTTTACTTTTTTTTTAATTCAACCCGTAAGAGAAATACAGACTGTAACTGCTATAGGGATATTTTGTAAGAGCAAACTGACAGCGGAAACATGTCGTGAAATGTCAGAAAGTGATTTTCCTCATTCCACTCATTTGCGAGCATTTCTTGAAATGTTATAATAATAATGGTCAATTTAACTGACCTCCACTAACTGAACTGAACTAACTAACTAACTAACTGAAATCCAAATACATTTCCTATTATCATGTAATAAGCTGTGTATTAAAATAAAGATAATGTCGGTAAAGCCGAGATGGCCCAGTGGTAAGAACGCCTGAATCTCAACCGATGATCGTGGGTTCAAACCTTTCAAGCTGAATTTCATGTGCTTAATTTGTGATTATAATTCATCTCGTGCTTGACGGTGAAGGAAAACATCGTGAGGAAACCTACACGTGTCAAGTTTCATTGAAATTCTTTCACATGTGTATTCCACCAACCCACATTGGGGCAGCGTGGTGGAATAAGCTCCAAAACCTTCTCCTCACAAAGAGGAGAAGAGGCCTTAGCCCAACAGTGGGACATTCACAGGCTGTTACTAACATTAAGATAACAAAGATTTTCATCCTAAGATAATAAAACGCAAACATCCTATTCCTGTTTTGTTTAACCAACACCTACTAATATATTATGGCAGTTATTCCAGATAACTTTATAGTTCTTAGTCACGAATACATCCCTCATACATCCGATAACAACTTCGCAGTGATATATATACTTACTTTGATAACAGAATTGTTGTATGGTCCAATGATAACTTTAATAAATAAAAATTTTAACAAAACAAAAACCGACTTCATAGGAAAAACAAATTAATATGCACTAAAAAGTAAAAAAATAATTGCGTATTCTTCTATAATTTGATAATTAACTTACTATTTTCTACTCAACAATATGTAGGACGAATGTGTAGTGTGGTTGATAATTTATTTACAATTATTGTTACTTTTGGAGTCGATGTCAGCCAAGATGGGTTTATAACTACATACATAGTTAGTTATAGGTGAGATGTGCTTGTGTCGCACGCGCAACTTAACGAGGCGAATAAAAGTCAATTTGTAATGTGTATGTTTTTAAAAGATTCCCGTATTATTATTGCTAGGTATATTATAGTGTTTCCTTAGCTGACATCGACTCCAAAAATAACAATAATTGTAAATAAATTATCAACCACACTACACATTCGTCCTACATATTGTTGAGTAGAAAATAGTAAGTTAATTATCAAATTATAGAAGAATACGCAATTATTTTTTTACTTTTTAGTGCATATTAATTTGTTTTTCCTATGAAGTCGGTTTTTGTTTTGTTAAAATTTTTATTTATTTTTCGATTTTTAGTGAATCTGAAGTACACTCACTAATTTGTAGAATATGGGTAGACCTACTAAACGTGCAGCTCATATGAGACAGCGCCGTTTATATTATTATTTAAATATATTAATCTAAAACAGTGAAACGTAAAGAAAAATGCATTTTGGTACTGAATTAATAAATATTAGTTAATATGGTTAAATGTATGAATATAAATTAACATGTTTTGATTGAATAGATTTAGTTGGTGGGGTAATTTAGTTGGGCAGCCATAACATAATCAAATAGTTATTTCTAGTAATAATTAAATAAACTGTATGTTTATAGATGTTGCGTTATACCATTCTTCACCATAAACTATGACGGAATGTCTGTATATTAAAAAAAGGGGAAGTATCTATATTATCCTAACTAATATTATAATTGCGAAAGTAAGTTTGCTTGTGACGCTTTCACGCATGTTTATGCGTGTAGTGGTTTTACTAAGCCGATTTAAAAAAATCTTTCACCAATGGAAAGCTACATTATCAGGGAGTAACATAGGCTACATTTTGTCCCCATATTCCCACGGGACCGGGAACTACGCGGGTGAAACCGCGGGAAAAACACTAGTAATCAATAAATAAATATACATAAATATAACATGTATATAAGAGTACTTATACGATATATTATATAATTTTCAAAATTGGTCTCAACTTTTAGTAGATGTTCAAATATGTTTCAATTACAAACATAACATATATACTAATGCTTACATGCATAACTCATATTATAAAGAGGAAAGATTTGATTTTGTTTAATTTTTTATTACGATTTAAATCAAAAACTACTCGACCGATTTTAAAAATTCTTTCACCCTTAGAAAGCTACGTCTTTACCAAGTAACATAGGCTATATTATATTTTCAAAAACTTATAGATCCCTTCTTAAAATGGAGCAATGTAACCCAACGTATTTAACTGTTGCTATTTAACGTATAATAAAAGTTATTATTTCGCGTGCGCTGCGAAAACTATTGACGGTATATAAAGAAGTGTTTTATACAATAGTACTACAAGTACTTGATTATAACGATGTTATGGTAGGTGAATGATAAATCTAGATAGCCTATAAAAGATTCGGTCGTGTATCGTTAATTTGCTACTAAGAATTGAAGATTTCCGTTACTTTGTCATGGATCCTATAATCAGAATCTAACCAAACTATCATCAAACAACCCTTGAAGTATACTCTTTCCAATAAAAAAAAATCATCGAAATCCGTTGAATAGAAATCGAGTTATTCGTCCATTTGTCGCGCACATACCTCATGCAAATTTACGACTTATATGGTTTTCTCATGGATTCCACTGTCAAAACTGGACCAAAAAAAATGGGACCAATGGGAAAGCAAACCCTTTCAAATAAAAAAAAAATCATCGAAATCGATTCATCCAGTCAAAAGTTATGAGGTAACAACACCAAAAAAAAAAAAAAACATACAGACGAATTGATAACCTCCTCCTTTTTTTGAAGTCGGTTAAAAATGACTTAAAATATGTCAACGAGTAATACTTGAATTAGTAAAAAAAATAGTGTATTTTTTGTGTTTTTGATTACTATTATTTTTTGTTTGTTTAATATAAATTTAATAATAAGAAACAATTATGTACCTGAAATCTGGAAAGGAACTGACTTCCAAAACACAGCGAAAGCTAGTTTTTAATTTAGAGATGGTATTAAAATTGTAAACAAAACTTGTCTAAAATAAACAAATAAATATAATATACTGAAATATTATTACTTTTACTTATTTTATAAAATCGAGGTAAGTTTTAAGATTTTAAGTAACAGTATGCGTAGCGCGAGTTAAAATTAAGATCAAATATCAATAATTTAAAAAAGAATAGTATAGTAATTGGACGAATTCAAAAGTCATGTTCAAATTAACGAAAATCATTTCAAGCTAATCTTTAAAACTTTTCAAACTAAATGGTAACCTACTAAAATACTATATATTAATATCTATACTAATATATAAAGCTGAAGAGTTTGTTTGTTTGTTCCGGCTAATCTCAAGAAGTACTGGTTCGAATTTAAATATTATTTTTGTGTTGTGTAGTCCTTTTATCGAAGAAGGTTCTAGGTTGATTTTTTTTCATTACATTTTTATTAATTATACGCGGGTAAGATCGCGGGGCGCAACTAGCTATTATATAAAGCTGAACAATTAGTTTGCTTGAACGCGCTAATGTCCAAGATCAACCAATTCGATTTGAAATAATATTTTTGCGTTAGACAGTCCATTTATTGAGAAAGCTTATAATGTCAAACTACAGCCCACGAAGGCGGAGCACTAACGTGCAATGCGGATGAAATCGCGTGGAACAAGTTGTTTAATATAAAAATATATAATAGTAAAAATCTTTAACCAAATATATTTTTTTCATAAATATACAAAGAATTTCGTCTATCCTCTTTCAAGCGAACCAACCCGCACGTAATCGTTATTTGGTTGTTTCTTATTACTATTCAACAAGTCTTACGAATTCCTCAACAAAATCCGGCGAAAGCTATTAAGTAAATATAGTAAGCGAATTTAGAATAGCCTAGTAAAGTCTAACGGAAGATCTTTATCAAAGAGAAACGAATCTTTTCATGAAATAAAGAACATTAATACAAAGAACGTAAGACAAGAATTGGTAGATCAAAGACAGAAATGTGTGAATCGAGTTAGAAATGTTAAGGGTGGGCGCGACAAAAGATTTTTTGGCGTCATTAAACCTTAAGCTTTTCCTGTTCTGTGCTGCGTTTGGTATTGCAACGGATTATCATACATTTTTTTTGCATTGGTAGAACATGATGACGAGAGAAAATATTGAAAATGCTACAAGGAATTAAATTATAACACAATTATAAAAATATAAAACATACATATAAATACATAAACTATTGAATAAAAATATTCCATATTAATATTTACAAAAAAATAACAAACACAAAACATGTATAACTTGACCGCCTTGAACTTCCTACGTAAGAAAAAGTATATTATACAAAGGAGCTTGTATATTAAACAGTTGTATAATAAATTACTTAACCATATATTTAAAAAAAATCCTTTATCTTTTATAATAAAACGCCACATTTTAAAACATATTTCTAAGTTTTAAATAAAAAAAATAATTATAAAGGAGTAAAACCTATACATTTTCAATTCATCTTTCATTTTGTTGATAAGCATTGACTTTAGTGATGATGATGTCTTCTTGTCCTCAATCGAGGAATAAATGTGTATATACAGAAGTATAAAAAAACTTTCAAATTCCGGGCTGTTACTAAGAATCTTCGAAAAAAAATCCCTAAATTTTTTTATTTGCCCTACCCAAGGCTTAAACCCAGGACCTCGAACCTGCCGCCTTATAATCGTATCTACTGAATATCCCAACGAAGCAGTCAATGAATTTATGTGTTCTACTATAGTCCTCCAGATCGATTTCAGTCATTGCAGCCAATCTAAAGTGAGATTAGCCAGTTGGCTAATCTCACTTGAGATTGGCACTATAAAATGTCTCACTATAAAATAATCATTTTATAGTGTCAAGTGTGTGCGCAAATACAGGTGAACTCTCTATTCCCTAACTCTCATAACCCATTGGGATGGCAATCTGTCACGACCGGAAAGAGTTTTTAGTGCAGGACCAACAGCTTTACGTGCTTTCCGAGGCACGGGAATGTCCTCTGATTAATATACTCAGTGCCTACCCGGATTTGAATATACGATCTTTGGCAATGTTCTTATTCAGTTCATTGTACGAACTCTTAAGTTTTTAGTTATTATAGTAATAACAGTTTGCTTAATTATTGAGAATCTGAAACAATACAGGGAGTTGAATCTCAGACGTTACAATACTTTAATTTAGTTCTTCTCTGTTATGCGTTTAAACAAAGCATAATATAAAATGTCTTATCAAGGCAAAAATTGTTACATTTTCGTTGTTCCAGTATTCATTCTTCCCCTTATATATCATCAAACGAGGCATGAGCGTGACGGTCGCGGACAATACGCCATGTTTTTCACGCGTACTTGTGTTACGTCTCTGCCTCTTGGCAGTTTTCCGACGATTTCTGCTCAAAAATGCTTTGTCTCCTACGAAATTTTTGAATATATGCCTTTTTGTTTTATATGCGAATAAAATGTAGGTTGAAAATCTGAAATACGACGTGTTTCTACGTATTGCATAATTAAAAGCCTGTAGTGAATATAAAAAAATGCATTCGTTCTATGCTTGTTATATTGTTTATGCTGGCTGCCATTTTTTATTCTGAATTTTTAATTTGACGTTGAAAAATCTCGGATATTTATTGTGTTGATGTACGTTAAAATAAAAGTAATAAGAGGATGGAACTCTTCACATTTATATTGGAATATTTTATTTAAAAAATTAAGTACTATGTAGTGAGTTGACACAGGGCCGTCTTAAACCTATAATAATTGGAGGCCCTGGGCACATTAGGGTAATGAGGCTCCTATGGCCGAAACATGTTTTTTTCGGTAATAAAATATGTTTATAGATTAGTGGTCTGGCAGGGATTAGGGGGCCCCAATCGATGGCGTGGCCTTGGGCACGTGCCCAGATTGCCCAATGGGAAAGAGGGGCCTGAGTTGACATGCTGTAACCAATAAAATTATAATATTAGAAAATTAATGAAAGCAGTAGAGAAGAAGGAATTTTAGAAAAAATATAAGTTCTTCATTCGGATCAGTGGTCTCGAAAGTTGAAATCGCCTCATTGATTTGCCTACGAAGATAGCAAACTAAGAATAATAAGAAGAAATAAAAGAACAAAACGTGCTCAATTATTTTGTCATTCAATATTTAAAGCATAATATGTACATTTGTTGGTGACAGGACTTCAGGTCGTTCGCATTTTCGTATTTGAAGGACGAGTGAGCCACCGTCATAGGCAAGTGTTTACTTGTAGAACGTTTACATTTACAGTTCTAGAAGTGGTTTACACTACTTAAGACATAAAGACGAACGGTAAACATTTACCAGATGCAGTTCTGTTAACTTAATTGCACTCCTATAACAAAGGTAAGATAACAGTTAAGAATAGAGTAAGATAGCAGTTCTTGCTACTGTTATGTTCCGGTTTGTAGAGTGAGTGAGCCAGTGTAATTACAGGCACAAGGGACATTACAACTTAGTTTCTAAGTTTGGTGGCGCATTGGCGATGTAAGCGATGGTTAGCGTCTCTTACAACGTCAGTGTCTATGGGCGTTGGTGACCATTTACCATCAGGTGGCCCATATGCTCTTCCGCCTATCTATACTATAAAAAAAGGTGTTAAATATTACCAGCATATTCTTGAAATCAGCTTACAAAAATATGCCCTAATATTTAAAAAAAAACTATTTTGGAATTTGACCTTAGTAGAAGAAGTAGCAAGAAAAGGCATGGATACACTTCACACAAGTTTATACTGCTACATACTCGTACATTTGTTCACCATAGCCAGTACCAAATACAGCGCTCATTAAATTTTTGATTTATAAGCTTATATTAAATTCCTGTTCATATTTTCCATTAAATGTTTTTTTAATGAAGGTTTAAAAGTCAAATACGTGAATGCAATTATTATTGTGATGCTATTGAATTTGGTTCTTACTTAACTACGGCGAAGCTGAGTTGTGATGGAAGTAGAATATTAATATGAACGTTCAATGTTCATCTGTTCTCGCATCTCACCTTAACTACTTATAATAATCTGACAAATGAGTATTGTTAGTTAAATGCTTTGTGGCAGCAGCGTAAATAGCATGAGAGCCCTCTAGAGGATGTTTAAATTGTCTCCTGACAGAATTATCTCCTGAAATAATAACCGAGAAGAAATAATAATTATCTTATATCTATAACTTACTATCTACCAAAGATACTTCGGAGTAAATTATTATTTCGTTTTATTTTTTTCGTAATTTTCAAAATTGTTCTAAATTTAAACTATTGCTGTTATTAATTTAAATTTATCTTACAGGTATCATTCAAGTTTGGTCAGCACCGGGTAGCGAGACGCGACTGCCTTGTGACTTAGCGGCATCTGTCCCAGATGTAGCCATGATGATGTGGTTCAAAGACGGAGATCGGATGCCGATTTACACGTGAGCTAATAAATATTATACAAGTATATGATTTCGAAACCCAAGATTTTTCACTTTAAAAACTCTCAGGCGAGTGTAAATTTGTCAAGTTAAATTTTTTAATGAACTTGAGAGTAGAAGTTGAATCATAAATAATAATATAACCGCCTTACCTCAGTCCTGGTTTTGAGTCCACGACCTTCAGTTAAAGTTCATACTTTCTAAGCTCTGAGCCATGAATCAATCAGGCATCCTTAAATACACATTACATTTTTTTAATGTTAGTTACTAACATTACTTTAGAAATACCAACAGATTCATAATTTCAAATGTTAGAAACCTCATAAGTTGGTATTTTCACATTGCTGTTGCAAAAGATGGAAATTTCGATTTAAATCGATATCTCGTTAGGATAACGATTTGCTTAACAATCGAGTCTCGATACACGAGTGCTCTGTACAATGAATCGTACATACCAGGCCTTCAGACATTCAAATAGTCTAAAATACATACCGTCCTTTTGTAATGCATTGAATTTCATTCCTTGCTAGCTTTATACCGATTCGGATTAGGTTTAAGCTATACGAGTACTAGCAATCCGCTTTCCTCTGCTATGCAATTAATTATTTTGATGACTAGTTATGAACATGTGTTATAGGAGTATAAATAAAGAATTATTAGTGTTTTCAAAAGAAAATTATCAATGCATCTTTCTAAGGAATTATAAAATGTTAAAATTACATACTCACAGAGTAATTAATTAAATTCTTATCTCTAAATAGTAGTTTATAGTTTACTTGGTGGTAGAACTTTGTGCAACCTAGGGTAGGTACCACCCACTCATCAGATATTCTAAGTAATTCTAATGCAAAACAGCAGTACTTGGTATTGTTGTGTTCCAGTTGAAAGGGTGAGTGAGCCAGTGTAATTACAGGCACAAGAGCCATACCATCTTAGTTCCCAAGGTTAATGGTGCATTGGCGATGTAAGCGATCGTTAACATTTCTTACGATGCTATTGTCTATATGTATATAAGTGGTCACCAACGCCCGTTGGTGACCACTTACCATCAGGTGGTCCATACATTCGTCCACCTACCTATACAATAAAAAAAAATATAATAAGAGAAGTAATATTAATGAGAGATTTGTGTCCCATATGTGTGATCTTACACAATGTATTAGTTAATGCTCTCCATTATAACTTGTCAATTTAGTGCATTTGCTAGTTCTGAGCTCAAAGCAATGCACGTATCGGTTCCATTGTCGTTTCTGATTAAGCTATTCAAGAGCTGAAACAATGGACTTATTAACTAACGCCAAGGCATGGCTTGGTTATTCGGATAATTTAATTTTATCCTTGAATTTAAGCTTTTCATTGTCCCATTGGTGGACTAAAACCTCCCATCCTAATTATGGACCTATGTGGATTTAATTGGGTTGATTGGATAAATAGCTTATTGCTAAACGCACTTATCAGTTTTTTATTAAAAAAATTGCACCCGCACGAAACCGGGAGGGGTCGCTAGCACTATATAATATGTTATACAATATCACACATTGAGTAATTGAGATACAAAATGTCACAAAATACAATAATTAATTAGTAAGCATCCGAAGCCGACATCCGACGACGTTATGATTGATGGAACACATCGCGTCTAAACAGTTAATGAAGTCACGATCAATTACATATTCATAATATATTTGATTGATTAAATGGAAATTGAAGCATAGCTCGATTTCAAATCAGATTGAAAATTTAATATTTCGAATATATTAACTTGCATTTGTAGGAAGGAAGTGTAAGGATTATTGCAAGTTTCAAATCAACCTGGTACCAGCCTGCTTGTAAACTTTAGTACTGTAAAAAATATTAAGTTTTTTTTTTATTGTATTAGTTAGGCCAACTGGCCAGCATTAAGTAGTAATCGCCGGCTAAAGACATTGGCATTGTAAGAAATATCCAAATAACCATTCCTTATATCGTCAATGTTCCACTTTGGAACTAAGATGTTATGTCCCTTTTGCCTGTAATTACATTGATTCACTCTTTAATTCGGAACACAATTGCACTAGTATCGCTGGCGATAGAGTATGTCCCTTGAGGGCTAGGATATTAAAATCATCAAGTCATCATAATAATGGGTATTTTCTTTT
This sequence comes from Nymphalis c-album, assembly GCA_963151315.1. Classification (NCBI taxonomy): domain Eukaryota; kingdom Metazoa; phylum Arthropoda; class Insecta; order Lepidoptera; family Nymphalidae; genus Nymphalis; species Nymphalis c-album. The sequence goes on from OY720604.1 coordinate 10,346,759, forward strand.
TTTTTCCGAAGCTGTTATAGATTTTACTTTGTCCATCAATAAGTAAATGTAATGCTTCTGTATTGAATAGAAGTGAATAAAGGATTATGAACTTTCAAAATAGAAATAACTAAAAACAAAAACTTTAGAATATTCTCGCGTTCTCTTCATAAGAGAATATTATTTTTTATTATATTCTCTAGTAGTAATGCTCGCGCGGTATTATTTAGACTATAGTCTGACACTGAAGTACTAGCACTAATTACGTTGTGTACAGTCAGAAACATAATTATATATGGTGATAATTAATTTAAATAAATTATATATTTTTAATTAATTTACTTGTTAAAGTGTAAGACTACTTATTTAATAAAAGAGCCTTATGAGGTTATAAGGAGCCTTTCTATGTTAAAAAATAGCATCAAAGTCATTATAGCATTTATTTTTTATATACTAATCATGAACTTCTTCAATGTTTATTGTGTATATTTACTGATTACTTCTCGAAGCGTAACAGTCCTACTAAGAAAGAATTTTAATAGCATATAAACTTTATTAATAAACAGGCTATGCATGGCAAAAAATAATTTCATTTCGGATAGGTAAATATATGTCCCAAAATCAAAAAGTACTATGACAGATGACAGACTGACAACTCAACACAGATTTTAACACATTTCACAAGTGACAGGGTTTCGTGTAAAGCTATCTGAAAAGATACCATAAATACATTGGCTGATCTACTCCCCTTGTATCATTATGTTTTACATTGAAGGCAGAGTGACCCAGTGTCACTAAAAACGCAATAGAAATAAGGCATCAACGTTATTATATAAAAAATGTAATATATTTATTTTAATATTTCTTAATTTAATTTTCTCTTCATTATAACAATTTAACAAAACACTAGTATTTATTAAGTTCGCTTCAATTATTAATGCACTAGAATGTTGACAAAAGTAAAACGGAATAACTTTTCTGGCAATAATCGCATGTAATCGCATTATATTCTCTTACAATTTGTACATATTATATTGTTGTTAACGATTGTACATCGAGAGTACATAAATTCACGCTTGTAACCAACTCGGCTTTGTCCTGGGCACTGCCATTTGTATTTCTCGTAAATTCCTCACGTAATTAAACACTAAAGTCTCGGTTGAGTTATGTGCTTACTGCGGAGGAATAGTACGGACGGTCCCTCTGAGTGACCGAGTCTGTTTCAATATGAGAAGAGATAGTAATTCAAATACGGCCAATATTGGAAGGTATGAAAAGCGTATGAGTTGAGAAGTTAAATTCGTTATAACTTTATTTAGCAGGGTATGTAATAATTTGATTACATTTAGTTTCATTTGTGGATAAATGTAACTTTTGAACTGCGCCCATCACTTTCTTCCGTGATTCAGCAATACTTAATATTATTGTGTTTGACGGCAGTATAACTACAGTCCCAAGGGAAATAACATCATGATTTTATTTATTTATAAAGTTTACCTACAGTTGAATACACTAAAAATAACAATACATTACATACATACATACATACGTGGCGTAACAACAAATTATAGGTAAACACCGCTTCTAATTAAAAAGAAAAAAGTAGCTATAGAAAATTTAGGTAACAATAAACATAGACAATCAACTTAATTAAACTTAATTACAACCAGAGATCAGAGACAGGAAAAGATGTATAACAAAATATGTATATCTGAAAATTGTCTAATACAAGTTGTTATTTTGCTAATCAAAGTAAGATAAGCCAGTACAAGTTGATTTCAACTTCGTGAGGGAATCAAAATGGATATCGATTTGATCAAAGATTATTCTCTAAGGTTGGTGATACATTGGCGATGTTTTTTTATTGTATAGATACAGACGAGCATATGGGTCACCTGATGGTAAGTGGTCACCAATATAAACAATAGCATTGTATGAAATGTTAACCATCGCTTACATCGCCAATGCGCCACCAAACTTGGGAACTATTATGTCTCTTATGCCTGTAATTATAGAGTCTCAATCACCCTTCAAACCGGAACACATCAATAGCAAGTACCGTTGTTTAGCGGTAGAATATCTGATGAGCGATGAACTCATTTGCCTTCCTATATTTTAAAATAAGAACCTTCGACGGAAACCAGACCTTAAAGAAACGCATTCCATATCAATAGATATAAAGTAAAGAAATACAGAGAAACAAATGTATCAGAACTTCGACCTCCATTTGTCTCCAGGGACGACCCCGAATATAAGTCAATATTTCGTCCCATTAATTACGGTGTCCTATTTTATCGTTTGTATTAAGTTAATATGATATTTGATCTCGTCTCTTTCCTAACCAATATACTTAATAAGATTAAATAATATTAGTTTTTGTATATACGTATCAAACAACTACATATAATTTTGAAATCTACTGTGTATATGATACGGTGGTGTTTTTGAGAAGCCAACGTAAGTTGTTAATATACATTCATCCTGTGTGTTTTATGAAGGCAGAAAAAACTTTAATAGCACTACAATCTGTGGGTCCCTACTTGAACAGTTGTTAATTTTATTTTAAATATTTTTTTTATATAAATTCAGGGCGAAATTAGCCAGAATCATATTATTTATCACTGCCATACTAACTTTTTTATGAACGTATTTTATTATACATAATATATATTTAAAAGCAAGTAAGTATTTGAAATTATTGCTTAATAAAATGAATAAAAGATAAAATTGTTATTTAAAAATAAACAAAATAATGTAACTAAATGAGAAGAAAATTAATAATACTCATAAAATAAAAAAATAGATCAAATATTTGCGCAACTTAAGAAAATGCTAAAACAACAAAACGGCGGGCTTGTTAAGACTGTGAATTGCCTTCGTTTGTAAGGGAATTATGTTTAATTGACTGCTTCTTGGGTGTTCTGTAAAATTAGAGAATTAAAAAAGGCTTTTAAATAACTTAGAATTAAATTAAATTAACGGATAATGACTGGAACCATTTTGTACGAACTAATTCGAAAGGCAAGCCGCAGAATGCGATCGTGACGCGTCAGAAGGCGATATTAACATGATAATAATTAAATCATATTTTGAAGAATACACGTATCAACATTCGTAGGTGTATCATTGCAGGTCATTTTTTAGGGTTCCGTACCCAAAGGGTAAAATGGGTCCCTATTACTAAGACTCCTATTAGTATTGGTGGTTATTACCACTTTTCTTAGACTTACATAGTAAATATATAATTATAGTCTATAACCTTAAGCAATAAAGGATCTAACGCAAAAACAATATTGAAAGCTGTCTGGTAGTTTCGAGATTAGCGCGTTCAACTGTATTATACTATATAACTATAGAGATAGGAGAGGTTATATAAGAGATTCTTACTTACTTGGTGGTAGAGCTTTGCGCAAGCTCGTCTGGGTAGGTACCAACCACATATCAGATATTCTACCACAAAATAGCAGTCCTTGTTGTATTCCGGTTTGAAGGGTGAGTGAGCCAACGTAATTACAGGTACAAGGGACATAATATCTAAGTTCTCAAGGTTGGTGGCGCATTGTTGATGTCAGCGTTGGTTAACATTTATGACAATGCCATTGTCTATGGGCGTTGGTGACCACTTACCATCAGATGGCCTTAGACTTGTTCCTCCTTCCTATACAATAAAAAAAACTAAAGATAGCTCTATACGTTCGATGTCTAGAAATCCACAACGGCGCCATTATTAAGGCATTTTCTGCCTCGCACACCCACTGTGGAACTAGCTTTCGTTAAAGGCCGGCAACGCACCTGCAAGGGCTCGAATGTTGCAGGTGTCCATGGGCGGTGGTAGTCACTTTCCATCAAGTGAGCCTACTGCACGTATGCCCTCGTATGCCTCTTATATAAAAAAACTACATACAATTTCACTTTTATTTGTACATAAGAAACTAAAATAAACCTGTTAATATAATTTACGTCTGTGACCAGTGAAGTTATCAGACGAGGTGTTACATAGTTCAAAAGTGTCATAACACCAAGGCTTAAGTACTTTAACAGCAAACATCACAAAGGTATAAATTCGAATTAGATTCGAATTTATTTGCATTCGCCATTCGTATTCCTGCTGACCGCTGTGATTTCGTTTGTTAATCTTCTAAGTGCAAAGATTCCGTTCAATATCGACCCTCACAATATATGGATAACATTTTTACCAGAACGAATGGGGCTGTTTGCTGAATTAAAAAAGTTACTTAGTTTTTTACGTGCGATCGTTCGAAGATATTTTATTAGTAAGTGATGAAATTGTATGCAAATACAAGTAATGCTAAAGTATTAGTTGTAATAGTTGTATTACTTGGACTTGTTTACAACTAATTTGCATGCAGTATTTTATATAAATTAGACATTTGCTGGTTTTCTTCACGATGATTTCCTTCACCGCCGAGCACAAGATTAATTCTAAACACAAATTTATTAACACATGAAAATTCCTTGGTGCTCGCCTGGGTTTGAACCCGCAATCATCGGTTAAGGTTCGAACGTTCAAATTATTGGGTGCGTTGCCGGCCTTGGAGGAAAGAGTACGCTCTCTTCTTGAAGGTTTTTATGTCATATCGGTTCCGAAAAGTCGCCGGCGAAAGCTGGTTTCACAGAGTGATTGTGCGAGGCAGGAAATGCCTTAAAAAGCGCAATGTTGTGGATTACCAGACATCGAGGTGATGGGGATGGAATTTGGAGTTCTGGCGCGATGTCCGGTGGTGAAATTCAGCTGCCGGGACTAATCCAAACAACTCCTCAGAACACTCCCCGTGATATATACGATAGAGGATGCAGAGTGACCCAACATCTCTACGCAAAGCCAAAGGATCAAGCCGGTCGGTAATAGCCTGATCGTCGACATTTCGAACTGCTCTATGTTGAATGCGGTCAAAAGGAAGAAGCTGGTACTGGGGAGCTCCCGCCCAGAGATGAGAACAGTACTCCATGTGGGACCGAATTTGCGCCTTGTAAAGTTTTAGGCGATGGTCCTTGTTGAGCACTCCAAGCTTTTTAGAAGCCAATTTGGCTTTAACTTCCAATTGACCGCGGAACTGAACAGTGTTCGAAATCTCGACGCCAAGTATACCGATACTGGCTGCGGCAGTGAGGGGAGTATTCTCGAAATGAGGGGATATGACAAAAGGAGTCTTTTTAGCGGTTAACGCGCAAACTTGAGTCTTATTGGGGTTGAATTGGACAAAGTTTAGTCGGCCCCAGTTTGAGACCTTGGTTAACAAGGTCTCGACTTCAGACACAAGTTTATTCCGTCACTCGTCGACGTGTTCCCGAGAAATATTAGCACGGCCGGTGTAAAGTACGTCTACGGTGCTGTCATCCGCATAGCAATGAATGTTATTGATTTGTAACATATCATTGATATGCAGAAGAAACAGAGTAGGTGAAAGAACGCAGCCTTGTGGAACACCAGAATTGACGTATTTTAAGTCGGAGCATGCACCGTCGACAACGACCTTGATGCTCCGATCTGCCAAAAAACTGGAGATCCACTTGCACAATTTCTCAGGAAGCCCGTAGGATGGAAGCTTGGAGAGTAGCGCTTTATGCCATACCCGATCGAAGGCTTTCGCTATGTCCAGACTGACTGCTAATGCCTCCCCCTTGGACTCAACCTTCGTACCGCCGCCCATCTGTGAGTAAGGTAAACTAGAAGATCACCAGCTGAGCGACCCCGACGGAAGCCGTCCTGGCGGTCACTAATCAGCTGATGCTCCTCTAGGCCTATAATTTGATGGATTTGATTAACCAACACTTTAATTAGTTTCTCTATTTATTCCTTCGCCTACTCAATACTTACTCCAGTATTATTGACGTGACAACGTCTAATAAATCGATGAACGCTGGCTGCATGCACGAAAAATGTCCCGTTACGTTTATTGTTCCGTTACTGATTTTACGCTTGCGCCACATATATCTCTTTTTTACTCGATTGCAGTCACTTCATCAATGTTTTGTTATGACGTTGTCACGTTAAAGTATTGTCCGTGAACCGACTTTACAGACAACCATTTTTGTAGCATTTTCGTTAGTACGTTGAATAAGTCATCTTAAAGGTGTATATAATTTAAAAAAAACATTTCCTAAGTGATTTTGAAAGATTTTGTTATATTCAATGAAAAAAAAAACAACAGGAACACTTAAAAGACTATGAAAAGTCTTAATTTTTACAACCCTGAAAAATCTTTAAGAAAAGCCATTTAAAGAAAAATAATTATCATTTTACGAAAATTGCTCGTTTTATCATCAAAGTTTGCCAAACGCTTAGTTCTTAACATTTTGAGATAACAATAAAAGCGTCAACAGTTATACTTTTCAAGTATTCTGGCTATCTTCCAACTATACACTGAGATATTAATATTTTCAAGATAGACGCTTACGAATTATACTTAAAAAACATTCCTAAAGAATACTTTTTCCTTTATACAAAGAAAGAACAAGGGACTTAAGATTATTCCGACACATGTTTATTCCCACGATGTTTTCCTTCAACGTCTAGCAGGAAATTAATTGAAAACGCACTTTTAGAATTCAAGTAACTCAGTAACGATCCCATTCATATAAGCGCGTACGACTTAATACTCATGACAGAGTTTAACATGCTGTGCCAAATTACATATCTCAAATCTGGACCTTAAAATTTTAATTTCACGAAAACTAAAATTGAATTCTCAATTACGCTTCCACGTATTTTCTTATACAGGAATTCTACGATTTTCCTCTGTTTAACTATCTTTTTTTACCGGAATGTAGACTATAAGTGGAGCGGGGAAATTAAGTCATCTCGGCCATTTGGTACTGTTACAAAATATAAAAATATATTATTGGTGATAGATTATGTTGGGTTGAATGATGATAAGAAAACAGCAAGCCATTATATTCAAATGATACCACTGGTCAGAGTCGCGCTGATTAGTGGACACTCATGATCAGCAGCGGACTTTTAAAATTACACGGATAAGTGATTGACGTCTATTCAGACTAACTTGCACAAAATCATTAAGTACTAATTTTCAACTTATATTATTTCACACAGTACATCGATGTCTTTTAATAAAAAAGAAAAATATTTAACAATATATCTTAATATCACGTACTACCTCTAAAACAATTTTCGAATTTCAACAAATAATATAACAAGATGAAATTGGCTGATATAAGTTTTGACACAACTAAAAATGTTTAATGAAAATAAAATTAATTTCTTAGAAAAACGTCGAGTCAGCGACCCCTACCATTGTTATAACTTTTTTATTATGTTATACAAAAGATTGCTATCAGCTTCGTAGCTATTATTTTGATAGCTCATTTGATTGTTCTTAATGGATTTTCAAAGATAAACTTAATTGTTCTCATAGTGCGTACAATTTCGAGGTTAAATTTAAAAGTAAAGGTACTAAACGAAATAGAAATGTCTAATGTATATGTTGGGTTTTTTTCTTGTGACTTATACAAGTCAAGTAAGTGGCTTTGACTCATATTAAAAACATTTGTAGTTCATGATGACGATCGACCATAAGCATAGGCTTTGGATTTACATTGACAAAAAGAATGATGTCGCATGAAGGTGAAGGTTTCACAGCCACCCGATGGTAAGTGGTCACCAACGCCCATAGACATTGGCATTGTAAGAAATGTTAACCATCGATCACATCACCAATGCGCCAATAACCTTGGGAACCAAGATTTTGTCCCTTCTGCCAGATTATAAATTACAGTAAAAAATCAACTTACTATTTTATCTCAATATTTTTTTCGAAGTTCATGTTTTTTCACGTAAGATAGTTTGTAATTAAGTAAATCATTCGAACCTATTGATTATATTCACTAAACTGACTGACGGAATTAATATACACGAAATTGTAGTTCAGTCTGCTTGTGACCACGATAGATGCACTCGAAACCTCGGCCGAAATAATTATGAAATGAATATGACATGAATGAATAGAACGAAGTTCAATCCCAAATATTATATAAAATGGATCCTATACAACATGGAAGTTAAATTCTAGAGAATGATAGTAATTATACTGTTAATATTTTTTTTATTGCATAGGAAGGCGGACAAGCATGTGGGCCACCTGATGGTAAGTGGTCACCAACGCCCATAGACATTGGCGTTGTAAGAGATTTTACCATCGCTTATATCGCCAATGCGCCACCAACCTTGGGAACTAAGATGTTATGTCCCTTGTGCCTGTCATTACACTGGCTCACTCACCCTTCCAACCGGAACAACAATAGCAAGTACTGTTGTTTTGCGGTAGAATATCTGATGAGTGGGCGGTACCTACCCAGACGAGCTCGCACAAAGCCCTACCACCAAGTAAAATCAGAGGAACCCAATTTTAATAATAAATGTATTTTTTTCCATATCAGACAATATATTCGTAGTAAGGGATCTGGCATATGTCCAAATAACTTAGTAACCGCCAAAATACAGATAGGGTTGGTTTGCGAAATGTATCCGAAAATAGCAATTACAGTATTAACTTCAAGAGCGTTTCTTGTATAAGCACTTGTGTCAGTATCTTCTTCTATTTAGGCTATTATTTCTCCAGTGCCTTTGCAGCTAGAAAATTGACTATTTGAACTCACAATCTACGTAATACTGCTTTTTTATTTAATTTACATTCAATCCTATGTAAAAAAATATTATTTCAAAATTTGCAGACTATTTTTATTATGCAAATATTTAGATTTGCTTAAGGGGCATCAATAATTCTTTAAACTTTTTTTATATAAAGGCATCATAATGAATGACTGATCAATTATTATCAATTAATACTCTACATACATTCCGATACATGGTAACCAACTGGTAGCCAATCCAAAAATCTATTAACTTTTTATGGGTGCGACCATGGCGCGACTCGTGTTCGAATCTAGCACCTCGAAATCTGCAGCTTTATATTAGCTAGCCACTAGATCAACAAGACAAATAATTATAGCATTGCGAAGCAGATTCGAGTCTATTCACTAAATAATTATATTTGCTATCAAAATGTGCATAGCAGCATAATAATCATTTGCTAGTAATTCAGTATTACTAAATTTAATGACGTCAGCAGACGCGATGATGAATTTGTGTGTTATTATTAGCGAATGTAATTACAATTTAGATTAACATCTGTATTTAGAATTTACGTTAATATTATTTTTTTCTGCAGCGCAAAATAGGGCTTCAAAATAGTTACTTCTAACATTCTTAGCCAGTACCGATTGGTTGATAATTAAGAATTGTTAGCTTCTTGTAGAAATTGTAAATGATACTATGAATTATATAGTAGAAGCTATCCTATCATTATCCTAAGGTCATTTTGATCACGAATCACGAATCGTGATGTTTGTAGCCAGAATATTTTTGAGAACTATCATTTCAATAATTGATGACGTACCGCTTCTGCGCAAAGGTTAATTTCCTGTTCAAGAGGATTTTGTACTTGCTTTAATACAGTGCTGTTCTAAAGATATACAAGTAACACATCCTTGTCTGGTATATGTTTATTTATATAGGGTTTTTAATAGTTATTTCACATTTACCGAAAAATAAATAGTACAATGGGATATCCAAAGCGATCATTATAGACTTTCAGTGCGTTTATACAAAAAAATGACATCATCCTTATAGCATTTCTACTATACAATTAATTGAACACATAATTGTCAACTTAGATGGTTGTTGCATGAATTAATAACAAATGACAGAAAAAGAACAATTATTTTTAAAATATATAAGCTAAGTTCTTTTGCAATATAAGTAAACGGAAAGTATATAGAAGGATACAATGTCGATTGGGCTTAGTATATGGCTCTTCATTCTTAGACAATGTATCTATATAAATTTTAAGTCAGTAGTCTCTTTTAAAATGTTGCAAGCCTGACATTATTGCACTTACATAAAATAAAAACCAAGCGAACGTTGATATATAACTAATCATCATTGAATAAGCGAAATAAAAAGGAAGAGCTAAAAATGACTAATTTAAAATAGGAATATTCCATTGCATCAAAGCCATGTGAAAAACCGATATTTCCAAGTAAACAGAACTAACCACTATCTCATTTTAAAGTACACAAGTCTATTTCCTCTTTCTCGGGTTTATTGCGGCGCGGACGGGGCATTAAACAGCAATATAGCTTTCTTTACGATCAGCGTCCTCTGGTATTATTGCTTTGCGTCGTTTGCAACTGAGGTAAATGCTGATTACTCTAAATTGGTGTCTATTTGATGACACCTGTCCTAAACTTGATGGATGTTGAATTAATTAAGATGAAAATAAATATAATAGTAGTTTTCAATATAAAGTAATATTTAAAAATGTGACCGACACACAAAGAATCAAAATCAATTCAGATATTGAAGAAATTTAGTAAAATGAATAATCCAATAAATAAATATGCAGTAAAGTAAATAAAATCATACGTTACTAAAACGTTTTCATCAACAATGTCATATTAAGTAAAGGTTTCATATTGTTTTCTATGTTAAAAGCTTTTTTTCTTTCAATAATTTGTTTATAGTAATTAAGTTAATCAGTTCTTTTTCTCTCTTGTACTTTATTTAACTCATAAGACATGATATTATTTTACTCAACTAAATTTATATATTTTAAAATCGCCTATATTACTGTTTTGTACTTTTTCTTCGAAAAGAGGAGAAAAGGCTTTAGCCCAGCTGTGGGACTGTTACTGTATTCTCATACTATTGCAGAAGAAATGATAGTTTACATAAAGTCCAATTTATTTCTTAATCAATTTGAAACTGCATTCACATAGACTACTACAAAAAATCAGATCGCAAAGGCCGTGGTTTAAATAGAAGGTTGATAAGTTATTGAGTTTTGCTGTCAAGAAATTGACAGTAGTATTCCGGAGCTCAAATTGGCAGAGGGTTATACTATCTTAATCTTGCGCCTTATCTCTTCGATCGTGTCGGATTACTGTCTCATCGGATGATTATTTAAGTTTGTTCAGTATATTATTTCTTCGACCAAGAATACTTAGCTTTTTTCCTCACTTAAATAAATCAAAATGACTAAAATTAAGGCTTTGTTAGTAGAAAATTAAATTAGGTTAAGTTGACTGAAACGAACTGAAAAGATTGACAAAATAAAACGTCTTTCTCCGAGGATATAAAGGAGACCTGGATAAATTTAAAGTATTTAAGCATCAAAACCGTACTTTATTATCATGACTGGCCCGTTGACTCAGTTGGCAGTAACCCTGCATTCCGCTCCGTAATAATATTCTATCTTTTACCCAGAAATGCAATTTTAAAACAGACTTCTTATAGTGAAATTGAATTTATGAAATACCTTTACACGCTTAGCATAGTTTTTCCGAAATGAACAGGAATGTTGACAAAGAAAAGGGTAACTTCGGCATTTAATCACTACTGCCTTTTACTACTTTGTGTACTGTAACGGCACTGGATTGTGGACGTGGTAATTAAGTACAACATTCTGATATCCATTGCATACATCCAGCACTCTCATTCGTGTTCATCGAATTTCATTTGGTTTCACCCAAAAGTAATTTATCACGGCAAGTTACCTTGGCCGGTATCCAGGAACTTGATGGTCTTACAAAGAATCTCGAGGTTTTCTGATGCATACATGAATTTTAAACTTACGATACAAGTCTAGACGGCTAAATTGCATGCAGTGACGAACGGTTCGCTTTTACGATGGTTTTATTAAAAACTTTAGTGGGTTATTTCATACGTTTAATCTATTATGGATCGTAAATTTTATATGAGTCATTAAATAGATTTTGTACGATATGAATATGGGGGTTTATGAAAATAAGTGGAGTATAGTGGATTTTTAAAGTTTAAAAGTATATTTTGATTCAAAACGGTTGTTAAGAGTTAATATGCTGTGACTCATGACAGTTTTGCTTATGATATTCAAATGTAATCACCAAACGTTGATGTCGCATTAAGACATTTTTTTATTAGAAATGGGACTATGTTCATTTTTATATATAGTTCGGTATACGTGCAATTTAAATTTTCTGTTCCGAAGTTGAGCCCTCTGAGAAATTCGTCTCAATTTTTTTATATTTTTTTTCACACAATAGAAACCTTCAAAGAGTATCCGGCTTCCTTAGGGGGAGGAACCGGGTTGTGTAGGATTCTTACCCACTAAAACCACTGCGATGGCCGTCCTCGGCACGGATCGGAGAGACTGTGTCATGGTGTTGATATAACGCATCCCGTGCTCTGCTCCGCTCGTGGGTTGGCGGAGCTCTCCTCAGGGGGCGAAGGTAATTTCGCCCCCTAGTGCCCCCCAAACATTCGTCTCTCTAGCCTGAGTCAACCGCACTGCCCAATCTTGTAGGCACTTGTAATTAATTCTGTATACTATGAGCAAGTCTAATAATAATGTTAATATTTACGATAAGAATACCTCAAATCAACTCGCTTAACAAATTGTATACACATTAAAACACATAACTTGACACTTGTCACATTATTCAAAACTCTAAAATTAAATATATTTTACTTTATAAAATAAATAGACTTTTATTTACAAAATATAAGCGTATAAAATAATGTATATTTCAACGCGAATAATTGTTTACACTTTAGACTGATCTATTATATGTTATAATTAAGTAAAATAACTCCCGGTTCTGAGCATTGATTCTACTGGAACCGACAAGAACTTTATGTGCGTCCATTTCTAAATACGGTATAAACATATTTTGTTTAGTCATCAATTGCGTTTACATACATACATATATTTATGTTTGTGTTTTAAAAATTTATATTCTTAACGTTACGTCATAAGCCATTATGATTCAAATTACATCTAAAACAAAAGCCTTCATAAATTTCAAACGATGAAACACTAGAGTGCATTTGGCGTACTTCCAGCGGGTAGCGGATTCGATGCCAGGACGGTTCCTAACGATCACCTGATCTCTAGTTCTAAGCTTTGTTAGGTCCTGTTGCGTCGTGATTAATGTACGCTGTCAGATGGTCGAGTGTGAAATAAAGGCTGTTTTATATTCTATGAAAAGGGGATATATATCACTAGTTACGTACGTGACTTCGTTTCTTTAAGTTTAATTTATTTGAGGGATTTTTGGCTAGTTCCATGTAATAGATTTGAAATGTTAATTTTGAATTTGGAAAACTATGTTTGAAATAAACTGTCAGAAAAACTGTCAGACACATTTTTTATAAAGATAATAAATACATTTAATTAAAGGTAGGAATTACTTATCTGATTGATAAGGAGCTTTCACGTTATAACGTTTATAATTTCAAGGCGAATTCTGGCGAGATCTGATAAACCGATAGGAAATGTACCAAGTTAAATTATTAATTAGAAAATAAAAAGGGCAATAAAGTCACTATTATATATCACGCTTGCTATGAATGAATATAATGAGAAAATTACCAATCCAAAAAGTCCAAAACACACAAAGTATGACCAAAAATATTTTATGAAGCATGCAAAATCTAAACTTTGTTATAACATCGGTAAGTGTAATAAGTTAGATGAAATGCAATTAAGTGGTCTCAGTTTCACTGACGAAATTTAATTTGGGCTCCCGAAGGCTGTATAATAATGCCACAATTAATACGAGAACCAAAATTTGGCTTTCACTTTTATGCAAAATTTTGGTAAAGGCAGAAGGTTTTGATTTCGAAATTAGTTTCATTTAAGAGCATCCTTTAATTCTTTTATGTTCATTGAGGAATTGATGGTTTTAAGATAATGATGAGAAGGATACATTTTAGTAAGGCACTACATGTATTTTCTAAATATATTTTTAATTAGCCCATGTAACTAAAGGGATAGATTTTAACTTAAGATCTTGGGTTCGATTCCATGGAAGCACCACTGCTTTTTTATATGCTTAATGTCTTTTTATAATTTATTTACTTCGTTGGGAAGGAAATCTGCATGACTTGAATAATATACTGTCTATACTCGTATTGGAGAAGTCTGATAAAGCCACAATAATTTTCTTTAAGAGGATATGTTGTGTTTTTTGCTTAGCAGTGGGTTATTTATGGTCATAATTGGTAAACTCAATCAATAATAAATAATTTATTAAAAAAAAGATTATATAGATCACATCGTTACATATATTATCCGATTATATCATGTCATGATTATCATTAAAAAGTTTACTTTCAGTATAGAGTACAAAATATAAATATTTTTCCTTTGCGTCCAGTAGCAAATAAAGTTATTGATTCTACCCGGTTCTAAGCAATCTCCCTTGATTCAGTACCAACTGGACTTCTTCCAAAGCGGAAGCCGTGCTCAGTGTAGTTTCCTTCCTCAGGAGTTGTTTTAAAAATTTCTGACTCAGTGCTCAGGGAAGTGGGCTCGATTTGGCATCGTATTTGACGTCATGAATCGTACTGCGGCATATGATATCGTTTGCTTGAGAATTTTTCTGTAAATCTTTGTTCAATTTATCTGTTTCTTTGTTATGTTGTATTACTTGTGATTTTATATTTATTGTGCCTGAGTCATTGATTAAACTAAATACGTTTATGTATTGAGAATTTGATTTAAAACTGTATATCTGTCTAACTCTCGGTGGTAGAACTTTGTGCAGCCTCGTCTGGGTAGGTACCACCCACTCATCAGATATTCTACCGCAAAACAGCAGTACTTGTTATTGTTGTGTTCCGGTTTGAAGGGTGAGTGAGCCAGTGTAATTACAGGCACAAGGGTCATAACATCTTAGTTCCCAAGGTTGGTGGCGCATTGGCGATGTAAGCGATGGTTAACATTTTTTACAAAGCCAATGTCTATGGGCGTTGGTGACCACTTACCACCAGGTGGCCCATATGCTCGTCCGCCTTCCTATGCAATAAAAAAAAAAAATAAACTAGCCGAGATGGCCCAGTGGTTAGATCACGTGAATCTTTATTGATTATCGTGGGTAAGCACCACTGAATTTCCATGTGTTTAATTTGTGTTTACAATTAATCTCGTACTTGACGGTTAAGGAAAACATCATGAGAAAACCTAGATGTGTCTAATTTCACTTAAATTCTGCTATATGTATTCCGCCAACCCGCATTGGATCAGCGCGGTGGAATGAGCTCCAAAACTTCTCCTCAAAAAAGGACAGGAGTTCTAAGCCTAGTAGTGGCACATTCACAGGCTGTTAGTTTACTGCATGTCCCCGTACATTACAATAACAAGTTCTCGTTAGATTTAACTATTTTTTATTCGGATAACGTTATTTTTAAATTATAAAATAATTATATATTAAAACAAAACTCAGGAACTAATTAATGCAATGTTTTCCTTATCATAAAATGTATATAGGTTAACTAAAATAAATTAAAAAAAAAGTCAATAATTTGGGGGTAATTTTTTTAATGAATAGGCATAGATAACATAGCTATTAAGGAATGAATTTTTAAATTTTAATTTGGCTTATGCCTCTTAAGAATAAGATTTACGTTAATCATGTTTAAATAATAATCAGGGTGGTTAAATCCAGTATAATTGTATTGTGAATACATTGAACTTGAATGCAATGTATCTTAATTCAATTTCAATTTAAATTTCAATTGGAACATAATGCTTTCTATATCATTATGTATTAAATTTTCAATAGATACATATTTACTAGTTTTCATCATCAACAGTATTATAACTTGTTGCAAAATTGTTTAAATTTCTAATTTTAATTATTTTTGTCCCAATTAATTTCTGCTTCTTATTTGTATTAGATATTAGTAGACACTTGATTGGTTTATGTGTTATTTTTTATTTATTACTTCTGTGTAACTGTACTGCTTTTTCCTAAAAATTAAATAAATTAAACTATACACATTTCAACATTTCACACCAAAATTTATAGATGAAGTTGATTATAATATTTATATAATTAAATTTTTACAACATTATACTTTCGACTTACTCATGAACAAGACGTTAAACATAAAGAATGAACTACAAGTTACTATTTATTACTTATGTATTTCTTAAATATCCAATGATGTATAATATTAACATTAGTGTTCATCTGATAAGACATGACGTTTGAATAGTTTGTAAATTATTATTATATTTCAGTGTCGACTTCCGAAACGGTCCACCAGTCCACTGGGCTGTGGCTGGTGAATTTGGTACGAGAGCCCACTTCGTCCTTAACCAATCCGATCCGACATCAGCCCACCTCGTTGTAAATAAAGTAGCGAGATATGATGAGGGGGTGTACAGATGCAGGATTGATTACAATGACTCACCAACGAGGAATTATAGGGTCAACTTGACTGTTATTGGTAAGATAATATTCGTACTATTATATTATAAAGTGTCGGGGTCACTTGATGGAAGAGTTTTTTTTAATTGTATTTTAATTGAAGTTTTATATTTATTATCTCTACGGTTACCATTGTACACGTGTAGTTTTCTTTTTAATTTTTACCGTTTTTTTTTTCAATAGTGAAATTATTAATTTTCATTGTTCAATCCACGTAATTTAAAAAGAAAATTATTAATTTTGTAATGACTTCAACATTAATTGTGATTGGTATGTCTTTCTTACAATTATTTCTTTCTTTTATTAATATAAGGAATATATTGAAGCTAGCAAGCCATTTTTGGTATGAGGCTTCCGTTCATATCGTTATATATCATGTTAGACTTCGTTTTAGTTGAACATTATTTTTCTCTCTGTCTGTCGTCAGTAATTTCACACTCGAAAGAACAAGACACAGCATTGCTAACTATCCACCCTCTATACTACATTTATAGGTAGTGCCATTGCTGTGTGGTGATAAAATACTCATATATGTTGACCTGTAGGTTTTGTATAAGCCTAAAATATTTTTAAAATGGATTCACTGTTTTTAGTTCCACCGGACTCGCCTCGAATTTATGATTCTGAAGGTAAAGAGATTCTTGGAACAATCGCAGGACCCTTTCGAGAAGGACAGGATTTACTTCTCTCCTGTCAAGCTTCTGGAGGTAAGATAAATCAATAAATAATAGTAATTGATCAATCCGTTGTTTAATTTATAAATTAATAAAAGGCATTAAGCTATTATTATTTCCGTAGTTATTATTATTTGAAATATTATAAATATTACTTATTTAAAATTCATAAGAACACAACTGTTGTCGATTGACACGAATCTGTATATAACGTGTGCCCACTTTCAAAAAACAAGAATTAAATATGGAATAAGGCTCAGATATTGCTATATAAACAAATACTTTTATTAGCCTAGCTTCTTCGCGTGATGACTCTGAACTTACTGTTCAACCCGCGTGGGCTGTAGCGTGATGTTGTAAACCTTTCTTAATATAAAGACTCCAGCTAATAATGGAATCCAGCGTAAAGATGTCTTCAAATAACATTCGTAGATCTTGAGATAGGTGCGTTCAAGAAGCTCCTCAGGTTTCTATAAAATTATAGATGCAAACTAGCTTATATTTTAGTTCCTTATCAAATTGCATAAATATTATTATTAACTATTTATTATTGATATCTCACAACAATGTAATAAGAAAAGCATTTGTTACAAAATATATGTATTATTTAAAATGTATGTATCCGCAGGCAAGCCCCCGCCAGATGTATCGTGGTACCGCGGCGGAGAGCGCTTAGCAATAACCAAAGATGGGTCCGTATGTCAAGTACATCTGCCGTCGCTGTCTAGGGAGATGGCGGGCATGAGACTTCAGTGTCGAGTTGAGCCGCCCTTATTACAGCCGCAACGCAGAGAAATTACTATAAAACTATATTGTAAGTGTAATTAAACAATGTATGTCGAAATATACATTTGACTCTTTAATTGTAAAGAGTCAAGTAAAGTTGTTGTTGTTCAATTATGTTTGCTGGATTTGCTTTAAGATTGACATTTAAAATATCGCATTTATAGTTATTATCTAGATATCTGATAATTCTGCAAAAGCATGTAGGTTTGGTAGAATAGAGAATATGATGTAACTTTATTCTACATTAAAATTATTAGGATAACAATTACGACATCATTTTTTGTAGTAAAATATATTATATTCTTTATAATCGTATATGATTAAGGTACGAAATAAAATGTATATATGCTGTGTTCGCCATTAGCAAAGGACATGAACAGATAAGATTAGTCAACACAAAAGTCTTCAAAGTTAAAGTTAAATCGCCAAATATTAATTGTAAGTTTTTTGTCCCCAGTAAAGCCACAGTTCATCCGAGTAACGGGCGGTGGCCCTACCCGGGCCGGTCATGAAAGATCCTTCGTTTGCACAACTCGCGGCTCAAAACCCGCTCCGAATATAGACTGGTTCATCAATTCGCAAAAGATCGACTCAGCATTGACTCAGGTATTTTTTTTATTCATCATCATCTTCATCCTTTTGCCGTCCACTGCTGGACAAAGGCCTCTCCACTGAGCTACTACTGAGCTCAGTTCTCAATCTCCATCCACTGCCAGGCACTTTTTTGTTTAATTATCATCATTGTTAAATTATACGTATTGGATCTGATTGATATCTGGTTGGTTTAGTGGATATAAAAGGCCACATATCCCATGACCCTGGGTTCAAACCAAACGGTTGGGCCAACCCGAGACTGGATAAAAGGTTATTGGTTTGTTATCTAGAAGATTCACAGTATCAGAAAGTATGTTTCCGTGCCTCTAAAAGCATGTAAAGCCGTCGGTCCTATGTCTGAACTCTTTCCGGTTGTTGTCGACGTCTGACAGATTTCCGTCTCTTCAGATAATGAGTACAAGTGAATACAACGCGCATCTGTGTTTTCTGCCGTGGTTGAAATTGGTTAGGAGAAAATCATCATCATCGCTACATTAATTTATATACATTTACTTAGTCTTTTTTTAAAATAATGATATGAAAGAAAATAACAAGGTTCGCCTGTCATACTGTGAAAACTAATTGTAAGGTCACTTACACTTCTCTAACAAAACGCTTAGCTCAGGAGTCAAAAACAATTAATTGTAATAGTAAATTGGATTTCCTTATATATGTTTGCCCAGCAACGGAATACTTTAGTACGTTGTTTCTACGAGAAAAATATATGTATATTATCATATATTATATAAAAAATTAAGGTAAAATATTTTCCATTAATTAATATAATGTTTTATTCTTCATAACAGGTCGAGGTTGAAGGAGAATTGACGAAAAGTATTCTAACCTGGCGTGTGAGGCGAGAGGACAGTGGAAGGCAACTCGTCTGTCGCGTCTCCAATCCATGGTTTCCAGCTTATACTCTGGAAGACTTACTTAATCTTGAAGTCCTATGTACGTATGTATGTTTAACATATTTTATGAACAGTACGATCAGTCAGCTTGATGAAACAATGTGTATATTAGACCATTCATTCTTATAGCAACTCAAAGGCTTTTTGGTCACATCTATACTACTATATAAAGCTGAAGAGTTTGTTTGTCAGATCCGGCTAATCTCAGGAACTACTAGTTTGAATTTAAAAAATATTTTTGTCTTGTATAGTCCTTTTATCGAGGCATCCTCTAGGCTGATTTTTATTTATTATATTTTTATTAATCATACGCGGGTGAAACCGCGGGGCACGGCTAGTTTACGACATTATTAATATAAGAAAGAAAAATCCAGAAGGCGATTGTTTCATTCCCTAAGGTATCGTCCGTAAACTCACTGTTTCTATAATAACGTATTGCACACAAACCAAAATATTTTTGGTCCTTTCGAGTGTAAATATAATTCCATTATTATACAGAAAACACAAATACGTCTAAGTGCTCCCAGCCAACCTCACCTGCACGTGGTGCATCCTGCCGACTAACAAACGAGGCTCTGGCGACCGACTAATGGCGGTATAACCATTCCATGAAGGCGTAGCTAAATACCATGGACCGATGACGGGCAGCAGCGTCATCTATGCGACGAGCTACGCTCTGCGATCACCAACCCGCCTGCCCAGCGTGGTGATTATGGGCAAAAACCTTAAATGGCACACACCGATACGCGACGGCCCCTAGTTAGAGCTGAAGATCGAGCTCAGTGGCGTGCCATTGGAGAGACCTATGTCCAGCAGTGGACGAGAAAGGGTTGATGATGATGATGATGATGATGATAGAAAACTTTATATATTATTAAAGTTGTCATTGACAGTTTTCATATGGCTCAAAAGAAATATCTAGGATGATCATTTTATTCGTTTGCGCATATTTTGTTCCTTTACTTTATTTCTAAATTAACATTAAAAAATGGTTCAACTGCCTTTTTTTTATTTATGATGAAATGTATGCAAGTTTGGGTATCCATTTCAAGAATCAGATACTTGCTCAACCAAATGTATTAATGGGTGGATTAAATAATTTATAAACTTTATACAGATTACATGCGAGTATATTAGTAAATCATTCATGACGTCACAAGTGTGACGATAGCTTTACAAATTCTATAACCACAATCCTGATGCATTTACATTATGATAATAATGGAACAGTCAGTACTCGCTATACGTATTCTATCGGTTGCTCTGCTAATGTAAGCCCGTCTTAACTGATAATATAGTTGACATCAAGCGTACATTTCCATGAAACAATATGCTTAACAATTTCATAGGACATTTTATTGGCATGTATTTCATTTGAGATTATCGGTTCCAAGAAATACAGAGTACTCAGCCAAACTGGTTGACTATTTAAACAAGAGTAATTGTTACATTGTTGATTCTATACATATGTATCAAAATAAATACAGAGTATCAAAGGTTATGTGTATTTCATTATTTGTTTTCAATACTTTTGCAAAGAGAGCATTTTATCTTAGTGTATGTAACATTAGACATTTGCTATAACTTTGTTAATTAACTGATAATTACGAGTATATACCATAAGTTTATGAAATTGAAAGCAGTATGCTTTTCATAAGTAGTCCACAACTACGTACTAGTTCGTCTTATGTAATGTTAAAAAAAATGGTTGTCTGTCAAGTCGGTTTACGGATGAAAGTTTAACGTGACAACGTCATAACAAAACATAGATGAAATGACTGCAATCGAGTGAAAGAGAGATAGATGCGGCGCAAGCGTACAATTAGCGTAACGGGACAGTTTTTCGTGCATGCAGCCAGCGTTCATCGATTTATTAGACGTTGTCACGTCAAAAAATCTTTGATTGGCGCTTTAAAATTACGTTACATTTGAACTGCCCAAGCAGGCTAATTCGAAATGATGATCTTGTCCTCTTGATAGATTATTTTCGGCCACGGCGTCCATCTTCAAGAAGGATGATGTCCATAGAATTTTACTAGTACATAAGTCATACAAAACAACTTGTATTGTCTATATTATATATATATATATATATATATATATATATATATATAATTTATAAAAAAGTGTACGTTTACGTGTTGATGAAAGTTAAAAGTAAAGTTTCGATCGATATTCATCGCTTGGCGCGCTGCCATACAATATACGCCAACTTGACGAAATTGTTGTGATAGGGAAGTACTCGAAATAGTTGGTTATGAACAATAGTGCATACTCGTTGCTAGAGACAATTTTATGTAATTTCAGTAATGTTTTTCCAAACTTATAAAGAATATTTTTTTATGTGCCAACGTCTAATAAATCGATGAACGCCATCTGCACGCACGAAAAAGCATGAGTCGTAGTAAGGTTCCGCCTGAGCTGAGCGCGCAAGCGAGAGCGCAAAACAAGCGATAGGCACGATCGGCCTAAGCATTCGGCTTGTAACGCATCTATCTCTCTTCCACTCCATCGGCTTATGCGTCTGAGTATTCATACATGTTTTCTTATGACGTTATCACATAAAATCGTCGTCAGTAAACCGACTTTTTTACGAGAATAGATACTCTTGTCCCGTGGGTATTAAGAAGCAAACTAAGGGGATGCCATTAAATTCACCCCAACTATCGATGACGTAATCGCCTCAAACAACCACGTGGGAGCAGTGTACCAGGAACAATATTAGTATATTTCAATTGGTAGTTTCAATGAAATATGATGTTATTTCAATTGTAATAAGGTCATAAAAGTATCGTCAGCAAGAAAAAATGTAATTTACGCCAATTGATAAAGCATAAACATGACTTAACGAATACTTGAAATTACGTAAACTTTTCTTTGAGTGATATGGCGAGATCAACATAAAATAATAACTTGTCAGACGGCTTTTAATTACTGAATAAATTGATTTCAATCGTTTGTCAGTATATTTTTTTTTATAATATAATAATATCATGGGACATTATTCACACACGGCCATCTGATCCCAAACTAAGCAGAGCTTGTACTATGGAAACCAGACAACTGATATACTTACATATACTACTTTTCTTTTGTAAATACATACTTATATAGATAATTACACCCAGACTCAGGACAATCAGACATGTTCATGCACACAAATGTCTGTCCTGGGTGGGAATCGAACCCACGACCTGCGGCGTGAAAGGTAAGTAACTTACCAACCACGCCATATTGATCGTACACTCGCGATTTAAAAACAACTGATTGACACTTTTTGAAGTGAAAACTTCTTTAGGCGTACACAGATTTTTTCGTGGGTAGTAAGTTAGGCTGATCCGTCATGCTCTGAGGTGATCGGGTGAACTCGGCACCGCCGAGTGTACACGAGCGAGAAAGATACAGTCAGCTTCTCTCCACAGTTGTATCGCTGTATTTCGTATGATCAATTCTTACGTCTTAATTGTCTTTATTAAATTAATAGTTATAATTGATACGTATTATACGATATATTAACTTTAATTTCTGACTTGTTTCTCATTCAATCTACGAACACGATCCCTAATAATACTACATAATTCATAATATTATTTACTATATATTTTCACTTCTGCCGTGCTGTCTTAAGCGCACACTCTTTTTTTTATCCCTACGTTGTAATTAAAATAAAATGAAGCAATCCAAACATGCCAACTCTATCTAATAAATTTTATGTACTTTCAACCAAAGGTTATAACGATTCAGAAATATGATACTTCATACAAAAAATAATTATACAATTTCACATTATGCAAAGTAAATTTAGTTTGCTTTCAACAAAATAAAAAGATCTTATAATATGCACGATTTCCTACATATCTATCTCTCGTTGATATACAAATATGCCTCGTTGGTCTAGTGGCTTGATATAAGGCCGTAGACTCGATGGTCCTGGGTTCAATTCCCAGGTCGGGCCAATAAATAGTTATTGGGGTTTTCCGTCAGAAAATTCTCAGTAGCAGCCCGGAGTCTGGAAGTTGGAAGTGTGTACACTCCCGTGCCTCGGAAAGCACGTTAAGCCGTTGGTCCTGCGCCTGAACTCTTTCCGGTCGTGTCGGATTGCCGTCCCATCGGATTATGAGAGCTAAGGAAAAGAGAGTGCACCTGTGTCTGCGCACATACTTGTGCACTATAATATCTCCTGCGCAGTTGGCTAATCTCTCTTGAGATTGGCCGCCGTGGCCGAAATCGGTCTGGAGGACCTTATGTTACCGATATTTAAATGTGAAGGTGTGTATTACGTGATTTGCTTGATGGTAGGACTTTGTGTAAACCCGTCTGGGTTTTTGGCGCATCGGCGATGTGAAAGGATTGCCCATTTGGCCCAAAAATATTTGCTATAATATTATATGGAATCACGCTCGATCGGCTGAACGGAATCAAACGTGGCATTAATTTGAGGAATAAGATAGTATTTAATTATTATTTTTTAATTAAAAACATTTTTGATATCCCTTGGGGGTAATATCGAATCTTATGCCACGATGGCAATCACCAGTACGCTCTCTTATGCCGTCATGCCCCCTCGCTGTCACCGTAGCGACAGCAGTAAAATAGCTCGACAAAGTACTTTAGTTGTAGCAATGTATATCTATCCTTGTAAAAAAAAAAAAAGAAATCGGCCTTACTCATAAACTTTTCCTAACGTCTGTTTAGTTAAACAATTATTTCGCTCTTTCTGTCATTATTGATTTGACAATCGAAAGAAGAAGACACAGCACTGTTTTAGTAATCACCCCTGAACGTTTTTTATAAGTAATCCGTAATATATATCAAGGCCGGCAACGCACCTGCAAGTCCTCGGATGCTGCAGGTGTCCATGGGCGGTGGTAGTCACTTTCCATCAGGTGAGCCTCCTGCTCGTTTACCCCCTCTTACATAAAAAAAACGTAGTATACGATATGATTATACTGAAACTTATAAATGAAAATGAGTTTATAACATATATCGCTCACTATGAACGGTATTTCAAAAAGGGTTTTAAAAACTGAAGTTATGCTGTTACCAGCATAATGTCCCCGATACGAGGAATGGAAGCTGGCAGCTCAGGCGCCGGAACAACGCTATCTATGTGCTGTGCTTTTGATATATTGTTGCCTGGTTTTTAGAAAGTATGTCGTGATGTTATCATTTATGTATAAACATCAACTATGAAAATACTAGAATTATTATATGTATACATTATAGCTCAGTTGTTACGATGCGTGAATTTTAAATGAAGACAGCGGCTTCAAATTCCAGCCAACGTTGACTATTTTAATGGTTTAATAATATAATTCGTATTTGAGAAGATGGAAACGTCGAGAAAAAGCCTATATTTGTCAGATGAAATTCTGCCACATATATACCCACCACATCGGTATTGGTATATGTGGGGAACAAGATGAAATAATCTTTTATCCACCATCCTGATTGGGTTTAATTTATATTTTTTATTTGTAGAATTTCAAAACATTCTTAGCAATTAATCTTACTCAAATTTAATAGGCTTTTGCTTTTTATCGGATTTCCATAAACCGTAATAAAGCTTTGAACAATCTTGTAATCAAATTACCTAATTAATTTAAAATGTAAATAATTTCATAAAATATTTTGTAGACAATAGTGGTTTAAATTTACAACAACCCACCTTTATAATCTATACTAGTATATCATGCTGGAGAGTTTGTTTGTTTGATCCGGCTTATCTCAGGAACTACTGATTCGAATTTAAAAATATTTTTGTGTTGTATATAACTTTTATTTATTTTATGAGTAAGGTTCTAGACTTATCTATTTTATGGTTACATAATAATGTTATAATTGGAACGCTATAAAAACGGATTTGATATTAATTCTTATCAAATTAAATACGTTATTTATTTTAAGCATTTTATGTTTATTATAATTGTCCTTTACACCACCCTATTTAAATTAATATCTTAGGAGTTATCGTAACTTTAAAACTATCGCGCACTATTATTAAGGATATTTAGGAATATTTACTCTGCTACTCGGGCGAAGCTGGGGCGGGTCGCTAGTTATTTATAAAACTGATTGACTGACATATTAACGCACAGCACAAACTACTGGGGCTACCATGAAAAATTGCATATGGCTTCCTTTTGCACAGTTGATAAGCACTTAGGAAGGATTTTTGAAAACGGAAATGATTGAGTTTCGCTAGTCAGTGTTAAGGCGCTAGCCCTTTATAATATAAAATAAAAGTTTTTAAGAATAGTACACGACCTTAACCCACAGGGATGCGTTGTTACGTTCTCATTGTCTGTTGTTTTCAAACTATTTACATAAAAAAAAAAACTGAAGAGTTCATCGTCAATTTCCTAAATTGATTCATCTAAACTTTCCAAAACTTGGTAACCATAACTTGACAACTCCGAAACGTGACGTGGAACAGTTGTGTCAGAGAACTTTCTAGGAGTTTATCTCATCAAGTTTAAATATTATCGTGTACTGTCAACTGGGCTTATTGCGGGACGGTCCCTTAAGGGCATCACAAGGCATATGTTTACGACTCAAGTTTTTGTTGCTTGTGTAATTGTAACTTTTAAATTAAAAGTGACGTAAAGGCACAACGAAGGCTTTGACCTATTTCTTATTATTCAGTTGTCACAACGTCGATTTGAATCCAGATAAAATTAATTATTTTTATTTAATATTTTAATGTCAAAAGTCGAATTGTAAGAACTTTGTGAAGTGAGTGAAGCTTTGTATATAAATGCCTAACAGCCAAATAAATTAACGCTATAAGTTATCATAACACAATAATTGTAATTTACGTCGTAAGTGCCGTATGGTAATTATAGTCAGTAGTTTTTGCATAAAAAAACATAATTTAATTTCTATTTTAGTATGACAATAGCTGAATTATAATTGCAAGAGTTTCCTTAACAAGAAAACTTGAATTGAACAAAAACAAGCCAGCTAGTTAGCTATTTATTTTTGGGAAAAAATATTGATTAAGTACGACGTGTATTTAAGTAGATAAAATATGTTTTTATTGAAACTTTGTTACGACAGAATTGTTGGCAAGATGATTTTAGCTGCAGAAGAAACTTATAGTTGTGCAAAATATTTAAGTGGATTGGAATTGTGAGTGTTGCCAGCTCATGTTCTCTAAAAAATGCGAAAAAAAACCTGGTGAGTTTCTTTCGCAGATTCTTACCGAACCGGTAGTATTTTACTTTTATGTACAATAAGTTGCTGTAATTTTATTTAAAATTGAATCTATTTTATTCGTTTGTATCTATAAAATTCGAATATTGAATACTGATTTTTTTTCAAGTTCAAATAATTTGGTAAACGACAAGTGAGCAGATCATTCTAATCCTTCTGCAAACTTTGACGTGTCAAATATTATTACATCATAATTTGATATTAAGAATTTGATGTCAATTTAAGGAAGAAAATCAATACATAATTTAGACGTGAACATCAAATTTTGATTTTCCATTTTAATATAATATATGCAAATTGACAATTAACACACATTCACAAAACAATCACCTAAAGTCGGTACACAAGATAATGTAACATCGCTATAACTTTCGCACAGTCGTGTGTACGCGCCTTAATCCTTATTTAAGTTTTTAATATACACATGGTTCTACGCTTTGCATCTCACTGTAACGAGATTTTATGCGTCGTGACTTAAATCCGGGGAGGGTATTATATGTTTTGCTCTGAAAACTTTCATGCAATTTTCTCGCGGGTCTTTTTGGAAGATTGTGTCAACAGTAATTTTGTTAAACAACTTTATGGTTTTAAAGCCAAGTTTAGGGACATTCTGTTTTCAGATGTTCTTTATGGTAACCACTCATTTCCCATTACAGTCGCTGTTCTAGATAGTTTGTAACTTTAATACGGTTTTTAAATTAAATGAAATACTTTTTAATATGTATTTTGTTGTGCAATTAATATGCAATTAATATGTAGGTAATATTATTTAAGGAATTACATCAAGCATCCAATGACGATTTGTCTTCTACATTTAAAAAATAATTTGTTGTTTTTATCTTACTGATATTAAAGTTAAGATGGTACAATATTTATTAAATATTTGGTAACATTTGTTGCCCCAAAAATTCAAAACGAATGATTATAAAAAAATATTC
Source organism: Nymphalis c-album (assembly GCA_963151315.1). Classification (NCBI taxonomy): domain Eukaryota; kingdom Metazoa; phylum Arthropoda; class Insecta; order Lepidoptera; family Nymphalidae; genus Nymphalis; species Nymphalis c-album. Next base: position 10,374,152 of record OY720604.1, read on the forward strand.
ATTATCATTTTTTAAACAGAAATAACGTAATAAAAGAAGAACAAAATGGATTTCAAAAAAACAAATCTACGACGTTAGCAGCTTTCTCCCTTGTAAAAACTATCACAGAAAATATCAACCAAAAAGTGCCAATAGTAGGTATCTTCTTTGATATGACAAAGGCATTTGATTTTGTGAATCATAATATACTGCTCATGAAATGTGAAAAATACGGCATTAGAGGACCCGCTCTGAGTTGGATAAATAGCTATTTAAAAGATCGTACACAACATGTTGAAATATCAAAAATAAACAGCAAATATGAATTAACTACTTATAAATCTCCTAATCTACAAAACAACTCTGGCGTCCCACAAGGTAGCGTTTTGGGGCCACTGTTATTTATATTATACATTAACGATTTACCTAGTGTTATAAAATATCAGTGTGTTTTATTTGCCGATGACATAGCGTTAGCTGTACCTCATACTAAAACTAACGTCCCCTTTGAGAATGATGTAAATAAAGCTGTAGAATCTGTGTTGTCTTGGCTGGAGTCAAATGATCTATGTGCTAACATATCAAAAACGCGATATGTGCAATTTTCAAATTTTAAAAATAAAAAAGTAAAACTAAAAATTGGTTGTCGTGGAATGGACCTTAAAGAAAACAATGATGTAAAATTTCTTGGTGTACAGCTGGATCATCATTGTGATTGGAAATTGCATATAAATAAGCTTAATTCAAAAATAAATAAATTTGTATTTGCCCTTCGCAAACTACGATGTACTGTTGGCAAAGAGGCTGCACTCTCTGCATATTACGGATATGTTGCTTCTTTACTAAAATATGGCTTAATTTTATGGGGTAATTCCACTAACTTCAATAACGCTTTTATCGGTCAGAAAAAATGTATACGGGCCATTTTTGGGGTTCATCCGTTAACATCATGTAGACCATATTTTAAGAACAACAACATTTTGACACTAGCCGGATTATACATTATGGACGTAGTCATATTTATAAAAAAATATCCACACCTATTTGAAAAAGCGGGTGATAAAAGCAGGCTTGGATTAAGAGATCCAACGAGATTACTACTTCCACCTTGCCACTGTGCTCTTTTTCAAAAAAATTGCTACATAATGTGCATCAAAATATTTAATAATATACCAAAAAGAATAATATTTAAAATCAAAATATTTAATAATATACCAATAATAATAAACTTAAAAAATGGTTAATAGATAAAAATTTTTACTCAATAAATGAATATTTAAAATGTAAGAATGTATTGTATTAATGTATAATTATTTCTAGATTATGTTTTAAAAATAAGTTTGACATTTTGAATTTTAATCAGTGACAAGTAGTAATATTATGCATACAATGTTATTTAGTCAAGAATAAGTAAATAATTTAATATATTTAGCTCAAATAATAATTGTTAATTTTAATCAAATTTTATTTTATATGTCTAGAATTTCATAAACAAATTGTATATTGTGACCTCTGTGATATAATTTAGTGTAATTAATGAAATGTAATACTTAATAATTTTAATATTTAATTTAATGGCTAGCTTAGGGGGGAATATTTGCATGTCATGGATGTGATGACTAAACATGTGTACATATTATGTTTAAAGCAAATAAATTATTATTATTATTATTATTATAGAAAATTCATTAAAAAGTGAAATATTTTATTGATTATTTTTTCTTTAGAAAATAATAATTATATCCTGGTACCAACCACTTATCAGAACTGATATTCCTATTTATAGGTTGCCAATTCGACTACCAATTTAAAAAAATCTACTGATTAATAATAGTAATCAACCGTTTATCGTCATAATCATTATCACCAAATCTTTGTCATCAGATCTTCAGCTGTCAATTTCCATTCGCTTCAATCAACTGTTCAGGTTAATTTTATTACAAGGTAATTTGGTTGTTAAATATTTTTAGTATGTGCACTTTTCATCATAGAAACATATTTACTTACAATACAAAAATAACACTGAATTAATTGAACAGAGGAGGTTTTAATTTAGTGCTGGATAAAATGGCTGACATCCAGTTAGCGGTCCATCGCGATCACAGCCTCTTTTTTCTCTCTCGCTAAACAACATTGAAGCAAAGATTACTCGAGTTGGTATTTATTTAAAATAGTTCTTTTGTTAAAGTTTCATGTTTATAATTTTAAGATAGTATTATATAAGTATTGTAAAATACAGCTAAATCGGTAATAAATAAATACTTTTTATGTCATTTTTATTTTCATAAGTAGGAACTTTGTATGCTGAACATATTAAACGTAATTTTATATCGTACATTTTTTCAACTTCACCCACTGCCCCCTTGGTCTAGCAGCTACAAGTAAAGCGGCAGACCCGGTAGTCCTGGGTTCAAATCCCGGTCCGGTTAAATTTTATTGAGATTTTTTATCGAAAGTTCTCAGTCAGTGCCTGCAGTCTTGAAGTTGAAAGTGTGTATACTCCCGTGCCTCGGAGAATAACGTAAATCCGTTCGTCCTGCGCCTGAACTCTTTCCGGTCGTGTCGGATTGACGTCTCATCGAGCAATGAGAGCTGAAGACTGAAGCTGAGAGACGAGGGAATAGAGAGTGCACCTGAGAGACGAGGGAATAGAGAGTGCACCTGTATTTGCGCACACACTTGTGCACTACAAAATATCCAGCACAGTTGGCTAATCTTTCTTGAGACTGGCCGCCGTGGCCGCAATCGACCTGGAGAATTATTAATTATTCTATTTTTCAACTTCAGATATTTCGTAGGGTTTTGTTTTTATCCGATAAATCATTTATGTTAATGATAAACCTTTCCGATATTATCTGCAATCTTAAGCCTGGTTTCTAACCTGACATTTCTTTTCTCTTCAATAATACGTAGATAAACATTTCTCCATTATATTTCATTTTATACATTTTTCGCGACAATTTTTAACTATTCTTCTCATATATATTCTATAGGATTAAATTCAGTTTAGTTAAATTCAAATGAACTATATTAATATGAAATAACACTTAATTAATTAAACAAATAATGAACAAATTAATAAGATTAGATTAATAAACAAAATGACATACAATCCTAATCCTGCTTATGCCCCTTGCATAAGATGCACGTGTTAAATACCGAAAACTGACTTATTTCGGATTCAATCATTATGTATTCACGACTGCAAACGCAAAACCGTATACAAGTTGTATACTTAGGTTGTCATTTAGTACAAAATCGCATTGACAGAATCATGTCACTATTCAAAATTATAATCTTCCCAACGCTGCACTGTCACTAAACAAAAATGACAGTTTGACATGTAACGAGAGGGCACTCCCATGTCAATAAAAACAATTCAATACAACGCCGGCCAGTGATCAAAATTGTAGTTGTGAAGTGAAGTGTTTTTGCAAAATATAGTTTCGTAGCTCGTAGTTTGTTACACTCGTTTCAAATATCAAGTTTTCAATGACTTCTTAATCTCAAAAATATACAATTTTGTTACTAAAACATAATTTATAAAAAATAAGCCGATGTAACGCAAAGAAGTTCAGTGCAATCTTAGCCGAAGAACAAGTGACGATATGGGCAGGCAACGCTAAGTTATGATCCACCAGACTTAAAAAAATGTATATTTTAAATTCACTTTTATATTTTTATGTTTTATCGCTTCACCTATTCTGAACTCATTTTGGTAACTGTTTAGTCATTAGTGTAAGAAAGATTAATTATAAGTTGATAATTGTTAATCACTTTAAATTTTAAGGTCGCTTCTCTTAACTACAAACATCCGAGTAAGATTTTAGTGTGCTATAAAATATGAGTGATAGTGACATTTCAACTTTATTAATTAAAGTGTTTATGTTTGTATATACATAATTGTACATAAAGAACAAGTATGATGAATGACTAGACCACATGAATCCTAAGGCCAAATTGTTAATCAACTTTCTATATCGAACAAAAATAGAAATTATGAAGAACGATAATTATGATGATGGTAGGATTTTTATGGTTTCATAAAAGTTTTATGTTGTAGACAAATATTAATAACTAGCTGTGCCCCGCGGTGTCACCCGCGTATAATTAATAAAAATATTATTAATAAAAAAGAAAGCCTAGAACCTTCCTCGATAAAAGGACTATACAACTATACAATTCGAACCAGTAGTTCCTGAGATTGGCCGAATCAAACAAACAAACTCTTCAGCTTTATTTATTAGTATAGATTTAGTGAGTTATAATGACTTCTTATCAACAACTAATGCGACAGTGGCGCTGCGATGTGACCAATATTCAAACTATTACATTCAAATTCTTCTTAAGACGTTAACACGATGTGAATTATATTTAAGTCAAACAATTTAATTAATAATCAAATTTGAATTTCGAACGGACATTATTTGTAAATTAATTCATTTAATGTCGATTCAAAAGTTATTGTATGGCTTATTTGAAAAAAGCATATTATGAATTATTCATTGTTTAGTCATAATTTTTAAATTACGACTTTATAGTCTAAGCGTCGACCTCATAAAAGGGTGGTCATAAAATATAAGTATAAAAATACACTATTAACTTTTTTAGATATTAAATAATTATGAACTATTAACATACGACTTGCAGGATAACAGATTTTGAATAACTGAAAATTAATTACAGATCCTCCTGTCGCACAAATCTCTTTGGTCGAACCAAAGGAACCGCGCTTACTTCGAGAAGATGAAGATGCTGTACTACTATGCTCGTCGTATGCTTCACCTTCATCATACAACTTCACATTCTATAAAGGAACAGAGGTAAATAAGACATATTCTTATTTTCTTTATTATTCGCGAGCCACATTTACACGAGTCGATTTAAGATGACCAAAAAAAACTTTGAACCCTTGAATCCATGGCATTGAGTTCTTATACGTACATTAACTGTATCCAAACGACAAAATTTCAAAATGACAGTTTCCATTTATGTGATATATCGCAAAGTTTTTGATCAAATATTTTCTAAAAACGAAAAAATATTTGTGATCGTTTAAACTTTTAATTAATATAAATTTGGTAACTGAAACAAACTAAAACGATCGTAAAAACCTCTTCAATACACCACAAGATACATAATAACACACCACATTGATCTGTTCAAAGAAGCCTCTAAAACTAAACCTTTTATTCGAAACAGAATCTTCTCTCAAAAACTGGTTAAAACTTAGTACATTAACAGACGATAATGATACTTTAGTATATAAAACAAAAGTTTTATTGAAAAACTTGCATCAAAAAGTTAATAAGAACACTGCGGTTAATAAGAAAATTTATAGGTACAATTAATTAGCAACTTGAAGGAAACCTCTCCGGGTATAATGAAGTTTATTTAGGTCCAAACATTGCTTGCTTCTGTAACTTATGTATGTATTGTGGCGAGAAACTTGTTGATAGAGTCACTGGTAATGTTAATTTTTCTTAACAGTTTATTACATGAATCAAACAAAAAATATTTATTCACTTTAAAAATTAAGGACTACGTATTATTTTATTATAATACTTATAAGTTTTTTTCGTCATTTCTCCTTACCTCCAAGTCCCAATGCGAATTTCGTTAAAAGAAAATTAATTTATATTGTGACGCGATATTGCAACCGTTACATTGGATACGTTGTCGTACAATTGTGGCTTTCTCGTCGTACATTTGATGAGGATGGCCGTCTCGAAATTTGGTAATCATGCTGTAAGTAGTATTTTAACTAGGAATAGGCTTGCTGCTTCTTCGATTCTGATATCGATTGGTATCAAGCCATGTACTAATATTACTGTATATATATATGAGGAGTACTAATATTAAAGAAACTGTCCTGTATGCCTTGCATATTTTCAAAGCAAAACCTCTTCGGAATTAAGAGGCAAACTTAAAAAGTAAAACGTTTTCTCAATAGAAAATTCGTTTAGTGCTTCTTCAAAGATACACTAAATATAGATATTTTTGTACAAAAACTACTCATTTATAATAATTAATATATATATGTTTTACAATTTTATGTTTGAAATTAAAGCATAATTGAGCCAATTCACAACATACCACTGTTAGATTAAAACACTTCAAATGGATTACCTTCTCAGGCTAATCTTAACTCTTCAAGAAAGTTAAATGTGTTTGTTCTGTTTTAAACAAATGATTTTCACATTTTCCACCCCACACTATAACCACTATCACGGCTTAAAAGGGCTTTTCACGCAAATTGAAACTTAAGTCGATCGAACTCCACGTAATTCTCATGTAGCGTGACGCCACACGCTTAATGAGTCTTTAATTAATACTTTGTGAAAATTCAATTTGTTATTTGCAAGTAAAGAAATAACTTTATAATAGTTCCATTAAAACTACCGGTCGTGTGAAATTAGTTTTTCAACGATGTAAATCACATTACGATTTATGTGAACTAGCTATGCAAGCCATTTCAACCGTGTGGAACACGATAGGATGCAATATGAACGACTCAATTTCATATTTTATACATTCGTGAAAAATTATGGTTTTAAAATTTATATTGGAACTTTGTTCTCATTATGTTGCCACTTCGAATATTATGTAAAACTGGTGTTAGGAATATAGTAGTTTTGATCTTTCAACCTCACGATCTCAATATCTTAATAGCAAAGCTATAATGTAGGAACAAACTCGAAACTCACCGTAAACGCGATCGTTAAATCTCAGGAAAAGATAGTAAATTTAAAGAATCATCATAAAAATAGCGTATCACCGTAAGTTGTTAATATTTCATGAGTGATTATTTATAAAAAAGCACAAATAAGCTGTTTATAATATAAATTTTAAAATTAGAACGTAGTTCCACCATATTTCTAAAATCGAATAACGATAATACTTTATTGTTATCTATTACATACACAATATAAAAAGTAGCCCTGACTCCTGAATAATTGATGTCACCCGTGCGTTAGAAGTCAGTTCCTTCCCATTCAATTATTACAAATAAGTATTACAATACCTTATTACTAATTATTGTAAGTTAATCCAAACCATGTGTTTACCTGTGTGTGTTTGTGTGTGTTTGTGTTTGTGTGTGTGTGTGTGTGTGTGTGTGTGTGTGTTTGTGTGTGTGTGGTGTGTGTGTGTGGTGTGTGTGTGTGTGTGTGTGCGTGTGTGTGTATGCGTGTGTGTGTGTGGTGTGTGTGACTGTGTGACTGTGTGCGTGCGCCATGCTTGCTTTATTTTAGACTGAGATGTGAATATTCATTCAATATATATAATTTCATATTATCTTCTTTTCGGGTAGTTAATAGTTTCTCAACGTATTCATAATTAAGTTATTTTAACCATGTGTTAGTTTTGTCTTTTAATTGGTAGTTATTAATGTCGTTTAAATCGATTTAAACGATGGCAAACATAATCTTACAATCTTGGTGAATGCACGATGGTAACTGGTTTTATAATAAGTGAAGGCATTCGACGACCAAACGTTTCAGAATCCTTTGTTCCTACGTTAATTTTCTGCCACCATTGCAAATACGCTTAACTCTTTTGAACTCAGTCCAACTCGTCTCGATCCATACTTCTAGACATCGATAAGTATAGAGGTCGGATGAAATCAGAGGATCACGTGATTTTGACGTGATCATTAAATAAAGCTGTAGTGTATAATATACACCACAGATTATTTCGTAATTTCGTCCGTCGTAAAAACTTACTTTTTAGGACCATTAAATAGCACACACAGATATTTTACTTGATGGTCGACCTTTGTGCAAGCTCATATGTACCACCCACTTGTCAGATATTCTACCGCAAAACTGCAGTACTTGGTACAGTTATGTTCCGGTACGAAGAGCCAAAGTAATTATATGCACAAGGGACATAACATCTTAGTTCTCAAGGTTGGTGGTGCATCGGCCATAAAGTGTTGGATGTCTTACAATGCCAATATCTATGAGCGTTGGTGACTATTTAAAATCAGGTAGCCCATACGCTTACTGTTACGCTTTTGTAACTAATGATTAATAAATACATTTATTATATTTTGTAATCCGTTATAATTAAGTTTTAAACACATAGAGAATAAATAATAGAACGTTGTATGTACATAATAAATCACAGTTTATTTCTAGTAACAAAATTCTTTGATTAAACTTTCCACGACCGCAACGAATATGTAATTGGCGGTTTTTACTGTGTGGAGTTTTAGATGAAGTTTCATATTAGTAAGTTTTTAGAATTTGCAACTGAATTTTTAATTATTCTCTTTTATTCTTTGTTTAAAAGTATATTAAAAGTGTGTTCCAATTTAAATAATTCAACGATGTTTTTGAATACGACGATAAAAATAAAAGAAAAATTATGTTATGTTTGGCTAAAATTACAGTATTTTTTATCGTCTTCCCATGTTTTGTATTTAAATAAGACTAATTGTTGAGTGAGTGGTTATCGTAATGGCTCTAAGTCAAATCTTAGATAAGGCACATGACATTGTTTTCGTCAATAAAATTGCATTACCGGTCCGAAGCTGGCAAGTCGGCAATGGTACACTTCCATATCTGGAAGAGCTTGTAATGTCTTTTCTAGACTTAGTACCACTATTGTTGTGGTACGGGGAATCTAAGCGTATATTTATTTACTTAATATTTACTAGCTGATACCCGCGACTTCGTCCGCGTTGCTTGATACATTAACAAAGTTTTCTTATTTACGAAGGAAAAAACTTCAAAAAGACCGCAAGCAAAAATATACTTTGTTTAAACATACATCACTGAACACGCAGTGCATATACAAATCGTTGTTTCTTGAAACTTTAATAACTTTTTATTAAATGAAGATATCGCAATATATTTTTTTGATAAGGGCCAAGGGTCTAAGAAATAAAATTTAGAAAATTCCATTGAGATCTATCCCGTAGTCTTTTCGTAATGCGCGCACAACTGCAGACCTCTATCATTTTATTTATATCGATAAAATAATTTGTCAAATTATTAAATAAAGTTTTATTTGTATTGATTAGGATCACCTGATTCGTGATGACCCTATAGGGGGTATATCAGTAGAAGGTGACAAGTTAATACTCCGAGGTCTAAGAAGACATCACGCTGCAAGATATCGGTGCAGAGCCTGGAATTCCGAAGGAAGTGGATTGAGTGAACCGCTTACGTTTAATGTTTTATGTGAGTATTTAAATTTTGGTACTCTAGAAAATTTTGAGCACTCTCTTAAACTACTCTTATATTATGTTTTATTCATAGATCGTTTTTATCACCATTATTCTAATATTTCTAATATTTTAATCAATTGTATTCATAAGTTTCAGGTTCCGTTTTGATCCCTTGTTTTATTGTTCTTTTCATTATTTTAAGCTAAATGGAAAAATAGGAGTATATTTGAAAAAACATCAATAAGTTTTTTACAAAATCTAGACTACAACCAAAGCTCACATTGTCACTGACCGAATAAAATTTTGTAGTTCTGCACATGAATATTGATTGCACTAAAATAATTTATAAAAAAATACTTAAAACATTTGCATTAAATAGTTTCTTAATTATCTTTAGTTAATTTAACATTCACTAAGCATTTCATCATCTCAACAGACTCCACCTATACTCAACCTATTGTAGTTTGAGTAACTTTTGTATCTACTTCTAGTTTTAGATAAGTATTAACTTTTCTTTTTCAACTAGATTATTTACTTGGGAAACAAAAACGAAAGCTACTTAGTCTTTATATTATAATACGTGGAATTGTGTTTATAGTCTAATTAAGGATTTTTCCTAGCTCGGCCCGAATGTTCTGCTGGTAGCGTGGTGCAACAGTTAGCAGGAGCGCCTGGTGGTGAAGTGAGGGCAAGATGCTCTGTCTCCGCACCTTCTGCTAACGACGCTGGTCCGCTTAGATTCTATTGGACCTATAATGGGACCAAGGACGTTTTACCCGTGAGATTATTTTTATTTTATGATTTAGCGATATACTATAAGAAAAATAATGATAATGAATATTTCTTAAATATCAACAAAATTACTATTGAATTATACGCCGTGATCGAAAAGGTTACGTAACGTAACAGCCTGTGAATGTCCCACTGCTGAGCTAAGGCCTCTTCTCCCTTTTTTGAGGAGAAGGTTTGGAGCTTATTCCACCACACTGCTCCAAGCGGGTTGATGGAATACTCATGTGGCAGAATTTGAGTAAAATTTGACACATGCAGCTATCTTCATGATGTTTTCTTTCACCGACAAGCACAAGATGAATTATAAACTCAAATTAAGCGCTTAAAAAATCAGTGGTGCCTGCCCAGGTTTGAGCCCACGATCAGCCGGACCTACTGGACCACCACGACATCGAAAACTGTTTATAAATCATATTAACAATTTAAACATTTTTTAGATACCTGCATCGAACGTTACTGTTATGGGTGCTACCAGTACAGTCATTCATGGTTTACCGACTTTAGATGATGAAGAAGATTTAGGCTGGCTAGCTTGCTGGGCCAGTAACGATATTGGAAATCAGAGGGAACCTTGCTTGTTTAGGATAATGCCAGCAGGTGTGCTTAAAACATATTTTCCTTTTTTATATCTACTAAATGATCTGAGATAACCCAATATGACATACAATCACATACTATCACATTTTATTGCCGTGATGTAAATTAAAATTATACTAGTATACCAGAGTTACCATTTAAATTAGTTATTGCTGGTATCAAACATAAGTTAGAATTTTAATTTAAGGTTATCTTTTAAATTAATAATTTCATTTATTTTATGACTTCTGTAAACATATTTTAATTTACCATCAGCGCTTCCTGAGGCTCCCAGTAACTGTGAGATTGAGGACGAATTCCTCCAATGTGAGCCAGGTCACGATGGAGGCTTGCCGCAGCGGTTCATACTAGAAGCGTTGGAGGTACGCCACCATGATACCGTGCAGGGGGACGAGTCCACCATGAACGATCAGGTGAGTTCATGGTGTTGCAGGCTGCATTATTTTTGTTGTAACTGCATCTTTTAAACTAAAAAGTCATCTTTAATTTAACTTATTTCATTTTTGTTTAATTTATCAAACACAACATTATAAGGGAGAGTTTTTTTCATTGATTTAATTACTTTTTTATTATTAACTTTTACTGACCTTTACTGGTCAGCTGAATATTAAATATGTGAAATTAGATTTTGGTTAGGATTTTGGATATCATTAAAAACAAAATTAAAAAGTTATGCTATGTCTTTATTATTGTAGGGTATTTCTGGAAGAGGATTATCAGAAGCTGTATACAGAGCTAGCAACGATGTGACACCTCAGTTCGCTCTTGATGCTCTGTCACCGGGACGTTATACATTCCTCGTTTATTCGGAAACGCCTCGTGGAAGATCACAGCGGCCAGCTGCTTTACATAGTATTCCCATCCGAACAACCAATGATTTGGACATACCGGGTACTAATAATTTGTAACATCTTTACTAATTATAGATACTAAATATAAAAATTTTGACAAAAAAGAAATTATAGGTATTTAAATCTATTTTGTCCAATATTTGATATATTGGACAAAATTCAATAAATCAAGTACTCTAAGCAAAAGCAAATTTAATTTAATTTGTTAAACACATCGAGTAAGAATGTGAATAAAGTTTTTTTTTATATAGGTTCACTACAAACAATGACACCTTCACCGCCACAGCCACCGTCAAGTGATAACGGTATGGCACTATTAATTGGAGCTTCGTTAGCATTAGTGCTGCTGACCATACTCACCACAATCTGCGTCACGCTTGTTATTATGTGCAAGAAGAGACAACAACCACAAAGAGATCCTGAACAAAAGTAAGATTTTATTTGAATTCTAGCAAAACAAATTATTTCAGTTTTAGTAACTCGCGAATAGCCATATTAATTTATATTAGTTAGTAATATTAGTTATTGATAAAATATTTGATTCTATAATACTACATGATGAATCATACAGTATATAAAAAAAAAAATTTTAAACACTCATTTCAAAAGAACATTCTTGAATATAGTATTCACCTCAATATTCTATCCTACTTGAATTTATAGGTTGAGTTTCATAATATAATTTTGTTAATATTAATATTTAATTGTCAATGAGTTCATGATAATTATTTTCTTCTCTTAGTACAATATTGCGAAGAAGTGTTGGCGTGTCTATGTATGGTGGGTCGTCTATATCACCAAGTGTAGTACCAACAGTGGTTGTTAGAGGTCATAGAGGATCAAGAGTGTTGGCCGCAAGATGGTCTGGAGTTATTGATGATACACCGCTCGCTGTACTTGCATTAGATACGAGACCACATGGTATGAAATGTAATTTTAATTTTCAAAGTAAATTATGATCTAATAAATTATGTTATTTAACATTTGAAAGACAAATAAGAAATACTTTCAGGAATTGCATTTTCTGATAAACTGAGTCATATCAATTGGCTATTTAAAAACTAAGCAAGCTTATTAGTTTTTAATCTGTGGTGAAAATGTACGTCACGTGTCGTTATATGCATAAAAACATTCTCATATAAACATGTAATGTATATATCTTAAACATTCAATATATTTTCCAACAACTGTTTATAGCTATCTACACCTAAAACTGACTAAATATTTTACATAATATAAAGTCACAACAAGTGTAAATCACATTTAACTATTTTTTATTTCTCAGCTGATACAGATTCAGGACACAGCGATGGTGAACTATTGGAAACAGAATTGACAAGGAATGTTGATGACATGGAAACACAAACAGATACATAAATAGTTATCAATCATGTTTATTCAAGTTAAATTGAATTTTAAAATCAAAGGAACTTTAAATTCAAAGGAATCGTGTTTATAGAATCACTTTTTGAAGTCTGAACTAATAAACAATTATCATAATCAAATTGATGATCAAAAGGATAATAAATGATGAAAACTAAAAATATTGGATTGTTGTGATGTGCATGCATGCAGTATTATGTATTAGTGATAATTATTTAAGATTGAGTGTTATTTATATTGTAATGAGAAAGTATATGTGTCATAATTAACAAAGAATTATTTAAATGATGAACCTAAGTTTATACAAATTTAAATACATTGTGAACAAATAAGATGACCGCGTAATATGGTGGTAAGAATGCTAGCAGCATATACCCGTTGAATCCTCATTCCGTTCCTCTTTGCGCAAAGAATTCAGCCATCAACAACCAGATGAGGAAACAACCACTAGATGAAGCGCAAACACTAGTTGTATGTTTAATTAGCTATATCATTGATACTATTATTCCAAGGCTTATATTTCGACTGCAAATGGAACACGGAATAAATGTTAATAAAAAAATATTGTTCACACAGCCTTATATAACAGTAATAATAAACAATATTTAACATATCAAAGATTACTTTATCGACTACGGGTATTATTGTAGACAGTTTCTAACTTTATTTCAGTATATTCTGTTAGTAGTAATTTTATTTTTATAAAACTCACCGATAGTAGCTTTACTATAGTTTATTTCATTTATAAAAACGAGTGATTGTACATAGTTTATAATAAATAGAATTTGATTTGATGTAATTCATCGTAGGAGTCTTGACTTAATAACTTTTATATTTATTTATTGTAACGATATTCATATTGAGATGTATGTATATAGATACCAAAGAACAATGAGAGTAGTAGCGATTGAACAGTTTGAAAACAATATTGTCGCTTGGGGTTCTGATAGATACAATAGTTAATATATATTTAGATATCCTGGGAGATACGCGTGTAAATGTCACATTGTATGTGTACGTTTTAGTATAACATTGTTTTTTAAGGCTAGGAATGAAATAAACTTATATTTTTATATCTATCTTTTTTTTTCCTTACATAAAATAAAAGTATAAATATAAATTTGTTGTCAACCTGTCCAAATGTAGCCGGTAGTATATCATTTATAGTCTAATACCAAATATTGTATTCCCTTTTTAGGGTGAATGTATCAGTAATTATAAGAACGGGATATTGGATTTGCTGGTTTAACGCATTTACGCGTTTCCACCACATGAGGTGAGGGGGTATGTGGAACTCTCCAGCGCTATAGGCGCCGGAATACTCTCTAAAAACCGTCTTTTCGAGGGGGTGTCATGGGGGGTTCGCATGCGCACCCTACCTTGACGCACTGACGGTTGGCCCCCCTAAGCGGGCTTCCATTTCTAGGAGGGTTTCCGAGGTGCGAAGAACCCCATTTTAACAACCGAAACGAAATATTTTAAATGAAAATGTACATGAGCAGTTAAATTGGGAAACAATATTTTATATCATCAGAAGCAAAAATTTTAAGCTATTTTTATTGATGACGATTACAATAGCTCTTCAACGAGACGTTCTGATGACGTTAATTGAACATAACTTATACATTATTGTAATGATTTGGCACAAAATTCACATAATACGTATTGGCTGCAGCGTTAATTATCATAATGTGTAGCACTTAACCCCGTGAAGAATGACACGACATTCATGAATTTTTGGCGAAAAATTTTAAATATATTGAGCTCGTGCGAACGACATGGTGTTAATTACGAGGTCAATTAACTGTTTTTACTTTACTATATTATTTGTCTGATCATTGCCTTGTAGCAATAAATCTGACGATTAAATCCCTAATAAGTCAATGTTACTTAAATGAATTTACGTAGTAATATAAACATTCGGATATATGAATATAAAATATTAAATTACTCGTGAATTTTATAGCGAAAACCAGACAACCAATACGTGTTTTACGATTTTAAGCCAAACATAGTAATGTTTATTTCCAAAGAATATAAAATATTCCAAAGACAAGAAAACTATATACTATTGTAATATTTTAAACTTTTCATACAATCTCGTATCGTATACAATCTCGCACGTAAAAATCTATTTTTACAAGCCATACTTTTATAGGATATCTATAAAAGGAATCATTTTATCTTTATTTTATTCTTTGCGGCCGCATTCAATAATGAAAGAATATTGAAAAAGGCAAGTTTTGAACCCATTTCGTGACAACCTGAGTCTCATGTTAAGCTTGATTTGATTTTGGCTTGAAGATAAATTTTTTATTCATATGCGAGATTCTATTGGGTTGATAAAGGCCTGATAAGATTTATATTTTTAAAAGCATACGCCTGATTCACTTATATTTTGTTACGCATTTTGGAATATTGAACTTAATATATATGGATTCGATGTAACTGTATTCGTACTGGAATAAAATAAACTGATAATATATATTTTTTTAATTGCATAGGGAGCATATAGGCCACTTGATGGTAAGTGGTCACCAACGCACATAGACATTGGCATTTTAAGAGATTTTAACCATCGCTAGCATCGCCAATGCGCCACCAATCTTAGGAACTAAGATGTTATCTCCCTTGTGCCTGTAATTACACTGGCTCACTCACCCTTCAAACCGGAACACAACAGTACAAAGTAGTGCTATTTTGCCTGCCTCGTTGGTATGACTGCCTCGTTGGTCTAGTGGCTTGATATAAGGCCGCAGACGCGGTGGTCCTGGGTACAATTCCCAGGTCGGGCCAATAAATAGTTTTTGGGGTTTTCTGTCAGAAAATTGTCAGTAGCAGCCCGGAGTCTGGAAGTGTGTACACTCGTACACTCTCGTGCCTCGAAAAGCTCGTTAAGCCGTTGGTCCTGCGCCTGAAGTCTTTCTGGTCGTGTCGGATTGCCGTCCCATCGGATTATGAGAGCTAAGGAAAAGAGAGTGCACCTGTGTTTGCCCACACACTTGTGCACTATAATATCTCCTGCGCAGTTGGCTAATCTCTCTTGAGATTGGCCGCCGTGGCCGAAATCGATCTGGACGACCTTATCTTATTTTGCGGTAGATTATCTGATGAGTGGGTGGTACCTACCCAGACGAGCTTGCACAAAGCTCTATCACCAAGTAGATATGCTACATATTGTGTGCGAAAGTGAGTTTGTTTGTTACGAATTCGCTTCTTATCTATCAAACTGATCATAGTGAAATTTACGTACACGTCAATATTACAGTTCTCTGTGATTAGTTTATGTGAAAAACTCATTTCGTGTTTGGCATTTAAGGGAAACATCCTGAGGATACCTGTTTGTATCTTATGAACATATTTTTGTATAAACACGCATTGGATCAGCTTGGTAAACCCCATGCTTTCTCCTCAAAAGATGATACCTGATTCCAGGTATAGGCCATTTACTTATTTTTTTTGTTCACTTTACAAAATAAGCCCCAAGAAGGCCACGAATAACGGATAGTAGAAAATGTAAACGTCAATTTGACAATTCTACTATCCGTTAGCAAAACGAATCGTTTCTTGAACGTAGTGACCAGATGTCAATATGTCGTTGTACAAAAACATGAACCGGGTGTAATTATTTTCAACGTTGAAATTAAAAAAAAAGTAATAAATAAACTCACCGCGTTATTAAGTTCTAAATCACTCGAAAGTCTTGGGAGTTTTTAAAAGTTGTTTTTCCAAACTTAGATTTTCTGGCACACATTACAAGTCTATAAATCAAGTTTTAAATCTTGTAGCGGCACCAAGTAGCCGGCTAAGAATGTAACATTTGTTTTCTTTTAAGTTAGTACGCCCATTAATTGAGCCACTTTAACCGAAAGAAAATGCTATATTATTTAGTGTGTCTTCGTCTGGTACACAAGATTTTTTTTATGTGATATTTTTGACACATTTCTGATTTGAGGAAAAAGTATTCGTATTCTTTATTTATAATATACTAATTACTAGTAGGAAAATTCTAAGAATATATTAAGTACCTAAAATGTATAACGAAAATATCATAATTTATATTTGTGCTATTTTTTATTACTTTATTCATTGTTTTTTTTGCTAGTATTATAGCCATCAAAAGATTTTTAATATACCGAATTACTTGCCCAGACTGGCTTGCACAAGGCCAATTTTTGTTTAAAAGGGAGTAGGGAAAATCCTAAAAAACCACTAAAAGTCAATTTATACAATATATGACTTTCAAGAAAACAATAATACACAAAAAATAGTTGAGATTTGTAATAAAAATATATCAGTCTCGTTTATGAAAACGTTGACATAAATTTGTTATCATAATATTATCAGTCAAACTAAAATTAGCAACCAGTGAAACAATCTAAGATCACAAACATTTGCTATAAGGGTTCTCAACTCAGCCACGTTAAGTTGGCACAGTAAAGTGATGCAACAATATGAGCAGCACAACTTAAGTGCGCCCGCAGTAAAACTCCGCCGTAACTGTTTGTTTAGAGCATACAGTACGTTTCATATAGCCTGTGCCAGTTGCTGATCTAGACTAGATCGGCAACAGAGACAGCAAATGTAACAATTATATATATCGGAGATATATCTATGCAACAAATATCAATGTATATCAGCACTGTTATAACATTAGACTGATCATTATGAAAATTGCCATTGACATCGTTTAGATAATAATATAGGCATATAAATAACGAGATTATCGAAAAAAAATTAGTTACGGATGAGTCGTGGGGAACAATAACAGATAATGTTTACTATTAATAATAATACGAATTATTTTTAAAGAAAATAAAACACAGTTAAAAAAATGGTTGTCTGTAAAGTCGGTTTACGGACGATAGTTTAACGTCACAACTTCATAACAGATAGATGCGGTGCAAGCGTACAATCAGCGTAACGGGACAATGAGCGAAACGAGACAATAGGTCATCCTTTTTCGTGCATGCAGCCAGCGTTCATCGATTTATTAGAAGCAATTAAAAAACTACACCCAACAGCTAAAACATAAAATTGAACAGAGATTAAAGTACTTTCATCGATTAAACTCACATAAAAACATGTTTTTAGTTCTCTGTTATAATCTAATCTGTGCTCTCAATAAAGACAAAGTAAGTTTAGAGGCAAATGAAATGAACGATGCAGAATACCTGTCAAATACAACCCTAATGTTTATTTCAGGATCCCTAGGTCTCATATTTGTCCTAGGCTAACTTCTCTAAGTTTTATTTTCGGCGTTCGAGAATTATTCATGATATTGTTATTACATTTCAACTAAATTCATACTGCTATCAAAAGACATATTTATAATAAGAGAACTTGGCTTTTAAAGCTCTTTTGGATTGTCTGTTGAAAAGAGCATTTAAAAGAAAAGGTGAACGATTTGTATTATAAATGACATATCTGAAAGAACCAACAGGGAAACCATTAATTTATGAGTCATTTATCCAAATTACAATGTTTGCAATGATCATTTCGGTGTGATATTAGAGCAGTTGCTCTTACTGTGTAAGTTTTTTGTATGGTAAGTTTTAGTTTGACGTCATGGATGTTTTTATTTATAGGATATGATCATCGACAATTGCATTGTAAGAGATGTTAACCATCGTTTATAGCACCAATGCGCCTAATTTGGAACTAAGATGTTATGATAGGATGTCCCTTGTGCCTGTAATTACACTGGCTCACTCACCCTTCAAACCGGAACACAAAATAGCAAGTACTGCTGTTTTGCGGTAGAATATCTGATGAGTGGGTAGTACCTACCTAGACGAGCTTGCACAACGCCCTACCACTAACCTGTGATATTATGTCCACCCTGTAGTTAGAACACGTGAGTTCAAGCCTGCACGCCATTAAATTCTCATGCGAATAATTAGTTTTGATAATGATTTATCTATGCTCAGTAATTAAGGAAAACATCGTGAGAAAATCTTCATTTGTCGGATGAAAATCTATCACACAGATTATCTGACATCTAAATGTGACATATTAACACGCTTTTATTAGCTTGACCTGTATGTATGTATGTATGTAACGGAATCTTTCAACGCAATTTTCACCCACTTCAAGACGTTCGATTGATTTGAAAATTTGCATACGTATTGAAGACCGATGACAATACAAAAATTTAACAACTCAAATTAGAACAACTTGATGAAATAAGCTTTTTTTAAACACATCATTTCACAAATTGGATATTGGTTATATTATCATGTAATATTAAACCGACAACGTAATGTAAGAAAACATACAAACGTTTAAAAAATTCACACAACACTATAAAATTCAACTGGCACATGGTGAATATCTCATAAATAGAAATTTGAACAGTCCCAAACGCGTCCCCTACTCTCCATAACATCATAAAATCATCGGAATGCAAACAAACCCTTCGCCCACATCAAGTGAAGAAATAAAGCCAAGTATGGACAGACGGTAATAATGCTTTATAAACCATCAAAGGGCTTGCATAAACCATCTTCAAAGTTATTAACTTTAGATTGCAATAAACTAAAGTGCGGCATACTTTTATAGAGGAATTAGGGAACGCTACGGAGAGGGGAAGAACAAAGATATTTATTATACTAAAACAATAGAATTTGAACTTTATTGTTTAATTGAATAGGGTCGGAATTAATGGTAGGTAATAACGTTGCAGTGTTGTGTTTATGGCAAGGTTTAGTAGGGAAATATTCCTTTTTTACGATGTAAGAATGGCCAAGGCTTACGTATGAAGACGGTTATTAATGTTGTTTATTTAGCGAGTGATTAAGGGTTAGATCGGGTCGGTTTTAATGCTTTATTGACTGAGTTTAAAAGAATATATGGATTAAAATAACGGTGATATCATTATTTCATGCGAGAAGATCGAATTTTTATTTTTTACCATCCAATTTTATCCAATTTTTCTATGCGGGCCCCCGTCAGCTATTGCTCAATATCTTTACTGTGAAAAAGCAATATTTTGTATTTCTGAGTTGCTGTTAAAATTGCGAATCTTGTTCTCGTTCTTATTACTAATTCACCACAGTAATTGTATAAGGCGCAAGGTATATAATATGTTCAAGTTTTTATTGTATTGACAGGTTGAAATTTATTTATTACTGAGATATTTATATTACTTACAATATCAGTGTGTATAGGCAAGTTACTATAAATCTATTTTTTTTATTGTATAGGAAGGCGGACGAGCATATGGGCCACCTGATGGTAAGTGGTCAGTGGTCACTAACGCCCATAGACAATGGCATTGTAAGAAACGTTAACCATCGCTTACATCGCCAATGCGCCACCAACCTTAGGAACTAAGTTGTTATGTCCCTTGTGCCTGTAATTACACTGGCTCACTCAACCTTCATGAGATGTCAACTAACATCACATGGTGGTCGCACCATGTGATGTTAGTTGACATCTCATAGCTACTAATAAATATCTAGGTTTCGAATATTTTTTAAGCAATATTAAGAAAAAAAAGGCAAATTACAATGTTATGAGTATCACAATTTGTCAAATTCTTTATTTATTTTTTCAAATATACATAACATTAGAAAATACATGAAAAGTAACAGACAATTATTTTTTGTTATTTCATTTTTAATGATTCCGTTACGGATTCGGCTCAAAGCCCTTTCTTGTAGAATAAACATAACATATAAAATCACTGCGTAATTCCAAGTTCACGATAAATTTTAATATTATTATGTTCTGTTTATATTACACGCAGTTTGTTTGTGTTATTATAAAATATTTTTTTGAATATGTTTTGGTATAAAATTATAATATCATTAAAACTTCATTCTCGCAAATATAGCAAACTGATTCTCAATAAAATATGAACAGGTAACTAGTAATAGACGGTTACTCTAACATGAGCGAATCCAATAGATGTTCGTAACAGTATAACAGACACGCGACCCTGAAATAGATAATATCCAAAAGAATTCACATCTTCGTTTCTAACAAAATCTAAAAAGCTAAACGACAGTAACTCAACCACACTCCAACGTCGCATTACGAACACGTCCCGACTCGTATTAGGAAGGAAATAAATAGACGCTTTCAAAATAAAGTCGCCTGTTCGTATTGTTGCTCATACATAACACTTATTGGATGTGTCGGGACTTTTAGAAAGATGATACTGCAAGATATTTTTGTATAGCTTTCAACGCGTTTTCGCGTTCCTCTTGACATGTTCTGTAAACTTATAACGGTAATGTAACTCGTAAATGTATCCTATTCGGCGTCTTGCGTAATGTCTTTGAAGGTTAAGAGATACGCGGCGGAATTCCTTTACGTAATTTCAAGTGAATTTAAATTGCGAAACGAACTAATTGCATTGCAATTGCAGATTATTCTGCAATTAAATATTATATTTGATTGCAGATTATATTGCACACTACAAATTAACTAATTCACTAAATATTAATATAAATAAATCTCTTTTATACTTATTACAGTTACAGTTTCCATATTATTATATGTATTCAATTGGAATAATACAAAGTTTGAATATTTCATACTTGTTAACTTTGTGATTTAAATTTTTGTATGAAAATATGTTTCAAAATACAAATAACACTTTATTCGAGTAGGCTTTACAGGCGTTATTAAATCGTCACATTATCACTTACTGATAAAGCCTTTTCACGTAAACGTACTCGTACTACACGATCCGAATATAAATTCTCCGGAAAGAATTACTGCAATATTAAGCGTTATACTTATAAACGACGAGCCCGTTGGCGTGGTTGGTAAGACACTTGCTTTTCACGCCGCAGGTCGTGGGTTCGATTCCCACCCAGGACAGACATTTGTGTGCATGAACATGTCTGTTTGTCCTGAGTCTGGGTGTAATTATCTATATAAGTATGTATTTACGAAAGAAAAAGTAGTGTATGTAGTATATCAGTCGTCTGGTTTCCATAGTACAAGCTCTGCTTAGTTTGGGATCAGATGGCCGTGTGTGAATAATGTCCCAAGATATTATTATTATATATTATTATTATTATACTTATAAAGTAACACGAAAGAAATCTTTATAAGCCGTAGATATAAACTATTTTGTTTAATAAATAATCTAAAATTATATTAATCTCTCACCATTCAATTAATTGTAGCTCAATACTCGAGTCCAGTTCGCTGCATTTCGCATCCAGTCAGCTACGTCACTATCTTTAATTCATCGGCCCAGTTGGCTGGACTCTACTTTGTTTTTGTCCATCCGTAGTCTTCACTCAAGGATTCGTCTAGTCCATTCGACATATTTGACAAACGTGTATTCAGAAGACATTAAAACTGTGAAATTACCAAGTTCAGTGTTATGCGTCATTAAACTTATGCATAACATGTTCTCAATAAGTCTCCATACGATTTGAATCTACGACTCGATAAAAGTGACAGCATGTAAATATCCTAGTGCTTAGGCCTCAAAATGAGAGGAGAGTTTGTGGCATCTTCAATATAAAAAAATATACACACTCACACAAACAACATCAAATGTTTATATGTATGCAGGATATATCATTTTATTAATAGATAACAATGTGCGTGTGTGAATTTATCTAAAAAATACTTCTATAATCCACATAAACAAACCTCGAAAGCTAAACATATGAAGTACGAAATAGTCCTTTAAAAACATTTTATTCTATTCGTGAATAACTAAGAAAACACCATTTTAACCCTTTAATGCCTCACATATAAGTAGTATTTTAACTGCAGACAAAGTTTATTCTCACAAAGCTATGTTAATATCAACCGCTCCGACCCCACGGACCTCGGGCCGGGTCGAGTGTTAGTTACTTGCAACGCTTCCACGAAAGTTTTAAATTTGGTTCTGTATGAGAATTGAACTTTGGCTTTACAGTCAATTAGATTTCATCATAACTATGATTTTGAACGTTGTTGCTTTTGAGCATTTCTATTTCTCCTTAATATTACAAAACTTTTTATTCACTAAGTTCAATATCAAATCAGAGGAGATTGGCGCCTAAAAAAGGTAAATCCTGTACATCAACATCAGGTCACCAGGCCTTCAAACCTCAATTATTAATATAACACTTTACTTGGTGGTAGAGCTTTGTGCAAGCACCCAGTCATCAGATATTCTGCCGCAAAACAGCAGTACTTTGTATTGTTGCGTTCCGGTTTGAAAGGTGAGTGAGCCAGTGTAATTACAGGCACAAGAGACATAACATCCTAGTTCCCAAGGTTGGTGGCGCATTGGCGATGTAAGCTATCGTTAACATTTCTTACAATACCATTGTCTATTGCCGTAGGTGACCACTTACCATCAGGTGGCCCATATGCTCGTCCGTCTTCCGATACAATAAAAGAAAACACTTATTGTACATCATTAATATGTTATAATAAGATACACTTAAATAATCATGAACAACAACCCTCATAATTAAACGTGTGTGTGCTCATTATAAAAGTATGTGTGTTGTGTGTTCGTGAGTGTTCGTGCTTGCACGTGTAGCTATAAATAGCTATTAGTTTGAAATATCTACATAATTATGTAACTGAAGATTATTATAATGGTTTTATTAATGATTTCGACCACTGTGGGACTACTCTCTAAGGAGACTAGCCAACAGTGCGGGACATGAGACCGCAAATCTGACACGACAGGCCAGTATTCAAGCGCAAGACCGAGCAGGCTGCACATTTACAGATATATAATTATACGTGTTCTTTGAGTTGGTAATTGAATTTAAAAGCACACTAAGCCTTTGTTCATTTAAGACTGATATACTTTTAGGTACTGAATCCGACTTCTGTTCGAATTCTCAGTGTGTTATATTATACAATGTGGTGTTATTATTTATTTTGCAAGCGTGAATGTAAACTTTATATTCTCAATATATATATTGATATATAGAACAACACTGTTTGATGCAAAAGTGAGTAGCTCAGTGAACAACTGTAGGAGCAAATACAATATTTTTTTACTAGTCAAAACTCAGTTGGTGAAATTCCGTACAAAATGTGCTTCCTACGTAGGTTTCCTAACAGTATTTTCCAGTTAACTAGTTACCACCCTTGCCTTCGTCCGCGTCTGAGGAGGAGGGATAGATGTAATAAGTTTAAAACTTATAAATTAATAAATATGTATTAATATTATTCTAAGTATTGGTGGCAGTTTTATTGATAAATATATAAAAATATTAACAAACAGTTCCAGTTATTTCTAAAGGATCTGTAAACACAAAGATTCCGTAGAAACGTCGGCAGGGTTCAGCGTATTTGGAACATATGTATATAAATAGAGTATAGAATTATGAATGAGTTTTAGTATATTAAATTTTACGTATTTCGTTCATTGATAAGCTTTACATAACACTAGTATTAGTCCACAGTTTTGCTCGGTGTTTTACTTTATGAGTTTTCGTGTTGCCAAGACGTGTTTAAATCATTTCATTATGTTAAAATAGCTATACATGAAATTATAACAAACAAACAAACTTACTGTCACATTTGTAATATTCTGTTCTGTATCGGATATTTTTAATTATTCAGTGAAGCAACCACTATTGCTTGGAGGACTGAGACTCGTATGGTCCAGTTTCCCAGAAATTTTCAATTAATCTTTCCACAGAGTTTAATACACTATTCTGACCATATTTTTTATAAAATTTTCGGACTGTGGTAGCCAAACTTTCACTATTTTTTAAATATTGTGCAACAATGAAAACACGTTGTGTCGCTTCATTTTTACTTACCCTAAATCCTCAGCTCAAATTATTATTTTTTAAGTCTCCCACAGTGACGGAAAAAGTGTGCAAACACAAGTGCACTCTCTTTTCCTAGCTCTAATAATCCGATGGGACGGAAGTCCGATACGACCGAAAAGAGTTCAGGCGCAGGACCATCGGCTTAAAGCGCTTTCCGAGGCACGGGAGTGAACACACTTCCAACTTCCAGACTGCAGGCTGCTACTGAGAACTTTCTGACAGAAAAAACAAATAGCATAGCAGGGGAACATTCATAAGGCTGGTAATGTACTGGACTGTATTGTTATTTGGTTAAAATCAATAATGCGTTCTATGCAATTGATCTTACGCTTTTCGTTTACTTTAAGATCAAAGTTCTAGATAACGACAACGTCTTAATACTCACGATAACATAATTCCCTACCCCCGTATATCGTACATCATATATTTTATCAACGGATACATGTAAGCGGTATGTTTTATTATCGTACGCTGAGATGGGCGAAAGCTCTTACGTATCGCCCGATATCTCTCCAATAATTCACAATCGCGTCTTCCTTACACAACAATCCCATCTATTGAAGGCATCGGTGTTATTGTAAGGTATGTTTTTGGGAGTACATTAAAAGAACTATTTTTTTTTATTAAGTCTTTTAATGCACACAATTTACAAACATATAATGGCACAAGTATGCAAGACCACTATGAAAGGAAATATTTTTTAATTTTTTTAGCCAGTAACATTAATCTTAGTGTCAATCAATTTATAATTAAAATTAATTAAGTATATTATATTTATTTATTTTATTCTATCTAAGAATTATCGTAAATTAAACGCACAAAAATTAAATTAGGTTTATTTTTAACACAGTGACACGAGCATAGTTAAAAATTAGATGTATTAATAAATAATTATGTACAGCATTTTTGGTTTGCATAATTTGATTTAATGTTAGAATTTATCAAAAATGAGATCAGTAACATCTTTACTTTTCTAGAATCAGTTAGTAGGTCATCGACAAGCGAATTAGTTAACGTCTTTCTTTCTTTCTTCACTGATGTCTTATGCGGTATGGTGATGAATTTCATCCAACACAGATTTTTAGATGTATTTCTTCACCACTGAGCAGGAAATGAATTATAAATACAAATAAACACATGTAAACTCAGTGGCGATTCTCGGGTTCGAATCTACGACTTCGGTTCTGTTTTCTAGCTACTAAACCATCTCTACTCTTTCCTCAATACAAGTACTACAAATAAATTTTAACGCAAAAGAAATAGGATTACGAAGTTTTATCTTAAAATTCCAATTCCAATGTTTAAATTTTGTATTTCGAATAAAATATTTATATCTTACATTTGAACTGGATATTTCTCGCAATACCAGACAGATCCCTTGAACCGCTACACGTGTACATATATCACATTGTCTAGGTACGATGTTTATTGCTTCTATATTTCAGCGAAGGCACCCGCGTCGATTTTATACGCCAGCCCGGGACCCTGACTGCGCCTGAGATTGATGTATTGGAGTCCAGGTAGTTCCATTCGACGATAGCTTTAGAGACTAATGAATATACACTTTTAATATTTCGTTAGAAAGTTACTTTAAATATTGTTGCAAGTAGTTTTTACATTATTTTTCAATTTTTATTTTTTTATAAATAGATTGGTGGGATGTTATAACATGTATCATTACACTGACTCACTCATCCTTATACTAATCCATCCTCACCACCTTCTTTCTGGAAGTCCACAACAGTGAGTTTCCTAAAGCATTTCTTGCCTCGTACAATCACTCTGTGGAACCAGCTTTCGCCGGCGACTTTTCCGAACCGACACGAAATAAAAACCTTCAAGAAGAGAGCGTACTCTGTCCTCAAAGGCCGGAAATGCACCTGCAAGTCTTTAGATGATGCAGATGTCCATGGGCGGTGGTAGTCTCTCTCCATCAGGTGAGCCTCCTGCTCGTTTGCCACCTCTTACATAAAAAAACGAAGTTTTGCTATTTAGTAGAAGAATATCTGATGAGTGAGTGGTAGTTACCCGGGCTTGCGCAATGCCCTACCATCATGTGAGATAAGCATTAAGTCAGAAAATAATTTAATTTTTGACTTTTATATTGTTATAAACCGAAATAAATATTATGAGTTTAGGTATGCAGATACCTAAACGTGTCTCTTTCATTATGGTCTCATGTCGTAAATCTAAATATAAAGAAAGCATCTACAATCAGTACACGTGATGACACTAAAACTTTATGTCAAAAACGTTGCACACGGAAACGTGGCGCTCAAATACGATCTTTAAATTCTATTGGCCCGAAGACGTTTCACTTCTAAAATCAAATAGAAGTTTGATTAACTTAATACCATGCGAATACGTTTCCTGGTCGTTGATCGAATACGCGACCGATAAATTCAATAACAATTCATCTTTCTTTTTATAATTTTAGTATTTTTAATACTACACACACACTCACACACACACACACACACACACTGTGGTAATCTTCAAAAATGTCCGGCACCTTAGGATCGGATTATGTGAGATTCTCACCCACTAAAATCACTCTGATAGCCGTCTTCTGCACGGATTGGAAAGGCTGCGAGATCGTATTCCGCTCGTAGCTCAGCGAAGCTATTCTCAGCCTTCGCCTAGAAGGTGATATCAGCCCTTCGCAATCTTCCTTAGTGCATGTGACCTCCAAAGACCATTCCAGCTGCCATCCTCCTCCGTGCGAAATACCTATTTAAGTGAAGTTTAGTTTACAACGAATTGTAATCACTATCAATTTCCTTTCCGATCCTTTCTAAAGACGACGTATTTTTTTGTACACGTGACCAGTCAGCAATGGATACGTCGATAATGTAGGAAATGGGCCACAATAATATGTCCATTCGTCTCATATAACAGCTTAAAGGGCTTACATAGATACTTTAACCCTTGAAAGGAGAGATTGCGTACGTGACTAACGTGTCTACTGGTCAAGGAGCTACGAAACTGAAAATTGTTCGTATTTTTTCATACCATAGGTAGGCGAACGAGCATATGGGCCACCTGATAGTAAGTGGTCAACAACGCTCATAGATATTGACATTGTAACAGATGTTAACCATCGCTTACATCACCAATGCGCCACCAACCTTGGGAACTAAGATGTTGCGTCCCTTGTGCCTGTAATTACACTGGCTCACTCACCCTTCAAACCGGAACACAACAATACAAAGTACTGCTGTTTTGCGGTAGAATATCTGATGAGTGGGTGGTACCTACCCAGACGAGCTTGCACAAAGCTCTTCCACAAAGTGAATTTATTTGTCGTATGTATGTATTGTACTCATAAATTTTGAGAAACATTTTTATCATGATATCAAAAAAGATTTTAAAAGAACATTATATAAATTAAAATAATATAAATTTATTACAAAGACATTTGGTCTTCAATATAGAATAAGCACTCTATTTATTTTCCTAGCTCGCTGTTAATGCATTAGCTCCAGTTTTACGAGTCGCAGAGACTAGGTGACCAATGGACTTATCCATTGGAAAAATAAATCATTGCTTAAAGAGCGTCCCAAGTAATATTATAAATGTGAAAGTTGGTTTCTTTGTTACGCTTTCAAGTATATAACTCGATCGGTCATCATCATATATATATAAAGAAGAAAAAAATGGTTGTAAAGTCGGTTTACAGACGATAATTTTACGTAATAACGTCATAAGAAAACATTGATGAATACTCAGAC
Organism: Nymphalis c-album; assembly: GCA_963151315.1. Taxonomy (NCBI): domain Eukaryota; kingdom Metazoa; phylum Arthropoda; class Insecta; order Lepidoptera; family Nymphalidae; genus Nymphalis; species Nymphalis c-album. Next base: position 10,402,422 of record OY720604.1, read on the forward strand.
GCATCGGCCCATGGAGTAGAAGAGAGATAGATGCGTCACAAGCCGAACGCCTAGGCCGATCGTTCCTCTCTATCGCTTGCTCGCGCTCTCGCTTGCACGCTCGGCTCAGCGAAACGTGACAATGAGTCATGCTTTTTCATGCGCGCGTTCATCAATTTATAAGACGTTATCGCGTCTAAAACACGTACACACATATATTAAAAGTTACACTAAGTGCTATCATTAAGTAAAGGCTACAAATATAATAAGTCATAAATTTTAAACAACACTAACTAAATCAATAGGAATCGAACTTCGACTTAGCTTGTTACAAAACGATCCCAAATCTTCTATTGAAAGTAACTGACATTATCCATAGTCACTACTTCGCTTTGCCCATTAGTGAATAGTTTGCTTTCATTGTCAAAATAGTTATGATATATTACGACTTTGTATTCTGATCACAATACAAAACTATTTAAAATATTTGTTATTGCATACAAATCAAAAGACACTTTGACTTTACCTAATAAATATATACTTTTAGTTAGAAATACTATTTTTCCAATTGTATATTAGGTACGAGGACTGAAAATGGGCCACCTGATGGTAAGTATGCCCCTATAGTAACTGGCCTTGTAAGATATATTAATCTATCGTCTATGCGCTACCAATCAAGCTTACTCACCCTTCCAACCGAAACACAACAATACTAAGCAATGCTGTTTAATGATAGAATAAATTATGAGTCGCACGGCTGGGCTTGCAGAAATCACCATACGCGATCGGTTGATTTGCTTATTATATATATATATATATATATATTATATATATATATATATAATACTTATTATAATATATATATATATATATATATATATATATATATATTAAAATAAAATTAAAAAAGTTACTGCATAAATCATGATAGTGGAATGGTAGCGATCAAAAGTCCTGGCAGAAAGATGGCTTTCTTTTACCAAAAATATAAATAAATAACACATAAAACAACAAATAAGTTTCAATTTCAAGTTAATGTTAAATATTGATTCATTGTTTTCTTCTTGTTCTTTCTTTATTTACGTACTTATAATCTTTACACGGAAACAATAAAAGCTCATTGATACTAATCGTTTTCATTTTCTCACATAACGATTTATTTGTTGTGAAACAGAGAATGTTTTACAAACAAATACAGCCAGTATTTGTTTGTAAAACATACCAGCCAGTACAGTTTCTATCAAGAAAATTGACAATATTTTTCTTTAAATAATTAGGTATTTTCAAGTTTACAGTAACAATAAAATATTTGATAAAATATATCTTCAAATATAATATTTAACACAATGTTATTTTCCCTAAGAAAACTTTACTCGAAATCACTTTGAAAGTTTTAGTTGGTAATGTTTGTATTTGGTATGTTTATAAAGAAAATAGCGGTTTATTTCTTATACATTATATTTTATATACATACAGTGTGAATACATTTTATATAAATAACTTTATGTCTATTTATTAATTTAACTATCTTAACACAAAAATAATTTATATTGATACCTTTCGTATACGTATTCCCAAAGATCAAATCACAATACCCATGCTGAAATCCAACCAATTATGGTCATTCAAACTCTTTCATGTGTTTCATTATAAATAATTATGACATTTGTGGTGAAGAAAATCACAACACGGGAAAGGTGAGCAGAGATTTGACTTTTCTCTTTAATCAAACTAAATATATTTAATAAACTATACAAGTACATAGACAAAGAATTTTGAGAGCTTATTTTACAGGATTACATAGTTTAAAATTACTAACGAATATTTTTTAAATGTAATGTCGACTAATATTAAATTATTTTGCAAAATTTACATCGTACCCTTAACTTAATTAACCAATATACCGAATAGTTAGGTTTTTTTATTTTTTATATCTGCTGGGAAGGCAAATGACTACTCCACCTGATGGTAAGTGGTAATTGAGTCCAAACGGCCTGTAAAGTCGGGAAGAGTGTTCTGCACTAGCCACCAATGAGACGCTCTTTGCGAGTTTTTTTTCTCATACAACTACCAGCGAAGTGGACCGATGACCTGAAGAAGGTGGTGGAACCCGACTGGATGCGGAACGCGTAGAACTGGGAACAATGGCGCTCCTTCATAGAGGCCTATTTCCAGCAAATCGTCGTAAATTATGAATGATCCATGATCTTCCACATAGTACTAGTATTATCTAATTTAAATTAAATTATGTATGAATAATTAATTAGTTTGGAGTCTTAAATTATTATATATTTTCAAAATATGTTATAGAATCATAATTTATTGATTGATACACATAACTGACAAACAACCATCTTAAACGCACACCATTCACAGATGTTTTAAAACGTATTAATTACCCAAAACATTGGTGGACTTTTAAAAACCTGAAACCGTATAAAAATAAATTTGAAGACTTACAAAGTATAACAAATAACTTTTTAACGAGTTTAATATTTGTTTACTTATTATTATTTTTCGTTTATTCTTAAATAGACTATTTTTATACAAAGCGGTATATTGGTGACCATTGCTAAATGTTTTATAATGTTTGATGATTAAGTACAATTGAGATTAATTAAGCAATTGAATTGGGACTGTAATAACTTACACCACACGTCCCGAACTCCTGTTCCATCGTGTTATCGCGACCTCCGAGACGTTGCGAGCCCAAACCGCTTATTTCTACTTAAAACTTATGACGCTATAACATTTTGACTATGTTGTATGAGTGTGGAGCGCTAAAGTACTGCAAGTTTATACACGAAAATTGTGTAAATTAAATGAAATAATTATTCACAGCAAAAGGATATTCGGGAGAAATTATTTTAAGCGAAATCGTAGTTGAACTTTTAAACGAGAATTAACGTTTTGATTAAATAGGTGCAGAAACGTTTCGCTGGATTGAACGCGTGGGTTCAAAGGTAATGAAGTCAAAACAGCGAAAACATGACTTTCAAGTATTATAAATAACTCGCCAAACTTCATTCTTAATCTTTTCAAATCTTAATTTTTGTTTACAATAATCATGTTTTTTTTTTTTTGGAAGGAATTCCATAATAAATACTTAAACAAAGTGTAACATTTTGAAACGTTACATATAACGTTACAAAGTGTCTTCTTATTTATTTTAAAATTTAATACCTATATAGAGAAAACCTATGAAAGATTCAAGCCAAGCATTAGAGCTTCCGATCAGCCAAGACGTTTAATTTGTACTCAAGTATTCACTATTAATCTTGATCACTATTTCAACAAAATGCTCCGGAAAAGTTGTGGATTATCAACTGCTGTGAGATTTTCTACTTATGTTATATAGAAATTAGAATACACAGTTAACATTCAATAAATTTGTCAAGGTTATTAAAAAAAAATAATAATAATTAAGATATAAGGCTATCTTAATAGTTTTTATTATTATCATCATGTTACAAAAACCATAAATATAAAAAAAAAATCCATCATCAAGGGTTCCGAACCAGAATATGTTTCTAGTTAATATATTTTATCAGAATTTAAACTACCACTACTGGGCCGTCTACGTGAGCTGGTTGGTGCTTTTGAAGGTAGGTGTTTACGCTAAGGTTAATTCCCTATAGTAATTTACAACTACAGATACAAAAGTGTCTTTTGAAATTAATATTTAATAAAATTGACATTATATCAATCAAATATTTTTTTCGTAATTGCTAAATGTACAATTTAATAACAATATTTCAAACAATCGAATGCCTTATATAATTATAATGAATCTTTTTATTAGTGACTTCAATTCGTGAAGGACAGAATTTGTTATTGTAATTACATGTTATAGAATAGTTAAATTAAATCAATTAGCATTGTAAATTGACATGAAAATCGGATACGTGGATAATAATGTATTGTTAAGCTACCCTTGCTATGGCACTATTCATTAAAAATTAATATGCTTTTAACTAACAACAGTTTATTAGTAAAGTATATTTAATATATAATAGCTGTTCAACATTGATTCCCGTTGACTGTTGTAGATATTTTAATGTAAGAAATTATATACTTATTTCTGTAAGTACAATGCAGAAGATTATGACAGCGTCTTAAGTAGAAGTACCTTTCTTTTCATGACGTATTGTCTGTCCAATACGAATATAATAATATCTTGGGACATTATTCACACATCTGATCCCATCTGATCCCAAACTAAGCAGAGCTCGTACTTTGGAAACCAGACAACTGATATACATACATATACTATTTTTTTTGTAAATACATACTTATATAGAGAAATTACACCCAGACTCAGGTAACGTAACGAATGTGACTAAAAATTAAATTAACTACAAAAAAAAACAATCAACGGTATTTTTTTATTTCATAGGTAGGCGGACGAGCATATGGGCCACCTGATGGTAAGTGGTCACCAACGCCCATAGACAATGGCATTGTAAGAGATGTTTACCATCGCTTACATCGCCAATGCGCCACTAACCTTGGGAACTAAGATTTTATGTTCCTTTTACCTGTTATTACGCTGGCACACTCACCCTTCAAACCGGAACACAACAATACCAAGTACTGCTGTTTTGCGGTAGAATATCTGATGAGTGGGTGGTACCTACCCAGACGAGCTTGCACAAAGCTTTACCACCGATTAATAATAGTTTTATATCAAAGGTATAAAAATATATACTTTATGTAAACTAATAATCAAGTTATATTATAGCTGTGTCCTAGTTGTGATGACTTAACAAACAGACAGTTTTTTTGGTATTTACATTATTATCTGAATTATCTAATGTTTGGTGTTCGTTCATAATGATACCTACATTAAACTTAAGAAACATTACTTGTTCAATAAAACTGGCAGACAGACTTATATATTAGTAAAGCTAAGACATAAATTTGAATGAAGTTATAACATAGACGATCTAAGGTTCATTATATTCCTAGTAGTTTTGCATCAGACTAAAACTTATAAAATCATTCAAAAGCCGCGAATAGAATTCAAAGTTTAAAGGTTAAGGTACCACATATAGGCTAAACTATTTTCTATCTGTATTTAACAGACGGTCGCATTTGTTAAGTATCTTATAAGCTGTCATTGTATGAATAACAATATTTTAATTTATGTTAAATCTTAGTAAAATAATGATTTACAAATTATTTCCAACAATTCATTACTTAGAGTGGACTTTTCTTTTTATTTAAAATGCAGTTTCTCCGGTTGAGCTGGAAAATTTACAGTTGGAAAGAAAATCTTCCGTAATCTAGTGTTAACAGTACAAATGTTGTGACTAAAATAAGGGATAAAAAATTATATGGTTAATAGATTATATCGTTAATAAAAATAAACAATCAATAAAGTAAGTATAGAATAAATCGAATTTTATTAGAATGTTTTTTTTTAATCATATTCTATGTCTTAAAGCATTTACTGCGATTCATTGATACTTTGTAAACGTGTAATTTTCTTAAATCGTACTATTATATAATTAATTATTAAAGTACAAGGATCATACGTGAATTATAAATAATAAACGTAAAATTTAAAGAGGCAAGGCGAGCGGAGTTATTATTGTTAGTAATTTATTTTGAACATACTCCTTAATTAAATGCCATTTTAGGACAGAATGTTTACCAATTATTGATCAATTGGTCAAACTGCCAGTCTCTTTTATTCCTTTTCATTTTTAGATAGTACTATAATTGTAGCCCAGGTATAACATCAGGAAATTGAGAAGTCATTATTTATTATTGAAAAGTTTTTCAGATTAGCCTCGGGATAACAGCCTCGCTTTTTAGTGACAGTCATTAACATATAGAAAAGTGACATATTTCAGGGTCTCTTCATACCAAGACTCAATCGAATCTCACAAAACACACACGCTCACATTTTTTTTTATTGCATAGGAAAGCGGACGAGCATATGCGCCACCTAATGGTAAGTGGTCATAAGATCTTGTGCCTGTAATTACACTGGCTCACTCATCCTCCAAACCGGAACACAACAATAGCAAGTACTACTGTTTTGCGATAGAATATCTGACGAGTGGGTGGTAACTACCCAGACGAGCTTGCACAAAGCCCTACCACCAAGCATTTAAATATTAAAGAGAAATTGTTTTATTAGTATGGTAAAAAAAATATTCAGAAATGTATTAGGGGAGTTTTCTTTTTTTTGAGTAGGCAACCCTGACGTCATCTTAGAGACTCGTAATGGACATTACAAAATCGTTCTTTCAATTTTAATTTCTAATGCTTAGAAGGACGTGATGTGAACCGAGGTACAGTCACGTACGATATTACTAGCGTGATTCATCCCTGCCCTAATTTCCAGAATGTACGTAGACGCACATAAATTTATCTTAAAAATTATTTTCACCTGAATTAGTACTTTATACGATTCACTCAAGGATTAGAATTGAATGGATTGGATTAATAACTGTTCTTGTGGGATAGCTGTAATAAAGTCGTTATACCATTTGAATTGTTATGTTTAATATGTCGTTTGCTGTTTTTATTGTTACTCGTATAAGTTTATACGTGAAGGAAAGTTATTATAATCAAAATTTGAATTAACATTAGTCACACTTTGAACATTAAATTGTTGATGAAACATAATTATACCTATAGACTCAAATCTGTAACTAAAAAGTGACTATTAATATACTGATTTTGTTTTTTTATTGGCTGAGGTATGAATATTTTTATGTACGATATTTTCATTAGTCGCCAACTCAGAAGATTCCTTCACAAAGATACCTGTTTGCTCTAAATGAAACTAAATATAAGAAATGTGCAATTTTGTGAACGTTTTCAACTTTTCTCTTATCCTAGTTTAATCAGGAATCGAAGACAGCGCCATGTTTGGTACAGTCACGTACAATATTGCTTCTGCGAGCTCGTCCGATCTACCTGCCACTGTCGGCAGGAATTAAAAAGCGCTTACAAATATCAAAAATTATTTTTCACTTTTGTATTCGAATGTACGTGAACTGAATAAACATTAACATAAGTTTCAGTTTTTAGTTAGACACATAAATTACATACATATATATTTTTTGTCTACATTTATACTTATTTAAAATAATTCATTAAGCATTTGATTTTGGATAGTAACGCCTTTACTTCTGTCTTCTTCTTTCAAATGTCAAATCAATAATGACAGAAAAAGAAGAATCAGCGTTTGCCTAACCTCTAAACGTTTATAAGAGTGCCTGTTATTATGTAAAGTGTTTTAGAAAAGTTAGTATAAAAAGGAACATCATTTATATTTCACTTAATTTATTCATTCATCAAATTCCATTTAAAATAATATAATCACAGAAACAATTATTTTCTTCGCAATAAATTATAATTCAAATATCCAGCCCCTGTTATAAAAATATAGCTTATACGTTGCTCAATGAATTAATTTAATAAAACATGAAGTCAATTGACTTATCGCTGTTTGTTAACCAAGCCAAGGCTTACTTAACCCATAAGAGAAATGAATAAAAGTAAAACATAAAGAAAAAATCTTTAAAAAGGTTTAAGGACGAGTCGGTTGGCGTGGTTAGTAAGACACTTGCCTTATACGCCGCATGGTTCGATTCCCACCCAGGACGGACATTTGTGTGCATGAACATGTTTGTTTGTCCTGTGTCTGGGTGTAATTATCTATATAAGTATGTAATTACAAAAAAAGTAGTATAATATGTAGTATATCAGTTGTCTGGTTTCCATAGTATAAGCTCTGCTTAGTTTATCATCAGATGGCCGTGTGTTTATTTATTATTATTTGTCCATGTATGTGTGTGTGTGTGTCAAAATCAAAAATAAATTGTATAATTAGTAAGTATTGTATTTTTTTATGTATTTTTTAATTGTCATTTTATAAGATAAATGCCAAGAAACATAATGCCAAGAAAAATCAGCTGAAGTACAGTTGTAACCATAGTAGTGGTTTGTTGTGCAGAATAACATGACTTACTTAAAAATATATTTATCATGGCCTTTAAACCTATTAATTGGTGAATGTAAAATAATATATACCTCGTTTATTAAATAATCGAATACCTTGCCCTAATTTGTTAATATTATCTCAGTAAAGTTGGAAATCTGGTGTTCATTTTAGAGCTAATCTGCATTTTACTATGTTCTATTTATAACAAACAATTAAAATTTTACTTATCTATACCAATTTATCTGTAAATATTTCCATACATTTTAAGCAGTTTCAATTAATTTAAAACAAACGAACCCAAACAAGCGTATCGGATTCGTAACCTCATCATGTTCGAACGTGATACTTTAGCTCAATTTCAACCTAGTTCTGATTCAAACAATTAATTCTGAAACCTAGTCAAAACTTTTGCTAATTAATTGAGGGAGCTTTATCTTCTGCCTCGTTATAAGTTCTTCAAATCGTAGCCGGCAAACTTAACAGCTTAGTAATTTTTACATGTAATGAATACGACACGATATATCGTACACTGTCTCGTGATGTAGATGTTTTGGTTGGTATGGTACTGTCGATTAAGTAAACAAATAATTATTTATGAGTTATTTAAAGAACAACATTGTAAATACAGTGACTCAACAATGTCTGCAGCGAAGGAATTATAAATAAAGCTTTATGTACAAATAGCAATCAGACGTCATCTCAAGAAAATTATAAAATGAATTGAAAAAGACAAATGACATATTTTGTTGTTAATACATTTTTTGGATTTTCTAAGCGAAGAAATTATATTATGAGCAAATTTAAAAGAGATTATTATTTCAAGGTTTCTGTGCGCTTTCGCTAGTATTGAATAGTCATCCGATCTCAAAATAAGTTGTAAGCACTGGCTTTGTTTAATTTATCTCAGTACACTTATCGATGTTAATAATATTTTTTACTTATTGCTGCTTAAGATGTTATAACCCACATGGTGACGGGAATTCAACACAGCTGTTAATATTACCTACAACTTATGTAACGTGGTTTACGTAGCATTTTTGGTACCATGACCATATTTGGTAGATACTATGACCATTTTTGGCACCATGGACATTTTTGGTACCATGACCATTTTTGGTACCATGACCATTTAACTTCCATTATAATATAAATCGTAGAATAATCGCAATCAATCTCAATCATGATCAAACGAGACTATCAAATATTGTTTTTTTATTGTAAAGGAAGGCGGACGAGTATGTGGTCCACCTGATGGTAAGTGGTCACCAACACCCATAGACATTGGCGTTGTAAGAATAAATAATTTATAAATAGAACAAAAATAACTTCGTATATATAAAGTACGCTAAGTCTTTGCAGTAATCAATTAAATCGTTGACAATAAACAGACGCGTAAAATAATACACTGTAATGGATACAATATCTTTACTTATAATGTGGCAGTATTTACACTTCTTAAAGAGGGCTATTTGATATCATCATTAAAATATAAAACATGTTTAACTTTATATTCAAATATGTACATTAGACTGTTATATATTATACATAATTGTAATATATAAACGCAAAAATTATCAGACAATAAAAAATTGACATTGAATATAAAATATAATAGTAATATTTTCTGTTTTTTTGGTTAAATCAAGTATATAATTGATTTTAGTTAAAAAATAAACAACTGACTTTGTGTATGTGTGTGTGTGTGTTTGTGTCTTTTTAAGAACGTTCCATTAAATAAACGTAACTTAAATTAAACCTTGAAATTGTAACAAGTTAACGAATACTATATTACTTAATCTTTTTTAAATGTTGGTCATAAATGCAGATAATATATTTAAAATTAAAAACTAAGTAATGGTTTGTAAATGTCCCACGACTGGGCTAGGACTCTTCTAGTTTTGAGTTTTGGAGCTTATTCCACTACGCTACTCCGATGCAGGCGATTTTTCTACAGACACATGCAGGTTTCTTCACAAAAAGCAAATGAAAATTCAGTTGTGTTTGCCTGGGTGACTATCCGTAATCTTCAGTTAAGAATCACGTCTGCTAGCCATAGTCCATTTTGGCTCACATATATATTAATAGTATTATTATATTAATATAAATTAATCTATTTCATATTTATCAATTTCATTTGGAAACATTAGCAAAATGTTATCATATTCACTTGGCGAACAGAGAGGTGTATCAACTTGCTGAACTTCAGATAATTTGGAAAAGTCCACATCATACAGCATTTTGTCCAAATTATAACCAACCATTGGAACAAACCTGTGACCCCAAAGAATATCGTATTCAGTAAAACTCGACCTCGCTTGGACAGGTTGGCCCGTCGACTCAATTATACCTTCAAATAGAACAAGAATTTCTAATTTAGTACACAGAAGATCAGCCGCTGATAATCCATAAAAAGGGCTGCTTTCATCAATCACGTGGACTACCGTTACTGGCCAAAGGAAAAATGTCGATTCACATTCATCTATATCCAATTTTAATTCAATTTGTTCTGAATCGTCGAGTACGTTATAATCTGTGTTAAATCTTAAAACATAGGCTTTCGGTTGTATGTAGAGTATTCTAGATTTCCTCATGTCACCAACTCGAAAAATGAGACAAAATTTTTCATTTCTCACATTTATAACTACATGCTTACTAAAGAGAATTGTTTGTGTTCTCGCTCGTGGTCGTGTTAATTTAGCGAAAAGGATTCCAACCATTATAGCCTGGAATATAGAGCTCACAATACATTGCAAGCACATTGCTATAATTGTTTCTGGACATTCAAGTGTGATAGCTCGTCGACCGTAAGCGACTGTTGTATGTACTTCGACACTGAACAAGAACGCAGATGTGAATCCGTAAATATTTTTGATACAAGGCGTGAATCCTGTGATGTTTTGATATGGAGGTAAATGATCATCGTTAAAGTCGTCGTGGTTTAATGAAATTGTCCAGTAAATGAAACCAAAGAATAACCAAATGCAAGTGAATGCAGTGAAGAAATTCATAAGCGTCCATCTCCATCTCGTCTCTACGAGTAAAATAAAATAATTCGAGAACAGTTTCATTGCCTTCATTGGTGTTCTGTAAATATTGAATTCTCCATTCTTAAACACGGCTCGTAAGTATTTTCTTCTTATTGCTTTCGGATTTATTGTTCCTGTCGAAGAGAAACATAATTTATTTTATAAGATTTACTTAAAATAATGAATTTATCGATAACATTATTAAATATTCTTATTGAAAAAGATTATATATTACATGATATCACGCGACGTCTCATATTCGAGCACGCTTAATGCGGCTGAACGCAATTGCTGGTGTTAAATAATCGGTTACTGTGATGAGTCATACAATTTTTCATCGCATATCATCTATATTTAGATTAAATTAATTATTATAAAAACGTCCTCTGACTGAATTCGGGCATGGCGGCCAATCTCAAGATAGCCAATAGCCAAATGCGCAGGACAAATTATAGCGCATACTTAGTTTTATAATATAATATATTGTTAAAGTAAATCATTCTGTAAATGAATTGGTGAGCAAAATCCTTCCCTTATGAGGAGAAGGAGTTAGGAGCTTATTACACCACGGCTCAAAAGCGGATTGATAGATACACGTGACAGAATTTCATTCGACAGTTGTAAGTTTCCTCACGATATTTTTTTTACTTCACTCCGAGCACGATTCATATTATATACATGAATAAAATCCCTCCCATACTCCCTTAAATTCCTTTCTTAGTATATGCCTACGTTGTAAAATGAATATATGTTCCAATTTCAGTTTTCTAATCTAGTAGTTTTGGTTGTACGTCAAAATTCAGTCCGGACAAATTTTTTTTTTAAAGTAAAGTGGAAAATGATTGTGTAAAGTATTTACATATGTGGAAAATACTTTTCGATCTTGCCACTGTAATATACTTATGTTTTTCTACCTTATTTTTTCTTATTCAAGGTCAGAAGGTCAAAGACTTCTATTGATATAGAGATATTTAATCAGACCAATGTAATGCTTACTTTTACAGGGATGGTAAATGCCAGGTTGCACTAAAGATGTGGCAGAACTATAATCGTCTGTTTCTTGACGCGACCCGGAATAAAGGTAAGACCATTGCTTTCTATCTTCATTCATATCTAAAGGATAAAAAATAGTTGTATAAAATATTTGAAAAAAGAATGAATTAGCATTGTAATTCAATTATGTTTAAATTAAAAAAAAATGCTAATAATTTAGCAATGAAATTAAAAACTAATTTTATTCGAAGTATTTGTTATCTGCATACTGAAATGGAATGTTGATTTTGATAAATGAAATTATAAATTAAATATAACAAAACTTCGATTTTCAAAATTGAATCAATATGTTGAACGAATTGTCGATTCTTTTAAAATATAAACACGAAACAATTAAAAATGAAATGAGAAATGTTTACCTTTTTAATCCAGAATAAAATGTTGCAAAAATCATTTGATAGCCGAGTGTTTCATATGAGAGAGCAGTGTTACATCCATTATGTACAGCTCAATCTTGCCACGGAATAAATCTACTAAATACTATTACAAGGCAATGTATTTAAAGTCATAATTCTGCAAATAAGATAAGATATATCATTTCCACGACGTCGCATTCAAAATAAAATAAATAAATTTAATTGGTTGTTTTACAAATTTCATTTGATAGTAGCAATATTACAAGGAATAACAGCAATATTGACAATTGAGTTAAAATTTATTGTAATTAAGTTAATATTTTCCTAGTAGCGTTCTGGAGTTATCCTTAACCATTGATTGCGGGTTCAAACCCAGGCAAGCACCGCTGAATTTTCATGTGTAATTATAAGTAATAGCTAGTTGTATGTAATTGCTCGGCTTATATTTGGCCGGTGGTGTAGAGACACATCGTCAGGATCTCAAAAGAAGAGATTGCTTTAACCCAATAGGTACTCCTTTATAAGCTGTTATTTTTTTATTCCGGATTTAAGAAGTTGAACGTATAAACACTTCCGTGTATCGAAAATCAGGTATATAGTAAGCATTGTGTCTGTTTCTTCTCCGGTTATAAACACAAAATAATCTAAGAGACAATTGATTTTAATTCAGAAACACATTCGTTATACTTAATTTGACTAAAATCACAAGCATTCTTTAAACCAAACACGAAACTTCTACGACGTATTCATAATATTCTAAACGCATACTTAATCTAATAAACATAAATAAGTCTTACCTCAATTATGACGTCAATCAATTTTCGTATCAACAATTATATTATAATTAAAATCTATTCTTGAACGACAATATCCTTCACCAAACAAAATCGAGACATAAATGAGTTGTAACAAAACATATGCGGTAATTTTACTAGCCTTAGCATAATTACTTATCTTATCAGAGGATAGTAATAGTTGCTATTATTAAATTTAACTGTGATCTCGATGAAATGTAATATAATAGTCTTCCTATTTATAATTTAAAATATTATCTGAACGAATCATTACATTTCATTTACAATATAAACGAAAACTGCTGAGTTTTTTTTTATAGAATAGGTAGAGGCGGACGAACATAATATGAGCCACCTGATGGTATGTGTTCGCCAACGTCCATTGACATTGGTATTGTAAGAAATGTTAACTATCACTTACATCACCAATGCGCCACCAACCTTGGGGACTAAGATGTCCCTTGTGCCTGTAATTATACTGGCTCACTCACCCTTCAAGCCGAAACACAACAATTCCGAGTACTAATGTTTTGCAGTAGAATATCTGATGAGTGGATGAGCGGTACCTAACCAGACGAGCTTGCACAATGCGCTACCACCAAGTTAATGATATATCAGGTGCTCATTAAATATTATTATAAAGTTACTTTGAAAACAATATAATTATTTAAATATACGATATGTGTACAAATATATATATAAGATACAAACACAGACGTTTTGATATAGTAGAATTGAGCTGTGGATACCTAAACAAGTACATATATGTTAGACATAATATGTCTATGTATGTACATACATATTATACTTAAGAATATAATTAAAATAGCTATTATATATATCTTATATTATAGGATTTATTATTCACATTTGATGCGAACTAATTAATTTGTTTTAATTAAAACCAATATAATATTTTAAATTTCAATTCCAGATAATTCCTAAAATCCTTTATGTAAGATTCTTAATTTAAATAAAAATGTTAAGCCTAAACGCTTAAGTGTGCAATACCTATACAAAAAAAACTAAATTTATCTTAATTATCAAGAAAGTTATTTCTAAAAATAAATTCCTCTGGAGGCTGTCAAGAGCCTAAGATAAAATAATCTGGTAGCAAGAAATGACATCGTGCGACATTAAGGTTTGTTTACATTATATTTAAACGTCATGACTTCCTCATTGAGATTTTCACTCAAGAATTCTGAGTAGCAGCCTGGAGTCTGGAAGTTGGTCCTGCACCTGAACCCTTTCTGGTCGTGTTGTATTGCTGTCCCATCGGGTTATGAGAGTTAATAGAGAGTGACAGACTTGTGCTCTATTATATGTCCTGTGCATTCCGAAACCGGATTGGAGGACTATTGTTACTATTTAACTGTCAAATATGAATGAACACATATTGCAGGAACTAAATGATAAAGCCTGGTTGGTAGACCAGAAAATATTATAACTTCTGCGAAGACTTCGTTTGATGGTATATGTTTTAATTGTGACATTTATGTTTTGCAAATGAATATATTCTAGAAATAGCGACGTACAAGTTTCATTTCGATTGACGGATTTTAAAAATGGAAACGAACATTACAAGATAAGGTTTTATTCCACTGTTGATACAGATTCGTGTAATAAGCCGACTCGTGTTTACATAGCTTTTACATTACAATGTAACAGTTAAATACATAAGGCATACGGTACTTACATGTTTTATTTTATACCGTATCATTTTTAAATTAGAATGAACAAAATGGGAATCTATTCTTTAAAAGCCATTGAAGTCACCGACGAGAGTCAAAAATGAAATAAATACCTCATTCTGCTTTATGTTTGTAATTAGTATAAGCTTAATTAATATCTTCATTATTTATAAATGTAGGTATTATTTATTATTAATATTTTTTCAAGTAACACATTCGAATCGTCATTTTACAAGTTTCAATTAAATATGATGCTGCCACCTGAACTTTTTCCAATCCTGTCGAATTGTCCCAACAGATTATGACAGTGCATCTGAGTTTGCACATACACTTGTGCACTATAATATGTCCTGCACAATTGGCTAATCTCTTTTCAGATTGGCCACCATGACAGAAATGAACCAGGAACATCATGTAATACTATTAAATAAAAAAAACATTTAAAAAGGGCCTTTATATATTAAACCTATTGTGGGTGAAAAAATAGTGTAATCTCGATAAAAGATTAAGATGAACATTCTAGAATATAAATATAATTAGAATAATGTCGTTGCGATTTTTTTAGTAATATAACAATATTCACAAAATCATCTAAAATTCTAACCCTAACTGAAACTTTTGTAACAATCAACTTTCTGTAATCATAATGAAATTTTAATCAAACGAAGATACTAGGGTAGGGAAGCCTGTTTATTATTCAGACAAGGCTGAGAATTCATTCCAGGACTTAGGAATTGACTCTATATACTCCGGAAGTTGGAATAAAGTTAATATTGAAATCAAATGTAATGCTTAATTACAAAACATCGATACAAAAAAAGATAATGTCACTTTTTGAATTATTCGTTCGAGTACATAGTTTATTGTTGACAGTAGGTAACGAGCCTATCTAAACTATGTTTATTAGTGATTAGGGATATTAACATGATCATACGCAATTATTTTTATTTCATTTTATTTTGTTCTCTTACATTTAATTGTTTTTTTCCTATGATTCAAAAATGTATGTCGAAATGTTTTTCTGTTACGTTGTTACTTTCTTTTTCGTATTTCTAAGATGGCAATATCGTTTTTTTTTAAAGGCAGATAAAAGAGTTAAATGATAAGGGGAGAACTCATGTGCTTGTGCCTAGCTCACGCACTCTTCAAACCAGAACACAATAAAACAAAGTATCGTTGATTGGCGGCGGGCTATGTGATGAACGAGTATCTATTATACAGACCTGCATCATCTAATTATGGGTGTTAGATAGCCAATAATAATAAAAATTGTGTATATAATTCGGCGAGCCAGTTGGTGTGGTTGGTAAGACAGTTTCACGCCGCAGGTCATGGGTTCGATTCCCATCCAGGACTGACGTTTGTGAGCATGAACATGTCTGTTTGTCTTGACTCTCCACACCTTCACACTCTTTCTTTTGCATATCAATAATAACCTCTCTCTCGGAAACATACATTGCTATGCAGATGATAGTACAGTGCACGGGGGATACCACTGACGCGCAGATGCCGTCGTCGCGTTTGGACTCTACTACGACTTACCATCAGGTGGATTTGCCCTCCCGGGTATTAAAAGTATCTATATAAGTATTTATTTACACAAGAAAAGTAGTACATGTAAGTATATCAGTTGTCTGGTTTCCATAGTACAAACTCTGCTTAGTTTGGGATCAGACTTTCTGTGAATAATGTCCCAGGATATTATTTAATTTATCAGAACATATTCTACTTCTTAAAATATTAGAGCTTGACGTTACATAAAGGCCTAGTAAAGTCAAAGGCTCTTCATTCGCTTGGTATTCCGAAAATAAATTAGTTGGAGCTGAAAAAGAATGTGATTAAAATCCTTTCAACAATAAAAAATATATAATTGAAATGTATATCTGTATACATATTATGTTACCTAAGTTTTATGTTCGACATTTTTTCTATCTAATTACTCACTGCTAATGTTAACAATATTTTTTAAAATAAATTATTAAAGATTTTTTTTAATTTTGAACTCAGGATCCCCGGGTTGCGGCCTTATATCCAGCCACTGGACAAACGAGGAAGTGGATTAATATATTGATGTAAACATATCCTTTTTTTAATGTAATAGGTAGACGGATGAGTCCAGATTGATATTTTTTTTACATACCACCAACATAGTGAGGCCGAGATGGGCCACTGATAAGAACTCGACCTGAATCTTAACCGATGATCGTTCAAACCCGGGCAAGCACCACTGAATTTCATATACTTCTCATCAAGTCATTCTATAGTTAGTGAATGTAATATGAGATTTATATTGAACAAATAAGACAAGCAAATAAATAAATTGCAAATGGAAATAATACATATTATAATATTTTTTTTGGTATCAACTGATTAATAATTTATTTGGGGTTTTTAATACGAAGGAGACTTAGAAACGCAGGTAAGAAATCCCACAATTCCATATTCCATTATTTATTCAGCAACGAAGACAGCGAACGGACGCCCCGTTTTCGAGTTGAAAATTTTATCTCCACCCAAGCTACACGAAGTTACCATTAATGCGTTTGGATATGTATTATCATTAATTTCAAAGTGTCACGGTTTGTTTAAAATTTTGCTCAAATCCCAGGTCTCAATCTGGTCATGTATTTTCTTTTTATTGTATAGGAAGGAGGGCGAGCATATGGCCCACCTGATAGTAATTGGTCACCAACGCCCATAGACAATGGCATTGTAAGAAATGTTGGCTTACATCGCCAATGCGCCATCAACCTTGGGAACTAAGATGTTATGTCCCTTGTGCCTGTAATTACACTGGCTCACTCACCCTTCAAACCGGAACACAACAATAACAAGCACTGCTGTTTTGCGGTAGAATATCTGATGAGTAGGTGGTACCTACCCAGACGAGCTTGCACAAAGCTCTACCACCATGTGAAGTATGCCGTTCCATCGAATTATAAGATCGAGTGATGAAATAGAGAGTGCACCTGTATTACGTACACATCTGGTTTGTTCTTGAGAAACTAACTAGGAATACCACTATCAATGAAATATATACAGTTTATTTAGATAAAATATAAATTCCCACAAATGTAGGTAAAGCCAACGTCTGATAAAAGTGGTAGCTTCATTCAATGTGCAAAGTAAAACGCGTGAATTTTTTATTAACTTTTAAGTAAGGGGTTTTCTTATGTTGTTGTTAATCTATCTATCGAAAAACAATTCACAGTTAATTTATTTTTGTTAGACGAGTGGTTTATACGATAAAAATATACTTTTGCCCGACATCAGATTTATTATTGTTTATAATACGGCTTGATTAATTTTATAAAAGAAAATGACATACTACTGCCTTCATTAATTTAAGTAACGAAAAGGCCGTAAGATGTAATAGTTACTTATTTACTGCCCATTAAAACAAATGAAGAACCTTTAAGGAAGTAATTGTATCCTCATTATCGCCATACTTTATATAATATAGATTGACATTACTCGTACCAACTTATTTCTAATAGCTTCATCCTTTGCCTGTATTACAAATTGAATAAAAAATAAATTTGTGAAGTGAGGACACATGACACAATTATTGATCATAAGAAATAGTTAATTAACGATAAAAATTACTTTTATTTCGACCAAATAAAACTTGTCTTATTAATTAATTATTATTAGGATATTAGTACTAAGATAGTACTAATGTTTCAAAAAAGCATGAAACATTATATTTTACCACTAAACAGCAATACTTAGTAATGTTGCGTTCTGTTTAGGGTGAGTAGCCAGTGTAACATGGGACATGCACATGAAATTTTCGTTCCCAAGATTAGTGGAATATAAGGAATTGTTAATATTTCTGGCAGTGGTGACCAAATTAAATCAACAAATTTGCCTGTCGGCCTGCTTATAACATAAAAAAAAAAACAAAATCAAATGCGCAAGTTAAAATGTCGTTATTATTAATACAGTACAAGCAGTAGCAGTTTATTTGGATCACAAAATAAAATTAGCTCTCGTAGGTGTAATATTCGATTCGAACGCCAAAACTTGTTCAACAGAAAGTTATACGGAAGTCTCGGAGCAAGTGTCCTGATTACATAAGTTTGGAAATTTCAATGGTCACTTTAATAGATTTGTGGAATTTTCACGTTCTGTAATAACAGTTTTAGACGTTAAATTTCATATGCTTTTTCGGGAATAGATACTATTTGTGAAAATAGATTTTTATGTATTTTTAAACAAATGTAATATAGTTATGTGTTTTATATGTGTTGATGGTAAGTGGTCAGTAATACAGACAATTCGGGTTTGGTTGTGGAAGTACTTTAGTGTGTGGTACTCTCTTGGATAGATTTCTATAATGCCCTACCACTGGACAATATCCTGCCGGTGATCTTATATCATTTTATTTACCCTTTTTAATCTATTCATATAAATATTCGTATATTTGTCCTCTAAACGTTCCTAAGCCATTTATCTGATTGTAATGAACCATCAGATAAAGGAGTGTGGTGAAGTACTCTATGTACATTCGAGAAAGTTCTCAAAACTAGTATACTCAAGGTTCAATTTTAGTCATCAAGTTTTAATTTATCAAGGTTGTATTGAGAAAGAGTGTATTGATTGAGTGTATTGAGTAAAGATAAGATATATATATATAAAAAATCCCGCTCAGTTTCTTTCGCCGGTTCTTCTCAGGTCTGAGGTATTTATTTCCGAACCGGTGGTAGATTTATCACAATCAATAAGTAAGTGTAACGCTTGAATATTGCATAAAGATTTTGATTTGACTTGACTTTGACCAAATTTTTCTTTGCAAGATTGCAAGATTCAATATTCGCGTCATATGTATCTTATAGTATATTTGCTACAAGTAGCTAGTTGTAAATAAAATAAAACACATGCCCCATAATGTGCGAATGATAACCATGAAAATATAAAGAGACAATAATATGATTTGATGTTAAGCCATACTAGGATCGTTAGTTTAAGGTCCACACACTGACCGCATTACAACGGCACACCGGTTGCAAAATTGCAGGTTTGAAGCAGCTTTATGGCAGTTGACATGTCACTAAGGGTTTTTAGGAATTTAGGAATACATATATAATAATTATATTAATTTCTTAGAAAAACTAAACTAACTTCTAGTATTTAAATTATTAATGTAAAATTTCCTTCTGTTACTTTAAAACTAACTTTAATTTATTTTCAGAAATAATTAATTAAAAACTGTAGTAAACTCATGATATACACTTCATAATAGAAAATAGAGTTTAACAACAACATGATTTTAAGGGCTTCACCTTTACTGGTGCAAACTTCAGGCTCCAATATGAACTCATGGGAACTAAAATAAGAAAATTTAAAGTAAACCTGATATGTTTAAGTAATTAAATCATTTGGTCTGTAAGGTACTTCTTATGTTACTTGGTTCTTTAGTTGGTTTGTTTCGTTGGCATAGTAGCTAACTTATTCTAAGATCCAAAGTTTGCAGCGGAGAGTGGCTATCCGCATAGTGCGGGGATATCGCACGATATCCTACGAGGCGGCAACCATCCTAGAGCGCATTCTGCCATTGGTCATTCTTTCATTTCATTGATGGTAGAGCTTTGTGCAAGCTCGTCTGGGTAGGTACCACCCACTCATCAGATATTCTACCGCAAAACAGCAGTACTTGTTATTGCTGTGTTCCGGTTTGAAGGGTGAGTGAGCCAGTGTAATTACAGGCACAAGGGACATAACATCTTAGTTCCCAAGGTTGGTGGCGCATTGGCGATGTAAGAGTTGGTTAACAGCTTTTACAACGACAATGTCTATGGGCGTTGGTGATCACTTACCATCAGGTGGCCCATATGCTCGTCCGCCTTCCTATGCAATAAAAAAAAAAAAACTGGCGGATATGGACGCAAGGGTCTATCAAACAGACCCGCATCCCCCGTCAGAGCATTGAAAGCGCGCACCCTCCGAGTGCGTTCGAGGCGTTGAAACGGCGGGAACACAGGAGGGCTCGTGAGACGTGGCGAGACCGTCTCTGCTAAGAACGGTACGCGCGCAACGCGTCGTCGTAACGATCCTGCCGGCCTTCGAAGCCTGGATGAGACGAAAGCGACGAGTCACCTTCTGACTTACGCAGGTAATGACCGGTCACGGTTGTTTTGGAGAATACCTGTGTAAGATCGGACGCGAATCGACGGTGATGTGCCAACACTGTGGCGCGGAACAGGACACAGCCCAGCATACGTTGGAGGTATGCCCCGCATGGAACGTGGAGAAGCAGGTCCTGGTCTGGAAAGTCGGACATGACCTCTCCTTGCTAGCAATCGTGTCGGCGATGCTCCGCAGGGAATCGGCGTGGAGGGCCGTAGCCTTTGAGCAAGCCTGTAGTGCTATCAGCCTCATATCAGCCACATATCAGCTGATATTCTACCACCAAACATCATCACTTAGTTTTGTTGTGTTCCGGTTTTATGGCTTAATAACAATATAACACAAGGGGTATGAAATTTTAATTCTCAAATCATTTCTTATAGCGATAAGGTGTATGAACGTTGGTCACCTCTTACCATCCGGCTCGTCCACCGATATTTTTAATAAAAAAAACTTGTTCACAGGACCCTCCATTATAAGGCAAAACAGTAGGTCAGCCTTAGCGATCATTATTTATAATGTCGTGAGGTGAACTAAATGTGCTGATCGTGAGCGATCCAAGATTTGCAACAAAACATTGTTGAACTGTTGAACTGCTTTTTTTTTCTTTATTATAAAACAACTTAACCTCTGTTTTACTTGGAATTACAATGTTTATTATGTAATACTATTCTCTGCTTTTTCTTTTTTATTTTTAATATAAAAAAAACTATCTATTTTACAGATCAAATAAATCCATTCTAATATTTAAAATAAAACAAATTTCAATATTGTTTCGAAGATTGATTCAGTATAAAATAAAAATGAAAGTTCTATCCAGACGATTTCCAGGAAACGAGAATATTCTTTACGTAAAAATAATACGGGCTTTACAAATTCGAATTATTATTATTAGTCTTTCAGTATCAAAAGTCATGTTTATTTAAAATATTAATAGAAGTTATTTGATTATTGATCAATGCCCGTTTTTAAGGTATTATTAATATACTGATTTTGTAAGACTACGTCAGATTGTAATATATAATATTATATTATGTTATATTGTATTAAATTTTACTGAAAAGTCTCTGTAATTTTTGATATTAAGCAATAAAACGTAGTGTAGGACGCCCTGCAGCAAGGTGGACCGACGATTTGAAAAAGGTGGCAGGTACGGGATGGATGCGGGCTGCCCAAGATCGGGATGGTTGGCGTTCTTTGGGGGAGGCTTTCGTCCAGCAGTGGACGGCAAAAAGCTGAAAAAAAAAGCAATAAAATAATAATCTATATTTTTAATCTGGTAACAAGAACATACACAGATACTCTTCAAGGCGGGATAATGATTGACGTTGAATTATTTTAACGAGCATTGCGTATTGAGATAAGGAGTTCATAATTTATCCTTCTTATTAAGGGTGACACTTGTACAAAGAGTGGAGATGACAATAGCCGTGTTGGGTTAGGAGGTTTCCGAGTCATTGATTACCCAAAATTAAGTATATAATTACAATTATTTTATCACCTGCACGTCGCAGAATTGCATCTAACACTCGAACGGCAGGTTTTCTTAACGTCAAGCATGTCGTCATAAATTATAAACATGAATCAAGCACTCTTTGATATTTGCCCGGATTTGAACCACCAAGGTGGAGTTAACTTAACCAATGAGCTATCGCGACTCCAAATATATATCATTTAAACATTTTGTCATCGTTCCCCATTATACCATTATAAATATTTAAATAAAATTACTATATATAAAACAAACCTTACTATAAAAAATCTTACTATACCTAAAAAATATTTTTTCTATATCGAATAAACAAATAGTAATTGTTTAATACTAGTTTTAAGACACGAAATATATAATTATCGTTTTCATAATTTAATCTCTTCATATGTCTGTCGTATATCACATTGAAACACTAATTAGGTATTAATGAAACTTGTCAGACTGCTAAACATATTTCCTGCCAACATATACATCTATGGATAATCCAACATTAATTATATGAACAATTAATTATATATTATAGATCTAGTCTAAATTACAAAATATATGAAACTAACAACACAAGTAACATACAAGCACACGACTGTACATTTTCAATTGTTAAGCTAAAGACTTCTCTCTTTGTTGAGGTTAAAGCTATTTCCACTCTACGGCTTCATGTCAGGTTGGTGGATACCCGTGATGGATTCAAATCCACCACTCGCAGGTCTCCTTCCTATCCTTGCAATGCTTTCCTTCACCACCGAGCGCATGGTGAAGCATAAACAGCAATTAAGCACATTAAAATTCAGTAGTGCTTGCCCGGAATCAACGGTTGAAGCTCTCAAGGCTCATGACATGTTATCAAACTTTATAAAAGACTTTTCATTACCACAAGCTCTGGTGATTACGATGGTCTTACTCGGTGGTAGGGATTAGTGCAAGCTCGTAGCAGTACTCGCTATTGTTGGTTTCTGGTATGAAGGGTGAGTGAGCCAGTGTAATTATAGGCACAAGGGACATAACATCTTAGTTCCCAAGGTTGGTGGCGCATTGGCAATGTATGGCTATGGTAACATCTCTTACAATGCCAATGTATATGGGTGTTGGTGACCACTTACCATCAGGTGGCCCATATGCTCATCCGCCTTCCAATGCAATAAATAAAAAGGCTCACCAACCTCCAACTAGCCATCTTTGTGTTTTATATATTATCTGCGAAGTGCAGCCAAATATATAATAATATTATATAGTAAGACCTTCTCCGAAACGTATCGCATCATCCGGTACAAGTTTTACTCGTATGTACATTGGTTTAGTAGTTAGTTAGTATAGTCCGGCCACGCTAATAGTTCTCGGTAATGCATCGAGTAGTATCAGATCGAACTTGTGTTTGAAATCTAGTTTTTATCAACCAAAGTATCAGATTGGGGGAATAAACCCACGTTCAATACTAATAAAAATCATGTTTGCATGTTTACTGCTAAAAAGTCACCATCTGTTATATTCCATTATATTGGGAATACTCCCCTGGCTTCTACAGCCAGTATCGATATACTTCATGTTTATAATTAAGTAAAAGTTTTTATAAATATGATTATTATTTGATACCCAAGTGGTAATCATAATAATGTCTACGCTAAGAATATTTCGCTATAAAAAAAATATTTCACTTAAGTGCAGCCAAGTGACCAACCTCACAGGTCTCCAAGTAACCACAGCCCACCACTGTATGTGGTAGTGGTGGTAGAAAAGCTGAGGACAGGACGGAATGGAGAAAACTCACAAGGAACGTGGTCTGTGGTCTGGTCCATGGTCTGGCCATGGACCAGAGTGGACACGACCTTCAGCAATGAAGCGATGGACCGAAAATAATAATAAATGTACAGCCATTGCGATATTATTTCAAGATAAATTAGATTATTCAATTTTGAAATAAAAAAACTACAAAGCTCAGTAAAGATACATTCAGTTCTTTATAAAATAATAAAAACTAACCAAAACACAATGAAGAACTGTCTTCAAAGATCTGAAGTTCCGTACTTCATTTAATTACCGCTGGCCAGAATGAAATTGATTCCGAGAATACTGAACCATGTCGAGATGTTTTCTTTGCTAATAGAATGACAAACATCCGATGTAGAGGGATCGCTCGTCATCTGTCAGGATCCCCTTTACACCCGGTGTTTTTCGGGTACTAGAGCCAAGTGGTGCAACTCAAATTTTAATAAATTATTGTAACTTAATTTTTACTCTTTGGAAAAAATACTTTTAACCAAATATTATAACAATGACAATATAATTAATTATATCTACTTTGTATATTTTATTTTTGATTAGGATAAACAAAGCTTTTTACTCCGGTAGTAGAGCTTTGTGCAAGCTCGTCTTACCCATGCGAGCTACTGATCAGATATTTTACCGCAAAAAAATACTTAGTAGCAGTAATTGGTACTATTGTGTTCCGGTTTCAGGGGTGAGTGAGCCAGTGTAATTACAGGCACAAGGGGCATAAGATCTTAGTTCCCAAAGTCGGTGGTCGGTACAAACCACTGTCTATGGGCGTTGGTGACCACTTACCATCAGGTGGCCCATATGCTCGTCCACTAACCTATGCTATAAAAAGCTAGATGAAGGTTTTATTTGAAATAATATAAATTACAGTTAATAACAATAAACTATATAAAAAAGTAGTTTTTTTACCCACAGGTATTTTGTCATGTAACATATACATATCCCTCGTCTCCTCATAAGAAGGAAGTTTGGAACTTATTTCGGTTCACAGCGCCAGTGCTGATTATATTTGCTTTTTACCTCCGAGAACGATATAAAAATAAAACATTTCAGGCTTACTGCGTTTTAGTAATGTGATGTTATCGATGTTTCCAAACAATTTCTTGTTAGATAATGTTGTAATGAATTATCAGGGGAAGGGAAGAGACGTTAACTAAGAGATCCTTTTGTTTAGTTCATACTCACTACTTATATACTCGGACTCAAACGCGTACCATTATAATAAAAAACCTTACCCGTAATAACCCAGAAATGGTTTGAATCATTTTGAAGTGAAACTTCTAAGAATAAAATTAAAAGGTTCGAATTGATTAAATTGATTCTATGTTGCGCGTCAGTGTTTTTTTAAAATGTGCAAATGAGACATTTTCTAGGTTATTTATAGGCTACTTATTTTTTAAATTCATAATTATGTCAGTAAAGAATATCATAAGTTTTTGTTCTAAAAAATCGTCGTGTTTATATAAAATACCCAAACCGATTTCTCGATTACAAGAATGGAATACTAGCCATGTAAAGAGCGCACTTATTATTTAATATTAAAGGTCTTCAAACTTTGGTAGTTTTGTATTGAAATACATTTGCACAAAATTGTCTGAAAGTCAGTTATTTAGATTTTTGTCAATCAATAATCAACCAAGTAA
The DNA here is from genome assembly GCA_963151315.1 of Nymphalis c-album. Classification (NCBI taxonomy): domain Eukaryota; kingdom Metazoa; phylum Arthropoda; class Insecta; order Lepidoptera; family Nymphalidae; genus Nymphalis; species Nymphalis c-album. The sequence continues at coordinate 10,428,321 of OY720604.1, forward strand.
ATAGTGTTAATCTATATAAATAAAATGATAGAGGTCTGTAGTTGTGCGCGCATCACGGAAAAACAACTGAATAGATTTCAATGAAATTTTTTAAATTTTATTTCTAAGAAAATTATTGCGATATCTTCATTTAATAAAAAGTTATTAAAGTTTCAAGAAACAACGATCTCTATGTGCAGTACGTGTTCAGTGATGTATGTTTAAAAAAAGTATTTTTTTGCTTGCGATCTTTTTGATGTTTTTTTTTAATATATCAAGCAACGCGGACGAAGTCGCGGGTATCAGCTAGTGATAAATAAGTAAATAGAGTTTCAACTAGTCTATAAAATCAGTTATATCGAGAAACTCTGCTCAAATTTATGTGCTAGCTGAAAATTCAAATACGCCAAAACTTATCAACGCTCCCCTGAACCTCACCCACGTTAGGAGGTACAAAGTATTCCCTATCGTGTTTGAACGGATAAACGAGTGTGTGTCGTATCTCGTCAAGGGATCGTATCCAGTGTCCGATGTTTCCTAAGTAAATATTGAAAACTGTGTTTGCTGATGGCGGACTTAAGTCATTCGTAATTGGGCGACTTTCTCGGCTTCGGACTTTTTCGGACGGGATTTGTCGCTGTCGAATTAGTCGTTCATACATTTATATAATATTGGATGATTATTTTGTTTTTAGGTTACTAGTTATTTAAACCATATATTTATTTTTGTAACTCTGTTTTCTCATTAACATAAAGCCTAATAGATATATGGTAGGGCTGGATAGGTACCACCCTCATCAGTTACTCTACCGTTCTGGTTTTAGACAGTGTAACTACAAGGGACATAACGTCTTCGTTCCCATGATTGGTGACGCATAGTCGAGGCGGAAATATTTAATATTACTTACATCATCAATGTCTATGGGCGGAACCGTCTATTTTGTTGCGAATGACGTGTCTGCAGTATAGATAATAAGAACTAATTTCCACGCCAGCTTCATTACAAATCCTTATTTATGTAATCCTAAAGTGTCGATGCAAGACCCTCAACATTGAAAAAAAAATTGGTATCACTATAAAATAATCAGCTATTAGATGAAAAAGGTATCGTTATTCTTGTTTTTAAGTCTGCGTCCAATAGCTGCATTATTCCTAAACAACAATATTATACTACAAAGGAGCGTCCAAACAAATTCCTCGAAAGCGGGCTAAGCATTGGTGCTTCTTTTAGTGCTTCAAATATTAATAGGGGTAATATCAGGTGATCTGTCTAAGTTTTAGTTCGCTAAGAACAGAGTCAGCTTATAACAGAGTTTTTAAATAAATTTAATTTCATTATTTAATAAGTTTCAAGCTCGTTGCTAACAAACTACTACATGGAGACTTCTTCATGATATTCCTTGATAACTGTGCAAGAGATAAATTATTAATACTAGCTTTCATTTTGGTTTGCCTCGATTGAAACTCTTAGGGTACTTTTTCCCGCGACTTAAATTACGTTGGTTTGTTAGGACATGGAAATCCAATCACATTTTTACTGTAGTTTCCAGGGATTTGCCCATGTGTTACTGAAAGGAGGAAAGCGTTAGGTACCCTTTGTCTTTTCGGCGACCCTGACAAAGTATAATGCAAAATTTAATGATGATCAGTTGAGTAAATAATGCTTAAAAAATAAAAATTTTAACAAAACAAAACCCGACTTCAAGGTAAAAACAAAATTAATATGCACTAAAAAGTAAAAAAATAATTGCGTATTCTTCTATAATTTGATAATTAACTTACTATTTTCTACTCATTAATATTTAGGTAAGATTTTGTTGTGTGGTTGATAATGTAGTTACAATTATTTTTATTTTTGGAGTCGATGTCAGCAGAGGTGGTTTTATAACTACATATGTACATCGTTATAGGTGTGCTTGTCTCGCACGCGCAACTTAACGAGGCGAATAAAACTCAATTTGTAATGTGTAAGTTTTTGTTTGTTTTTAAAGGATTCTCGTATTATTATTGCTAGGTATATTAAAGTGTTTCCTCGGTTAAAAAACAAACTCACTTTCACATTTAAAATATTAGTTACGATTGCGCAAAAAAAAAGTGTTCTTATATTTTTAATTGAGACAGTATAAAAAACTTATGTTTCATTCTGAATAGCGCATGCAAAAACTTAAGTCTATTCCGGGAATTAATTCAATGAAATCTAAAGGCAGCTTGAAGCTTGTCTCTGTCATTTCCAGTTAAAGAACTTTCATTATTTTTTTTACTTACTACGGTTCAAGCACTTCCTGAAATAATACGATCAATAACAAAAGAGTATAATTATAACGAGTATTGAAATGTTTATAGTCAAATACTGTTTGGAAGATTATCAGCCACTTCAAATTTGTAGTAATGGACTGCATTAATTTTTAGTTAATGTCACTTATAAATGTTATGCCTTAGTACGTATAAGCTTACCAATTTGTAATTCATGTATCAACCAACTAATGTTAATGTATGTATGTTTAAATAAATTGACAGCATTGACAGCGCTTAAGTAACCCACTATTTATTTATTTTCTTAAATTATTTTTTATTTAAAATATGTTTTCACATTGTCACCCATCAGCTTATTAATCTACTACCAAATTCAACATGAATGTGATTGTTGTGATTTAAATGGTGAGTGAGCTAGTGTAACATGGGCCAGGATAAAAACAGTCGGCAGTATACTGTCTATATAAGATTTAGTTAAACTCAACTACTTAAAAAATAACTATAATCTTTGTTTAGCTATAATATAAATAACTTTTTCTTATCATTATTAAATATTAATATATGCTTAGAGAAAGGACGGTGGTTGTTTATTATTTAAATGTAATTCAGAATTAACCGAAGGGCAGGTTTGGTGAGATTGGCTTTCTTAAGTCAAAGGAACTTTGAGATTATTGAGAAAATATGAAACCCTTTTAAGATTAATGCATAAATGATGTTTATTGAATCAAAAGGTATATTTTAGACATCCGCCATATTTACAGCTAGGCGCTGTACTGCGGCTTCGCTAGCTTATTAATAATTGCTAGATACAAATCAATTCCATAGCTCTTTCTTCCAAAATGTAGGATTTTCATATTAACCTTCAACCCACTTATCTCAGGGGTTGAATTTTCAACCTTATGTGGAAAAGGAACCTGTTTGAAAATTTTCATGGCACCAGTTCTGACTGGTCGTTAATATATCAGTCTGTTATTTTTCATATAATATTATATAATTACATAATATCAATATTTAAAAAAAATTATAGGTATTCTCCTGTCTAACGGATAGATAGATAAAGCTGAATATCACGAGTTCCTGGGCTCAAATTCAATTTTCGATCAAGAATGTTTAAGCAATAGCCAGGAGTTAGCAGTGTTACATGACGAATCAAGCCAAGATACAGTCCAATTGATAAGCTAGTGATTCTTTTCGATGACACGTTCAAATACTGTCATAGACAAATGAGTGTTTATATCTACTTGTGTAACTACAGGCACAAAGGTACATGAAATCTTAGTTCTTTAGGTTGCTGGTGCATTCAGAATCTAATAAAATCTAATATTGTTTCCGGCACCAATCTTTATAGGCAATGGTGACCACTCACAAACATGTGGCACATTTGCAGCCAAACTATTTAATGATAATAAAATTATCGTTCCTATTATTATGAATTTGTTATAAATTAAACATTCATTTATAAATTAATTTAAAATAACCCCACTTATAATGTAACATCGGTTCAATTTAGTATGGAAGTGGAATTGTAACAATTAAACGCAAATTTGGTCGCCATATTTGCGACAGGACAAGACCAACTTGTTACCCTCACCGAAATCCGTTCTACATATGTTGACAATTTACTCGCAAACTTACTGGAGAATTTATTTCACTAGTTTATTTTCAAATGTATACACTGAATGATATTAATTAATGAAAACTGTTTATTTTAGGAATTTCAGAATATCATTAGCGGGCTCTTGCATCAATTTAAATACTTGTAATTATTATGCCTTCCTTATATAAACACTTTTTATCACACCCATAGTTATTGGCGTTGTAAGAAATGTTAACCACTGCTTACATCGCCAATGCGCCACCAACCTTGGGAACTAAGATGTTATGTCCCTTGTGCCTGTAAAAATACTGGCTCACTTACCGTTCAAACCGGCACACAACAATATCAAGTACTACTGTTTTGAGGCAGAATATCGTATGTGTGTGTGCTACCTACCCAGACGAGCTTGCACAAAGCTCTACCACTTTTTGATAAGGATGAATTCAAAATAAGCGAATATTAAGTAGATTACGTTTTGAGCCGATTATTATTTATTAGCGGAATTTTACCGTTAAATCACTAAGCCGATGATAAATTGACGAAAAACAAAGATGCTTCCAGTAGAGGCAATAAGACGAGGTGTTAAATATTTGAATAAAGGAATTTGCACTTGTTCTAGTATTATAGCACTTAATTATCAAAACATTATATATATCCTTATTATGAAAGTTTTAATTACGTAAAAATGCCAAAGCTTCCAAATAAGTCCTTGTAACAAAAAAAATATTAATTACATTATATTAAAATTTAACAATTTTAATCATAATACCTACGTGCCTGTACGCACATTAACGAAGACTATAATTTTAAATATTCATTGATGAAAATTTTCTATTTCTCTTTTATTTTCTTATCAGGAAACTATAAAGTTACATTTTATTTGCTTTCTGAAATCGAATAGTATTCTTGGACCTGAGGCGATCAATCAAGTCAACAATAAAATACGATATAGTCAGCTACTAGGAATAAAAGTTCAATATTGGTCCAAGTTACATGTTAGTTATAACTAGTAACTGAAGGTAGATACGGTATATGGATCGTTTGGGATATGAGATTGGGAATGCAGATATTTATTTACCTTAATCATATATGCCATGCATGCATTTTAATCATACTAACTAATTTTGCTTATCTTTAAAAAAAAAAATTAAAAACCGAGCGACTAGTCAAATCATGTATTGTTACCAATACCAAAAAATACAATATCAAGCATGATTACTTATTGTGGACATCAAACAGTCAAATTATAAACTTTTTGAATTTTCATATATTCTGACTAATTTTTAACCGAAAGAACTACTTTTAACTGATGACTGACTTATTATGTACTTGTATAATATATTATATATTTCGAAATGATTTTACATGATTCCTTATTTTAGTTATCTATATTATGTTAACATATTTGGTATATACTAGTAGATAACGACTTACTTATCATTGCATACGATTAAAACGTTGCATTTTTTGACACAAAATGCACCGACTGACAGTATAAAGATAGAAGCTTTCGAAGTTAACATTTTGGAATACTAGATATCGGCTCAATTGTATGCGTTGAATTTTTGGCATTTCGTTTTTTTATTAAGAACAACTATATTCGTAGTGTTAGTGCAACTGCGTCGTCTACTGAATAAAACCACATGTAGTCGGAATTTCTGGAAATTTCTGAGCGTATACATTTCTGGCATATCGGTTGAAACTGGTTAGAACCGGGTGCAAATTGAAAGCCGCAGAGAAAACGTGTTTTGAGTTTTCCTGCGGCATATTACTGTTTTCGTGGCTTCGCGTGACGGCGGCCGTTCTATCGATTGCTTTTCATAAATTATTTCAGTTATTAAAGATATATACATTTTAACTGTATTTTTATATTATTTTACTGTACACTACAAATATAAAATACAGAAAATGTTTAACAGATTCTATTGTAATAGCAATTAGTTTTATCATTACATTGGTTATGTGTTCGTAATAATCTTAACGTTGTAATCTTTTGTAATTAATTTTCATTATTTAATAGTTTGAAGTTTTGTCTTTTGATATCTACTTGTGTTGTTTTATTCACTAAATTATTAAGTTCTCTGCATTCCTATAAATTATGTTTTCTCACAAAACCAAATAGGATACAGACGTCCGTAAAATATTTGTGAATGAATTATTGCTGTGCCTTCTTAAAGAAAAGTTACATAAGTAAATGTCTTTAAATCAATCAAATCAATATCATGAGATTTTTAATTAGATTCTTTTTTAATTACAAATATAGTTTGTTTTTTTTTATCTCAATAATAATGACGATAATGATGATGTCTTCAGTCCTCTTCCATTCGCAGTGGCTATTATCATAGTTAACTATAAATAAAGGACTAACGGCCGAATACTGAAACGTCATTCAAAATGAAGAGGGACTTAATTATTTGGAACGTCATAAATTTGAAAATTTTGTATGCGAAATTTGAAATTAATGGCGTTCCAAATAATTAAGTCCCACTTCATATTTGAAAGACGTTTCAGTATTTGGCCATTAAGGACGTATTATAAACACGTATTCGCTAACTCTTAAAACTCGATGGGACGGTTAATACGACACAACCAGGAATCAGATGCAGAATCAAAGTTTATAGGTATTATCCCAGATACTGAATATAATCTGGGATTTGTACGGTTGTTGATGATAACGAGGTGTCATTTGATTTGAATCAATTATAATTGACTAGTATCATGTTGTTATTTTGCAAATTGAATTTTGTACATCCATGACTAGCACTAAATGTCATTTGTTCTCGTGATCATATATATTTGGAGAAAATACAGACGATCGAACAGATACGAGATTGCTGCTAAAATGATCGTTTTAAATTTAATCGAATATACGTTATCATTAAAATGAAATATTCCTAGAACAGTCCAGCTGCAGTTTTGCATGCAGAGTGTTACGTCCCTGATTGAGTTCCTATGAATGTCCCACTGCTGGCCTAAGGTCTCTTCACCTCTTTTCGAGGCGAAGGAGCTTATTCCACCACGCTGCTCCAATGCGGGTTAGTGGAATACACACGTGACTGATTCCACGAAGGTTTCGTCGCGATGTTTTCCTTCACCGCGTAGTACGAGATGAATTCTAATCACAAATTAAGCACAAGGAAATCAGTGGTGCTCGCCTGGGTTTGAACCCATGATCATCAGTTAAGATTCACGCGTTCTTATCACTGGGCCATCTCGGTTTTATAGAACAGTTGTCAGCGAGATAAAAATGTAAAGTTAACAGTTAACAGGTAAAGTTAACAATGTTGCAAATGATTGTCTTATTATACAAATTACAAATCAAAATGTAAACATGTTTGTTTTAAATAATTTATGTACAAAATTTCGTGTCCACTTATTGATAAAATTGAGGAGTTCCTTTGTCTGGAGTCAATCCTGGTGTAGTATCAGGTCATGCTTAGCGTCAAAACTCATTGCTATAAAAGGAAGTATTTCTAATCAGCTATCAAGACTAGAACCAAAAAAATAAATAAACATTGAGAGTTAAGCAAAAGCTTGTGAAAAACACTAATCAGCAGCTAGTTATTGGTTGACAGATATTTTAAAATCAACGACATGGTTCCTTGGAAAAAAGATTTTCATCTATTTTTCGGGTATATCCCTCCTAGCCCATTATATTAAATCTGCAAAAGCGGTTCACGTTGGAGATAACTTATTATGCCTAAAAAGTGGAGAAGGTTGACAGTATACCTGATCATCAAGATTAATTCACTCAGAAAGTTGTCCAATATTCTATAAAATCCACGTTAAAACTTTCATCCTTTAAAATTGGGCTTAATAAATAATACTGTTCCGGTATAGGAACGTCACTCGAAGGCTCCGTAATCTGGAGCGCTAACGGTTCAAGTTGAGAAGATTTTTCACGCAAGTTAGGAATTGGTACCATTAAACGCAGAAGGTAGATATATCAAGCGCTCACCCTACCGTAAGAGTTTTTAAATAGAATGTGGTTTTCACGCGCATTCAACGTTTCAAACCGATTGGAATTCAAAACACGTAACGATATTGAATAGAATATGAGTTTCTGCGAAATTGATTTTTGCATATATTTTATTAAAAATATCAAAGATCAGTAAACTATAACGCTATTTCAGGGTTGCACTTTTAATATTATATTTATATGTACCAGAATTTTATTTACATGAAAATTTACGCTTCTAAGCATTCTTGCTTTGCACTGATCTACCCCGATCTAGAGATGATTTAAAATTCCGTTTTATAATTTTAATTATTAATTGTAAATTTAATTATTATTAGTAAATGAGCTATTTGAGAGCTGACTTAAATTTTTGTATTTTGTTATTTTATTTATCTCTATTACTCGCTTAATGCCTTACTTACTTGATTTCTTCCTCGGCACTTATTTAGTAGGCAGATGTAACTAGCGCTTCTTAAAAAATTAATGCTTCCCCACCATAATAAACAACTCAAAGGGTTACTTTCCCAGTGATTAAAACTGATCCATTTATAAATATAAAAACTTTGAGGGAGATTTTTTCAAGTGACAAAGCCCAGATGGAATTACACAATGCCCTACGACTAAAAACAACATACGGTGATTTCGAAAATCTGTAGTGTCTAATTCTTAAATATTAATATGAAAAAAGTTGGATTAATACAGGAGCTGGGTATTTCATATAATTTAATTTATGTGTCACTAAGTTTAGTTGTTCATAAAGCGACACCTGCGTAGAAGGAATTACCATATAAATCATAACTGCAATGACGATGCAACAATATGTTTTAGTTTAAAAGTTTTAACGTCTAATAAGTGCAACATAGATTATTCAATATAAAACAGATAATAGTATCGATACGATCATTATTGATACAGTAAATATAATAATAGAAATGTAAATATAGGAACAGGTTATTCTGTAATATCATTGTACAATATTCACGAAGATATTGTACACTATACATTTTATATTATGTCGACGATTCTGTTAAGAAAAAAAATGTACAAGCCTTTCAGGTGCTGCTCTATAAATAGTATTACATTTTTTTTAATTAACATCATAGCCTTAAAAAATACAAATAAAAATTAAAAATAGTTACTGTGCCAAAATATGGTGACCGCGTGGAATGGTGGCATGAGTGCTGGCAGCATTTTCCCTTTGAATCCCAATTTCGATTATCTGGGTGAAAAATGAACCAGCCCCCCAGAAGTCTGTTACCAGACGGGGTAACGGGGTAACGGACTTTCTTGTCAGAATGGTTGTGCAATACTGTCATAATCTGATCTTCTGTCCAGATTTGGTCCCAGGGCCTCAAAATGCAATGGCAGCTTAAAACGTGGCGAAATGTTTGAATATTTCAATAAAGAGTTTCCTAATAATTTCTACATAGGAAATTAAATAAACAGTAGTGTGATCACTACTGATACCATCAGCTACACTAACGGCCGTATACTGAAACGTTACTTAAATATTAAATGCAACTTAATTATTTGAGACGCCGTTAAATTCAAATTTCGCATACTAATTTAGGAGCTTCTCAATGTTAAGTAGCGTTTAAGTTTGAGGGACGTTTCAGTATTCGGTCGTAAGTTAGCTCGACTAAGTTTTACACAATTTTTAGAATATTGATGAAAAATATATCATCAAGCGGTTATTCCAATATTATATTAAATTAGTGCCAGAACAATTTCCACTAACTTTCCAAGTTCTCAACGCTGCATACAGCGGATGTCGACATAGTGAGAAGTTAGTATGGGTGAAATAAACGTTTTGTCAAATTAGTGTTTAATTGTTTTGCACCCGACTAACATATGAATAATTATCAATACTTTTATATGTAATATTTCGCTGTCGGACTAGCGCAGTGTTATTTGCTGATTCTACGAGTAACTGCGTAATAAGTGCCTTATATAAGTACGTTATAAGTGCCTTATGCTAATGGGATATTTTCTTTCGTCCATATCTTTGTGTAGTTGTCTATAGGTATGAAATAGTTACTAATACTTTAGGAAATGACATGTCAATTAATAGAATGCAAAAAGAAGAATACGAGGAAATGTTTGCAAATAAATAAAATTCAATCAGTAACATAACTAATGGAAAATTAAATATGTCCCCCCCCCCCATTTTTTTCATATATTTACTCTCTTATAACCGATGTCACATATAACAGCAAAATATAATTCGAGTCAAATGCCAAAACTTGTTCGAAAAGTTATACGCAACCGAGTTAGACATGATTAAACAACTTTGTGAAATGTCATCGCCACTCCACTAATCGTATGGGACTTGAGGTACTTTTGAATTGTCATATTATTTAGGTGATTACAGTAATGCTTGTACAACATAATCATTTTTATTTAAATTGTTCATTATTATAAGAACTTTCATAATAACATGGTAAAAGTAATTTGTTTACTTATCAAATCCAATAATCCAATTATACCCAGAGAATTAATGTAATTATATTTGTTCGTAATTGAAAAAATTTAAATCAAAAGACTCGCTGAAATTGGATTACGACGTTAAAACAAATGTTATCGTGAATATTCGTCAGTATTTCTTAATCTCGTTGACGGTAACCCCGGAAATTAAAATATTCATCGCTCGAAGCCTACCGTTTTCCTATACCCTTGTTTTAGAAAAGAAATCATAAAATTCCTTGCAGTTTTAAACCTTATCAATGGACGGTAAAGATCAAAATGCAATGGTAAGTTTCGAAAAGAGTTGAACCGTTGTATGGGCACATAATCGCGAAAGTTGATGCCTCATTTTTAAATGACGTTGTGATTTTAAATTTAGTGGTTACGCTTTTGGCATATTTTTTATAATAAAAACCCAAAAGGTACCTATCTCTGCCTGTTTATATAAGTTGCCTACTTTTAAACAATTTATACAGAGAACCTTATGTATAACATAAGAATAAAACGATAAAATATTTTTTTTAATTTCTTGTTCTTTTATATTTAAGTGAAAATGATATGTGAAATGATGGATTTATTATTAAAATAAGGAAAATAATGCAATTATGAAAATATTTTCCTGTATTTTTGAATAGTTTCAGGATAACTTCAGATAACCAATACATTTTTGATTAAGGTTCCGGAAGTTTCATTAATTTTACTTTTCATTTTACTGAAGTTATGCTACATTTGTATCTAACAATTCTCATTGGATCAGCATGGTGGAATAAGCTTTAAATCTTCTCAAAAGGGAGAAAACTCACTTCCGGCAGTAGGTAAACCTAGCGGCAGGACATGTACATTCTGTTATTTACTTTTTTTTTTTTTTGCATAGGAAGGCGGACGAGCATATGGGCCACCTGACGGTAAGTGGTCACCAACGCCCATAGACATTGGCGTTGTAAGAGCTGTTAACCATCTCTTACATCGCCAATGCGCCACCAACCTTGGGAACTAAGATGTTATGTCCCTTGTGCCTGTAATTACACTGGCTCACTCACCCTTCAAACCGGAACACAGCAATAACAAGTACTGCTGTTTTGCGGTAGAATATCTGATGAGTGGGTGGTACCTACCCAGACGAGCTTGCACAAAGCTCTACCACCAAGTAAAGTACTTACAAAGTACTTTTAGTACCTTACCCACGTTTAAAGTAGCAGTAAAACAAATGTTGTAATAAAAATATTTAATACCAGCTACACATCAAAGATTTAATTTCCTCGGTAAATTTCATACGAAATATAACATCAACCTCAATTTTCCATATCAATAAAGACATAACGATAATTTCAATTAGCCGCGTCACCCGTAAATCCGTTTCCTGGAGGGGACGAAATTTGTTTTTCCCCTTACATTAAACGAAGATAAGAGACAATTGCGAGGCCACAATTCGAAACGACCAGTAAAACGTTATCTCTTTCTGTTTTAAGAATATTTGAATATATAATTTTATGCTGTTCAGTTCAAATCGTACGTATTATAATTTTAAATGGAGTCGCGAATCAGCTGGTTGAGAGGGCTGACTCCGGTTTGTTTCATTTGTTTCTTAATTTATCTTTATTACACATTTAAGTGTCTTAATTACTTGACTGAGCTGATGGCCTTGACAAGACTGCTTTAATGACTGCAGATTCATAGGCTCGGGTAAAAGCCAAATATAAATTCAGAAGTTGGATGTTTTTACATTATCGTGATGACGCAACCGTGCTTGATCCTAGACCGCTTCGATGCTACATCGGTTAAGTCCATGGTCAAACATCGGTATATATGAAGAAGAAAAAACATGCAATTACTTATCAAGAGATTTTAAAATTCTTTATGATACTTTGCTCTTATAATACTCATTTTTATTAACGCACGAAGTTGTAAATTCGATTTTTAATATAAAATAATATTATATAACGTATATCAAATATATATTTATATACATACATAATAATTGATGTATGTATCCTATTTTACTTATATTTGCCTCATTTATAATTTAGATTTTCCTAAAGGCATTAATAAAATCTTCAGATTATAAAAACAAAATACTAAGAAAGCATACCTGAAGATTTATCTCAGTGGATTTTATTGTATCTTAAGAAAAAACCAAGCAAATAGTTCTTCCAATATACGTAGTCCCTACAAGTGTTTAAGGATTAGTGGTATTACAGGCTGAAGGCTATTCCTAAGCTCTGTTGTGTGAATGTTCAGAATTTAAACATACCACTCTATCTGTAAGCCGATATGGCTCAGTGGCTACAACGCGTGAATCTTAACCGATGATCGTGGGTTCAAACCCGGGAAGGCACCACTGAATTTTAAAGTGCTTAATTTATGTTTACAATTCATCTCGTGCTTGACGGCGAAGGAAAACATCGTGAGGAAACCTGCATGTGTTAAATTTCACATTTTTTTGCGTTGGATCTTTACGCCCACGATCACTATTCAAGTAATTTATAATATATATACGTTCATGTTAATTATATTAAAAATAGTGTCATTTTTGATGTTGCAAAAATCGTCTACAATATTGTATTACTGGTAACGATTTTCTGAATAACATAAAATTGTCGACAACAATCAGTTTGCCAACTATTTAAGTACAGGGATCTTTATTCTCCTCGCTCATCATCATCACACGACTTATTCATTATTTAATTCAAAATTTATTTGAGAGATTGTGACACAATTCGAACCGTCTCCATTAAAATTCGTAACTTGTAATTTCGTAATCATTACACTTTCGTGCGGTCGTTATCGATTACCAGGAGTTTTGAGGAGCGACATTGATTGATCGCTGGGCAGGAATTTTGCTGTCACCGGTGATTTTTGGTATTGGCTCAATCTGTAAGATATAGCAATTTAAAATAGTCTTTTATAAGCCTATTGATTTTAAACAACACAAAACAAAGCACACTACGGTCATGCACAGGTGATTTTAAAGTAAACATTTGTGTGCGCTAACAGATGCACTTTTCATTTTCATTATCCTAGGAGTATTTATATTGTTTTTTTTTTTAATAATATACGGTTAAATATTAATGGCATTATTATTAATTCATGGCATCTATCCATCTTAAATATAAATACATCAATGTTGTCTCTATAAGCACTTTTGAAAGCGACAACCAGTCTGAACGTAGACTTTACGGAATAATACATGTCATTTTGAAATTAAAATACATTGTCAACTATAAATAATTGCTTCGTCTACTATTCTGCGTGGAATGCAACGTAAAACACTCAACGATTTTTATCATCTCCTAACTAACCACCCTGGCCTCGCACGGCTAAAACCTTTATGTAGTTGTAGTTTATATATATACGTTTCAGTGTATGCGGTGTTCAGAAGAAAGGCTCTCAGTCAGCGTGACTTATTCCAACAAATCAATTATCGTTAATTAATATTATTGTTAATTTACACAAGACTTTAATTGCACACTTAAATTTTTTTTATGTTTCCGTCCATAGTTTTTGAGTTTATCGCATTAAGACAGACAGATGGATAAACAGACGCAGCGGGGGGTTGTTTTATAATATGTAATGATATAATTTTGTATTGAGTAATTCGTTAGCATATTCATTCTGTTGGGGATTTATTTCCATGAAACCCTTCTTAGTGGATGCGTATGTACTTTGGTGAATAAGTAATAAAACAAAACGTTACAGAACAAGAGTCAAGATTTCCCAGTGGACGGAACGTGAAAGGTCGCGGGTTTAAATTCAGCATTGAGTTCTTAGGTGCTAAGTAATCTTCATTATTTATCTCGTAAATCGTCCTTTACATTGAATTTACTTATGAATACAGATGTATGGATATAAATCCAAGAGAGCATTCAAAATGGCTGCTCATGTGCAAAAGGTTGATATCAATTAGTGGAAACGTTCGGCTATTTCTTTGTTTTATTGAGGATTTGTCAACAATTACAAATTTGGCCTTAAAACTCGCTAAGTTTCTGTCGCTAGTTTTTCCGAACAAGTGGTAGTTTTATAAGATTAGATTCTATATTAAACAAAGGAGTTTGGATTTTAATAACGAAATTATTCGTATTATGACACTTTGAGCCTTATAACGTTTAAGACAAGTATTATTCCTTATTTAGGCTGTTGTTAATTTTTTCAATATTTTTTTTTTTATAGCATAGGTTGGCGGATGAGCATATGAGAATGATAGTTTGAACAATTGGTATAATAATTATATAGAAAATTTAAATAAGAATACAATATTTTAAATAAATGGACGAGTGATCGAATAAGTGAATGAACGTATGAAAAAAATCAAACTAATCTCCTAAGACATGCACCACACGACACGACTTTCATTTAAGCCAACTTGAAAGTAAATATCGTTGAGAAATTTCTATTAAAACTATTTGTTATTGATCGTGATTTCTTTTTGTCGTTCTGATAAATATTTTCCAAATTATTTATTAACTTCAGACATTTATTTTGTTCGATATTTATTTTGAAGTGAAACTTCACAACATGAAGGGTAAAACTTCAATGTGTTAAAGCTTTGGTTTTAAAGTTAAATATATATGATAATAGTTAAAATGACGATTTCGAAAATACACTTAGTGCTTTCAAGGTAATACTAACAAGCATATATATTTTCTTCGTTCGTCTAGATGCTAGTTTATAAAATTCATGATGATGGGTTTCTGAGTTGGGTTAATCAGGCAGTTCTCCTGCCTGATTGAGCAAAACAAAACAAATAGATTCAACTCCATCCGTGGTAGGCGGTATTTACTATATGTCACCTCTTATAAGATCAATATTTTATGCATGATTCTGAAGTTAAACTGGCCTAAGAAAGGTAAAAGAACTACACTTAAGTAGAACTTACTCAGAAGAGCTCTTAAAAGGCCTTCATATAAATATAAAATCTGTTTATATTTGATAAGTTTCAGTTAAATCTTGAAAACAAAACCGCTGAATTTTAACTAACTTTTCAGTGAAAAGCCACAAAAAAGCATTATAACAACTATTGTAATTACTTGGTGGTAAAGCTTTATGCAAGCTCGTCTGGGTAGGTACCACCCACTCATCAGATATTCTACCGCAAAACAACAGTACTTGGTACTGTTAGGTTCCGGTTTGAAGGGTGAGTGAGCCAGTGTAATTACAGGCACAAGGGACATAACATCTTAGTTTCCAAGGTTGGTCGCGCATTGGCAATGTAAGCGATGGTTAACATTTCTTACAATGCCAATTTCTATGGACGTTGGTGACCACTTACCATCAGGTGGCCCATATGCTCGTCCGCCTAACTATACAAAAAAAAGAATAAACATAATTTGAATAAACATGTATTATGCATTTAATTCATGAATTCATTTTACATAATATGCTAATTTATTAATAACTGGAACTCGTTTAATGCAATTCAATTTATTGACGTTTTGTACTTAATTGGAAATATTGAATATTAACTTTTTAAAATAATATGGACTATCATTTATAGTGTTTAATAATGATTCTTGGTATTTCGCATGTGTTTCATTTTAATATTCAAAACTCGTGTATATGT
The DNA here is from genome assembly GCA_963151315.1 of Nymphalis c-album. NCBI lineage: Eukaryota > Metazoa > Arthropoda > Insecta > Lepidoptera > Nymphalidae > Nymphalis > Nymphalis c-album. The sequence continues at coordinate 10,444,127 of OY720604.1, forward strand.
TCTTATATACATGAGTTAATCAGACCTAAAAACGTTTATATATGTACCAATAAGTACGTATGAAAATATATAACAAGAAGTGTAGTTGGAAATTATATATACAAGATTGATTACCTTTATTATAATTATTATTATGTTCATTCAAATATAAAGCATTTACATTTTAAGCTTTGCTTAAAATATTTCTTCGTAAGATGATTAAGTATATTCAATAAATGAACAAAGCACTGTACGTAAGATATACCTACTTATTTTGTAGAAGTCTGACGAGTGATAACTCGGCGTTCATTTCACTGCAGTTTTTCAAAGTGGCATGGTATAAATAAATGTGAACCGAGCCGAAGACGAGATGGATTATAAACAGAAATGGAATACGTGAAAATTCTGTCGTACTTCTACGAGTTTTGACCACTGGACTCGGCACTTCGTATATAATATTTTGATACCTCTTTTGTAAGCTGGTGAGGTTAGATATCCTGCTGATTTCAGAACACAGATTAATATTATTATAGCACCACTTCACATCGGTGGTTAAAAATATAATGTATCTTACCATAACACTCTTTCAAATAACTCATGAACGAAAGTGAGTTCCAGTCACATAATAAAATAAAGGAAAATCAAAATTTTTAGTTAGTGTTACTTATAATATTCAATTTAAAATCAAATTCAATTCAAAATACTTTATTTAAAATTGAAGTATTACACGTCTTACTTATTAATTGTCAAAAAATATTACATTACAATACCAACTTAGTACATAAGCTTATCAGTTTGTAATCCATATATCAGCCAACTTATAACCAAACTCAATAACAAATATGGAAAATATTTTCAGAACGACAAAAAGAAATCCCGTTCTATTTATTTATTGAAACAAAAAAATATCTTAAAACACAAGATTATATCCAAGTACAATAATGAAGATTGAGATTCATGTATTTTAGTTTTATTCATTGCTGGTACCAAGAGTGAAATGAAAAAAGTTAATAATATAATAACACAACAAAAAAGAACTACACTTTTGTACTAAGTTTCATTTAAGTTTTCCTTTTTAAACTAACCTAGATTTTACGAAATAATACCTCGCTATCCGGGTTAGGTGAGGTGTACTAAACTTGAAAAGAAATATTCTATTGTGTTTATTCTTATCCACGACGATTGCGAAATTAAAATATAAAACTACTTCGTTGACAGGGCTACGCCTGCGACTGCATCACAAATTTGTATAAAATTGTCTAATTTAAAGCATTTCAGTGATTATTCATATCAGTTATGATCTGATATATCAAAATATTTTATTGATACAAAATCGATCTTATCGTAATCGATTGAAAAATAATTCCAGTTATTTTTTTGTATAACTGTAGAGTAATAAATAGAATAGATTAAATAATGAACATATTTGTTAATCATTAATCGATCAATTTCTTTGTGTTTGACTGAAATAGGACATCTCGAGTCTCTATCCAAGGTTAAAGTGGTCAAATAATCTTGATTTTTTTATTGAAAAGGATGTATTTCAATAACTATACAAAAATACTCCTAGCTATATTATTATCACTTGGTGGTAGAGCTTTGTGCAAGCTCGTCTGGGTAGGTACCACCCACTCATCAGATATTTTGCCGCAAAACAGCAGTACTTTGTATTGCTGTGTTCCGGTTTGAAGGGTGAGTGAGCCAGTGTAATTACAGGCACAAGGGACATAACATCTTAGTTCCCAAGGTTGGTGGCGCATTGGCGATGTAAGCGATGGTTAACATTTCTTACAATGCCAATGTCTATGGGCGTTGGTGACCACTTACCATCAGGTGGCCCATATGCTCGTCCGCCTTCCTATACAATAAAAAAAAAATGTAGTTACAGCCTTCAAAATTTTTTTTTTATGTTTTTCAAATGCGATATATTTATATTACACTCGTGAAATGTTAGTGTATCCTTTATAATGATGACGTCATCATTGATTGTAGTAATTAATTATTGTAAAATTTTACCAGCTCTTATAAATCGCGAAAAAAATTATATAATTAATTTTTATCATGCGATTAGATACGTAAAGTTAGGCGGCCTGGCAAATAGGCTCTGATGGTAAGTGATAACCATCCCTTAAATGTTTTACCAATCATGGTAAGTAAGAAGTTATGTCCCTTAAACATGTAATTATACTTGCTCACTCACTCGTTAAATCAAAACAAACTAAGAAGTGCTGCTTAGAATGCTTGTCTTGACTTGGCTTTGTGCCGAGTGATTAGTAATTCTTATGTAAAATATATTAATATATACGTGTTTTATATTCAATGTATGTCTTGTGACAGTTAGAATAATGTTTATCTCAAGTTGTGAGTGATGTCAGGGCAACGTAGTAAGAAACTATTGGTAATTTTTGAGTTTAACATCCATCAGTATTGCATTTAACGCCTTCATAATCCTTATAATTACGGGAAACCAATATTAATAACCTTAACCGTAATTCAATAATTATTACCAAGATTAGGCTGGCTGTTAAATATACCTAGCATTGCAGTATTACAAAACATATTTAACTAAATTTTAGGGTGTCTAATAACTAACATAGATTTTATTGTTACAATATGTTAATTGCTTAATGTAGAACTAGATGGCGTTAGTAGTCGATTGAATCGCGCTATCGTTTTGTATTTTTAGAATCATATATCGCGAGTCGCGACAATGACGCGACTCTTCAATGGCATCCTCCGTTTCGGGCACTTTCCATCAACGTGGAAACTCGATCGAATCATCCGTATCCCTAAGCAGAGGAAGAACATAATGCTTCCTGTGAGCTATCGCCCCATCACCCTTCTGTCTTCGAGAAACTGCTTTTGCTACACGTCACGCCTCACCTTCAACCACGCGACGAGCAGTTCGGTTTCCATGCCGAACACTCCACCACGCTGCAAGTCTCAAGGGTATTGCACCACCTCGCTGCCGCCTGTAACAAGAGCACTCCGTCGCAGTACTCCTTGACATGGAGAAAGCGCGCTTTCAAGTGGCGGTTGAAGACTTCCTTTCCACGGAACTCCCCATCCGAGCCGGTGTACCCCAGAGAAGCTGCCTGTCACCCGTCTGCTACAGCAGATACACGGATGACATTCCAGTTGCAGACGGTGCCATATTAGCACTGTACGCTGAAGATGCTGCATTTATAACCAGCGACCAAAATGCAGCGAGCACTGGACGCATTCCCCCTTGGTTGGAGCGCTGGAGTGCTGGGAACACTTCGGGCGGAAACTAATCCCACCGCCACCGGTGTCGCTCCTGGGAGTGTCTGTCGAGTGGTCTCCGACTGCCAAGTACCTGGGCGTGACCATCGACAGGAAGTTCTCAATGCGACACCATGTGAAGAACGCGAGCAGACACGCACCGCGAGAACTCTCCTACGCCCCCTTCTGGCGTCACACCTGCCGCTCAGTGTGAAACTGTGTGTATTCAAAGCGTACGTCCGCACGCGACTCACCTACGCAGCCCCAGCGTGGTACGCGCTGACCAGCGAAGCAAGCCACAAGTCGCTGCGGGTGCAGCAGTCTCTAGCGGTACGTACCGTTACCGGAGCCCTACGCGAGAAACGCATTAATAGCCAGAGATTTGCGTATGGAGAGCCTCGACGACCACGTTTGCCGCCTGAGTATCTCTATATTCGCGCGCGCCGACGGAGCGCGATCCCAGCATCTGTGGGGTATCATACCATCGCCATACCATCGGCAACCACCGGACCCAAGAGGACTACCACGTGACCTTACCCAGCAATGACCGCTTCTTCGTCGCTGGCTGACGGGCGAAGCCTCGCCGATCGCTGAGGCTTGATCGCTCTGCGGCGTGTACTCTACCTAGATAAGACAACACGGACAAGAGTCCAGCCAGTGACCCGTCTGTAGTTGCATACGGCGTTGCCACCACTATAGGGGGCCATCGCCCCGACCAGTTACCCCGGAGCTCATGCGGGCCTGCGTGGACAATTGGACATGTCACATCAATAAATGCTTATGCGTTCGGGGTATAATCTTTCATTTCCCCTGACTTTGTGGAACTGAGACATAGGGTCTTACTTAAAGCTAACTCTGATAATATTTAAAATAATGTCATGTACAGTAAATTTACTTATTATTATTATTTATCTTTATTGCACACACTACAAAACATAACAAATATGAAGAACAAGTTTTAGATAATATAGTATGCTAAGGCGACCTTATCACTTACTTACTTAGTGATCTCTTCCAGGCAACCTCTATAATAAAATAACATTTTCTTTTTAGGCAGGCGAATTGATCGGGCATAATGTGCGAACAATTTATACATAAAATGTAAATAACATAATGACATAAATACTCTTATATATGTATATAATCACATGATATATGAATGAACATTTTGTTACCTTTTATAAACATACATAAAAAGAAATTTCAATTGTAGTATTTATATCGCGAACTAGTAAACGCAATTACAAAATTAACCGTATTAATCTGTTTATAATTATAGCCTTTCTCCTTTGACCAGTTTGCCAAAGATATGCAAAATGTTTGAAAAACCTTGCGCCCGTAAAAATAAAAATTGTCATGTATAGAAATAGATATTTATATATCAGTAGGATTTCGCATTATTTCTCGTGAAATCAAGCGAGTTTGAAAATGATTATCTCAGCTCTGCATTACTATTACAAATAAACTATGACTAGAAAGTCCAATCAAAACACATAAATAAATAAACTATAATTGTTATGTCTTTTCACAAAAACACATTAATCGCTTCTTAAAATAACTCTTACCTTTATATCAAAACACTTATTATGGGATGTCCCCATTAAAGTTCCAATCATAACAACGTGGTACCCAAAAAATGGCGATCACAACAAACGATTTCTTAACAGCCAATAGCATTTGAGGTCGGTTCACTAGGTTTTTAACTAAGTAAATCGACATTTACACAATTTAAGACGTGTCTTCGCCTAAATAAATATTTTTTATATTGAACGAACAGGTCCGAGTTAGAATAATAATGTTTGTCGCTTCTGTTTGCATAATTCTATGTAATGATGCTGTGAATCGGTTTAAGGGGGTTCTACACATGATGGTTTATAACAAATTATACATTAATAGTTATATAAATGAGAATATTTGTAATAATTATATTATCATGAGCCTTGTCTGAACTCGACTTTACTTGTGTAACATTGCGCCATGAATGTTCTTCAGTATTTTCGTCTTTTATCCACTACTAATGGACATTTTTAATTAAGCTGGATTTCATTTAATATATTATTTAGAGATTCTTAATATTTTATCAGCTTAGAGCTAAGCTCATCATCATGCTTTAATTTATCTTTCTATTTATTAGTTGGTATTACCTAGACGCATATTAAATATTAAGGCCGCCTTATAGCCTTCACTGGTGACAGGAGGGCTGGTAGATTTTTCATAGAGAGGATCGGAATAGCGATTCAACGGAAAAATGCTACTAGCGTTATTGCCCCATTCCACGAAATTCTGATTTGCTCAGTAGCTATTTTTAATTTTGCCGTGTAAAATATGTACTATGTATTTATGCTTACATTATTAATCTAAATAACTATTAACCGTGAATCTTAGGCGTAATAAGTAACAGCCTATAAATATTTAGATTTAGATTGGAGCTTATGTCACCGCACTACTCCATTGCGGGTTGGTGGATATACACGTGGAAGATACCACGCACAATATTGTTTCACCATCGAGCACGAGATAAATTATAACCATAAATTATTATTTAAAATTCTGGTGCTTGTCCGGGTTTGAACTGACGTTCTTCGGTTAACATAATAGTATTTTAACTACAGGGTTATATCGGCTTAGGCGTATACAGATTTATATTAAACTAAATTCTATGAAGTACTGAAGTACTGCTATAGAGTGAACTCGCGTCTCCGACTCCTCCGCTAACTTAGAATAAATAGGCAGTCAGTTTTTGAACAATAGAACATTCACACACTTCCTTGATATGTTATTTATTGTTTCCTTTGTGTAAAAACTAAAAAATAAGATATATTTATGTTTCCCTTAAAATATGTCAGTTGGTACTAAATTGTCTAATACGGTTAATGTTTTCTTTCATCGTTTTTTCGATCGAAGTTTGAATGTAAAACCGCTTGTAAATTAAATAATGCTAAACCGATTTCGATAAAGTTGTAATAATTATATAATTTGACAGCAATATCATTTCAATCAACAACATTAATTAATCCAGCATTATCGACTGTAGTCCAAAGCTGATGTTACTAATTCTCAAGCAACGCTTTTGTTTTTAGTTTCTGATATCCTTATCTAAGTAACCAGAACGACTTTGTATTAGAAGAATCTTACTTCAAGTCAACGGCTACAATAACTTGATAGGAACTTTGGTTTTAAAAAGAATGGGACAATTATATTCGCTATCGTCGAAAACAGTTGTCGCTAACATTAAGGGATAGGGCTGCCTCGTCCAATTTTAAATATAATTCAATTATAAAAGTATAATTGATACTTAGATTTATTCTCAATTGTTAATGGATTTTCTTACAGAAATTTTCGTTACTAAATAACTTTTCTGTTTTTTGCACAGGAAGCGTATGGGCCAAAATAATGATGGTAAGTGGTCACCAACGCCTATATACATTAGCATTGTAAGAGATGTTACCATCGTTTACATCGCTAATGCGCCACCAACCTTGGGAACTAAGATGTTATGTCTGTAATTACACTGGCTCACTCACCCTTCATACCTGAACACAACAATACCAAGTACTGCTGTTTGGCGGTAGAATATCTGATGAGTGGGTTTTACCTACCCAGACGATCTCGCACAAAGCCCTACCACCAAGTTAACTATATAAAAAATCAATAGATTCGGTGATGAAAGTTTAAAAACATACTTTTAGTTTGAAACGTTTTACATAGAATTGATTTGTTAAACTTATTTTGTGTTAGATAGATAAATAAAACAGATGTGCTGTCCCTCCCGTCAGGAACGAAATTCTGTGTGATATAGATTTTTCGACTCAAACCATGTTTTGAAATGTTTAAATTTAATATCATCTACTCATTACTGTATTTTTGTCACACCAAAAAGCACCTAAACCTCCTTTATATCTATCTCCAAGTTCAAACACCAAACGCATCGCATTTTGTAGCATTCGGTAGGCATAAACGCTATTTCGTTATGTGACGTGACCTTGGGCCGCTGTCATTTCAATTTAATGTAAGCCGCGTAAAAGAACTTCGTTCCAATAATCACATCTACTATGTATGTCTATGCATTGCTGGCCCACAGCGACTCTTGAGACGAATGTTACATAACTTTATGCATATACATAATATGTCTAAGTACATCTATAAAATATTTGCATATCAACAAAAATATTATTTATATTTAATAATTATGAAAACAATTAAAACATCGTTTAAGATACAATAAATCGATCTTACGATTCACATATAATAACACTTTACAACTTACACGCTTAATCATTTGATAGAATGGTTAAAATTAATTACAGAACTATAAAATATATAGACACGACACAAAGCGTTTATGATTTCATTAAAAAGCAATTAAACTTGGAATCATGATTTCTCACAACAAATTGAGATGTTAGATACACTTTAAGCTTTCGAGATCTATGTTATCGATACATTATAATGGATATTTTGCAAAGTTGCGTCTGTCTTAAGAAATAAAATAAAAATATAATTAATGGTGGTGGACGATGAAAGCTGACGCATTCGACATCGAAGGGCGCGGAGAACTTTGTCGAAGCGTCAGAAAAAAAAACAGTCAAAACCCAATATTTATATAATATGAAACAGATTAAATAATTTAAATTATTAACAAATTAATTAAACGTAGTAAATTAAAAGGAAATTTCTCATCGGCAGTCATGTTTCCAACGTCAATAAAATAAATTCAAATACTAATAAAACTTAAGCTATTTACATTTTCCATGAAACATCAGATCGATTCCACGAAATTCTTCTAATTATTAAAATCTGAAAATTAATTACTTACTTAATGACAATTATTTTTAATCTAGCACAAGTAAAGCCGAGTCTCTACTAATCTACCCATTATTATCACTATATTTGACAAATTACGTAAATATGATAAAATCCTATTTACATTTTAACCGTACAAATTAAAAATTATCCCTAACTATAATTTTTATCCCTTGCGTGTCTACTTATTTGACAAATACTTTGCTTAACAAAAAAAAACAAGTCAGCCATTAGTTTAACACCTCATAACTAACTAATTTAGCGATCGCATAACTGCATCTGCAGTAAATCAGATCTTGCTGCACTGCGTGTGAATTAGGATGAAAAAAAAAGTTCACCACGTGGAGACGCAGCTTAAAATCGCTGGAGTTACTCCTCTGTACGTGTGCGTAACTGCAGCTGTGTGCGTACCGCTGCAGGTATCAACGCTCAGTTCCCTTCAGGCTGTCGTGCTTGAAACACGTTATGAGGGCTCTTTATCGTCGTCTCATTTTAATACGAGACGCGATCGCAAATTTTGCATTGTGAATTTAAAACGTTCGATTTTTAAAAAAACAGTGTTGAACTAAATTGTAATATTGAAAACATTATATTTCATTAAAGCCTAAGACGGTCTTAAAATATTTGAAACAAAATAAATAGAAATATATATTTGAATACTGTTAGTGAATGTGTGACACGACTTATAAACTGTGCTTAGTGTAATCTGAAAATAATAGTGTATTGACCACGTGCTTGTGATTTTTAATTGGATTTCTGTGCGTTACTCGTTGATCGACAGATTTTTTATAAGCTGTGGTGAACATTATAGTAAGTCCCGTCTTATATATTACATTTTAAAATAAGATAGTCTATATTATCTCTGTAAAACTATTCTTATATAAAATATTTTTGCTTAAGCGCATTTAAAATTTAGATTTTTTTTCTATCTGAATTCTTATCATGCCATTTAAATAAATCGTATCAGTTGTATCGTATAATGCATTCAATTGATTTTCAATTAAATAAAATCTAAATATTTATAAGAAAAAATAATTAATACAAACTCCACATAGACATTACTCATTTATGTGGAATTAGTCTCATCTATTAAGAGATTGAACGTTTGCAAATAAAATTTGAAAAAAAAATCATTATACAACCTAAAAATTATTTTTTTTACTTTTTCAACAGACTTCGTATAAAATAAAAATCGCAATAGTATAAAATTAGCCCTAATTAAAGTGTGATCAATTCTATCCTGTTTAATTAACTATTTTATTAAATATAATAATTATATCTAATAATAATTACTAAGACCAATATAGCCGGTCTCACAAAAACGTCAAGTTACACCTTCAAAGTGTCCCAACACTGGGCTACAGGTAATTTGATCTTTGAGCTTTTTCAATACGCTACTCCAATGGCGTTGGTCTAATTTAATACCTAACTCTTTTAAATTATTAACATTACACCACTTCCACAAACAATTTTGATTAAAAACCACAAAATTCCCGAACTTAAAACATTCTTAACTTCGAAACTATTAATCACTCTTATCTTAAAATTTCCCGCAAGAAACTTCGACAGATTCTGTTAATTTTAATTTATATACAATTTTAAAGTGAAATTTAAGATAATTAAATTGTTACCGATTCAAACTTTACAAATATTTCGCAAATGCTTTTCTCAAGACTGAAATTGTCGGGTACTTTCGAAAAACGGTTTATAGGTATTGGATAAATCTGGACCGAGAATCGTTGAATAGTAAAAATTTTTTATCTGAAATTGTATTTTTATGACAATTGTAACCTTTTACGCGAAATTTAATAAATTTTTGGTATTACCTAGTTAAACCTAAAAAAAATACATCTATCACTCAAATCAAATTACACTTTATTTGTGTAGTGTTTAAAAGCATTATCGAATCTCAATTTTATTGATAGTTAAATATTGGGTCGAAGTAAATGATGTTACGAGAAAGAATCAGCGAGAAAACTGTAAAAAAAACAGTAACTACATCTCTATTAACAACCATTTCTATACACATAATATTTGTAATAATTAACTTCTCTTTACAATTTTTAGGAACATTTATTGCATTTAAAAATTTGGGAAATCATCCTATTGATTTTATAAGTAAACTTAATCAAATAAAAATTTCTTAAACTACCTATATTTATTTATGAGGTAAGAAATAATACAATTTCTTTCTTACTTTTCGATATCATGATACTTTGTTTCTTGTTTCAGTTTTGTTTTTGTACAAATATATTGATTTTGTTTTTACTTTTTACTCTATGCGCGATACCTGCGAGCCAACTCTATTAACAAATTGACACTTTATCGCAATCGAATCGAAGCCTGATATTTGCCATGTATACGTTTTCTATTCTTGAATTGAATTATCGATTATTGGCATACATTACTGTAACAACCTGTGAATGTCCCACTGTTGGGGTATGGCTTCCTCACCTTTTTTGAGAAGGTATGAAGCTTATTCCATCGATTACGATGTTTTCCTTCAACGTCAACCACGAGATGACTTTCAAACACAAATTAAGATCATCGGTTAAGATTTACACATTCTAACTACTAGGCAATCTCGACTTTTGGCATAAAAGTTAAAAATTAAGTTTGGTTTTGATCCAATCTCTGTTATTTTCGGTTTTGATCCATAAAAATATAAAATAGTCAACACTGGTTTCAAATTGAATTAGGAACGCATCGTAATCGATATAAATTAGCAGAAGAGTTATTTTTTTTCTTAAATATAGATGTCACTTATCAATTAAAGACAATGTATTTATTATACTAACTATTAAAGCTTACATTAAATAACACATATGTAAAGGAGGTTTGTGTGTAAAAGGTTATTATAAGTTCATAGAGGAATAGCATAATATCTTGGATGGGAATCGATCGCCTCCTGCCATCTCTTTTGTTATGTTGAAAATTGTAAGCAATTATAAAATTTCGCAATCAATCCGCTGAGATTCTTTCGCCGGTTCATTGGTTCAGGACAAAACTATGAACAGGAAAATTATTTAATATATTTGATCAAATTTACTAATATACTTGACATCGTCAATTTGGATAGGTTTCGCTGATAAATATATCGTTTAGTACAGATGGGGAGGAATATACAATGATTTTATTTACATTTAAATTACCTTAATAGATTTGCCTCGTTGGTCTAGTGACTTGATATAAGGCCGCAGACGCGGTGGTCCTGGGTTCAATTCCCAGGTCGGGCCAATATATATTTATTGGGGTTTTCTGTCAGATAATTCTCAGTAGCAGCCCGCAGTCTGGAAGTTGGATGTGTGTACACTCCCGTGCCTCGGAAAGCACGTTAAGCCGTTGGTCCTGCGTCTGAACTCTTTCCGGTCGTGTCGGATTGCCGTCCCATCGGATTATGAGAGCTAAGGAAAAGAGAGTGCACCTGTGTTTGCGCACACACTTGTGCACTATAATATCTCCTGCGCAGTTGGCTAATCTCTCTTAGGATTGGCCGCCGTGGCCGAAATCGGTCTGGAGGACCTTATTATTTGCTAATGGAAATCTCTGGTTACCGTTCCAGATATTATGTATGTATCAATATAGCAAATATTTCACTAGCTAGCCATCTCACATAATATAGGTAGATAATAATCAATTAGTTCATAAACATAAAGCTCAAAGAGTTATTTATTTGCCAATACTGCATTCGAAATTAAAAATATGTAATTTTTTTCCTTTTATACAAAGGAGTATTTACGGAAATAAAATAGCTGACTTCACAAATGTCGATGTTTTTAATTATCGACTATACTGTATAGGCTCTGTTTTCTGTACAAATACGGATATTTGAATCTTGATTTATTTTATCTTCCATCCGAAACGCATGGAAGTCTATTAATACGTTCCAGTTCGTGATACGAGCTTTTTGACCTACTGGAAAGTCGATAACGCTATTAGTGAATACATGAAAACATTTAGCCTCGTAATGCTGTTCCATGGCTACAGGATATTGTATATTATAAAATTTTAGAACATTGTGATATGTATAACTGTTTCTCTCTGATGAATTAGAATCGTTCGAAATGTCAAAATAGGTATAAAAAACATTTGAAAAACAAAATAGTGTAACTCATTTTATTAAAAGTATAAACTAACATTTTATTACCTATAAGAAACTTACGAGTATTTTTGTAATAGAAAAGGAAGTAATCGTTGTTTTATTAAATTAATTGGGTTGCATAAATTGTTTATAAGTTTGTTAATCTTTCTTAATAAAATTGACTTAACCGAAGGTACTTAACTAACAGAGCAGTGTAATTGACAATATAATACCGTAATATATGATAACGTTATATCCTTTAACATAAATCTTGGTGGTAGAGCTTTGTGCGAGCTCGTCTGGGTAGGTACCACCCACTCATCAGATATTCTACCGCAAAACAGCAGTACTTGGTACTGTTGTGTTCCGGTTTGAAGGGTGAGTGAGCCAGTGTAATTCCAGGGACATAACATCTTAGTTCCCAAGGTTGGTGGCGCATTGGTGATGATGAAGTGTTGGTTAACATCTCTTACAATACCAATGTCTATGGGCGTTGGTGACCACTTACCATCAGGTGGCCCATATGCTCGTCCGCCTTCCTATGCAATAAAAAAAAATCTTAAATTTTACTCGAGAAAACAAGTTTATTCAATTATTTATCCCCACTTACATGTTCACGTTACAGAATAAATGTCACCAAACGTCAAAAACTTGAAATTCCGGTAAACTTATACCTAAACGCAACACATTAACAAAATTTCATAAATGGACAGAACATTAAGTTAAGGAAATAAAACGAATTCTAATCGAAATCGTTTCAAACGTAATTCGGTCAAGGTGAATACAGTTAAAAAAAAAACAATAGTGACATTAGGCGTGTATACCTAATAACAGTTTAATAGTACAATGATTTAAAACTATTTGAAAACAAAGAAACGATACTGACATTTGCCTACATTTAGTGCTTATTAATAAACCACATAGAGAAGCTTAATGCGTTTTTAGTGTTCGTTTATTAATACCACCATCAGATTTAAAAGATCTGACGTTATATCACAAATACCTACCCATTTTTACCTTTGTGTAATATTTTAATTTGAAAATCGAATTTTAGTAAAAAACAACGGGTTTGTTCATCAAAATTTACGATATTAGTGTCAGTTTTTTTTTAAATACGATATGTTCCTTTTCAAAGAACGTTCTTACAAGTCACAATTGTCGGTAAACAACAATCGTCATTTTATACGGAAACACAATTAGGTCCGTGTCATGACAAATGATTAGCATTCGTGGTTGCATGTTTAAATTTTCAAGGACGTATCACTTCAAAGAAATGAAAATCACACAATTCTATTGTATTAGATGAACGTTTTGTAATGGTCTAAAGTTTAAACGAAAGCATGTGAAGCAATCTACTCATGTGACCAAAATTTTGTAATAGAAATGAACGGCTTGTATAATTCACGTAGTTCTAGACGAAGAAGCCCTTTAAAATCTGAGCGAGTAATATAAATAAGGGGCTTAAATGATTACGTGCTCAGCGATAAAGGATATTATACACTTGTTTATGTATCAACCCCCAAATCATCACGCCAGTTGCGTTGAATGTTAAAACAAACATCAAATTATTATCTTTATCAGTATTGGAGATCTGATAAGGGACATAAATCTAACTAACTAAGCATAAGATCAATTATAAATATGAAAATTCAGTGATGCTTATCCGGGTTTGAACCCGTTATCCTCGGTAAAGATTCACGTATTCCAGCCATTGGCCAATACGGTTATGAATTAACCATTTTTTTATATTATTAAAAGTAAATAAAAAACAAAAGAAGTCTAGAACCGCTTAAACGAATGCTAATTAAAAAATAATAACAAACTTGTCACTAACATAATTGTCCGTCATTTCATTATTCGCTTCATTTGCTAAATTACATGTATAATTGAATGTGCCACCTGCTGTGCCTAGCGGTTGAACATCTGCCGTATCACTTTCACCGTCAACTGTATTTGGTTCATCGTTAATTACTTTATCTTCACTAGTCAGTGTACCATTAAAACTAATTTTATTCTTGCATATTAATCTTTAAACATCATATTTCTACTGATCAAAACAAATAAACAGCAGCGCTTGATTAATAGCTAATAAAAATATTCATAAAAAATTGCCTGCAGTTTGATCATCAATTTATATAATTTTCAGATGTAAATTATTACACGAAGTTAAAATACAATCAAAAATAAACTGCATAATATTGAAAGACGAAAATAGAATAGAATAGAGATACAGTTTTCGTGTTCCTAGACTATTGATTTCTAGACATAATAAGAATATAGGATGGTAAATTTATGACAATCAATAAAAAAGTGTAACACTTCAACATTGAGTAAAGATATTTGAATTTGATCATATTTTTGTAGTGAATTTAAGACCAATGATTGCAGGTACAATAATTCCAATAACCTACCTCATTTAATGTTATACTACTATGATATTTTATAATATAAATTTCACGTTGGTCTTTCTTACGTGGAAGGAGTGACTTTTCGAACGTATAAAAATACTCAATGCACTGAAATTACTTTTAAAAATTTAATCATATCGTACTTCGAAACATCGATATCAAGTATATTAAGTTTAATTACAATCAAATATTGCAGTAAAATTCTTTTCCTACCTAAAAATTTTCAACATTAATTTCATTTCCATTATGCGAACAACACTTACCATACTTTTTTTATCCTCAGGCTCTATTTCTAACCCAGACAGGCAGCACTTGGACTCATAAATCCTAGCCTTACTAAGTACCCAAGTCGTTAAACACTAAGTACTCCTAACGTAAGCAGTCTTAAATACTTAGCGGTTTCAAGTAATTGACATATCTTAGTCGAGTATAACTTACATCGAGGGCCTCGAAGATCACTTGAAAACTTGTTACAGATGTAAATCTAGCTTAGTGTGATATACTAATTGAAATAGTTATGGAAGCAACTATTGCTATCGTAAGTAGATTTCAATTATGAAATTCTTACTTACCTATCTTGGTAAGTCAATGACAATTATTGGAGAAATAGTTTACCGGGTAGTTAAACTATTTCTTCTTTAATTGTTTCTAAATAACCAATACAAAATGTCTTTATCGTGAAATATGAAATGGTTTTTGTTTATTTACGTCTAAATTGTCGGAAACGCTATTTTAAAATCAAAATAAAATCAGAAGCACAGTAACCATTTGGAAACACGAAAATATAATGAAAAAAACAATACCTTTCGAAATATGAATGCCGCTTTGTCATTAAAGAAAAGAAAGTCCAGAACCCACCGAGTAAAATATTATTTTTGCAGAATGTAATTCTTAAAAATGTAATTACCAGCTCTTCAGAGGTAATCTTGAAGATTAATCACCTAAATTAGCGAGTCTTCTCCATTATATGTACATTTTGGGATCTGAATATTTTCACGTTTTCTTTGTTTATAATGTTTAAAGATGATTAAGTGAATATAGACACTATTCTCGTTTGAGTTTAAATATAGTTTAATCCGATTAAGAAATTCGTGTTTTTTTCGCTCCAATTTCTCGGTCATTTTTCGTAGACACTAAACGCGAAGCTCAGCGGAGATTTGCTAAATAAAAATGTGAAATTCAAACCTATTTAAAGAATACGAGTCTTGAATAATGGAAGGCTGTTAATATTAAAGAAAAGGCTTCGAAGAATACGATGTAAATACTAGATGGATTTTAAGTGTTCTTAAGTCTACAACAAAGTATTTTATTTTACTTCTTATTAAATATGCGCAAGTCATAAATATGCAATAAAACCATTGGTTTACGATACATTTTTGATTTAAACTCTATTGCCTAGATTAAGTCTGTGTGTAAGGAAGGAAACAGGTGTAAACCTATCTTTATTACCAATTTCATGTAACTAAATACGTTTAGATTGCACGAAAGAGTAACAAATATCAATCCATCCTGGATATTGAAACAAAATTTCGAGTTTATAATATTAATATGATACAAATTACTAACCATCATGTCAACTAAAAGACGTCCACTGCTGGACAAAGGCCTCCCCCAAGGATTTCCATTTTGGCCGGTCTTGCGCTGCCTGTATCCAACGGCTTCCCGCGACTTTTAGTATGTCGTCAGTCCATCTTGTAGGGCGCCTGCCCACGCTGCGTCTTCCGGTTTGTAGTCGCCACTCGAGAAATTTCCTACCCCGCCCACTGCCACTTCAATTTAGCAATTATTCGGGCTATATCGGTTACTTTGGTTCGTTTGCGGATTTCATCATTTCTGATTCGATCTCGCAGGGAAACTCCGAGCATAGCCCTCTCCATTTCGCTTTGAGTGACCTTGAGCCTTATTATCATGCCCATAGTGAGCGACCACGTCTCTGATCCGTAAGTCATCACTGGCAACACACACTGGTCGAAGACTTTCGACTTCAGACACTGCGGTATTATTACTAACCAAATAACTATTAATTTACTAGAAGCGAATTACAACTTATACTAGATTAAGGTAATTGACATTGTAACTATGATTTGCATTGAAGTATAAAAGAATATTTGAAAAGTGAGAAATATGTGCTGCGATGTTTTTCCGTCAAGTGGGGAAATACCATAACCTTACATTACATTAACGATTTATTAAAGAAATAAATTATTTACATTATGTAATAGATATATATTTATTATATTAACCAATATATTATATTATTTATATTATCATAATTATAACGATAACAATCGGATATACTCATGAATATTAACGACCTGATTATTGTATCGAGGTTATTTTGTTTCAATTCATTTCGTTTTAGTTATTTAGTTCCATTAGCGAATGTGCCGCGCATTCATTATAATTATTTAATTAATTAAGATATATTTAAATAAAAATAAATTAATATTTCTTAAAATATTTATTTAATTTAAAAAATTAAACTGGCATTAGCTTATTAGAATTAAAAGTGGGCTAATGTAATAAATAATACAAGACATAAGCCGACATATTTATATATTTTGTTCCGATAAATAATATAAGGCCGTAATGAATTCGTTTCAAGTCCTTTTTTGTTAAGACAAGAAGGTATTTGTTTTTTTTATGGCAAAAGAAGGCTGACGAGCATTTGGGCCACCTGATTGTAAGTGGTCACCAACACCCATAGACATTGGCATTGTAAGAGACGTTGACCACCTCTTACATCGCCAATGTCCACTAATCTTGGGTTATATAAAAAATAATTAAAGAATTACACTGGCTCACTCACCCTTCATACCGGAACACAACAATAGCAAGTACTGCTGTTTTGCGGTAGAAAATCTGATGGTACCTATCCAGACGATCTTACACAAAGCCCTACCACCAAGACCAGATTTGTTTCCATTGGATATTAAAGCGCAGTAAGAGTGAGACTGATCTTAGTCCCTTTGTTTTAAGGGGAAGGTTTTGAGTTCATTCCACACTCCTCCATTAGTGGACATACATGAGACAGAATATCAGCCGACATGCCATGCAGGTTTAGCCACGATATTTTATACAATCTTAAGTATATTATAATTGGGTGCCTGCTTTTGATCCCGTATTCTTGGCGTGATCTAACCATCTCAGCTCTGGTATAATATAAATGTTAATTATTTAATGACGGTGAGAGAACGATTATTTATTTTGTTAGTGTTTCAGATCCTTTCTACCCTAATTTTTAATAACACGAAAATACGAAATAAAGCAGACGTATTCTTATCTTCTCAAATATTGAATTATTGTGAGTGGGTGCGTATTATGTAACCCGCTATATTCACAATATTTTAATAATTTTCAATTGTCATTTATTCGAGTTTCAATATCTAAATGATGTACGTAGCTTAGTATACGTATATTCTCAACAACGGCCTGAACGCGAATGGCCAATTAAACTTGATGACAGGTCGGCCTCGAGTATCACGTGACAGGTGATGTATAGTGTTGCCATTTAAAACGACTTTCCCCGCTTGACGTAAAAACATCGTAGCACATATTTCTCACTTTTCAAATATTCTTTTATACTCCAATGCAAAGTTACGTTGGTGGATTCTTAAAAGTAATTTAGGGAATATTTCTTGTATTATCTGAACAAACGCAGAAGTCATTCCTTTGGTATAGTTAATAAAAAATAATAATAATAATAACAGCCTGGTTATGTCCCACTGCTGGGCTAAGGCCTCTTCTCCTCTTTTTGAGGAGAAGGTTTGGAGCTTATTCCACCACGCTGCTCCAATGCGGGTTGGTAGAATAACATAGTCAAGCACAAGATTAATTATAATCACAAATGAAGCGCATGATATTCAGTGGTGCTTGCCGGGTTTAAACCCACGATCATCGGTTAAGCGACTTTTTTTTGGTATAGTATAAGTTGTAAATCACTTTTATAATTAATAGGTGACTTTTATTTGTGCTTATAATTAATCTCTTCCTCGACGTTGAAAGTAACTATGTATGTATGTCTATCTTATACGCTTTTTCGGCTAAACTACTGAACTGATGAAATTTGGCATGAATCCCAAGAAAGGACATAGGCTACTTTTGATATCTAACAGTTGCGCCCGAACAACACGCGGCCGAAACCGTGAAGACTAGACTAGTCTTAAATAAAAACGAAAAGAGTAGGTCCTGTACATATGAATAACATAAAATAATATAATATTCAAACAATAATCAAAGAATACTCTTTGTTCGCCGCTAAATTCGAAATCTGTGTTATTAAAGCCTCACTTTCCCGTAAAATCGGCACACAGCCATGCAACACATTGTTATGTGTATGTTCTGTACAATCATTACGTGGAACCAGCACATACTCGAGCATCTTCCCTACCACCAAAACGTATCATGAACTAATAATTCTCTCAAATGTTTGTACATTCCTGAGTAATCACATAATATACAACCGTTGACTTTAGTAGTATGTATTGCGGGAAGTCTAATCTCTTTAATCCATACATCTGAATTTGGCTCATCTGTCTTTAGTCATAAGGCATATAATCAGTTGCAATTATTGTCTTTTAGTCAGTACCCTAACAAGTCAATCATAAATGATCTCATTACCTTGTTAATTGGTGTCTATGGTTATTAACATAATTAAAGCGATCGATCTTAGACGAAAATTTAATAGGGCTTATGTTTTATTGAAAGATAAGTCATTAATATCAAATGTATTTGATGAGATGAACAATAATCTGCTTACATCATTAGAAATATATAGTAAAGGTTGCGTCATAGTTCAATACCTAAATACTGGGATAAATTATATCAATGATATGTTGTATCTAAATAATAAATGTTATCCTTAACGATAGTCCAAAAGATCATTGACCTTTTTATCTGTATCAAAAAAAGAACAATTTAATGTTCCAATTGGAATTGACTCCAGTACCAAAGTTGTGTACAAATTTCTGCTCAATCAGCTAGGTGAAATTGGTTTAAAATTCAGTTAAAAGATTCGATTCATACATACAAAATGAAGTTATATATATAAAAGCTCGAACAAAGCGTATTAGCGAGTTTTGTGTTACATATATACAATAGATATAGGCGACCTATAAAGATGCCCTATATAACAAAGTGCTAATACTTTATTTATATGTATTAATATTACGATTAATATGAATCACAATGTTATCTGGGTGATTTGAAATAAGCATCAAGAAAATGCAAACAATTGGTTTATATATCTGTAATTTATTATTTAAATAGGTATATTATAATAATATTATATGCAAAGGAAGGTAATAGCACAAATATAATACCAATCGAATCAAAGAATAAAGCAAACAAGATCGCTAAGTGTTTTATTAACATAATAAAATTGATTACGGAATTAAGGTCACGTGGAACGTTACGGTAGAACGAGTTTGGACAAGCATTTTAATTAAAATCGGCGAAATTCCTTTTTTCATCGAACTGAATTAAGTTTATAACTCCGTTTCAAAGTCAAACATGAATATTTCCAGATTCAAATCCTTTATGAATAAAGAAAGAAAAATAAAAAGAGATTTTGAAAATCGAATAAAAGCCTTGTATTCGGGATTCTTCATTCCACGTGGATACGAAAATACAAAACAAACATCGGAATTACTCTTACTCTATGTAAATATTGACGGATGACCCTACATCCGACCCTGACTTAACCTTTTTTTTCGTTTACTTTATGTCTCAAGACGAAGGATGAAATTTTGACTGTATGACACAATGTGAAATTATTTTCGAAAATCGGGAGACCCTTGAATTGTTAGATGAGGAAATGACAATATTTATGAAATATAATACATGAAATTATTTACATATGTATATCGAAAGGGGACGTGTATATGGTAATACATATAATAATGATAGCTGGTATACATTTGGTTTGGGCATGTATATATAAATATTCAAGAGTAGTAGATATTGATGGCTTTAAGGCAAATCGAAATGGACTTTTAGTTAGAACAAACTCTGGCAGGCACTACTGACACGTTATTAATTGATGTATGAGTGTCATTGTGTGGTGAAAATCTGCCAGTTGTGCATACACCATGGAGGAGGAAGTCTTGGCCCAGCTACTAAAACTATCACTACGCTGACTCCAAATAAACGCAAATTATGACAATGATCTGAGTTAACTAAAAATTAGATTTACTTAACCATGAGACAAAAAAAAAACTAAGCTACTTGAAATCGTAATAAATTCAGGTACAATAATTTCATCATAATATACGCAAAGTCCCGTGTGCCGGATAAACTCGCCCTAAGGATTATGCTAATTTAGAGTCCAAATATTTCGTGCTCATTTCAAATAATTTCCGCTCTATCCAAATGTATAATGGAACAACTTTAAATCTACTTAACTGCGTCTGTTATCCCCTATGTTCTCCGGTAATCTCCTCAACTTAGGCTTCATTCATAAGACGGAACTGTACATATTGAGATATAAATTATAATATTTTGAAAACTTTAATGTACTCCTGCTAATGTATTTATTCATTGTTTATTTCTGGATCAACATTTATTCAAAAATGTTTTATTATATCGTAGGAAATGATCAGCTTCAAAAACAGGTAATATAAAGACAATGTTCATTACATTGTCTTTATATTACCTGTCATAGTATAAATTTAGTTTTGTTTTAGTTTGAAAAAAGAACGAGCTTTTTTAAAGTCAGTTTTTCATCTTTAGTCAACCATAACGACGGATTGTACTTAATAATAAATCCTCGTGGTCTGAATACGGACTTAACTTTTGACTGTCGCAATTAGTATGTAAACAGCTTTATACTTCACTTTTTAATGTAAAACAGCTTACTAAAATTATAATTAATCCTGGAGAGTGTTTTAAACTACATTTTCATGAAATGGATTTTCTCTTAAGCGTACTAAGGGTAAAGACTTCGCTTTAAGCTCAGAAACTTATTTTCTAAGACAAACACGTTCAGAATTTGTAAACAAAATGGACGAAATGAAATATTTATCTTTTATTTTTCCGAGAATATAGAAATATTGTCGAGAATGAGAGAGCATCGTTGATATACTTGACTCGTTGTTTGTAAATGTTTTTACTTTTCAGTTTTTTTATTAGTTTTTAGAAATATATCTGTAATGATGCAGATAATAAGGACGCTTGTTATTGTTTTGACTTCATGTTCGCATGACGAATGTATTCAAAGAAATTTAATTCAATGTTTCTGAATTCAGCTTTAAAAATAGCAGTTATGTATATTATAAAATTGACTTGGTATATCTCATGTAATAGATACTTTGAAATTATATTTATTCTCTTTTTTTTATTACATATAAAGGCGGACGAGCATGTGTGCCACCTGATGGTAAGTGGTCACCAACGCCCATAGACATTGGCGTTGTGGGAGATGTTACCATCGCTTACATCGCCAATGCGCCACCAACCTAGGGAACTAAGATGTTATGTCGCATGTGCCTGTAATTACTCTCTTTTGGGCTAATACATTTTAATAATTAGCTTTACTTGGTAGTTTTTTTTTAAATGCAGTAATTCAGCTTTCTATATTGGATAAAGAAATAAATCCAACCGAGGGTAAGTTTTAAGACGCGGCAACTATCACAAGACTCAAAAAGTGTTTTATCCAGATTCTTTGGACCCAAGTAAAAACTACTAATCTATATATTATATATAAAATAACAAGCCCTTACTGACCGAATGATTCATCGTCGCCAAGCGTAAACTATTAAAGTTAAGGTCATGAAATTTGGTAAGTGGTCGTTTTATTGAGTAAATACCCACTGAAGATAGAATTTTGGATTTTCTATCCCTAAGGGATGAAATAGGGGTCGAAAGTTTGTATGGAAATTAAGTTAGAAAAATGAAATTTTATGTACAATCGTTTAGTTGGAAATAAATAAATACGTATTTCAGGGTTTTCGAAAATCTAGAAAACCCAGAGTGTGAAATAAGTTTGTATGGTGGGTCCGTCATTTTTTGATATAAGAAACATAAAATTTTATAAACAAGCCTATGGTTAGATATAAATAAACATGTAATTCAGGGTTTTCCAGAATACAAGAGGGTGAAATTGGGGTTGAAAGTAGGAATGTTTGTATTGCGGTTTTGTGATTTTTCATGTAAAGACATATCATATATTGTCATATTTGAAAACTCAACCCTAAACGGGTGAAATGGGTTGGAAACATTATTATAAAAAATGGTCTGATCTGTTTGAAATTTACTGTTTTCACGGCTAAGATAGACCTTAATGATCGCGGGCAAAGCTGCGGGTGAACTTCTAGCATAATATAACTTAATAAATATCTTGGTTTAATTATATTTTATGAAATGAAACGAAATGTACTGGATTTATTACGGTCTGGCCATTTTAATTTGAGAAAAAAAGCCTTTTAGGCTTCCAAAAGCAATATCAGTAGTATTAAGTAAAATAACAACTTGTAAATATCGTACTGCTAAACTTCTGTTGTAATTATCCTTTTCGTCTTGAGGTCCGTAGCTTATTCGACAATGCTGATTGAATGATCGGTGGATACATATTAAACAATATTATGTTACTTGTACTATTAAATCAAACTCCACACAATCATTGAACATAACTTTTATTAAAGTAAGGATATTACAATTAAACAAACCAAATGGTTGCGCGATCTAGTGGTCGGTAGCAAGAAGGTAAATTAATACCGATTAGTATGTCTTTGATGTGAGTTAAATTATATCGCGATTCAGAAGTACATTAGTGCCATCTATTTAGCGTTAACTACACCAAGTCATCAAGAAATGATACATAAACCAATATTAATTTTCATTTCATTTCTTTATACATACAACTCCAATTTTCACAAAATCTTAATTAATTATACAGTGAAACCTTCTTCATATATTGGGGAAAAGCGTATACAAATCCATTCAGTAATTTTTTGTATTTAGCGGTGAGACAGACAGACACAACGGGCATTTTTTTATTTATAGTAATAGTGATTTACGTGAATACTTTGTGCACTTTAATATATAAGGTTATCATCAACTATATGTCAAGGTAAGCTATGTGACCAAAACACTGAATAGATATTACACAAATTTTGTAAAGATAGTGACGAAATTCCATTTTTTTCTCATTATTACACTGTCAATTTCCGGTACCTCGTCGTTATGTCAAAGGCAAATGTCAAGAGGCATTGCATTAAAGGCGAACATAATCAAAACAAGAGTTCAATGACGAGCGAAAATGCACGGAACTTCAAGGAATTATAGTTTTTACACGCATTGAATAAATGCTAGTATCCCATGCACGTGTTGTGCTTTTGTCTAAAAATTTTTGAACTTTATAACGAGTGAAAGTGACAAAAGACTGTGAATGTTTTATTTTCATACATTCATGGTTGACATTCATTACATTTTATGTATGAAGTATTTGTTTATTGATATCGTTATGGAACGCTTTCCTTTCTTTCGGAACTTTTGTATTTTTTTATACATATTTACAGAACACGCAGTTTCCAACACCTACAGAACTTTGCTTATAATAATACCCCGAAACTGGTTGGCTAAAGCCTTCTGAACTGGTTCGGAGGTGTAGCCTTCTGACAGTAGTATACAGCATTGTTTTCCATGTTTAATTATGGTTTTTTTTTTCTTTTAAAATATACAGGACCTCATAACAGCGTTAAAAACGGTATCTTTAAATAAAGGATAAGGAAGATAATACAAACAAACAATTGTTTTTTTTTAAAAGAACTCGACTAACAATATGTTCAGTCAAGCTAATATAATTAAATTAGGCCACGATCTCGAACACACCTAAGCTTTATATTTCTATCCGAAGTGTGGATATTAATTTCAAATAAATATGGGTTCTCTCTCGCAGAAACATAACCGGTTAGATAAAATGATTGATAATAATAGATGAAGTTATCGAGGAAGAAATCAATAAGGTCGAAACCTTCTTCCTTTGAAGAAAGCTTAATATTCATTTAAATACTGGTTATCCTATACAAGTTTAATAAACATAGAAACCTTCATTGTTTTAGTACTACTACCTGTTTTATGAATTTAACAAGTTAAAATATATGTATTAAATTTGATATTTCTAATTAAATTAATTGGTTTGTATTCGATATATTTTTCTCTTTATCTCATTTAATGTTATTGTATTAACAACGTTTTACTTATGTTATTGTTAGAAAAAATAATGTGTAAACACAAGGCAAATTACCAGTTATGTCTCACCCAATATTTGGCAAAAGTCTTTTCTCTTAAGAATAAGGTTTTGAACGTATTCGACCTCACATCTCCTGTCTTGCTGAACGCATGCTAATTTTACCTTCACCACCAAGAACAAATTATAAACACACATTAATAAATAATTATCTTAATAATCGCTTAGTTTTGATTGCCTGGATTTGAAATCGAATTTTTCTCGCATTCCAAAAGCGAATGCTTAAAAATTGAATTGTAAAGAAACACAAATATATGACTACATATAAAGTCACAAATGAAACAATTGTAACATACTATCATTTAATACATCAAAGGCTATTGAGCTCCGGTCGCTTCTATCAAGATAATGTACATAATCTTAATTCTCGTGCCCTTCAGCTTATCTTGGAGGCGTCAGTTCGTAAAGGCCTGCTCACAAAACTGAACCCCGGTTAAATCCCAGAGCCCCATTACCTTTTAATCACACCCTTTACCTAATTAATAGAGGGCTACAATGCACGAGTTAAATTAATTTAAATGAAAAAAAACAGTGACTTATATTTATGACAAAACTTATCCCGTTAAATTTGGGTGTATAAATTACTTTTATTGGATTTTTTAATTTGATTACTGGTCTAGTAAGCTTATTAACTTCAAATATAAGTGGTAAGATATCTTGATATTTAAATAGCAATAATATTTTATTTTCTAAGTATATAGTTTTCATTGTGGTCATGGTGTGTAAGTGATGATTAACATCTCTTACATCGCCAATGTGTATGGGCGTTGGTGACCACTTACCATCAGGTGGATCACATGCACGTCCGGCCTCCTATGCAATAAAAAAAAACAACTTTTTTACATACAGTGAATGATCTTTTGACTTGTGATCGACGGTAAAGGAAAACATCGTTAGGTAACCTACATGTGTTGGATTTTATTATCGCCAACCTTATAATATCATACAAATGGCAAGATTTTTTCTCCTATATTGTATTCGTATAAGTTACTAATAAAATACTGACGTAACTTTGAAGTGGGCAGAAGTGTACTTAAAGAATACTAATAACATAATATATATTACGAAATATTTATATATATAATTATGTACATATTTAATACAATTAGATACAATCGAGTAGTCAAGTGTTTTAAATATTTGAAAAGATCTTCCATTTCTTGGATCTTACAATTTTGAATTTGGAATTGAAAGATTATTGTTTATTTTTTAATGTATAACTAAGAACTGGGTAGTAAAAATACTCTAGGTTGTACTGTCTTGCAAAGTTATAATATATACTAGTTCGCCGTTTACTTAAAAACGATTAATTTAGACGTTAAAAACGTAGCATATTGAGGTAGCTCCTCAGGTAGATGTTTATACAGAAAATCAGGTAAAACCATGATTATTAGACTATCGCCGATCAATGTTTTACAAGGATGGTTCACATGATAGGTGTTTGCTGAAGTCCTATTAATTCCTCGTGACCACTAGAACAGCTGCAATATTTCTCCATATCTTCCCGATTTTGGTTACGGCTTTAGCATAGTTCTTCTCTCCTTCCACTTCTTCCAACAAACATTCAATAGAACGCCAATTGTGCAGCGTTTAATTCAAGCCAGCTCCTTCGGCTTAAATATGTTTCTTTGTAAGCTGGGACTTGATCCTACGTTATACAGCATGAGGAATTATGGGACGTGTGACATCAATAATCCTAAAATGGAATTAATGGAGAAGATCAAACTGTAACAGCGTCTGTTTTCCATAAATTTCATTTTATCACATATTAATTTGTTAGCAGATTTAAAGAGCTTACGACATAATGTTTAACGGGGCTCCTCCTGTTCGTAATATATTCGATAATAATTACAATATATAGCTGAAAATTATCCCGCTATGAACGGCCTTTAATCTACCAGAGCTTTTATAAGGCTGTTTTTAATGTGAAATTAATAATACCCTCATAAAGATAGTTCGCCTTTAAATAAGAGGGTTTATCCAACTACAGTGGAAACGGGCAATAATGTGTTACTATGTATTATATAACATTTTAAAGCAATTACAATATAATTCAAAAACTTTACGTCCTAAGTAGTAGTGGTGGCAATGGTAATTTTACCATAAAATAAAAATTATCTATTTCTTGGCTTTTGGATGAAAACCCGAGTCTCGTCAATTAAAAAGGCATTGAATAATTCTGTCCAAAAAAATAAATCAGGAACATCCTGAAGTTAAGGTGATTGCGGCGTTTATATTCTCGAGTCTCGAATCTCTTCGGGGTATGAGACTGAGAGACTAGGCAGTGATTGCGTTTGCGTACATAACTGTGCACTATAATAACTTGCTTAGTTGCATCACTGTCTCTGTTGAGAATATACCTTCGTTCATAATTGGTTTTGCGCCTTAGAAAAACAAGTGAAGTATGCATGTAAGCGTGTATGCCACAGATACATGCATACCTTATATCTACAAAGACAAGACAGACAAAGGCTTAATAAAATAAACTATGATAATAAGATGATCTGTTGTCCACGAGGTAAAACATTTGATTTATGAACTGTTACTAATAATGAATATAATATGTTTTATCAATATTTATGTTATAGCAATAAAAAATTTTTATTGATAATTCCATTTATCGCATACATTTTAAAAATATTACGACTTTAAGAAACGGTACCTATAAAATAACGCGCTGAATATAAAATACGTATTATAATATCTATAAAAATGATAAACTATAATATCGAGAGTTCTTCGAGATACGTGCATTTTAGATAAATGCAATAGTAGAGCACTTTAGCTTCAAGCGCGCCACTTCCTTTGAAACAGAGAAACTGTATTTTGTTTTTTTTTTTTTTAAACTATAGAGAAAACTCATACAATAGTGCCGAAAGGAAATGCACCTTGTCCTTATAATATCTACTATTTGAAATATGTGAATCAGTAAAAAATCCGAATATTCTTCGAGAAATCATTTATGTAGCTACACACTGATATTGTTTAATTGATAGTTTTACATTCAATTAATCCTCTAACATTATAATTCGAAAAGTACTTTTGCAAGTCTACTTAAATATACTATACATTGATAGTAATAAATAAAGAAATAAATAAATTATTTAAGTAGGTACTTGAATAGAAATATTCAGTAGAACAAAATTGTTCAGAAAATGGAAATTATATCCAAGTTTTTTAAAGTGATCGAACACCAGTAGCAATAATCATATTAACATAGTAAGGAACACACTTCAAAAGCTCTTAGAAAGACCGGCAACCTGTGATTATATTGTGTAAAATTTTATTAGACCCCTGTGCTAATGTTTCGTGTGTCAGCACTCAGTTCTTTCTAGTCTGGCTGGTAATGGTCTTTTGACGTGCTTCTAGTTAAACTAAAATATTTGTTTATGTCAACACATATGTTATATGATATAATATGATACATAATTATCTTTTGTAATTATTTCAATCTACAAATATCACTACAAGATAAAATATTAACATTTAAAATTGACGTTTTATTCATCTATTTTTATATAACTTATTATTTATCAAGCATTTATTAAATAATAAGCTCTGAACCAAACTTACACATATATAAATAAAAATTTTAACAAAACAAAAACCGACTTCATAGGAAAAACAAATTAATATGCACTAAAAAGTAAAAAAATAATTGCGTATTCTTCTATAATTTGATAATTAACTTACTATTTTCTACTCATCAATATGTAGGTACGAATGTTTTGTGTGGTTGATAATTTATTTACAATTATTGTTACTTTTGGAGTCGATGTCAGCCAAGGTGGGCTTATAACTACATACATAGTTGTAGGTGAGATGTGCTTGTGTCGCACGCGCAACTTAACGAAGCGAATAAAAGTCAATTTGTAATGTGTATGTTTTTAAAAGATTCCCGTATTATTATTCCTAGGTATATTATAGTGTTTCCTTAGCTGACATCGACTCCAAAAATAACAATAATTGTAAATAAATTATCAACCACACAACACATTCGTACCTACATATTGATGAGTAGAAAATAGTAAGTTAATTATCAAATTATAGAAGAATACGCAATTATTTTTTCTTTTTAGTGCATATTAATTTGTTTTTCCTATGAAGTCGGTTTTTGTTTTGTTAAAATTTTTATTTATTTTTCGATTTTTAGTGAATCTGAAGTACACTCACTAATTTGTAGAATATGGGTAGACCTACTAAACGTGCAGCTCATATGAGACAGCGCCATTTATATTCATATTTAAATATATTAATCTAAAACAGTGAAACATAAAGAAAAATGCATTTTGGTACCTACTTAATTAATAAATATTAGTTAATATGGTTAAATGTATGAATATAAATTAACTTATTATTATTATTATAATAGATTTAGTTGGTGGGGTAATTTAGTTGGGCAGCCATATCATAACCAAATAGTTATTTCTAGTAATAATTAAATAAACTGTATGTTTATAGATGTTGTGTTATACCATTCTTCACCATAAAATATGACGGAATGTCTGTATATTAAAAAAAGGGGAAGTATCTATATTATCCTAACTAATATTATAAATGCGAAAGCAAGTTTGTCTGTGACGCTTTCACGCCTAAACCACTAAGCCGATTTAAAAAATTTTTTCACCAATGGAAAGCTACATTATCAGGGAGTAATATAGGCTACATTTTGTCCTCATATTCCCACGGGAACATGAACTACGCGGGTGAAACCGCGGGAAAAACACTAGTAATCAATATATAAATATACAAAAATATAACATGTATATAAGAGTACTTATACGATTCTATATATATATGTATAATTTTTAAAATTGGTCTCAACTTTTAGGAGATGTTCAAATATGTTTCAATTACAAACATATACATATATACTAATGCTTACATGCATAACTCATATTATAAAGAGGAAAGATTTGATTTTTGTTTGATTTTTTATTACGATTTAAATCAAAAACTACTCGACCGATTTTAAAAATTCTTTCACCCTTAGAAAGCTACGTCCTTACCGAGTAATATAGGCTTTATTATATTTTCAAAAACTTATAGATCCCTACTTAAAATGGAGCAATGTAACCCAACGTATCAAACTGTTGCCTATAAAAGTTATTATTTCGCGTGCGCTGCGAAAACTATTGACGGTATATAAAGAAGTGTTTTTTACAATAGTACTATAATTACTTGATCATAACGATGTTATGGTAGGTGAATGATAAATCTAGATAGCCTATAAAAGATTCGGCCGTGTATCGTTAATTTGCTACTAAGAATTGAAGATTTCCGTTACTTTGTTATGGATCCTATAATCAGAATCTAACCAAACTATTATCAAACAACCCTTGAAGTATACTCTTTCTAATAAAAAAAATAATAATCGAAATCGGTTGGCGTGATATTGAGTTATTCGTCCATTTGTCGCGCACATACCTCATGCAAATTTACGACTTATATGGTTTTCTCATGGATTCCATTGTCAAACCTGGACCAAAAAAAAATGGGACCCCATGGGAAGCAACCCCTTTCAAATAAAAAAAAATCATCAAAATCGATTCACCCAGTCGAAAGTTATGAGGTAACAAACACAAAAAAAAAACATACAGACGAATTGATAACCTCCTCCTTTTTTTGAAGTCGGTTAAAAATAAAACGAAATTGTATTTTATTAAAATATTGCTTAAATTTTTAAAATGCATATGCTCCGCAGTTTCCGTACGTACCTAGTTTCTGTTCTAAACGTTAAAGTTCCGAGAAACTTTAACGGAGTCTGATCCTTGATGACGCTTCGATTCCAAAGGTGGGTCCCACATCGGATCGAGTTTGGTTCTGAACTTCCTGTATTGCGCATTTGCGAATTGTACCTAGTACTTATGTTAACAATAGAATTGCGGATTCTATACATATATAAATATGCCAACTTATACTCATACTACATACTACAGCAGCTGATACGAGGGTTTTAGGTTCGAATCTCAAGATAAACTTACATAAGTTATTGGGTGGTTCTGTGAAGTTTTTCTAAGAAGCGGGTAAGAAGTAGACTAGGAAGTTGGTAGTGTATGTTCCGCTTAAAGCTCTTTCGATCTTATCGGATTGTCCTTTTATAGGAATATCATAGTGAGAAGGAATGCACTTATATTTGCAAACACACATAAATGTATTCATCATAAGTAAGTGGGAAATAGCATAAGTATTTAGCCTCGACTTTGAAGAGGAAAAATATAACTGTACCTATTTCGAATGAAATGGTTTCATGACTTGAATGGGGATGAAGCCATATATTTTAAAATAGATAATGATATAATTAGATATTTAATATTTATATCTGCCCTCTTCACGCAAAATGGTTATCACCCATTTTGTTCATAAAATGACTTTTGGTTTAAATAGTGAGGATCAATTTTCTGATAACTAAATCACTTTTATTTATCCGAAGACGATAATAAAATAAATAAATGTACAACAAAATCCTACTTCTACGAGACAGCAATCAATTTTTTTTTTCTATATCTTGATGTCTTTTGGAGTTAAAAATTTGACTATCTGCATATGTTTTCTGCTACACATATATGAAAGAAATAATTGAATATGAATAAGTAGAAAATAATAACTAATAAACGTCAAAATAACTTCATAAACTGTAAAATTTAAAGTTCATCGAGAAATGCCAACGGTTATATATTTTTTTAAAGTTCAATTGTTAAATATCACCATCTAAAATAGTCCATAGTTTCGTACAATTTATGTCTTCAAATGATATATAAAAACGAAATTGATATTTGGGTTCAAGATATATAGAAAAAATTATTAAAAGTAGATCGATTAATATTGCAAATGTCTCATCTCTTATAGAAAAGGTTTGGAGCGTATTTTAAAACGCTATTTCAATACATGTATTGGTAAAAATAAACGTAGCTAACTTCAGACACATGCAGGTTCATGATGTTTTCCTTCAACAACTATGACATTTGCAATTTGCACGATGAAACGTTATCAAAGGTGTGGAAAAGGGCATACGGTAAATAGCGCTCCTCTCTCAGATGCGGGCATAGTCGCAGATGGAAACTAGCATCTTAATAAATGACTCCATCTTATTAAATTATCAAAACGTCGCTAGTACGTGAAGTGATATTTATCTCTATCTCTACTTAGTGGCTCATAAAGTAAATTATCGAATTGTCGCTATTACGTAGCGTAATATTACCTACAAAATTACCCGTAGGTACTAGTATAATCGTACGAAATAGAATTTATCCTGGAACGACCTAATTGAAGCTACCACACAGGATGATTTACCGAGGGTCCAAATAAGCCGTGCTAAACGTAGCGACTATTAGTCGACCATTCCTCGTGATAGTTTATTTTTATTTCATTTTTTTCCGCAAACGATTATTCATTTGTGACTTACCTGTATCTGGTATTTCCGGGTGATATACAGCCAATTCAATATGTTTTATCGTTTTGTTTTCTTTTATTTTTTCATTTCACATTCATATTCATGGTATGTTTGGACATAGACTTCTTTGGATAGGAATAAAGTTTAATTTCGTATCGAATTTGACGGCAACGTTTCCATATGTAACGTTTCAAACTAAAACGTATCCGTATTTTTTCTAACTTTCTTTAAAAATTAACGTACACAAAACATTACTCAAATGGTTTTAGCAATAGCTTGATTATTTAATTAATATTATAGTGCTGTATGTTTCGAAGGTTTTTAGTCGATCATGCTTCAATATCTGGAGAACTGATTCATGAAAAACCAACATAAAAGTTAATTAACTTTTGGAATAAAAAATCAAGTTTAAATCAGATTACTTTTTTTAAATTGTTTATTAAAAATATAAATTGAGCGTGAGCGTAACAAATATACTATGATGTAAATCATTTAGTATTAAAAAAAAACAATCAACAAATTAATGGGTTAACAGTTATAAATATCAAGGTCCATACAAAAAAAGCACAAAACCTAGAAATGCCCATTTTTTAAATCTGATAAAAAACGTGTTTCAATTTCAAACATAAGATAAATTTCTAATCTATAAACATGATTTATATCATCATCCTTTTGCACATGCACTGAATAAGCGCTTCCCTTTTTGGCGCCGCTCAAAGGGCCTTACGATGTCTTATAAGGCGTAAACTATCAATGGCTCGTGTTTCACCATGAGATACGATACACCATGGTGCAAGAAAAGAGCTCTTAACGAGCTATTACGTTGCATGTTTATTCCATGCGATGGCACTATCTTGAATCTCTAAAGAATGCGTCTAATCTCAGCCAACGCTTAGGGTTTTCTGAAGTGATGTGACACTCTTTATTATTACGAGCTAATCATTGGGATATGTAAAGAATTGAATTCATTTTAGATTAGGTATGTTGATTCAAATGAAAGACTTAAAATAATAGGCAGAAACAAAGTAAACAAATATCTCTTTTAAGTTAAATAGTAATTATAACAAAACTGTTTGTAAGTATACCTTAAATTCTGGAATTATATTTATTCGTTTTTAATTTTTTGTTTATTATCAATAAAATAAAATATATGTAATGTTTATTGATTAATAAAAAAAATATTTTTCAATGATACAATAAACGTGGAATATTAGTTTCTATGCAAGATTTCATTGTGGATAATAATGGTGACGATGAACTGGGTTTCTTACCTGCTCTCATCTCCACTACCTATTCAAAAAGGAATCTATTTGGAATAGAGAGATATAGACCACTACGTCTAAAACTTACATAATTTACTTTCCAAAGTCCATTTAGTTTAACATTTTTCGAAGAATTGCTTATGATTGTTTTCACCTAATTGATCAGTGTTATTTATGGGTAAAATAAATGTTGACTTAATCATGTTATCTTGATGTTTCAAATATTCAATAAATGAATCCCCAGCGCATTGCTTGTACCACACCACTAATATTCCGGCTTGAGTGAAAATTTTGCGGAAAATGATAAATATGGGATCTGACGGCATCAGAATTTTGATGGGGACCCTTTTGTAACTATATCTTGTTTCAAAGTGAGCTTATCCGTTCTTGATATAATAGTGGAGCGTATTGTGTTAGCATTTAACCGACCTATGGACAGAGGAATTTATAACGTTATCCCTCATATTTACTTTATACGCGCCTTGTTTGTGAATAGGTATGCTGATAAAGACCTTGGGCCTTTATGGGTGAGAGGGTTTGGGACATTCTAAGGCCCAGCCGTTTCAGCGTAATGCTAAAATATTCTCTATCCTTTTCTGCTTAGACAAGATCGAAGTAAGTTATTTTTAGAAATAGAACACAAAATGCATCAATGCTATTATTTATATCATCAATATTTTACTGCTAAATTATTGTTTAATAAAGAATTGTTACAATTGTTGTCCAATATTTTTTTAGACTATAGTTCCCAAAGTTTGAGGCAACGAAGTAAGCAATTGTTTTTATATACGGTTCCAATGTTTGTTTGCGATGGTGACTATTTACCATACAGGTGATCTACTTGCCCATCCTCCTATCTATATTATAAAATATACGAGATATTCCCTAGTAGAATCTTTAATTATTATTATTATACATTTTATATGTGGCACATTGTAAATACAATATTTGCTTGATATCTTTTTAAAAGATGAAATATAGTTATATTTTAACACATTTTACCAAATACTTGGACGTGTATTTATCTTTTAACCACACAATAGAGATGTTAAGGTGTTTTCCTATCTTAAACTCGAAGCTGCGGCCGGATTATGGGGAATTTAGCTTTTTGAAGACGAGAAAAAGGATCGGGCCATAAAAAACAGGGATAAGTACGGCCTAGAACAGTAATAGGTTGCATTAAGGTAACAACGATAATACCATCAAATGGATTATCTGATGACAAAATTGGGATAAAGATTTTTGTTTATTGAAATGGAAGCTAGGATTATTATCATCACGATTACTATCCTTACGTAACTGAAAATCTTATATTAATTTAACAACTATCCTTTCGGTTATTGACCTTTAGGTTCTTAGTGGAACTTCTTCAAAAAGCTGATTAAATCGTAACTAGGAAATAATACTAGTGATGTTTGCCTTTTGACTACTACACTTTGAGGTTAGATATATTCATAATACTTTTTTAGCTAAACATAAATAAAATTTGAATTTGAATTTTTGAAAACAAATTCAAATCGTTATCAAAAAATGCGAGTATTAAATCCGATTATTTTAACTTTATTACGTCGAAGAAAATCTACCGTGAACGGAATAGGTTGACGAGAACTAAGAAATTGGCCATTAAGAAATTTGCATCGACTGGAAGGAAGGCTTTCTATTAAAATATCGCGTTACGAAATATTTTATAAAAAAAATATCACCAGCACAATTTACATAATGGACTTTGCTTTCAGCGTCTTCAAACTCAATGGAGGGCCGCAGGGACCAGATAATGCTTTCTACATTTACACGGGGCCTATATTTCGGAGATAACGGTA
This sequence comes from Nymphalis c-album, assembly GCA_963151315.1. Lineage (NCBI taxonomy): Eukaryota > Metazoa > Arthropoda > Insecta > Lepidoptera > Nymphalidae > Nymphalis > Nymphalis c-album. Next base: position 10,479,362 of record OY720604.1, read on the forward strand.
GATTACTCTATGGTGTGGTGGTTCTTTAATATTATGGCCTTTGATGTAGGATTATGTTCGGGCACGGTTTAGAGGTCTTATCCTCACGCAACATCAGGTGGGCGTGCTACGGACAGGTAAGCCTACTAAAGTGGAGTTAAGTAGACGAATGAATAAAAGAAACTCCGACAATTGCTCGATGAATATATAATTATACATGTACTTCTAAATATATTTTGCGTACTATGTTTTTTTTAAATCTGATGACATCGTGATAGGGTGTTTGATATGTAATCATTTCGCTCGAAAGTTTTGTAAATTTGAATATTATTATTTGAAATGAAATTAAGATAGATATAGGAATGTCATAAGTTTTCTTGTTAATAGCAGGGTGTTATAAAAGAAAGTTACATGATTTTTTTATTTCTTTTTTATTTCATACGAAGGTGGACGATCATATGGGCCACCTAATGGTAAGAGGTCACCAACGCCCATAGACAATGGCATTGTAAGAGATGTTAACCATCGCTTACATCACCAATGCGCCACTAACCTTGGGAACTTAGATGTTATGTCCCATGTGCCTGTAATTACACTGACTCACTCACCCTTCAAACCGGAACACAATAATAGCAAGTACTGCTGTTTTGCAGTAGAATATCTGATGACCCACTCGTCTACCTCCGTACCTACCCAGACGAGCCTGCACAAAGCTCTACCACCAAGTAAACATTTTACATATAAAAATCTATTGTCGATATAAAAATCAGCTCATATAACTTCTAGAAACAGAATAATTATATATCTATGAATGAAACTATCATCAGTTATCAAGTATGTTAATATTAAAACAATCACATTTGTTGCAGGTCTAAATATTCCTATGTAATGTAAGTATTTTTAATATATTTTTTCTTGCCGTAAATATATTCATTCCTATTCAAGATTGACACATCAATACATTGTACATTTTGTTGGAACGGGCTTGTATGGATACGAGATAAAAGTAATAAAATTTCGAATTGAAAACGTCAACGATAACTTTAACTTTGTTAAGAAACGCAAAAGTTATATTTCTATTATATTTATAATATAATATATATTATGCATGATTATTTTAGATATGTCTGTAATGTATTACATGTATGTCCTTTTAACAATTATGTTAAACAAGTTAGCAATTTACGCAAAAACGCATAAGACAACTTTTCCGAACCGATACGACATAAAAACCTTCAAGAAGAGAGCGTACTCTTTCCTCAAAGGCCGGCTACGCACCTGCAAGTCCTCGGATGTTGCGGATGTCCATGGGCGGTGGTAGTCACTTTCCATCAGGTGAGCCTCCTGCTGATTTGCCCCCTCTTACATAAAAAAAAACTTTACATGCCTGAAAAGTCTATTATGACACGATTTTTTTTAATGTGTGAATAATTAAGCAAATGAAATGATCTCACAATTTCGAAACTGTCCTTGTAATAGTTTTGTTTAAATTTAATCAAAATGTCGATTGCCCGTTGAATCAAACGAATTGATAGACACTCGGTCAAGCACTAAGGAAATCAAGTTGATATGGCGCGTTTCAATCTACAAATCTCCGATGAAAATGTTATGCCAATAAATATAAGTGCAAGCGAATATCAACTCTATGTCACTTATCATAAAACACTAAAGAATGAAATACTAGATGAATCTATAAGTTTGGAAATGGGTCGACTTATGATGGGTGAAGAATTGATTGAACACGACATTTTATTGGCTTACACGTTTCGTCACGATGTATTTTATGTTGTGGTAGGTCCTTGTTGGGTGGTATATAATGTATTGCTTTATTCAAATAAGACACTACAAGCGTAGATGGAGAGCAATAACGATTATTATAACTCAATTTTACCTTTTGTAATTGTTAGTGGTTTCGATAATGCGTATTAAGTAATTATGGTTTTGATGTGGGATGTTAATAGTGATGTACATGAGTCCAAATAACAATTACAATTATTGAATTAATGATTCATTTTAATATGAATATATTAATTGATAATTAACAAACACCGTATTTAAGTCGAGATGTTTTAGTGGGTAGAACGCTTGAATTTTTATCAAAGATTCCGGACTTAAACACTGGAGTTGAGTTTCAAGTGATTAATTCGACTGTGATGATTTTTTTTTAATTCGATTGTGTAACCTGCACTTTATAGATAAAATTATCGCACATCTTTCTCCACAACAACAATAAGCATGGCAGTGGAGGAAGCCCTAAAATATTTACATCAAGGCCAAGATGCCTTATCCTAATTATCCCTTAACTTTTTAGAGCTTACAAAAAAAACAATAATTACGTAATCATCAATAACACCAATTAAATGTGAAATATGATTAGTATTGAAAATAAATGAAATAATCTAAGGTGTACAAGAAGGAATCTTTATAACTTAGATAAATAACCTTAAGGGATTTATAGCGAAAGCTAATTACGCTAATTGGTTTCATAACAACGGTTTAAATTCGGCTGTTCTCTTTTACATTTTAATCAGATAGACGAAGAGGAGGCGTATTTTTTCTTATGAAGATAACTGATTCCGAAAAGATCGGGCACAATAATTCCCTTGATAACTTGCACGTCAAGTGATTAGCGGCAGCGGTGTGACTATTTAATAAATTCTAAGAATAATTTAGTATCATAAGTATTTTGTACATGTTGATATTATCTGGTGATGTGGACTGGTGACTTAATCTATTGATTAGAACAGATTAATGACAAAATCTCAAAATCAAGTATTACTTTAATATAAGTTACAGTGTTAACAGATAAAATAATGATTGCAATAAAGAAAATAAGCCACAAAAGTATGTTAGTAAGTCTAGTCAATTTTTTTTTTTTTATGACAGAAAATTCTTTGAAGGAAAAGTATCATAAAATATAAAGAATAACTCCATTTAAGGATCTAATTCCATAGGCTCAGCTCTAATAATGATGGCTGGGGTAGTCGGATCCAGCATACTACAGGATTTAACTGCATGAATAAAAAAAAATATTAGTAATTGTCGCTTGAGATCAAAATAATTCGGCTGAACCAAGAAAGAAAAAAAAAGAAGAAAAATTGCCTTAAATTTTTAATTATTGCCATCAAAATCAATTCATCTATTTCAATTAATATAGTTCTGGCAAATGACACTACGGACTAATTTGTTGACATTTGTTCATCCCTTGGCCCAAACCTTATAATTACAACATGGTTTTACGTTCATTAATTAGTTAATGTAGAATGTAATAAGTTAAAATATTAGTACTTTAATTTAGGTAAACCTTTTTAGGGTTTGTTGCTATATTTTTTTGACTAAGATTTTTTTTTTAATTTCAATTGCCGAGAGCTCTCGTGACATGTTACCGTGAAATCGTCAAGAGGATAATTAGAGCGTAGTACATCTTAAAAAAATAATTAAGCTTTTAACTAAGTAGTAATCGTAGCGCGTCCATATCGAGGAGTACAATAATTTTGACATGTGACAGAAATTACACAGCATATTTAGCATTATTTATATTAAAGCTTTGAATATATAAAAGTAACATTTAAAAATATAAATATTTAATTCCGGAATTAAATTAAAGTTATGTCTGTATATGAAAATTAAATGTAATGTCTAAACGATAAGAAACGAATGACAAGCAACCTAGCAATGTGGTGTTGCCCCTGACTACTTTAAATGTATAATAATTTTTACTCATATTACGGGTTTCTCTTTTCATTGTGTAATATAAGGGAAGATGATGGGAATGGTATTATTTACGAAGAAAAAAAATCATTAAAAAAAGAACTATACCAGCTGAATGTATATCGAGAAAACTTCATATACCTAATAGAACTTTATTGAAATAATCCTCATCACCGAAAAAAACAAACAACCCTATTAATCCTTGTAATAAATACGTGCTTGCTATTTTATTTATCTTACATTATTTAATAATGGTCTCTGAAGTTTTAATTAAAGTCACTGCTATTTGAATTAAATTTGGAGGCGGTAAACCAAAATCAAAAAGTCAAATTCTGAGGCCACGACGTATCCGAAGTGCTCAACAAACACGGCTAATTTTAATCAAGTTCAAGCCTTACAGCATGCCAAAGTCACGACGCTCTTTTCCACCCAAGTTTGTAGGTAAACTTTTGCCGCAGGCGGCGCGTTAACCTTTGTTCGGCATCTGATTGCTTTGTTCCCAACGGGTCGAGATTTGAATTTATCATTAGAACTCTTCTTGCTGCTGGTGTGGTAGAGCTACTGAAATATTCAATGCTATCGGTTTTTGTTTCTCAACGCCGGCTCTTGTAGTGTTCGGTAATATTTTATTAACTATATCATGGAATAAATTGGGATGTCTTGAAATTGAATTGGATACGTCGAACTATTTTATAATTCAAATTTAGAAAGTATACATTTTCATCAAATGTCTTTGATCAAACTGAAGATTTTAATAATCAGAATATTGTTTTAAGTACATTCGTTATAACTAAATCTTTATAAATGTTCTCTTAATTTTACAAAATCTAATAATTTTTAGAAATATCATATAAAATCACCTCATTTTTCGATATTTTTAACCGACTTCAAAAAAAGGAGGAGGTTATCAATTCGTCTGTATGTTTTTTTTTTTTTTTTTTTTTTTTTTTTTTTTGTGTTTGTTACCTCATAACTTTCTACTGGGTGAATCGATATTGATGATTTTTTTTTTATTTGAAAGGGTTTGCTTCCCATGGGGTCCCATTTTTTTTTGGTCCAGGTTTGACAATGGAATCCATGAGAAAACCATATAAGTCGTAAATTTGCATGAGGTATGTGCGCGACAAATGGACGAATAACTCAATATCGCGCCAACCGATTTCGATGATTTTTTTTTTATTTGAAAGAGTATACTTCAAGGATTATTTGATGATAGTTTGGTTAGATTCTGATTATAGGATCCATTACAAAGTAACGGAAATATTCAATTCTTAGTAGCAAATTAACGATAGACGGCCGAATCTTTTATAGGCTATCTAGATTTTTCATTCACCTACCATAACATTGTTATGATCAAGTAATTCTAGTAATATTGTATAAAACACTTCTTTATATACCGTCAATAGTTTTCGCAGCGCACGCGAAATAATAACTTTTATAGGCAACAGTTTCATACGTTTGGCTTACATTGCTCCATTTTAAGTAGAGATCTATAAGTTTTTGAAAATGTAATAATGCCTATATTACTCGGTAAAGACGTAGCTTTCTAAGGGTGAAAGAATTTTTAAAATCGGTCGAGTAGTTTTTGAGTTAAATCGTAATACAAAATCAAACAAAAATCAAATCTTTCCTCTTTAAAATATGAGTTATGCATGTAAGCATTGTATATATGTATATGTTTGTAATTGAAACATATTTGAACATCTCCTAAAAGTTGAGACCAATTTCGAAAATTATATATATATATATATATAAATATAGAATCGTATAAGTACTCTTATATACATGTTATATTTATATATTGATTACTAGTGTTTTTCCCGCGGTTTCACCCACGTAGTTCCCGTTCCCGTGGGAATATGGGGACAAAATGAATAGCCTATGTTACTCCCTGATAATGTTGCTTTCCATTGGTGAAAGAATTTTTTAAATCGGCTTAGTGGTTTAGGCGTGAAAGCGTCATGAACAAACTTACTTTCGCATTCATATTATTAGTTAGTTTAGGATGATATAGATACTTCCCCTTTTTTTAATATACAGACATTTCGTCATATTTATGGTGAAAAATGGTATAACACAACATCTATAAACATACGGATTATTTAATTATTACTAGAAATAACTATTTGATTATGTTATGGCTGCCCAACACCCCACCAACTAAATCTATTTAATCAAAACATGTTAAATTATATTCATACATTTAACCATATTAACTAATATTTATTAATTAAGTACCAAAATGCATTTTTCTTTACGTTTCACTGTTTTAGATTAATATATTTAAATAATAATATAAACGGCGCTGTCTCATATGAGCTGTACGTTTAGTAGGTCTACCCATATTCTACAAATTAGTGAGTGTACTTCAGATTCACTAAAAATCGAAAAATAAATAAAAATTTTAACAAAACAAAAACCGACTTCATAGAAAAACAAATTAATATGCACTAAAAAGTAAAAAAATAATTGCGTATTCTTCTATAATTTGATAATTAACTTACTATTTTCTACTCATCAATATGTAGGTACGAATGTGTTGAGTGGTTGATAATGTATTTACAATTATTGTTATTTTTGGAGTCGATGTCAGCTAAGGAAACACTATAATATACCTAGCAATAATAATCTTTTAAAAACAAACAAAAACATACACATTACAAATTGACTTTTATTCGCCTCGTAAAGTTGCGCGTGTGACTCAAGCACATCTCACCTATAACTAACTAAATGTAGTTATAAACCCACCTTGGCTGACATCGACTCCAAAAGTAACAATAATTGTAAATACATTATCAACCACTCAACACATTCGTACCTACATATTGATGAGTAGAAAATAGTAAGTTAATTATCAAATTATAGAAGAATACGCAATTATTTTTTTACTTTTTAGTGCATATTAATTTGTTTTTCTATGAAGTCGGTTTTTGTTTTGTTAAAATTTTTATTTATATACGTTACATTTGAAAAAATCATAACGAAATATGCAGCTGTCAGAGGGAATTCCGTGACGCCATAAAAACCATCCGATCCAATCACGACCAGCTTACATCTTGCGAAGATTACTTTACGTTACGAAGCTATGCCGCGGAGTTATGAGACGAAATTTACGGCCATGAATTATTTTGGGCCTCGAAAAAGGATAAAAAATCAGATAAAGATTATATATTAAAAAGTATCAAAAATGAATTTAGATAACATTATGCGGTACATGGATAAAACCCTGATAAACGAATGAAATATAGGTTTCATAGTATTGATCCTGGACACAAAGCATTTGATTTATAGAGCATATAAAATTTAGAACTACTTTATAAAAGTAACAAATATAAAAATCGATTTAATTATTTTTTTTAAACAAATTAATTAGGGCTATAATATTATGTAGTAGCATTATTGTTTTATGCAATTTAAATTGGTTTGAAAGGTTAAAGTTACGCTTGGAACTCAATTCGACTACATAATTAGTATAAGGAATGTGCCTTAGAATATGTTGTAATATATAATTTTATAACAAATTTTCTATAACATTTTAAAATTGACAACAGAATTTTCTGGAAAATGAATTCTCGCTTATTCCCTAGCCACGTACAAATGGAATATAGGAAGTACCTAAACGCTTCGTTTAACCTTCGATCCCTGAATGGAAATTGGCGAAGGTATCGGTACTGACACCACCTTAGCGCACCTCTATATGTAACATCCAATGTATATATGCATTATCACTAAGGTAATAAAGTATAAAATCAAACAAACTACGGTAAGCAACGTTGGTTATGTTGCTTACTGTACACGCGAACACGCGATACATTTGTTATTTATACGCGTTTCTTTATCAATACTAAGATCTTCGGTATAGAAAAAAATATGGGGAATGTATCATTATACTCTTAGATTTCCTTGTTTTTTCGCTGATAAGCTCTGCTTTATATGTTTGTAGCGTGATTCGATGCCTGTCTTTCGGTATACTCTATTGATGTTAGTGATAAAAAAGTTCGATTACTCAGATAAAACGCAAATTTTGTACATGTATATGAAGTGGGTTACGACGATATAAAGTATACGAAATCGTTCGTGTATCGTTTTGATCGCAGCAGATTCTGTCAGAACAAATTCGAAACTCAACGCAGAACTCGATCATGAAATGTCAGACAGTGATATCCGACATCAAAATAGCATATCGCCATAAGTCAGTTTTAAGCATTTCACTAGTAATGATGAAAGAAGACATAATATTTAAACAGTGAAAATATGTTCAAAATGAAGTGTTCCACGCAAACATAGATTGTAAATATATTGTACAGTAAAAATTACAAAAATGAATTACTACGTAATTTTAAGCTTTTATTTCATAATATTATGTAATGCAAGATGAATTTTAATTACCGTTTGTCAACTTCCATCATAATGGACAACAGAGAAAGATAAATACTCTTCAAAACATTTCACATTTTTATAGCAATATCATAATATTCTATACTTATTGACAGAAATCATATTAAAGGATTTTATGAAAATGTTTACGTTTATTCTGTTTTAATGCCAAGTTTTTTGAGATTTATATTAAAAGCAATTTAATTTCCCAATATCCACGAATATAAAACACCACAACTCATTAGTGTGAAATTAATTCGATAGCTATGCAAACCGCCATACAGAAGATGGCCATTTTCTTTAAAAAACTATAAAAATATTTAACTCATTGTAGGAGATGTTTCTATACTTACAATATCCCAATCAATATGATAAATGCTAATATGAGGTTGTTTATTACGTCTTCACATTTCATCTACTCAATAGATCGTCATGAAAATTTACATAGACTTTGTCTGCAATATAGGAAAGCATATAATCTTGGAAAAATAACAAATTTAAAAAAACAAAGAATTAAATCAATAACAACTAATATAGTATTGATTGTTAACATGATGTTTTAACATCTCGTAAATAAAGTCGATAATCCAATGATAAGCAACGATAACATAACAAAGATCAGTATAGTAAAATGCTTTTAAATTTGGATGACACAACCCATTTTGTATGTAATATAACAAATAAAATTCAATTAGATGTTCGATACAAATAAATGTTTCTTGAAATTTTAATACAATCTAATCAAAATGTCTCCGTGTTTTATTTACGGCAAAGTCTTGATAGTCTAATGGAAGATAAACTTCTTTAGGCGATGCTACATATTATGTCGTAGCTAAAATATACGACTATCGACTTTAATGTGTAGATAATATGGCTTAAATTGGCTTTATGAGCAATTACTATCTTGACCTTTTGATGTGCCGATAGACCTACATTATAGTGTAAAGACATTAATTTGTCAACGTGATCAAATACATAAATAATTAAATATATGATTATACTAAGATATAGGTTATAGGTTCAGTAAATAAGATTACAGAGATGTAAATGGAAAATTTTAATGTTATAGATGGTATTTTTAAGCAAATTATTTAATATATATTGTAAGTACCATGATATTGAATAATATGTATTTTTTTTATAACCGAAATCAGCGTCATTCAGTCGATTATAGAATCTTAAACGGTACGGAAAAACAGCTAAGCTTAGCCCAATGTATGCGGCTTCGCAATTTGTCCTTAATAAAATAATAATGTTGTATATTTTGCATGGAAATCAATTACTGCAAATTCTACGTTTTTTTTATACACAAATTATATTATAGTATTTTATTAAATTACTTTTATGAAATGATTTAAATTTATAAATAGCACAAATTATGTAACGCGGTGTTCTCAACAGAGGGAATGTATTTACACTGTTCAACCGCTCAAACTGTTGTCTTATCATTTGAATATCACCATCAAGCCGTTAATCCTCTCAATTTTCCTCATCGTTTGATATTCCTGTAATGACGACAAATATATTTATTTATTTTTAAAAACACTTTTTTTATTTTATACACTGGCTCACTTCAAACCGGACACATTAATACAAAGTACTGCTGTTTTGCGGTAGAATATCTAATGAGTGGGTGGTACCTACGCAGAGTCTTGCACAAAGCTCTAGCACCAAGTAGTAAAGTAAATTGAAATAACTTATTTCTAAAGATCGTAGGAGAGTCATAAAATAATGTCAATGCATGTCAAATCGTTTGCTTCTATATTATGCTGGTTCCATCAAAGTATTAACTTGACTTTTCTTAACGAGGAACTAAATAAATCGTAAATAATTCAAATTGAAATGTTTCAAAAACTTATCAGAGCAATCAATTTGTAAATTATAACGTATTTCGAGTATCTTGTTAAGCGATCTTTCTTTTAATGGCTCCAGTCAGTTCAATGTTCCGATTGACAGTTTTATAAGCTTCATTTAAATTCAATGAAGTGTAAGATATTAAGTTATGAATTATGTCTTCTGTTAACCGTTTATCGTAAAAAGGTTGCTGGAGGTTACCGAAGGTTAATTAATATGGTTACCGATGTAAATAATTATCATTTTACTTGATTTATAGTTACATATCGCATACACGCAGTAATGTGTCGAATAAAAAACGTTAAGCTTCAAAATAAATTAAATTGAAGTGATTGAAATATTAAAATAACGTTAAGAGAAAATTGATAAAAAATAGTTTTATGATATATTATTATTGAAAATCCATCGTCATTTAGATGAAAATATTTAAATTATATCGAATTAATAGTTTCATGCAATAAAAGAGAAAGGCTGGTTTGCTTTTTTGATCATAGAGTAAAATATTTTTTATGATGAAGTAATCCAAAAAGTGTACGAAAAGCTATTAAATGAACACAGAGTTCGATAAGAACTAAATGGATTACTCACTAATGCAATGTCCAAACCGACTTATAGTGATATACTATTTTGACGCGTGTATTCTTGAAATCTTATAATTATAATGGTCAATGTCGCGTATCACGTTTTGATGTCTGACATTCCACGACCGTTTTCTGCGAGATCTTATAGAATCTTTAATAGACTAAGATCCGGCTGCAAGATCACTACGTTCATAACGTATAGGATCCAAATCTATTTTTTATGTTTAATTATAAATAGGAGAACCCATTTTTGCCAGGGTGCCAGTCAAAATTTGCCCGCAAGTACTTTTAATTAAAATAATAATTATTGACTTTTTGCAAAAATTTTCATTCACTTGTTATAAGAATAAACTACAATCCACTCCATAGCAGTGTATGTAAATAACTCGGAAAAGTATGGTTGCCGTTACCCACTCGGCCGCAACCTATTCGCAGCCAGGTCTAAAGAGGTTATATTTTGTTACGTTAATACGTTCATGACGTATATATATCTTTTATATATAAAATTGAAGCTATTTCTTTTCTGTGCATGACAAAATACCTCTGCCTGTGTAAAATTGCCCGCAAATAGGGGCTGCCTGCTGTTAAAGATTGATCAAAGTGAAAGAGAGTTAGCGTTTTACATCGGTAGTCAGACGGTGGTAGCGATATAAGCTGATATTAATTATTGTCCAATCCTTATTTTTTGTAATTAGAACTATTTAATAAAATATATAATGGATATAGTGCACTATTAAGTGCATTCGTTGACAGCTGGTGTTCTCAAATAAACAGTAACATTCTCATTCTAACCGTATTGTTTTGGAGCTCGTCACAACATACTTTTATTACGTGGTGAAATGAAGAAGTGGTTTGTGTGTGGTACAACAAAAAATATGCTCGACTTTAATTATGCATCTTCTAAAACGTGTTTGTCAGTGTTATTGTTTCGCAACAAAAAAAATATAAGTACATAACATTTTATTAACTCACACAGTGTTCGGAGAAATAACAGTTTTAATATAAAAAATAAGCAAGAACTTGAAGCTTTTTGGGAAAAAAAAAATATAATAGTTCATAAAATTTTGGTTGAGTGCATATAAAATTAAAGGAACATAAAAACATTTAGTTTTGAAGTGAAAACTTCTTTAGCATCGTTGTGATTTGAAAAGCGATGAAACGGAAAAGCGACAGTAAAAAGAGAAAGACACATCAATTCATAAGATTTAAGGAGGGAGAAAATGAGATAGGTAGCATTATACAGTGTTTCTTATGATCGTGGTACCAAGGCATAGTGCCAAAAGTTTTGAAGGTTTCACTTCTACCAAGTGTGAGTTGCACACAAGTTTTTTTAATTATTAATCAATTCGATTACGCTCTGTAGAATGACAACCAAAAATGAGTATCTATGAAAAATAAAAACTGACTCTTTATGTAAAAGAGGAAAAATTATGCGATAGGTAACAAATTAATTAAATATTCTTAAAACACAATTTTTTTAGTAAAAATTAAAGAAAACATTGAAGAAATCTATACATTCATAAAATCTATACGTTTTCATGTCATTTATTCAAAATCCGATTCATCGAAAATAAATCGTATTAAATAGTTCTCAATACAAAAAATAAGGATTGGACACTCTTTCACTTTGATCAATCTTTAACAGCAGGCAGCCCCTATTTGCGGGCAATTTTACACAGGCAGAGGTATTTTGTCATGCACAGAAAAGAAATAGCTTCAATTTTATATATAAAAGATATATATACGTCATGAACGTATTAACGTAACAAAATATGACCTCTTTAGACCTGGCTGCGAATAGGTTGCGGCCGAGTGGGTAACGGCAACCATACTTTTCCGAGTTATTTACATACACTGCTATGGAGTGGATTGTAGTTTATTCTTATAACAAGTGAATGAAAATTTTTGCAAAAAGTCAATAATTATTATTTTAATTAAAAGTACTTGCGGGCAAATTTTGACTGGCACCCTGGCAAAAATGGGTTCTCCTATTTATAATTAAACATAAAAAATAGATTTGGATCCTATACGTTATGAACGTAGTGATCTTGCAGCCGGATCTTAGTCTATAAGAACAAACTCGAAAATTACCGTCGAACATGATCGTGAAATGCCACATTAACTTGACTTTGGGAACTAAGATGTTATGTCTCTGGTGCCTGTAATTACACTGGCTAATTCAACCTTCAAACCGGAACACAACAATACAAAGTACTGCTATTTTGCAGTAGAATATTCGATGAGTGGGTGGTACATACCCAGACGAGCTTGCACAAAATTCTACCACCGAGTAAAAGTAAAGTAAAAATGTAATTTTGGCATTTCAATGATATAGATTACAGATATTAAAAAGGGCCATACGTCTGTTTTTAACATTTTACCAGTGAGATAATATAAAGTGCTTCTTACAAGTTCTGCCACTGAATCTCATAGCATAAAATTTTAAACTATGAAAATAATAACCCTGCTGTGCTTTAATTCTAATAATTTTATTGCAATAACTGTAATATCTTTGTAATCATTTTAAATACAGTTGCACAATTACTGCAATGAACAATTACTGTACAAGGGAGGGACCTATTTAATTATTATGCCATTAACACCTTACTACTTACCAATTTTCATCATTTATTTTTTTATGGATTTACATACAAATTAATTTTGGTAAAGTTAGTGCAATCTACATGATCGCTACAATACAAAAAGACTGCAATGTAAGCTGTAACAGTAGAGCGTCTTTGTGTATTCAACTAACTATATATATTTAAGATTGATAGACTTCAGCATCGTTTGACTGTATATATTTATTTATTTATTTATTAAGGACCATCAGCAGTCACTACACTTACACATCAATATTATAAACATATTCCGACTTAATATATAACTTTTTATGCTACCCACTTCTATTTATTTTTAATCTGTGGTATATCTTATATTTGATGTTTTTTTGAAGAAATCAAAGAAGTAAACATTGGTTTACCTATGAGTTATGACGTCATAGAGACCAGGTGACTTCTTTATTGATTCGGAATGTGTGCCAGTTGGCTTCCTTGAAGGGGATTCCTAAGTCGGTCGGAACGGTATTCGGCCAGTCTTGCCATAATCGGGTCATCTTATGATGGCGTTGGTTATTAAGTGGCCCGATGTTAATGACCCGACCATGGATCGCCACTTTTAGGTTGTAATATAGAATCTCCTTGGTATCTCTTAGTGTTGCAATTTTGTTACACTCTCTTATATAAATATTTGAAGATTAAAAACTTATATTTACGACCAGATCCGTCATACTTTAATGTTCTAGTATGTAATAGTTTTTATATCTACATAATATTTTATTGCTGCTTGGCTTTTTTGTTATTTCCTAATATATGATTAATGTTCCTAACCATACTGTATGTTTAATTTAATTTATACAATTTCGTGTCAGTTCTCGCAAATGCTAGGGTTCCGTGTACTTACTTGAAAATTGCTAAAATAAAGAAACATTGGCATTATTATGGCGTTTTCTCATTTGATTGCCTCATTGCAAGCAGCGGTGTAGCTGCATGGAATTAAACTTTTACATTTGATTTGACGGATCCGCCATAAAAATGCTAGTTACTTCTCCGCAACCGCTCCGTATGGTTAACGTATGCGATTCATTGGTGGTAGAGCTTTGTGCAAGCTCGTCTGGGTAGGTACCACCCACTCATCAGATATTCTACCGCAAAACAGCAGTACCTTGTATTGTTGTGTTCCGGTTTGAAGGGTGAATGACCCAGTGTAATTACAGGCAGAAAACATCTTAGTTCCCAAGGTTGGTGGCGCATTGGCGATGTAAGCGACGGTTAACATCTCTTAAAATGCCATTGTCTATGGGCGTTGGTGACCACTTACCATCAGGTGGCCCATATACTCGTCCGCCAACATATTGGTAGGTACAATAAAAAAAAATTAAGGATGCACTTAACGAAAAACTGTGAGGTAGACCTTCCGGCATTCATGAGTTTAGATGGAGAGTGAGTTTCGCCTGAGTGGAATAGAACGAAGCTATTAGTAAAAAGTTAGAATATTTAAACCAAAAACCGACACAGTAGGCTTCCACTCCTCTACATGAGACATTTCGGAGGTTATTTAAACACACTACTTCAGTGACATACAGGAACACGAAATAAATTCTAATCACAAGTTAATTATGAAAACTAAGTGTTCCAGATTTAAACTCAAAGTCTTTGGGTAAGATCCGTCTGTTCTAGCTACAATGGCATCTCGGCTCTTAGCTCGACTATTTATAGTACGTTATAACGGTATGTCTTACTTTATTTATTGATAACATTTTAATATTTTTAAAGTATAAAAAAAAAACATTAACAGTACGGATCCCGTTTTAATTTGACCCTAAGTTAAATTATGTCAAACATTTAACCACAAGGTAAAGGCTCTTTAATATTAAATTTAATATTAAGCCGAGCATTTCGATGTTTTCATTGATAAATTAAACATCTTCAAAACCTGTATAACTTGTTGGGTAATTTAAATTAACATATGAAGACGTAACTGTGTGAAAATTATCGTTAAAATCTTGTTGCTGGTTTGAGTTACGCGTTTCAAGGTTGTAAGTTTTGTTGATTATAAATATTATTATGTTAATTGACTCCCTTGGTCGTCTGGTTAGGTTATGAATCTGTATTTCGAGGGCCTGTGTTCAAAACCCAGGTCGGACTCGGAGCCTGGAACCAGGAATCATATGCTTCGGAAAGAACGTGAAGTCGTTGATTCTGTCCCCAAGTCCTTGAGAGCCTTCAGAGTGCACTTGTGTTTACGTATACAAGCGTCAACTTTAATATTTCTGCTATTTAACTTGTTGGCAACTTCGCAGCTGTTGTCGATTTGAGCTACTATTATGTAAACCGTTTTTAGTCTTGAATTAATTATATATTTATAGCTTTATAATATTAAGTGAGTGAGTGGCTTAGTGGAGAGATTACGTGAATCGGAAAGTGGTAATTGATGATTCTGATTTCAAACGAACCAAGCTGAATTTCCGTGTATTTTTAATTCATCTCGTGCACGACAGAAGAAAACATTTTAAAAACTGCATATTGTGGTGGTTTAAAAATCTGCCACGTATGTCCACCAATTCGCATCGAAGCAAAGTGGAGTAAGCTGCAAACCTTCCAAATCAATTATAGGTATTTGTAGGCTGTTACTAGAATATTAACTTTATTATAAGGACATAAAGTTGCTTGTTGCTTTCTAAATAAAAATTTATTTTTATTAAAGATCTAGTTTTATGAGTTCAGATTTCCTATCATAATGTTTATATAAACTTCTTATCGTTAAAAGATTCCAAAATTGACTAGTTTTCAATGGGAGCCGCGGGCAATAATTTCTTTTTATCACTTTTTATTTTAAATTGTAAAACTCGTTTTGTGATGTGTGCGTTTATTAAAAGCGATACAATTCGTTTGACGGCTATTGACAAAACTGTAACTTTTTTCATATTGTAATGCATCAGTCTACCCTATTGAAGAAATTGATGGAAATCAGAAGCAAAGCATTTGTCTTGAATAGCTAAACAGCTGGACCCGTTATAGTAACTATATTCTCAAATAAACCTATCCTATCAGACACATATTATAACAAAGTAACAAACTTATCCTAACTAATTTTCTAAATTCGAATCTGAGTTTGTATGTTTGTAATGCTTTCACGATTAAACCACTAATACGATTTTAAAAATACTTTCACTAATGGAAAGCTACATTATCAGCGAGTAACAAAAGTTCTATTTTATCCCAGTATTCTCACGGAAACGAGACCTACGCGGGTAAAGCCGCGGAGAAAAGCTAATTAGATATTCTACCGCAAAACAGCAGTAGTTGGTTTTGTTGTGTTTGAAGGGTGAGGTAATTACAGGCACAAGGGGCATAACATCTTAGTCCTCAATATCCCCAGTTAAACTTTGCTATGCCTTAATTCGAATGAAATACCAATTATAAAAGAAAAACATTGTTATCTAAACATCCGCTAAGCAAAGTATATAAGTCGTATATTTTTGAAACCAGAAATATAATTAAATAAACGTAATTACTTAATAAACACTGCTAAATACTATAAAATATACAGTTTGGTCAATATAAACAATAAATGTCACCATTTATATGTTAGTTTGATATTCGCATACATTAAGTAATATGAGGTAATATAGTGATTTTAAATGAATATATCAAACGCTACCCGTAGACTGAGCGGTGCCGTAACAATATTTTAATCAAGTAAAATTGATAAGAAATAAAGTACTTGACGATTTCTTTAAGTATTCTAACTAGTTTTTATATTAATCTATACTAATATATAATGCTGAAGAGTTTGTTTGTTTGATCCGGCTAATCTCAGGAATTACTGGTTCGAATTACAACACAAAAATAATTTTTCATTTTTGTATTGTATGGTTCTTTTGTCGAGGAAGGTTAGGCTGATTTTTATCCATTATATTTTTATTAATTATGCGCGACAATTGTATTAATGAAACCGCGGGGCACAGCTTGTATATTATAATTTACTTGAGTAAAATACATTTGATTAGTTATAATGAGCTAATATAATGTTAAAAATTAAATTAATGCATCTTTAATCAAACGGAAAACGATACAGTAGGCGTTTCAACAAACGAAAATTAGGTATTAATTGAGTTCAAACCAGTAATTGGTTCAAATTGTTTGCCGTATCGTTACATTGGACGTGTATTTGTGCGGACAATACGAACAGTGATCGTTTTCGAATTGATTTCGATTAAACGCTACGGTATGATAATTTTAGCTTACATGAAGCGAAAGAGTGAAGTTATAATGAAATATTTTGATAGAAATTTTAAATATCGAACGCGTGTTGGACGAACTTTGATGTTTAGTTAATTTTAGTTAAAACTTTGTCCAAATATTTCATGTGACTTTATCGAATCGAAACAAATTTTGTGATTTCCTTGAAATTTTTTAAAGCGATTGTGTGAATAAGTCGATAAATAGATGTTGCAACTGGTATGTAATAATATAAACTACATATATCCAAGTCCTAGGTTCAAATTCAAACTCAAGTTCTTTGTCACGTAATTCTATCTAGCTTATTCACTCTCAGCACGAACTAAAAAAATCCTAGTTCATCTCCAGTCATGTGAGATTGTCGTATTGTCTTAGTGCATTTGTGCTTGTGCACAAACATGTACTCTATAAAATCATCTACATAAGTAGTGAAATTCTGTTATTTGTGAAATTCTGCCAAAATAATATCTTAAATATTGTTACTAATAAACGAAAATATAATTATTCATATTAAACAATACACTTGGAGGACATATAACAAAGCCCCAATAAAGTTCTTGGTCCTTTGAACGAAGTTGCCTGAAAATACTAGTAACGTAAAACTTTGAAAGAAACTTAAATCAAGTATAGCATTTTCGTTCAAATCAATTCAAAGTATTCCAGCAAATAAATACAAAGAAGATGTTAATGATTTATGAATAAATTTTGAAATTACGAATTTAACTGAAACTTTTAAATTGGGCAACTTTACAAAGCGTGTTTAATAGCAGTGAAATGTTTTTGTTTTATATATTTATTAACTATTAATAATAATTACAAATTCCCATTAGATGTATAATGTGTATAATGTAAATGTTGATGAAATAATAAATTTACAATTACATAATACCAGGTGCAAACAACATGGAGACTAATAAACACTATCACTATAACACATGTTGATTCTAATTATGATTAAGTATATAATTTTACTAATTGCAAAACAAACTGTGTTAACGGATTAAGCAATTGTAAATCGAATATATAGGATATTATACATAATCAATTAAAAGTCAAAAATAATAATAATAATAAATATATAAAGATAATTATTTTTACCTCATCATCATTCATCTGGGGGTATCTGATCCATGATGAAGAGAGTGATCATAGAGGTTCCAGTGGATTAGAATTTTTCACACCCACCCACGAACAATTTTCTGACACCCACAATTTTTAAGACTTCTGACCATACATAATGCGGTTCATTTAGTCGTCCGAATGTAGTTTCAAAACGTAATAAAATAAAACACTTTGATTTCGGAGCAATAGTGATTACATTAATGGTGATAAGAGTGCGAGTTCTATTATGCCCAGAGAACTGGAATTAAAATAATTTAATACATTCTCGCCGCGATCATAATTGGCATAGTATAATTATTAAGTTTACGATGTATATACTTAATTATTTTCTAAATAAATATTTTAAGGATAATGGATAAAGAAAAGAAGAAACATTCGTATGTTCTTTCATCTATGGTTTTCAGGGTTGCTTGACTCTAAGCAGACGCTCGCTGTAACAAAATCGAATTTTGACTCATGAGGCTACCGATTCAATTTAGACCACAGCGGCCTTTATATATAATATCTTCTTGTCCTTTTCTTGTATCATTATTTTTAATGAAAGCAGAGCAAGCAAATAGGCGACCTAATTCAAAATGGCCACCTATTATTATATATATTTGTGTTGTAAGGTCCAATTCAAATCGGATATGAAAAAAATGTTTCGTAAATAAACAATAGGATAGCCTAATTCTTAGATTAAGTAGATACCTTCTCTCTTATTCGTTCTGGTCACAATGCCTAACATAATATAAGTAACATTGCCAATATACTTTCAGTCTAAGTCTAATACTTTTGAAATTATATTATAAAATACTTACTTTCACAAAATACATTATTGATATATAAAAGTTTTTATTTTTTATTCGGATATTCACGCAAAAGCTAGTTAATGCGAATGGTATAATATTTTCATATTACGACAGATTCACAATGGACATAGGGCCATATAGACTTTTTGCATGTTGCATATTTTTGGTTTTTATGTCAACACAGATGAAAAGAAAATTACTGATTGATATTAAATTGAACATTGCCAAAATTGTAACATAACATACACATTACATGTATCCTAGATTATTAGATTTCCGAAATATCTATATAAATGACAGTTACCATTTTCGTTTTAAAATTTGGAACATATAAATAATATAATATAGCTCTTTTTTATTGCATAGGATGGTGGACGAGCGTATGGCCACCTGATGGTAAGTGGTCACCAACGCCCATCGAAATTGGCATTGTAAGACATGTTAACTATTGCCAACATCGCAAATGCGCCACCAACCTTCCGAACTAACATGTTATGTCCCTTGTACCTGTAATTACTCTGGCTCACTCATCCTTCAAACCGGCACACAACAATACTAAATATTGCTGTTTCGCGGTTGAATATGTGATGAGTGGGTGGTACCTACCAAGACGAGCTTGCACAAAGCTCTACCACCAAGTAATGACGTAAAGGCTTGAATTAGATGGCAAATGCTGCCATTATAAGCGAATTCTTTGATCGGCTTCCTTCAAAAAATTGTTTCAACCGAGTATATATAGATATATCAATAACTACGAGTGGCTTCCGTTTGAAGTAGATCGCCTCGTCGCGACATGCCTGTTGCACATGAGCTTGCTCTTGTCAAAGTTTTTACCGGGATCCATACACAAGAGAGACCTTTATCTGAGGATAAATAATGATATAACACCAAACGCAATACAAACTCCGTAAGCAAGGATTTGTGCAACATTCAAACTAAACAAAGTAAATAAAGTGTGATTTATTAAATATGATAGCTTAGCGCCAATTTGCAGCAAACTAATTAATTCTGTGATAATGACCGCACTAACGAACCGATTTGTCCACTTCATTTGTAGATCCTTCTATATCGATTTTCCTTTGAACGCTCTGCTCTAATGGGATGTGGTCACATGCGTCTATTAATTAGAATTAAATGTTTAAAGCGGAGTTTAGGCAAATGTTTAGAAACAACATACAATACATTGTAGGAAATTGTTTAAAATGGATACTAATGAATACTAGTGAAATCATTCAATTAGAATCAAATTATGTACCTGTAATTGTTAAGCGTTGTTGTTTATATTTAGTTCGTTTCATCGTCATTCATAACTCACTATTACTATAATGGACTAATGATCAGCTGATTATGCTGTATTTTTGGAGCGAAGTTTTGCAGCGGTTTCGATTGTATCGAGTGCAATGGCAGTGGCCCAAGGTCACGTCATATAACGAAATAGCGTTCATACTGTACCTACCAAATGCTACAAAATGCGAGGCGTTGGGTGTTCGAATTTAGGAAGTTTTTGGTGTATAAAAATACAGTAATATAATTAATTATTGTCTACGTTTTAAAACACAGTTTTAGTCGAAAAATCATCGCGCAGAACTTCGTTCTCATGGGGATGCACCGATCGCAATTTTTTTTTATAATCCTAATCCGACATGAAGACCAACTGTTGTACGTAAATGTAACCAAACCAAATGCCTTTACTCTAGTACCAACACAACCTAAAAACGTATTAATCAGAAGATTCATAAAAGCTTAGAATATAAACTGAATCAAATAGTTATAGTCGCACACTCGTAAATAAGTCTATAATCAACTATCGAACGATTAAATTCTCTGAAACTTTTGATTTCTTTTCAAGTGATATTTTATAAATATTTATTAATAATAAAAATAAATTACTTAAAATATTAAATAATCCAAAAAGAATATACAAAAAGTAACACCTTTTTAGCTTAATGCGCGATTAAAAGAAGCCTTGGCGTTATATAATGTAATAAAAGGTAAGAAAACATTTCAGAAATTTAGTTCAGCTCTTTTGACGACGAAGACTCTTTAGACGAGATCTTGCTGAATCTAAATATTTGCCTTAGCTGTTTTTAACAGACTTAACCCGTCTGGACCCGATAACGCAGCTGAAACTTAAATAGTCTTACTGCCATAAAGACGAAATTCTAACAACAAATAATATTATGTAAATATTATTCCAACTCCCAAGTACGAATTCTATATTACTCAGAGAAATTATTTAAAATTAAATTAGAGTCTTGACTTGAAATAGAATTAAATGTGACTATCAGTATAGTCCGAGTTCGCCAGCAGTTTTGTAGATTTTAATTAGTTTATAAATAATGGTCTTGAAATTTTTATTATAATGCTATATTTTACTCTCCTTTTTTATTCAAAAGGTTATCAAGAAATCTGAGATTGAAAAATCATTTGTGTCTTTCATTACACTTTCAGTCAGTCTAAATCTGGAACGCAATTATAAAATCATCAGCTTAGGAGGTATATTTAATGAGTTGGATACTTAGACAAATTTGATTATCGCCCGAACACATTTTGGTACTAGAAAAATATAAACCTTACAATAATCATATAATTTAACCACATTAGATTAAATTAATTTAAGACAGTTTTGTTTCTAAAAGTAAGTCAGATTCTGTAATATAATTTACAACCTGTTATCTATTTGTAAGTCCTTTAACGTTTTCGCCATCATCGTCGTATTTTTTTTATTGTATAGGAAGGCAGACGAGCCTATAGGCCACCTGATGGTAAGTGGTCACCAACGCCCATAGACAATGGCAATGTAAGAAATGTTAACTATCTCTTACATCGCCAATGCGCCACCAACCTTGGAAACTAAGCTGTTATGTTCTTTGTGTGTGTAATTACACTGGCTCACTCACCCTTCAATGTATTTATTTCCTCTTCCCAGTTTTGTGATTGTGTTTAAAATAAACGTTCATGTATTTCAGCTTTATACTGTCCGTTCGTTCGCTAATCAGCCGACGTCAATCAAGTTTGTTTGTGTGTCAACCGCTGAGTTCAGGCTGCAGTGACGATGCGGCATGTATTTAAATACCGTGCAGATCCTCTAATTGAAAATTATTTATTTAAGTGCCTAAAATTATGCTACAGATTAAATTTATAAATCGCTCTAAAATTTTAATCAGTCTGATATACTGTTCTGTTTATTTG
The DNA here is from genome assembly GCA_963151315.1 of Nymphalis c-album. Taxonomy (NCBI): domain Eukaryota; kingdom Metazoa; phylum Arthropoda; class Insecta; order Lepidoptera; family Nymphalidae; genus Nymphalis; species Nymphalis c-album. The sequence goes on from OY720604.1 coordinate 10,501,772, forward strand.
CTAAGCTATGCTTAACATTTGTATTCAATAAAATGTAAAAAATGAAAAAATCACTGATTTTTTGCCTCTATGAATGTAATTCATGTATTAAATTATTGACAATAATTATTATTGTCTCAAAAATGACGTAAATCTATACCATTGTTATAAATGCGAAAGTATCTCTGTTTGTTACGTTTTCACGGTTAAAACCCTAAGCCGATTTGGCATGAAGCAAGTTCTGAGGAAGGCTACATTTTATAACAACCCCTCCGCCCAACAGCGACTTCTACCCCTTACCTAACAAATAAAATAAAAAATATAATTATAATATTGATTATTTTTTCATTTTGAAAGCACCTTTAATAGTAAAACAAATACAAAACTTATACCTGTTATTGAATTTGTATCTATAAATATAATGAAATTTAAGTTACGAGTAATATGCAATTCGAATTTTAAAATCTCTTTCTCTATCACTAAATCAAATTTTATGACGTAGAAAAAATAAACGGCCGGTATGTTTATTTATTTAGAAGTCGTTTCAATATTTACTCTATTGCGTGCTGCATAGAATTTGTTTTTAAACTGCATGCTATTTCTATAGCATTTTCAACTAGTGTAGTTGTGACATTGGCGAAATGCCTCATAGACTGACATTGGTTCCTTAAGAACACAAGCCACGAGTGTATACACACCAATGATGTTACAAATTAGATCTGCCTTGTTAAAAACAATTAAAATTACCTATATTTTAATTGAATTGGACCACAGTATTTATTGCTACTAGGTATTGAATCCTAAAAATATTTCATAATCTGTATCGAAAATGCTATTCTCGGACATCTGTCTCATGTAACAATTTTGACAGACACAAAGCATAAACGTGTAATAATGTTAACGATTGCATTATATGGTTGTCTATCAAATGCATTGTACGCATAAAAACAGTATCTCACTAAGCAAATAAACTCACTAATGAAGGCCCGTCAATCAGTCCGTTTGTCCGTCTGTCACTCACCCAATACAAATTAGTGACAACGCCGCGCGACGTCCGAATCCCTGTTAATGATCTTGTCTATAACACATGTACTGAACCACACCATGTTACCACAGGTCTGTAAAATTCAAGCGATATTGAACCTAAAGGTTTTAGCTTAGATATTATATTTGTATGCATACATTTGGATCCGTGAGTGGTAACTAAAATGTCGACTGTAGATATTCGTTCGACGCGCAAAATAATTGATGATGTGTCGTGTTTTATGATTTTCAAATTTCCGTTTATTGAAAAAAATATTGAATCGTGTATTGTGAAATTGATTACGAGAGACGGGGATTGATAGAAAATTTAAATTTTTCCATTGTGTTTGAATTTAGAACAAAAATGTATAAATATGACTTGATTGTTATTTACTATGTGTATATCAGTGTGTCTAGTGCTAGTGTCTTGTGTTTTCTTACTTATTCGATAGTGTTGACATTCAGTATTAATTGAAACCAGCGCTGTCTAGTGACAATAATCGGAGTCAAGAGCATACTGTGGCCCAAATCTTAATTTATAATTACAACACGTTCGAATCAATTCAAGTTCAACTTTGTCTATTTTATATATATTTGGATTTGAAGCAAACCGATATGTTACCATTAACTTTTATAATATGAATATATTTCATTGAATTAAATATAAGGAAAATTTATAAACGGCAACGATAACGCTCCAATTCGATTTCGATAAAGTGATAATTTGTTAGCAGAAAAGGTTCCCATGTTTTTTAATTTAATTACAAACGATGAGCCGGAAGACAGATCAAAGTATTACGGTATTTTTGCAAACTGACAACAGTTCTAGTTATTTTTGTATATTTTTGGGAGTACTACGATGTGTTGAAAACAGACAGACAAAACGTAAATATAATATAACAACATGTAAAACTCCTGCTGTGCAGGCCTCTCCCTCTAAGTCACTTTATAATATTTTTTTCAATGAAGTTTTTATCTAACTTACTTTTTATTCACAGCTATATTTCTGACCTCTTCGTTTCTAAATGATCTAGTATGTATTGGGTTGAGATAATTTCTGGCCTTGAGAGAATTATAGCTCTCTCGGGTACATTGCCTAAGTGATCGTGTTAAGGGAAGACTTATAAACACTTCGATCGAAATATATTAATAAAAATGGGTTATATAAATGGCATCAAATTGTCTTACATTTATTTGAATTATTTATTATACGAAAATTTTAGGTCAAACTCCAGAAATTCTAAGAGATAGGTTTCCAAAAAAAAACACATTCAACATAAACATTTTCTATAACGCATAATGAATCAACATATATTTAAATAAGATCTTAATTCAAACTTGATAACTTTAAATTAACAAATAATTTATGAATAATATTAAAATATTTTACGTTTTCTTTTTTTTATAAAATTCCATCTAACTGTTCGAATGTGCTTCGACAAACATCCAAAGAAACATACTCATAGTAGTTTATTTCCATTTAGTAGAGTTGAGTTTATCTAGTAAACAGATGCTTCCACACCTCTTGAAGATGTTTAAAGCGTATTTGACCACCTTACTCGACAAGACTTCGTGGACACACATACGACATAATTTCATTCCACACATTATACACTACGATAATATTTTCAAAAGACGGTGCTTATCCGACTTCAATCGTATTAATCACTGTCATTGCATATTTTTTTTATTAGAACATTAATCAATTAAATTTCCTTGTTGACATTCAAATATTTTATCAATTTAAAAATAAAATAAAACAGATCGTTATGAAAGTAACAATATCAGCAAAAAATGAGAGCAATGACCGTTTGATGGTCCTATATAATTGGATTAAACATTTATTCGTAAAAAATGCGTACGAAATCAAAGCAGAATTGGATCGGCGACGGCAAATATGTAATACCATTATATCGTTGTTATGTTCTCCTAAATTATTTTAATTACTACCAAGCCAAATTTTCAAGTCGGTATAAGTGTTTGATATTTCATTTTTGTTATCTATATCTATACGTTAATTTAATAAGTCTAATAAAAAAATGGTTGCCTGTAAAGTCGGTTTACGGACAATAGTTTAACGTGACAACGTCATAACAGATAAATGCGACGCAAGCGTACAATCATCGTAACGGAACAATGAGCGTAACAGGACAATTTCGTGCTGCATGCACGGAATTGTCCCGTTACCGTTACCGTTGCCATTTGCCGTTGTCACGTCAAAAAGGTTGTTTAAAATGTATTTATATGTATACGATACAATAGTATTTTAATTAAATACAAATGACGACATACGATACAGATCGACGATCGACGACGATACAGATTTTTTTTTAATTGCATAGGTAGGCGGACGAGCATATGGGCCACCTGATGGTAAGTGGTCACCAATGCTCATAGACATTGTAAGATATGTTAACCATTGCTTACATCGCCAATGCGCCACCAACCAGATGTTATGTCCCTTGTGCCTGCAATTACACTGGCTCACTCACCCTTCAAACCGGAACACAACAATACCAAGTACTGCTGTTTTGCGGTAGAATATCTGATGAGTGGGTGGTACCTACCCAGACGAGCTTGCACAGCTCTACCACCAAGTATCATATACGGAACACGGATTTGCAGAGTATTAGCTTGATTACCATCAATTAATATAATTCTACGTGGAGGTGCTTAAACTGATATTTAATTCTTTATATATTATGTCGCTCAAATTAACCTGCACAAACTATTTTCATTTAAATTCTATTTACAATATAAAATAGATTAAAAATATAAATCATTACCCCATTATTTTTTTTCATAATATCTAATACTTTATGGCAACAAACGCTATCGTAGGCGACCACAGAAAAATTCTAATGTAGTTATTCGTCTTTTTAATGCGACATTTTGAGGCAATTACTCATCATACAACCTTTTGCGAAATTTTGGTTACGGCCTAAGCCTCTCTTATCAGAAAGGGTCTTGAACGTAATATAAGAAAACGTCTAGTTATTAATTTTCCATAAGAATTTCTAAATAATATTTTCTTATAACATTATTTTTGTTTGAAGCATAATTTAGTAACAAATATATTTTCATGAAACCTACCTCATTGCGTATTATTAGTTATCGATTTTGCTTTATTAGAATCTTACACAGAAATACACAACAATTTTTTATCCACCCGACCTGGGATTTGATCCCTGGACTTTGTATGTATCTCCAGCCACTAAAATTATACAAGTGACTTAATATTTTATAATAACTTAATAATCTTTGTAAAAAAAATCAATGTAAAATATATATTTTTATGCAAACAATCATTGTCAGTTTCGTCGCAGAAGACTAAATAAAAAAATAAAAGCACGAGGTACAAAATGAACCCATTTTAACACTAAAATTAAATTTAAATTCCGATACCATTTAATTTAAAATTGTCCATTGATTAAAATCTTCAAATGCAATTCCGTTTTTATACAACTGAATTGACTTTTAACTATTCTAGTCCATTTTAATCGTTATGTGTTCTGGGAATATTGTAATTAACGTTTTGTTTAAGTCGAATAGTTCATATGATGGACTTCGGTATTGCCTATCAATAATTACCCTTAAACATTAGCCGGTCTGTTTACTCGTGTCCTCTAATTGGTTTTCGACAAATATGGGTTTGTTCATAAAGTAATTGCGATGGGATGACTTGAGGTCAAACGATTGAATGCTGTTGGAAGCTTAGGAATCTTCCTGTTCAGTTCAAAATTATGGTGATATGAAATATAATAGTAGTAGTAGTAGTACATAAATTATATTATCATGAATTGTTAACATTATGAAATCTTAGTAATCGAAAGGTTTGTCAAAAAACATTGAATATTTTGTACATTTATCGTCAAACACTTTTGTAATTTAAAATCGTTTTAACAATAAGCTAGCTTATTGAAACAAAACAAAAAAAAACATCCTTGTGTTTTATCTAAAAATGTCTTAGAAAGCTGAATATCGTTGTACTTTAGTTTAGTAACTGTTTCCTTACACACGCTTCAGAAAGTGGTTCGTCATCAATCGACCCGCTGATCTTGGAACTGATATAACGAAAATTCACCCCCGAATAAAAGCGTGAAAGGAACTTTGACGGAAGCTTTTTTCGTTGATACGAGTAAATCGTACAAGAGTCACGAGAGAGCCTCATTTGTGAAGGCGCCTGCTTTGATCTCCTCAAATCATGTCCTTTGACCAAGTCTCATATTTTTAATGTTAACAACATTTTTCACACTCATTCCTATCGCAAATAAAATGATTTTTCAGGAAATTCTGATATTCATACATAATAATTGTTCTGGTGATTATTATATTGAAACATTGTTTTGTTTGTAAATTTTTGCTTAAATTAGATTTTTTTTTGTTTCAAATTCATTTTTTTTTGTATAGATTTCATTATTCAGTTGCTTCTTGCGGTCTGAAATACCTATTTTGTCTTAAGTAATTTTCTATAAGAGATGATAATTTGATTTAATACAATGATTAAGTAACTTGATACTTTTAAAATAAGACAGGTGAATTTCATTTTAATTAAAAACATACATTATAATTTACATAAAACGAATCAAAAATACACGATTACAAATGAAAATTGTAGACAAACCATTAATTTAACACGAGCAATTACTCTGGATGTCACCACGACTCCCTGACGTCAGTAATTTCAAGTTGAGTTAAATACCCCATTGCCGGGTAATTCCATTGAATTCGCGCTTCCTATCTACCATTAGGGGCATCGTATTATTATTGTTGTCCAGTACAAACATGGGGTCATCGCGTGGCACCATTACTGATCGAGTTAATTGGAGTCGCTGTAAACAAAGATTAGGGACACCTTCCCAACTTGATGGGGTTTCACCATGGATTATTGCTATGTGTTTTGTAATTTCACGGTACTGTTAATAATATCATGTTTTATTTTTTATATATTGAGTTCTGAAACGATTATTCGTTCAAGGTAATTAAAAATTGTAGTGTTATTAGAATACATAATTATTATAAAATTGAGATGGCCCGATGGCTAGAACGCGCGAATCTTAACCGATGATAATGGGTTCAAACCCGGGCACCACTGAACTTTCGTGTGCTTAATTAAGGTTTGCCCATTTGTGGGGCTTTCACACGATGCTAACGCACCGCATCCTATATAATTATTACGTTTCAATATGAGATAAATAAAAAAAAACTATATACAATAATCAAAATTATAATATAGTTTATATTAGTATCTTTATATAGGCACTTTCATATTTATCAGAATTACAGTGAACTAGTTTTCACCAGTTTTCATGTGTCAGGTGTTAGATATATTATAAACTTTAATGTACCCCTGACAACGTGTTTGTAAAATTTCACGATGATTGTTTAAGATGTAAAATTGTAACAAACAAATAAATAAAGACTCTCTTTAAGAAGATTTACTTTAAAAATTATTATCCTTCAGCGAAGGATCAGTGGTTTGCTTTGAGTGAGTTGAAGTAGGACAATAGATCAATGATCAAACCTACGACTCATACACCCCTAGGTGACCCGTTACCCGTTAGCTCATACTAGCTTCAATAGCTTAAAAAAAAAATTATGAAATAAATATGCCTACGTCAAGAGATGAAATGAAAGTGAATGGACATGAGAAAGGATTTATAATGACGTAAACTAAATAAAAAAAATGGTTGTCTGTAAAGTCGGTTTACGGACGATAGTTTAACGTGATAACGTCATAAGAGATAGATGCGATGGAAGCGTACAATCAGTATAACGGGACAATGAGCGTAACGGAGCAATGAGTCATCCTTTTTCGTGCATGCAGCCAGCGTTCATCGATTTATTAGACGTTGTCACGTCAAAAATATAAATTTTCGTTACCTATACAAATATATCGTAGAAGTTTTTAGTATACTCGCAATTACGTAGGACATAGAGCGGCGACAGAGCAACTAAGCAACAGTAAAACAATGCGGTGCGCCGTACACGGCACCGTGCTGCGGCACGACACCGCGCCGACTTCCGGTAGCGGCGCTGCCGTTAGTGGCTGGAGCCGCACCGTTCACGTTTATCCACGACCTTACTCCTAAGACATGCCAATTGCCAACCAATGATTCACATTATAAATAAATGACACATAAATTACATAATATTTGACATAGTATTCTTTACCAATATTCTATACTTTCTTTAAACATATTCTATTTAAAAGTACTTTTAACCCATTTAATAACTTCCATTCTGACAGCTTTGCATATTTCTATCTTCAGATTAATTTCGTTTCGGGACGGGCCTATAGGAGTAAATAATAAATATTCATAACTAGTTTTCCGGTCCACAGCTTTGAGTGCTCTTTCTCAAACAAAATTGCTAATGTGATTTCAGTAAGACTATTTTAATGTTACGTATTCAGTGGCTAAATATTCTCTTATTTCATAAAATTCAATGTTGAGTTTAGTTGAATTTGAAATGATGCAATAAATTTTGCATTCCTTCTGAAGACGGGATGTGACAGTGTTTTTATTAAAAGCTGGTAGAGCCGAGTCGTATTCGAATGACCTCTCCGCTCCGAAGGTTTATTTGAATAATCAAAGAACAGTATTTAGGTTTTTTTTTCTAAATTTGTGAATAATGTTCTTAATTATTTTGTTAAAATTCAGATTTACTATTTTCATATATAGGTATAGGTTTATGTAGAAGTTGTGTAAATTTTATATTTGTATTAGTACTTATATTCCAGATCAGTTTTTTTTAATGACACCGTATTCTTGTAGATTATTTTAGCGTCGTCTACGATATTCGGAGTTAAAAGGCTGTGGGTGACGGACATTTATACAACGAGAATAATTTTAATAAACATTCCCATTATTTAATTTTATTTCCATTGTTTGGAACCTTAAAAATAGATTATTTAGTTTTCTGTTTTATCTTTTATGATGAAAGGATTTAAAAAAAAACTTTAATATTTCTACATTTTATAATTCACGTACCAATTTTATTTAAACTTTCATTCCGATTATAAACTGATAAATTGTTAAAAGTTCGAACTCACATTTGAAATATCGAATGCTTTGTCTAAAATGAAATTTCTGTAGTAAGTATGACGTTGATCTTCAAACCTTATTCAAGTTGGGAGCAGCGCGTAGGCTTCACAATATCAAAGGTTCTCTCCCACTTGAAGCTTATAACCCTTGAACTGTTCAAAACTCTCACCTACGCCCAACAAGGCGTTACAGAAACGCAATAAATAATACCTAACAACAATATCCCTCAGAGGTCGCGATTGACCTCACCGCAACCTCTCGGCGTACCGCATTGTGCTCAGATTATAATATATGACCGTAATATTATCGACTGAATTTTGATCTGGTTCAACTTGAATAAGTTAAAATAAAATATATATGATGTAATCGTGAAATAAATGATTTATATTTAAATTTATTTTTTTGTAAAATATTTTAGATAGTCCATATGATAGGAAGTGTTTACCATCGCTCACTCACCTTTTACACTGGAACACTGTAATGCAAGTTTTACTGTTTAGCGGTTGAATAAGTTATAAGTAGGTACCACCTACCCTCTAAGACTGACTGCACAAAGCCCTACAATAGGTAAGACATTGGTGATTAACGGAATAGTTAATATTTAAAAAATCTATGGGCGGTGGTAATCACTGACCCACCTGATCATCCACCTATCTTGATTTAAAAAAATATCACCTGGTGGTAAGCGCTAACCACTATCGAAAGCTGCCACTTGTCAATGCGCCACAAACAATGGGAACAAAGGTATAAATAATCCCTCATTCCTATATTTTACGGTATAGCTCACCCTTCACAAATTATATATTTAATATTAGAATAACAGATGACTGGAAGCTATGCACATATAACAGAACAAAAACATACGTATACAGGGGGTGTAACAAAATTCGTGTCCGACCCGTGAAGTGGTTATTGGGTATCGTGAGTCGGTTCTATTAATGTAAAAAAAAAATATATTGTACAAAAAAATTACTCATAAAAAAATATGAATTGTCATTTTCAATTGTAAATGACGAAAATTTCATGGACAACCTCGTGTCTCGTAGCGCTGACGCCCGCGCCTGTGTTGCAATATAATTGTCGTTATTTAGTCAAATTAAATTTTATTCGGGGTAAAATTTTTGCTTAAAATTTTAAAAATGATTACACAAATAGAACCGACTGACAATACCTAATAACCACTTCACGGGTTGGACACGAATTTTGATACATTCTGTATAAAAAATATTATATATTGAGACTTGATAGATCTTGAACCTTACTCATCGCTTAGAAAGTGTTATTCTATTTAGTTATAATATTTCGTAAGTGGTTCAAATTATTTATTTAAATTCAATGCAATAGCTAAGTATTGCTAAGTTTTATATTAAATGTATACACGGCAAATGATCAGTATTTTCTAAATTGTCGGATTGTTTTTAATTTGCTTAAATTTCTTATAGCAGCAACGATATTTGGAACGTTTCGCCAAACAGTGTATTTCTAAAATCCTCTCCAAGTTTTAAAGCTAACGAGACTCGAACGTGTAGGTAAAGCCTCGTGCCCAATTGCGTTCCATTTTACGTTTCAAAAGAGGTTTTATAGAGTATAATCGAGAGGAAAATTCACTTTAATTTAATTTTCAACGCTATTCAGGTAGCTAAAACTCGCGCACTATTTTAAACGCATGTTTTAACGTCGCTACCCGTCCCGGCTCCGCACGGGTAGAATAAGTCTACATAAAAGGTTTATATCGTAAGATAACTTCAATGGTTTACGCGGCGGACGCCAAATCTCAGTCGGCATGGTTTTTTTTATACCTTCAACAATCATCATAATTCAGCGACTTTACACAAAACATTAACAATTAATCCTTCTTCGTGAATCACTTCTTATTTTGGAGATAACCGTTTGAGAATTCGTTTTGTAGTTTTTGCGTGTAGACAGACAGACGCGGCGGGTGGGCTATGTTTTATGATAATATATAATCGAGAAGCAAAATGCACTCTAATTTAATTTTCAACGCTATTCAGGTAGCTAAAACTCGTACACGATTTTGAACGCATTTTATAAAGGCATGCGCTAAACGCTTGGTAATGCATCAACATTATGAATAAATTGTGTTCGTTTTCATTACAAGTTTTGCGAAATTTGAACAAAAGAACGGCAAAATTCTTGTTTAAGCTAAATTTATTTTTCAATGTATTATTCAGTATAAAACATTGACAGCATCTGTTTTAAAATTATTTAGTGACAAAAATGAAAACGTTATTACGTTCGTAACTTTACAAAAAAAAAAACAATTTTTTAGTCCGTACAACTACTAGGCTATGGTTTCAAGTTATATATCTGTTTTTTTTTGGTAGTCGGTAGCATGTAAATTCAAAGTCACATATTATACCGCCAAATAGTAATAGTATACTTGAATTCCGGCTAGAAGGGTGACCTGTATTAGTAGTCTTGAATCAGCGTGTTGGAATTAATTTAAAATCTTTTCTTCAAAAGGAGCGAAGGATTTAGCCCAGCAGTGGGATACTTACTGAACTATTTTAACTTATTACTCTCTTAAGCTCATTTATCTTTCTATAATTTGAAATAAACGCAATCATAAGTATAGCTCTCAATTAAAATTATGACAGAATTCTATATTAATCAAGAGACATGTTGTACTAAATAAAATACGTACTTATGTCCATACAAACACAGCGGAATGACCGCAAAAATAATTACAATCCACTACCCCGTATAGCGTTAATTATAAAATCACTTTAATAAACAATTGTATTATGTAAAACTTATATGATAACATTTACTATGTTTCGTAATTGACTAATTTACATCCTAAACAAATATAAAAAGGACAAACAAACAAGTGAATGATTTAGTTAATTACAGTGTCAATTAACAAGTTTTATATTAGAGTTTTACTCAATTATAATATAGCTTTAGAATACTTATTAAAAAAAGGGAACAAGAGGCCTTAGCCCAGCAGTGGAAAGTTCACACTGTTACTGTACTGTACTGTAGTTCTTATTACTATAATAGTAAAGAGGTTTTATGTATGTAATATTCAAGTATAAAACAAATACAATATCCTATATCCATTTTATGTATCCTATTTATTAACTAGATTCGAACCGTGGCTTCGAATTTATTTGAGGAGGCGTAGAGGTTATGTATATATGTTCTTTTTACCCTTAACAAAGTGTATGATTGGTGGTAGAGCTTTGTGCAAGCTCGTCTGGGTAGGTACCACCCACTCATCAGATATTCTACCGCAAAAAAGAAGTACTTGGTATTGTTGTGTTCCGGTATGAAACGTGAATGAGCCAGTGTAATTACAGGCACATGAGACATAACATCTTAGTTCCCAAGGTTGGTGGCGCATTGGCGATGTGAGCGATGTTAACATCTCTTACAACGCCGATGTCTATGGGCGTTGGTGACCACTTACCATCAGGTGGCCCATATGCTCGTTCGCCTTCCTATGCAATAAAAAAAATGCAAAAATGTATGATGATTTGTTAAAAAAACAAACAACCAAGAACAGTGTAATTTAGAATTAGTAAGGATGGAATACTTTAGCCTACATTATACATTAGTTACCATGGAAACGACCAAGAGAAAATATGAATATTTTTTTAATAAAACATAAGAAAATAACGATTTCCATGTTCCGCTGTGAATTACGCTTAATTTATAAGGTCGTATGTAGATATTTTTTACTAATTACTTGCTGCTTTTTGTTTTTATTAATTTTTTGTAATTACGCCGAGATAAGTAGTTAGAAAATGTGACCCTACGATTACTGGTCCAAATCTAGAATCACTGGTTCAACCACTGAATCTGAAGATTCAGATTTCTCCTTTTAATAAAAAGGCTTACCTAAGCCTTCTCATCATTCATGATCACATGAATCGACACACCTATAGAAGACTTCGCCAATAATCCGTACTTAAAAATTAGTTCGATAAATATTAGCAATGTTTGTGCGATTATTTCATTGGCATTGTGGTTTCAACATTGTGAATACCTGAACTAGTTCAAACCGGATTAAACTGGATTTGAACTAATCCGATTTTTCGATAACGTTGAACGGCAACAGCCAGGTTCATTATTTCACCGGTTAACTTACCAGGTTCCTTTCTATTGAAAATAGCAAATACCTATACGAAGTAAGCCCATAACATGATTTTGCAACCGATTTCGCATCTTAAAAAGGACAATCATTTATGGTTGAAGGGCAATGGCCTTATTTAATATATAACTTTAACTACATAACATAGAAAATACCTAAATATTAATAATAATATTGCGCAATTTTTAGTATGTAAGGTACATACTGGGAATGTACCTTACTGTGATGAACGTACTACGTATACAATATTTATCAACATATTAGGTTATAATTAATTAATACGATAATTGGCTCATGTTCCTTACATTAAAGGAACAGATTTTATACTTGAAATGTTACTGTAATGATTAAAGAAATGAACTGATTTGTGATAATAGCTCGAATTGGGTTATTACGATTTTTGTAGAGGGTTCCATGGACACTTATGTTTTAATATAATGTTTTATGCTGATGTTAAGAACTTGCTAAAATTCAAAATTTTTTATGAAACATGAAAGCAAATTTCTTGTAACTGTCCAAGAACTGGTCTACCAGTCTTTTACACACTTATTCTCAGAAATTCAATTTTACAAATTTGCAACAACGCATTTTATGATGAAATTTATTTCACTGATAATTTTAAATATAGAATACTTTAAAACATTTATTTAATTATTTAAGACTTATTGCACAACAAAAAAAAGAATAACTTATAAGTAATAGAAAACAATGAAAGATGAAATGGTGCGCAGATGCGGTTTTATCGCTTATAGCGAAAAAGGTAAATAATCTTTAATATTGTTATGTATTTACCTAATAAGTGTTATTAGTGTGTGTTCTTAATATTCTGACATCAGCTTGCCAAAACGGCTGGACGAATTCCAATGACATTTGAATTATGTCAAGTGCTTCTATAGGCATATGTCCAACAAAGTTTTTTGTATAAAATTGGTTGGCGGGCGTGCATGTAGGCCACCTGATGGTAAGTGATTGCCGTCGAACACATTATAGCAAAGATTTAACCACCAGAGAGCCGAGAATAAACTTAAATATTAACACAAGTTAAGGAAAAATTAAAATAACATAGAAAAACAGTAAGTTGTTCTTTGTGCATTAAATATTTTTCAAAAGGTCCAAAACGTCTTCAGTAATGATCTGTTAAAGATTGTGCTGTATCCACTCAGCTATTAGGTCCATTTTAATACCAAATTATATTGATTTTTTTTTTATAACTAAGATTTAATTTACATCCATATAAGCGTGTTTCGTATAGAAATATCTTACATACACTTGTACTACAGTTGGCACCGTTAGGATATACATCACGGGAGAGTGCATTTGAAATTATTTTTCATTATTGTCGATCACGTCTTATTTGTCAAGACATTAAGCAATATACAAGTCGATAAGATAACAAAACCAAGGGAATAATTAAAATTTTACGCTGATTTTAAATAGAATGAAAAGGTTCGGGTATTTCACGGTTATTAAATCTCAGTTGGTGGTCTGTTGCGAAATAGATTTTGAAATAGTTGGTTCAATTTTGATAGATCTAATTACAAATAAACTCTCTGTTAAATTTGTGTATAGTTAGTTATATAAAACAAATTACTCAAATTACAAAACTTTTTACGGAAACTAAAAAGAAGATAAATTAAAATGCAAGCTAAGATGGCCTTATCTTTGCTACACAAATTGCTAAACGGATTAAAATAAAATTTTGCACAGAGACCATTTTTACTTATCTGCTTAATAATTATAAATTACTCCCAGAGTTTAAACCCGCAATCTTCAGTTAAGATTCAGGTGATCATCATCGAAGCGTAGTTGAATTAAATTCAAACCTTAAGAGTATTAACATAAAATTCAAAATTAAAAAATATATCAAAAACTGTGTAACTCAATATTCTCTTAGAAAAATAATTGAGAAGCTAATGTGGGTAGAACAAAAACACGCCCTAAGTTTTTTTTAATAAAAAAATGTGGGTAGAACAAGAACACTCATGGCACATTTTTAAATAAAAAAAATACGACGCCTCATATAAAGAGTGAACACGACTTCAAGATAGAAATGGACAAACCAAAAATAGTTTGATATAAAACAAACGGTGCTATGTGGCATATTCATGTTTTGACGTAAAATACAACAAGAGTTACTGTAATATAAACCATGTAAGCCTCACCTGTCATCCGTCACCATAAAAAAAAAACGGTAAAACTATCCTTTTTTATTATTTCCACCCGTTTCTTTACGATTCCACGCGGTTATTGTTATTGTCTGAATAATCTTAAACGTTTCTTTTGGCGTGTAAGCTTATGAGAAATAAGACCAACGATATTGCATTGTTTCACATACACAGTGATAAGATTAGGCTTTCAACTGTCAAAGTTATGATGATGATGAGTCTATGAATGATAAATTAGAATAACTATATGTGATGTTGTGATTTAATTTGGATTATTATAATTATTATTATTTGTAAGAATACTTACAAGTTATTTACTAATTAATGTCAACTAAAATTACAAAAATTTTGGAAATATAATATCCGATATATTATATTTCCAAAATTACTTTACCTAGATCGAAAGAAAAAAGTGATTGGATAGGAGATTTCAAATTGCAAAGTGCCTCCTAAAAGTATTTTTGAATAAAGTATATTTAGATTTTTTATTATTTTAATAATGCACGAAGTCAGGATATGTAGTTTATATTTAATATTTGTATATAAAACGCGTGTCCCTTATCTTATCCTTCGGTCCCCTTAGACACAGCTTCACATTACCGGAATTCTTTGATGAAGAGGACGGGAGTCGTAACTTTTTTACGCTCTGCCAAATCTACCCATTCCTTATATCGGGATTCCGATGGTTTTATTATCAAAATAATACAGCAGTCTTGTGTTTAGGATTTGTTTGAAAATATGAAATAAAAGATGTTGGATTTTTGTTGACGTCATCCTTCTGATATTAATATGTAATTTAATTCTAGTTTAACAATTATTATCGTTATTATAATATTTCAATTATAAATACATTTATAAAATTACTAGTAATTAGTGCTTTGGTAAGGATTCATATTAAAAAAGGGAATCTCTCATCTCACCTTTACTACCACTATAAAACCGTTGATTCTTGGCTGTAATTCTTTAGTGACTATATATATTACCGTAAAATGTCAACCGCACAATACCACTGTCATAATCGATAATTTTATTTCACACGTCTAACCGTCAAGACGCAGCAACGGCGCTAATAACCAATAAATTTTATCAGATAGGCTTCCGAATAATTCGAATAATCGATTATCGCCCGGGATTCGATTCTAATCGGAGATACGAATCGTGACCACACGCAGTGTGAAAACACACGGGGCATTATTGTGTGTTAAAACGCAATGCGACTTGTATTCAAATAATCACGTTAACAGATATATTATATAATTGTATGATGATAATACTATATGATAAAATGTATTCATATATATTTTTAATATAATTGCTTAATATTTATAAAAATGTATTGAGTTAAATCATTGTTTGACAAAATAACCGCTAAGCATCATTTATTACGGCCGAAAGTAATTAAAAAACTTATATTACTTACTCTAGATTTGCTGGAAGCAATCCCTTGGAGACAGAGTTGAGCATTCGCATATCTAAAACAGTGTTTTGTGGTATTTTTTTTAAAAATTTATAAAAAATATGTAATATGTATAATTAAATTTTTAATTTCTCCATGCAACTAATTTTAAGTAATTTATATAATATTTCATATATTTTTATTCACAAGAGTTTCCAGTTAGGTAAAGGTAGGCCTAAGCAATAATTTAAATACTTTAATATGGAATCTAAGCATTGAAAAATTATTCGTTGACAATCAAAACCGAATAAAATTGATATTTGAATAAAATTAAAGGTTGAAAGTACTGAGTAGTAAAGTGCTTAGGCCAATCGTGCTTCTCTATCGCTTGTTCCGCGCTCTCACTTGCACGCTCGGCTTAGGCGGAACCACAATGAGTCATGCTTTATCGTGCGTGCAGCCGGCGATCATCGATTTATAAGACGTTACCACATCAAATAATGCAGAATTTGACCCAAACTAAAAAACATTACAAATTAACTGAATGCTCCTAATATGTAACGTAAAGTAACAGTCTGTGAATGTCCCACTGCTGAGCTAAGGCCTCTTCTCCTTTTTTTTGAGGAGAAGGTTTGGAGCTTATTCCACCACGCTGCTCCAATGCGGATTGGTGGAATTCACATGTGGCAGAATTTTTGAGTGAAATTTGACACATGCAATTTTCCTCACGATGTTTTCCTTCACCGTCAAGCACAAGATGAATTATAAACACAAATTAAGCACTTGAAAATTCAGTGGTGCTTGCCCGGGCTCGAACCCACGATCATCGGTTAAGATTCACGCGTTGTAGCCACTGGGCCATCTCGGCTTTATTCTTCTCGGCATGCTCCTAATAATATAAGAGCAATAGGTACTACTTTTTTAATTAATATGGACAATGTACATTATATTGTAATACCCACAAATTAATAATACCTAAATTGTTCTTTACTAATTCAAAAAAGGTTATATGCAATGAACAAACTATTTTTTTTTAATTCGAATATTACATTACTTAGTAAAACGTATTCGATTTAAATAGTAATTGAAAATTTAAGTTGAATCGCTTCAAAATTTGCGCTCGTATGTTTTCGCTGTAATAACAACAATTAAAAACGATATTATCTATCGAATAATTTAACAGAAAACTCAATTAAGGCCTCAAAAATTATTGGCAATACGCGCAGTAAAATATATCCGAGCGAATATTTCGTTTAATTCTGATTGAACACCTTTCTAAGACTTGTATATTTAAGATTTAGCTTTTTTATCCTTTGATAACTCACCACCATAGACATCGGCAAAGCAAATAGTATTTATTAACCATACCTTACATCGTCAATGAAACCAACTTTGGGAACTAAAATGTTATAGCACTCGTGTTACACTGGCTTACTCACTCTTCAGACCAGAAGACAAATTAATAAATACAATACATTAATATAACACATTAATAAATACATATATAAGAAGTACCCACTAATAATAGATGTTGCATGTGTCCATGGGCAGTGGTAGTCACTTTCCATCAGGTGAGCATCCTGCTCGTTTGCCCCTTCTTAAATTAAAAAAAAAACCTAACCTGTTTACCTTCCCTACCCACCACAAAGTTAAGCTTATACTTATTTATATAAATATGTTATGTAAAATATAATCTATGTATTTTTTTGTATAATAATAAATAACATTCAATATAGTTGTACCAGTAAACTTATACATATATTATAAATATTTGTATTATTCCTTTAATCCTAATCAAAATTACTTTCGAAGGTAATCTCTCGTAAAGGGATCGGGATACGATCACATTACCATCAAGCGTCCTTCATTCCTCAGTGAATGAATGAAGTGAATGAGTGAACATCTAACCATTTGGACGATATCAATGTTGGCAATTTATTTAAATAAATGTATACCCAAAACGAACATTCAAAATACAATGTTTTATTTCGCTATTTGAACAATGTAATCAAGTCCATCGTTTTATTCCGATATAAGTACATAATATTTGCAAACGGGCATCAATCATAGCTTTTATTTTGCTTCAGTAATGATTTTACAAGATAAACATTTTGTAAGAACACCATGGTAGTCGGCTCGATTTTTTATTCCTATTATAAATTGATACTAGCTGTGCCCCGCGGTTTCACCCGCGTAAAATTAATAAAAACACAATGAATAAAAATCAGCCTAGAACCTTCCTCGATAAAAGGACTATACAACACAAAAAGCTTTATATATTAGTATAGATTAAAAAATTACAATATACTTTCAACAAATTACTATCTTCTTTTAATATTGTTCTAAAACTGCTTGTCCTGTTTAATTTCATGTATAAAAACGTTATGAAGAAAATTTTCTTAAAATATCTTCAAAGTTTTTAACTAGTTTTTAAATACACCCTTGATGAGCTCGGAAACCTTTTAGCGAGCTACATAATTATTGAAGCTTCAACGGCAAAGATCCTGAATTTTTAATAACACCTAAGGAAACAGACAATTAACCGAGTGACTTAGTAAACTGTTTTGTATATAGTCATGAAATACTTTAATTATGGATAAGAAATTCATCATAATTTTGGATAATTGTTTGTTAAACATTCTTTATTGGAATTGACTGCCTCGTTGGTCTAGTGGCTAGATATAAGGCCGCAGACCAGGTGGTCCTGGGTTCAATTCCCAGGCCGGGCCAATAAATAGTTACTGGGTTTTTCTGTCAGAGAATTCTTAGTAGCAGCCCGGAGTCTGGAAGTTGGATGTGTGTGTTGTCCCTCGGAAAGCACGTAAAGCCGTTGGTCCTGATTAACGTCCAATCGGATTATGAGAGCTAACGATTAGAGAGAGCACCTATGTTTGCGCACACACTTGTGCTCTACAAAATATCATGCGCAGTTGGGTAATATTTTTTGATATTGGCCGCTGTGGCAGAAATTAGTCTGGAAAACATTATTATTATTATTATTCTCGATATATCCCAAAATTATACCAAGAATATCACCTAATATTGCATATTATTCTGACCAATTTATTATGTGACAGAAAGTTACAGAAAGTTTGTCTCAAATATTGAAAGCGATAAAGACTACCTTGCTGAATATTTTGTTAGTGAAGGAAGTTTTCCATGAAATAAATAATCTTCTGTAACCTAAATCCGTCTGCCATAAAGAAAATTCCATTATGAAATGCTGTGCGAATTTTTAATCTGATTGAATACCAAGTTATCCATTGTTATTTGCCCGGCGTTCAGAGGCCATGCCTCATCAAAATTCATCTCCTGAATAATTTAAAACATTCACGTCTCGTGGTCTCGGCTTAATTTCAACACAGCTAATTTGAAGTGCGATAAATTTAAAGTGTAAAGAAGCTAGTGGAAGACTTGACGAAGAATTCTGAACATTTGCTCAGTCTTGTTTCATTACCATATATTTTCTGAAAAGTACCTGGAAAATACATATTTTATTTGTATATTCAAGAGTCATCCAGAATGTATCAAAGTTGCTCAAGTGACTTCATGTGAAACTTAATCGGAAATTCGAGTCTTAAGTTCTTAACCCATAAAATGCGTTGTCGTTGTTCTCTCGGTGAATATTTATCGATTGTCATAAACATCAACTTATATTATATAAATAAGAGTTATTGTAAAGACTAAGTAAAGGCTGCAAAATTGCTGCGAGATAGTGTGGAGCACATCAACTGCCATAGCTACATCTAGGTATGAATGAATCGCTTGTCAACTTTGGTAAGCAGTATTATTATTTATTAAAAAATAGCATGTTGTGCTAATAGTGAAAAATATACTTAAAGCATACTAAATATTTGAATATAACTTAAGGCATTTGTTTTCCATTTCAGCTCACAAAGCGTTTACGAATTTAATCCCTTTTGAGTCAAAAACAGTAAGAAATTCCGAACAGACCGTTCGAACGATGTCTCACCGATGTTTCGCAAGAGAGCAAGCAATAAGTTTATTTGGCCCTTCTTTTAACTGAATAAGGGTTTAATGGAAGGATGAACGTTTCGTAAATAAAATGGTAATAAATTCAGTGAGCTATAAGGAAAATTATGTTTCTGGATATCTTATGGACTATCATGATCAAAAACGGTACTGAATGTTGATAGTGAAGTCATCATTACTTATATACATACAATACATACAAGACAAATAGGATCTCGTCATTTTGCAATATACATATATGTATTAGTTATTATCAGCCGAGCTATCTGTAAAATGAAATACTTGTTTTTTTTATTGCATAGGAAGGCGGACGAGCGTATGGGCCACCTGATGGTAAGTGGTCACCAACGCTCATAGACATTGGCATTGTAAGAGATGTTAACCATCACTTACATCAACAACGGGCCACCAACCTTGGGAACTAAGAAATTATGTCCTTTGTGCCTGGAATTACACTGGCTCACTCACCCTTCAAACCGGAACACAACAATAACAAGTACTGCTGTTTTGCGGTAGAATATCTGATGAGTGGAACCATCCACTCATCACATATTAGGTACCAACCTACCCAGACGAGCTTGCACAAAGCTCATGCTTGGTGTTGGATATATATAGATGAGAGAACCTGCATGAGCTGAATGTAATTCTATCATATTATGTGTTCACCAATCCAGACTGGAACAGCG
Source organism: Nymphalis c-album (assembly GCA_963151315.1). NCBI lineage: Eukaryota > Metazoa > Arthropoda > Insecta > Lepidoptera > Nymphalidae > Nymphalis > Nymphalis c-album. The sequence continues at coordinate 10,522,177 of OY720604.1, forward strand.
TCAAGTTCCTTCTTTTTAAGGGAGATTTTTTTTTCGTAATGTACTGAGAAAAGTCAGATAAAATCCAATCCTCTGGTAGACAGAAATTCATTACCTACTCACGGATGTCTCACAAACAAGAATGGAATTAGCGCAGTCGCTTGCATGGTTGGCCGTGTGTAAGGTCTATGTCTGAATGCAAGGCTAAAGCACGTAGTGTCAGTATTGTTCTAAGTATTGGGAGGTTCAGTGTAATAATAATTAAATAATGTTATAGCAGAATATAACATTCAAATAGGCTGTTACATCTTTATTCTTGTGAAACTGTCATTTTACAATATTATACTAAACTAGTTGTTTCACCCGCGTATAATTAATAAAAATATGTAGAACTAAAATCAGCCTAGAGCCTTCCTCGATAAAATGATTATACAAAACAAAATAATTTTTAAATTCGAACCAGAAGTTCTTGAGATTAGCTGGATCAAACAAACAAACTCTTCAGCTTTATATATTAGTATAGATTTAAAGTTACCACTAATTCTGAATGTTAATTCCGTGCAAAAAAGCTTTACATATCTATATGTAATTTTTAAATGATACTACAATTTATTAATAGGATAACCTAAATAATTTGAAAGATTCGAGTAGAGAAACGTACAACTTGTCCAAGGAGAAATTGATTTTCGGAGACGGAAAGTTAGTGTTACAAGATTTTTCCTACTTCGCGTGTTTAAAATGAATATAATTTACCGAATACGTTTATGATGTATTAGTATGTGTGTGTACGTACACATACACATACGTAAAATATTAAATACGCTGTTCATCGTAAGCTAGCCTATTTATTATAATTATTATATGATTTTTTTATTAAATATATATGATGTGTACCTATATTTAAGCATATACTTAAAGGAAGTGTTGGTTGATTGTGCAGCACTCAAGCAAGCTGGGAAGCCTTATTGGTGCCAAGAATAAAAATAAATGTTAATACTTTTGTTGAAATTATTAAAATATATGTCTGTTAAATGTGTCTTTTCTTACCGCATATGTCCCATTGAAGTCTTAAATATATAGTAATCCTTAAAAAAATGCTTTTTTAAGTTACATTTAAACCTGTACCTTCAAAACTTAAAACGCTGTTGTTTTACATTAGGTTACCGCATTTCGTTTTATTAGCGGTCAAAACCAATTTTGTATCAATGCTTTATGCGTTGTTTATGTGGTCACAATTATTTTCGCCTACTTTAAAAATCAATAATACTATATCAAAATTACCAGCATGTCAAATTATATAACTTTGACGTAAAATGGTAGGTCATATATAACTATGAAAAACAGAACCTAAAATTGGTCCCTGTTGAACGCCCATTTTTAGCACAGTCAATGTCAAAGAATATCACTTTCTGACATTTCACAGTCAGACAGCGTACTGTAGTGAGTATCAAGTTTATTCTGAGAACAGTACTACTTGTTATATTTATTAATATTCTTGAAAATTTTAATACGAAATCTTCGTATTATACATTTCCATAGTAAAGATTATACAAACGAGCAAATGTAAAACTGGAAAGAAAACAATTTAACTTTTTAAATTACCATTCATGAGCTTCTAGCGACTAGCATTTCATTTTCTCTAAACAAATAACTCAAGATCGTACAAAAATACCTTGAGTTTTAGAAATTCATTCAGAATTTACATGACAAGTTAACTAACAAAATTACAAGTGAATTTATGTTATTAAATTATTTATAATATCGTTGCTAAAACTTTATAAAATACTATATTATATTTTTTATAATATAATATTTATCATATAATTGTATAGACTTAAAGAAAAACTTCAACAAACAAACATTCGATGATGTATTTTAAAAGGATGGGTTTTTTTTTATTTCATAGGAAGGCTGGCGAGCATTTGGCTACCTAATGGTAAGTGGTCACCAACGCCCATAGACAATGGCATTGTAAGAGTTGTTAACCATCTCTTACATCGACAATGCGCCACCAACCTTGGGACCTAAGATGTTATGTCCCATGTGCCTGTAATTACACTGGCTCACTCACCCTTACAACCGGAACACAACAGTACCAAGTACTGCTGTTTTGCGGTAGAATATCTGATGAGTGGGTGGTATCTACCCAGACGACTGCACAAAGCTCTACCTCCAAGTAAAGGGTTTGAGATATTTGAAACGTAAAATAGAATTAAAAAAATTACAATTTATTAAATTTTATTACGTTGAAAAAGTCTATGTACGGATATGTATAATTAATATTTTAGATATTAAACAATCTAAAATAGCAGGTTATTTAGATAACTTTAGAAAACAAGGAAAAGAAAATATATTTTACTAATTGGTTGATGTAATATGAATTTAGAAATGAACAATTATACATCTCAATTGTTTTATATCAAATATTATTAAGAGAAGAATATACTAAATGCTTTAGATTTCCATCTTTTTCACAGTAGTGTGTTTTTACACCGTATTAACAAAAATAGATTGATCTTAATCAATTGTGTTACAATCAGTAATGATGTTACGTAATATAGTTCTACAAAGAAAAACAACCAATTCGATAAATGTCCTTTGAACATGACATATTAATATTTTATACGATTGAACTCAATGTAGTTGTATTTGTAAATGTATTGGTTCGTGTAAACGAATCGTTGACAGTTAGCTGTTAGCAGAAAACGTTCCGGTTTACATCGTGTGATCCGATTAAAAAATAGCTGACACTAGCCGAATGACAAAATACGGTGAAGAACTTTGATTGCGAAATTTTGTACAATTTGTTAACAGTTAAAGTTACGATCGAACATGGATTTGGACTTTGGCGTTGAGTAAAATTTGTTAATAATGAAAATTACTCACTGAATACTCAATCAAATCAAATCAAAATACTTTATTCAATATTGAAGTATTACACTTACTTATTGATTGTCAAACTGGAAACTACTACCGGTTCGGAAAGAAACACCCAGCCCTGAGAAGAACCGGCGAAAGAAACTCAGCGGGATTTTTTTTTTTAACTTTTTTTGTTTTTTTATGTTTTTTACAAAAAAAAACGAAAAAAATAGCCATGCGGCGATCGTCTCATTCCCAAGGTGTGCTATCATCCATAAATTCATTAATTGTATAATATCCTTTAGCACACAAGCGTTCCTTTACAATTTTTTTAAATTTAGCAACTGAACACTTTATTTTGAACGCTTTCTGGGATCCTGTTGTAGAAACGTACACATAGCCCCACAAAAGAGTTACTGACTCTATGCAGTCGAGTAACGGGAGTAATTAATTTGTGTTTGTTCCTTGTACCAATGTTATGAGTATCACATTTTCTCACAAAATCATTAATGTTTTTCCGTACATACATAACATTACATAATATGTATTGAGAAGCAACAGTTAATATTTTAATTTCTTTAAATTTCTGTCTTAGGGATTCTTTAGCTCCCATGTTATAGATCGCGCGAATAGCCCTCTTTTGCAGCACAAATATCGTATTGATAGCGGCCGCATTACCCCACAACACAATGCCATATGACATTATACTGTGAAAGTAACTAAAATATACAAGGCGGGCCGTATCAACATCAGTGAATAATCTTATTTTCTTAACCGCAAAAGCTGCCGAACTTAGTCTATTCGCCAATCCGTCAATATGGTCAACTATTCTCAAGAATACAGTCATCATTTTCCAAATTATATTTTTGTTCCGTTTGCAGTTGAAACGCTTGGACCTTGGAGTAATAGTGCCAAAAAATTCATCCAAAATATTACTCCGTAAATAAACGTCTTTTTGCCTCCACTGGTGACAGGAGGGCTGGTTCATTTTTCGCCCAGAGAATCGGAATTGTGATTCAAAGGGGAAATGCTACTAGCATTCTTGCCACCATTCCACGCGGTCACGACTTGCATAATAGTTATTTTTAATTTCTATTTGTATTTTGTTAAGGTTTTAATAGCAAAAATAATAAATTAAAAAAAAAGTCATAATTACTGTTACGAATGAAATTACTAATATCAAAATTACACAATCCGGGTAGACACCACACATCGTAATAAATAAACACTATATATTGCTTTGTATATTTATAAAAGTGAGTGAGCCAGTGATACTACAGGACCATTGGACATAACATCTAAGATACTAAGGCTTACGAGAGATAGATAGTATAAAGAATGGCTTACATAATACTTAATAATATTTATTAATGCAAAAGTAAGTTTATATTTTTATTTGTTACGTCGTATAGAAAGAAAGATAGCCATACAGAAAAGTTCATAAAGGAAGGTATCCTTTCGTACCGACTCCCCCTCTCACGTAGTATATCAAGTACTAGTTGGTATATCATTTTATTTTCCAAAGTGCTAATAGTGACCGCTTTCTATATAAGTTAGCCTATTGACCCATCTGGCCATATTCTGATTCTCTGATAACATCTATAAAATCCCTTCTCTTCGTTAGATGAGAAGGCCAGGAGAATATTCCACTATACTGATTCTATGTGAATTAATAGATTCACATGTGGCATATTTTCAACGAATTATATATTACCATTATATTATATTATGTTGGAGCAGACGAGTCCTAGAGTGGAGAGCGCGAATCGGCAAACGCAGCGTAGGGCGCCCTCCAGTCAGGTGGACCGATAACCTTATAAAATATGAAAGGTGGCGGGTACCGACTGGATGCGGAAGGCAGAGGACCGGGAGCTTTGGCGCACCTTGGGAGACCTATGTTCAGCAGTGGACTACGATTGGCTTATGATGATGATATATCATTATATTACCCTACAATATTATAGCGTCAACATTACTCTTAAATAAAAAAAAAAATTATTGAAAGGGATGAATAGCTTTACATATCTTGGGTCTGTTTTTTTTTTACTACAAATGATAGTATAAGATTTTTAATTAAAGTATTATATTCTAGAGACTATTTTTGCAGTAACATTATAATGTTGTGAATTAAATATAAATAATCAAAAATAAGTAAGGTCATATACGTTTTATTACATCATATACAATTTATATTATAATAAATGATGAATAAGACTAACTACTGAATTTATTGTTTGGTCCTTTTTTGTGGAATTTACATTTCGGAATTTATAACCGTTGGTATATTCATTTATTTTGTAAAAATTCTCATTTAAAAGTACTACCTCAATATAGTAATTTCGAAGATTTCTGCCCATTTTATGGAGATCGTTTTATCGCATATTCTTCCACGCTGATCCAATGCGGGTTAATGGATAACATAAATTTTATCTATGCACAATTAACGGGTAATCTATTTGTTGCAGGTGGATATAACGTTGACTGGTCATGTAGAAATGTAAGTATACAACCATATAATATATTTATATACATACTACTTCCTTAGTCATTAAAATGTAATTGTATTTCTCTATCAATAAATTTTTAGTAGCGGACCGAAGTGTAGAAACACCTTGACAAGTGTAAAAACAAGTTGACATTGTTACCACTCCTGTGCTTTGGAAACCAAGGGAGGATTTACACTATCATTATTTGTAAATGCCACAGCCAATTTTACCAGTCTTGACTAATAGACTGATAAAATTGACTGTGGCCAAGGTCTTTTAACGCACAAATTTTATTTTATTCATATCTGGAAAATTTAATTACACCGTACGAAATGTAAAACAATCTACTTAATATGAACTTACTGGTACTCTATTTTTAGAGTTTCGTACCCAAAGGGTAAAACGGGACCCTATTACTAAGACCCCGCTGTCTGTCCGTCCGTCCGTCCGTCCATCTAACCGTCTGTCACCATCCTGTATCTCATGAACCGTGATAGTTAGACAGTTAAAATTTTCACAGATGATATATTTCTGTAGTCGCTATAACAACAAATACTAAAACAGAATAAAAGAAATATTTAAGGGGCCTCCCATACAACAGACAGGATTTTTTTGCCGTTTTTGTAGATAGTGATAAAACGCAATTAAACGCTATTATAGGTAAACGCTTTTTTAAAACGTAATATGTTACGTTAGATTGAGTAAGCGTAATTTAAGATCTTGCATGTAACCCTCAAACCAATAACAAACTTCATATAAAACTCGAATTGATGTTATTATCAAAAATTTGAAAAGGAAAATGATAAAAAGAAAAATTCACATGCTTATTGATGACAGAAGTATTGTTCCTATTTTTATTAAAGTATCGCTATTTTATATCAGGAATAACGAGAGGGCATTGAGCGGCAATAAAATGGTATATACCTCATGTTTATGGACCAAGGAATCGGCAGGTTGCGATTTTCGTCACGTAACACGCTTTTTCGAAGATTTGCCGTTTATGGACTTAATATGAATTTATATGAGCATTTATTCGTAATAAAAGTTTCTTCGATCTTAATCTTATATTTAAATCTAAGTTGATTATCTAATAAGTCATAACTTCATTTGCATGTATTCATATTATATGTTACTTTTTAAGAAATATGAATAAAGATATATTTAGAAATTTTCTAATATTTTGGGGTTAGGTCCTTTTATTGGAAAAAAAATTCCAAAAATTAATAGTGACACAGTTAATCTTTGAAATAAAAACTCTGAAGCTCTATTATTGTATGCCCTTTTAAATTATAAATAGATACTTCGATAATAATATGTTTTTTTTTCTAGATAAGTTATTAAAACTTGTACCACAGGCTAGATGTTGTAAGCCCTAGAACTACGTTTCCTTTTAACGTTAGTTCTTTGAGAGAACAATCGAATCGAATGGAATATACCGACGCTAATGATTCCGCTAGAGATCTTCGAATCGTATTCTTTTGAAAATTTCCTTTACTATATATTCCAGTAGAAAAATTAAGTTTTTCAATAAAAAAATTGAGACCATTTTGGCACAGTTGCATAATATTCGCTTTTTCTTTAGTAAGCAATGTTTTTGTTACACCAAAAAACAATTGTCATAATTATGTTTATTAATTTAATATATCTTAACTTATTTTCGATAATTATAGTTGACCACTATGTTAGCGCATTAACTGGTTCGACAACCAAAAAAAAATCGTTTGGTCCGATTATATTTCTATCCCTTCCTTTAGAAATACGGAACACTAATATTAAAACATGGTTGTTAATAAAATATTCAACTAACGAATTACATCAAAATAGAATCATAAATAATCAGTTATCATTCCACAAAAAGCAAGTAACAAATCAAATATATAAGCAGATTTTCCGTCCCCAACTTATTACAAGTACCCTTGAAATCCGAACGGAACAATTAGACTCCTCACTGAGGGTTCCCTTGCGAATGGAACCGCAAAAAGTCGAAATTACTTATGTTTGGTGAACTACTAACGGACTTAATTAGAGAAAGTTCGTCGCTACTCGGTTTTTACTCATCTGACGTTTGATAGAATGCCGAAAATGAGTTTAGGGAGTCATTTTCTATCTTACATTTGTACATATATTAGCTACTATTAAGCTAAGCGCACAAAAATTTAAAGAAACTTTTTATGAATAAAGAAACTTCATGATATAACTTTACTTAACTATAGTCTTACAAAATGACTTATTTCTTTTTACAAATATATGCTGGTTCACTTTGAAAATGCTTATGGAAGTTCTGGTCCTAATTTCAAAATTTATTCATTATTATTTACGTGGAACAAATAGCTATTATGAAAGTTTTATTTTACGTTTCTCAACAAACTCTAACAAGATAGTCTCAGCTTGTAAAACAGCATTGTATTCTAGAGGTACATTATTGCTTATTCGTATATGCCCATGCCATAGAGAGTAGGTTATTAGTCTAGAAAGAAAATTCTTCAGTACATTTTTCAACAATACAAAACAAATTTGATTGTTAATATTTGGAATGAATACGTGAATAAAAATATAACCTGTATTGACAATATAAAAACTTACGTTTATAACTTCTATGTGGAATCAAATAAAAGTGGAAGGCGTTTCTTCCACGTTGATGAAAAAATAAAAAATAAAATTGGAAACTAAAATAATAAAATCACATGAAACGTCGAATTCAATTAAAATATCATTAAAATATTTTTTGGTTGAAATTGTAACCAATTTGGTTATATGTGTATGTAGAGAATTGAAAATTGAATAATTCACAGAATCCGGTGAGGTTTTATGTTTATTTGGTCACATTTAAAACATTATAACACGATCAATAAAGTTGATATCGACAAAGTTATCAGACTCGATAAATTCGTCATCATTTTTATCATAATAAACTTCGGATTTCCGTCCTGTTGAATATTGAACAGAGAATAAATTATCTATAACACCGGTTAGTTGGAAAATCGTCGCGTTTGCCCAAATTGGTAATTTACATTTGAAATTACTGAAACTCTACAAGTAATTGACTGGTCGAAATATTCTCATTGGATGTTCAGTTTAATTGCTTATTGATGTATTGATGACGTGTATTGGATTTGTATTTGATTGCAATTTTATTATTAACGTGTAGTGTAAAGGGCAATTATGAGTGCAACTTGCCCTGTCATCATCATTATAATAGGAAACCATGTCACGTTACAATGCTGAATTTGTCTGTGTTTATCTCATATTGCGCACTAATGTTATCAGATAATTATTATTTATTGTTAAATTATTTTATATTCTTTCATAATTTCATATGCCATTTATTTGAGATGTTTGGTGCTATAAATGTTGCAGTGTTTAAAAATTAGACTTTATCGGCACGAAAGTAAGGTTAACTTACCGTCAAAAACATCCAAGAAGTGAAAGAAAAACATGCATAGTCACTACATGAATTGGTGCATTAGTGGGTATAAGACTTTTTGTAGGTTCGCCTGATTTAAACACCTACCCACCATATATTCTATCGTCTCATTAGTACTTCGTATTGAAGTTCTTGATGGCGACGGATTGACAATGTAAGAGTTATATATTATTTTTCACTACATTTTTTTGTGGACAAAGGCGACAGCTTATCATCAGGTGGCAAAATTACTTGTCTGGTCCAAAATAAATAATGAGCAAATAATACGATTAGACAATATGTGTCATAGTTCACATAAAGGTGTGACAGTCATTTATGGTTAGAAATACCGCGGACCAATATCTTATACGATTATGGTTTTCATTAAAATATGTACGGTTTTAATCAGAATTCAATACGATTTAAATAATGTATTTACGAAGTTTATGATTTCGTTTAAGTTATTTCTTTTGTAGAGATAATTTGCTTATAAAAATGAGAAAAGTATTTACACTGATTAATTTTTGTAACACAAAGCCTGTTTTTTTTTTAATTAAAAATTAATTTATGTTGGGCGATTCCTGTTTAGCGCGATTAGATTATTCTTCGTAAAAACCTTTATTTAAGCAAATGTTAGAACTGTTTTTACAGCAGTTGTTCTCAGCTGACTTGATCTGAAAAAAGTAAATTTTAATATACATTATACCCTTGTATATTAAAATACAATAGTTATTTTTGTAAAATAACTGCTTTCGTTAGAGCTGGTTGTAAAAAAAATATTTTTTTTATTTAACTTTTTTTTTAAATAGTATAGTATAAAGCTAAAGAGTTGATTTGTCTGAAGGCGTTAATCTATCTATCAATCAACTTGTCCGATCAGCCTTTTGCCTGCCTCAGATAGACCGTATCTTGACAGGTTATAGAGGATATATATGATACATATTATATCACAGTGACTACCATAGTGGAGCAATAATACAATGTAAGATGTATCGTTGTATCTATATAACTCTGCCATTTACAAAAAGTGGTTGATATATTTGTTTTCCTCCACCAAAATCGGCAATACAACACGGGGCTAAGGATCGTATCCACTACCTTCACTTCACGAAGTGGTCCATAAACCATCAAACTGTCCGTATGTTCGTGAACCGTTTTCAGTTAGTGTGTCTAAATAATTAATCGTCACCACAAATGCATGCATCTCAATACGAAAGTGAAACTGATGAGAGATATGTTTAGTATCAGTATTTCAAAAACTAAAGTAAAAGACAGTTAGTCCAGTAAAATCATTTTCTAATACGAAAAAGTAGCTGTTAGTAGCGCGATTAACGGCTCTGTACTTATAAAAATAAATGGCGTAGATGAAGAAAATCATCTTTCCGCTAAATACCATATACTAGGAATGAGTGATGACTAACGTACCGATGCCGGTGGAGAGATCGCTCAACTAGTTCTATGTTAAATTTTGCTTCGTTGGGCTAGTGCTTAGTTTTTATGGCTGCAGTCAGTTGCAAGTCGGTTTTTTTGTCAAAAATTCACTTTATTGTGCCAAGTTTGAACATCACTGTTTACTTTCGTGGCTTAGGAGGTCAGTTGAGTCTGTAAGGGAATAGAGAATGCACCTTGTTAGCACACATAGACTATAGACAACCTGCGTAATTTTATCGGCAACACGGTAGGCCATCTTTAAAGAAGACCTCTTGGGATTGGAGGCTATCGCGGAAATCGGCAAGACTGACATCCACATTCGAAATAATAAATAGTATAAAAAATAGTACACATATTTCATATACGTATATTGTAATATCATAACATATCACCACACTAATACAATACGTACGTATATGTAATCACAATATCAATATCATATCTCAAAGATAAAGCATATAATAAATAGCAACAAGTAAATAACAGTTAGAGAAAATAACATAAAGAAGTTAACTTGGAATAGCATAAAATTAATATTTATACACACTTCACTAAATGTAACAAAGGTTTGATGTTGGATGTTTTTTCTTATTAAAGTTTCATGTTTTCTTATAAATAATAAAGGGCTCTCGTTTCGACTTCCTTTGAGACGTGTTTTGACGAGAACTAGGTTAACAAATTTAAAATTTTAATGTATTCAGTAGCGAAAGTCGCAGGAAGTCGTTTCTAGTTGTGATCATTTAAAAAACATCAATAAATGAATACATTAATTAGTTTTTTAAGGATATTTCTTTTTTACTAACTAACTACTAAAGCATTTGATAAGCTGGAAAAATGGTGGCATTTTAAACTATTTTATTTATTTATTTATTTATTTATTAAGTTACACAAAACGGAATGTAATCAAGACTTAGAATTACATAATTAAGAACCAAAAGCAATTGCAAATTACATTCCAACACATGTGTACACGGCATGCTTATTATTTTTATTGCACCGCAAAAACTGTAGTTTTTTATATAGTTAATACATTATTGTTTTTAATATTAGTTAATACAAATAATAATGTAACAATCAAACATCATTCTTATCTTATTTTGTTTTGAAGATAATTAATTTATTGTCTACGGTGACGGAGTAAGTTTTTCTATACAATTAATCTCTGGCTTTTTTCATAATCCATGTTATTGTTGTATACTATCATATGTATATGCAGGAATGTTTTAAATATAATTAAGAAGTATTCACAAACTAACGAATAGTAAACGAATGAATATTTTTTATTATTAAAATAATCTTTTCAAGTTTGAACTGCGAACATTCTTGCAAACTTTTCATGTATAACTATAATATCTTGTTCGATCGTACTCGCGATTATTCAGTAGAAGAAAACTGCCGAGTTTTCGAAAATAAAAAATAAATCGTTCAACCAATCGCATCTTCGCTTTTTCTTCGTTAAAAATTCTGAATTCCCATCCTCAGTAATTCCTCCAGCGGCTGTTTAAGTTTTCATAAACGGCGTCGAACTTCGAAAACCTTTTGTTATGAGTTAGACTATTGAAAAGGTGAGGTTTGGTGTAATCTATTGTTTTACATTATATTTCTTGTAATATTTAATAGCAGCTTCGACTTCAAGCCTTGTTTCATCCAAGGTCTTTTTAACCTAATTTAAATTTGCAACAACTTCAGCGCTCATTACCGATGGCCTTCATAAGTCATTTGTTGCAACATGTTGCCTTTTAGTGAAATCTCTTTGTTAATCTTGGCTTAACACAAAACAAAGTGTCATTTAATATTAAATATAACTTTTTATTTCAACACAGGTCAACAATTCACATACAAGATTTTATCTTGTATTTTATATGAAAATTAAATTATATCCATTTTTAAATCAAACAATAAATAATGATTTTTGAATACCAAAATTATGTTATATTTATTAGTAATAGATATGCTACTATAAGGATCACAATTTACTTTTTGTTACTTTTAATATCGTTAAACAGTGAGATCTTTATTAATCTAATTTAAACAATATATCATATTATATCGTGACAGTCTATGACAGTCGTTCAGTTCCCTTTTTTTATATAAAGCGCGGGAAAAAACTATTTTTTATCATTAACCAATAGTCCAATACCAATGACGTTCTGAAATCGATTATATTTTTGTTAAATCGAATACAATATAAAAACATGTATTTATTAATTGAGATACTTAAATAAATATTTATAACATTAGTATTCAAGTATTTATATATCTCTGCCTGCCTCGTTGGTCCAGTGGCTAGATATGATGTAAGCGATGGTTAACATCTCTTACAATGCCAATGTCTATGGGCATTGGTGACCACTTACCATCAGGTGGCCCACAAAAAAAAAGAAATATATATATGAGGCCATCTATCTATCTGCGTTGTTCCATACACATCAACACTAAGCACTTGCCATTGAATCCATCTTTTCATATTATATGATTTATGAATATCACATAGCATTATGGTAATGACAGGAGATTTGTTACCAAATACCACGTGGTATATTCTGCGGTTAGCACTGTTTACGCAGCGATATAGTTTGTAATTCCATCAAAAGAAGCCAATTTACGTCACGGTTCATTGATCAAAGTAATAAAAGGAAAGCTGGGCCACTCAGAAACTCCCCTAGATGTTGTTTTGATTAAATTTTCATGTTCTTCTAAAGTAAAGGCTGCTTGCAGACGATCGTAGGTTTTCTTTGTCTTGTATTAAAATGCTGTTGGTTTTTCTCCGGGTGTATTGTCTTCGTTTTGTATTTTTAAGCTTTTTAACTTTCAAAGTTATTTTAATCGCGTACAACTTCCGAGTCGCTTGATAGATTCATTGCATTTATAGTTCGATTCTTCCTTATTGATTTTTATTTTATAACTATTTTATAACTAGGTAGTTAATTTATTCTGAATAATTATTATTTTAAAATGAAAGTGTAAAATTTTGTACCTAAATAATTTATGAAATCCTTGCAATTGTTTTTAATTGGGTTTTATTAGATTAAATAACAATGTATCATTTAAATTTAAGGGAATAGATACGTAGCCAAAGATATCAAATGCAGTCGTATTTTTATGAGTCAAACTTCATAAATGAGATATATGTAACACTTTTTTTTACATAACATGACGTAATTGTACACAAAATGGAAATGATAATAGCTACGTAGCAAATAAGATTTTTTTTTATTAGCTTACGCGAATGAGTGCTGGTCAAATAATTACAAGATGGCCGCGATCTTACATCTTCAAGGCGTAAATTTTTATCATTCACTTTATGAAGATTGTGGCTTTACTGTTAGCACTCAAATCTTGGGATAAAGTCGGACGAAATAAAACTGTATGTTTACCGACACCTGAAAATTGCTTCTTACAAGTAAACAATCTTTTTATTAATATTAAATTTCTTGACTAATATCTCCTGGAAGCGAAATACATTCTTTTAATAAATCATACTATTTTGTTTGCAGAATATATTTTTCGTTCAGTAATTGAAAAAAGTATTAGTAAGTGTTTCAATTACTTTAGAATTTATTATAAGAATGTTTCAATGGTCAAATTCTTCATATTTTATTAGATTTATTCGATTTTCAAATGAATATAGAATATCGCTCATTAAAAGTATTGAAAATGTCAATTCGTAGCAAAAAAAAACGTTTCCACTTTAAAAGTTTCCCAATTTAAACTTAAATTGTGACGTTTCAATCAAGTGGAGTCATTATTTTTACGATTCACGAAATTTTATGTTAATCCAATTATTCATTTTTATTTATATCGCTTAAGTATACTTCCAACGGTGCGTAGAATTACGGACACGGGAAGAATACCGTCTGTGGAAGCGCGCACAAGTCCGCAGCGGTGCGTGTGTCTCTCACACACGCAGAAGTGATTATTTTTCGTTGACTTTGCGTTTTAGAACGATAAAGTGGCTTCGAACTTCGAATCGACAGACTAATACGAATGGTTAAAAGAGAGTGTATGTGTGTATCTGCCCGTGGTCGTCGGCTGTTTGGGAATTATTCGCGGATTCAAACCTCATGGATATCCACGTTTAGTAACTATATACTTAGAATAAATAAAAATTTTAACAAAACAAAAACCGACTTCATAGGAAAAACAAATTAATATGCACTAAAAAGTAAAAAAATAATTGCGTATTCTTCTATAATTTGATAATTAACTTACTATTTTCTACTCAACAATATGTAGGACGAATGTGTAGTGTGGTTGATAATTTATTTACAATTATTGTTACTTTTGGAGTCGATGTCAGCCAAGATGGGTTTATAACTACATACATAGTTAGTTATAGGTGAGATGTGCTTGTGTCACACGCGCAACTTAACGAGGCGAATAAAAGTCAATTTGTAATGTGTATGTTTTTGTTTGTTTTTAAAAGATTCCCGTATTATTATTGCTAGGTATATTATAGTGTTTCCTTAGCTGACATCGACTCCAAAAATAACAATAATTGTAAATAAATTATCAACCACACTACACATTCGTCCTACATATTGTTGAGTAGAAAATAGTAAGTTAATTATCAAATTATAGAAGAATACGCAATTATTTTTTTACTTTTTAGTGCATATTAATTTGTTTTTCCTATGAAGTCGGTTTTTGTTTTGTTAAAATTTTTATTTATTTTTCGATTTTTAGTGAATCTGAAGTACACTCACTAATTTGTAGAATATGGGTAGACCTACTAAACGTGCAGCTCATATGAGACAGCGCCGTTTATATTATTATTTAAATATATTAATCTAAAACAGTGAAACGTAAAGAAAAATGCATTTTGGTACTGAATTAATAAATATTAGTTAATATGGTTAAATGTATGAATATAAATTAACATGTTTTGATTAAATAGATTTAGTTGGTGGGGTAATTTAGTTGGGCAGCCATAACATAATCAAATAGTTATTTCTAGTAATAATGAAATAAACTGTATGTTTATAGATGTTGCGTTATACCATTCTTCACCATAAAATATGACGGAATGTCTGTATATTAAAAAAAGGGGAAGTATCTATATTATCCTAACTAATATTATAATTGCAAAAGTAAGTTTGTTTGTGACGCTTTCACGCAGGTTTATGCGTGTAGTGGTTTCACTAAGCCGATTTAAAAAAATCTTTCACCAATGGAAAGCTACATTATCAGTGAGTAACATAGGCTACATTTTGTCCCCATATTCCCACGGGACCGGGAACTACGCGGGTGAAACCGCGGGAAAAACACTAGTATTCAATATATAAATATACATAAATATAACATGTATATAAGAGTACTTATACGATATATTATATAATTTTCAAAATTGGTCTCAACTTTTAGTAGATGTTCAAATATGTTTCAATTACAAACATAACATATATACTAATGCTTACATGCATAACTCATATTATAAAGAGGAAAGATTTGATTTTTGTTTGATTTTTTATTACGATTTAAATCAAAAACTACTCGACCGATTTTAAAAATTCTTTCACCCTTAGAAAGCTACGTCTTTACCAAGTAACAAAGGCTATATTATATTTTCAAAAACTTATAGATCCCTTCTTAAAATGGAGCAATGTAACCCAACGTATTTAACTGTTGCCTATAAAAGTTATTATTTCGCGTGCGCTGCGAAAACTATTTTCGGTATACAAAGAAGTGTTTTATACAATAGTACTACAAGTACTTGATTATAACGATGTTATGGTAGGTGAATGATAAATCTAGATAGCCTATAAAAGATTCGGTCGTGTATCGTTAATTTGCTACTAAGAATTGAAGATTTCCGTTACTTTGTCATGGATCCTATAATCAGAATCTAACCAAACTGTCATCAAACAACCCTTGAAGTATACTCTTTCCAATAAAAAAAAAATCATCGAAATCCGTTGAATAGAAATCGAGTTATTCGTCCATTTGTCGCGCACATACCTCATGCAAATTTACGACTTATATGGTTTTCTCATGGATTCCACTGTCAAAACTGGACCAAAAAAAAATGGGACCAATGGGAAAGCAAACCCTTTCAAATAAAAAAAAAATCATCGAAATCGATTCATCCAGTCGAAAGTTATGAGGTAACAACACCAAAAAAAAAAAAAAAAAAAAAAAACATACAGACGAATTGATAACCTCCTCCTTTTTTTGAAGTCGGTTAAAAATTGCATATACCTAAAATATTTATATTTTTGGCATAGCTCTAAATTCACTAATAGTCCAGTCATTATAGTAAGTTCACCTCGGAATTCGAGATACCCAGCTGTAAGTCTGTAAATACTTGTATATTGACACCCTAAAAGTTGTCTCAAAACCTACATATGGTAGGGTGTACGCAACTATTAAATTTCAAGGTCAAAGGTCACAAAAATCAGTTTTTTGCGCTTTTTATGTAAATATCTCTTTTCCTATGGGATTTTTGCAATTTGTATTTATTATCAATATTGTAGAATATAAAATTCTCTACAAATTTTGTTTAAAAATTTTTTTCATACGGTGAACTGTTTTCGAGATAGATCGCAATTAATTATTATCAATTAATTATTTTTTAATTTTAGGAAACGGTTATCAGTATTATTGAATAGATATAGATTTAATGCATAAAGAAAATGATAAAATATAATAAAATAGTTAATAAAAATTGACAAATTTGACAAATTGATTTATCGATAGGAGGCACCGGTTGACCTGAAGCGATCCTGTGACCGCGCGCTCCCCGCCCTCTATCCCCTATATATTATTTACATTTAATTAAAACAATACATTGTTATTCGTCATCAAACGACGCCATTTCAGTTTGTATAGTGGGTCTATTAATTTTATTCCATTTTTGAGTATATAATTTTTTATTAACACTTTAATTGCATCAAGCTCAATACGTGTTGAGCTTATTGACCAATTAAATAGTAATT
Organism: Nymphalis c-album; assembly: GCA_963151315.1. Taxonomy (NCBI): domain Eukaryota; kingdom Metazoa; phylum Arthropoda; class Insecta; order Lepidoptera; family Nymphalidae; genus Nymphalis; species Nymphalis c-album. The sequence continues at coordinate 10,539,270 of OY720604.1, forward strand.
AACAGGAACAGCCTGTGAATGTCCTGTGAATTTCCCACGAACCCACGATCATCGGTTAACATTCACGCATTCTTACCACCAGGCCATCTCGGCTTTTTAAATAGTGATTATATCAAATTGATCTTCAGTATGATCAATTGCTTATTATAAAAATATATTGTAATTTTTAACAAGTATTACTTTTGCTTAATTTTTCTATCATGTTTGATCGATGATTAATAATTATCTTCATAAAATTAGTTAGTAAGCCCTTTGTTGGGTAATAAATTACACTTTGCTTCAGAGAGCTAACAAAAACTACAATATTTAAAACAGTTGCTGTTTTATTTATTTATTTTTTAGTTCATTGGCACTCTCATTTTAAATATACAAATACATTAGCTAAGTACAACGTTAAAAGCAGAAATTTAGATTGAAATAAGTGTCGTAAGCAGTCAATTGCTACGTTCAAATGAAATTGCAAACCTTGCGAACATTAAAAAGTAAAGTCAGAAATTATGTACATAATCATTATTGCTACGAAAAATTTACTCTTTTTTATTTTTCAAGTAATGGTTTTCCTATAAATTATGTTCTTTTTTTTTCATTTTTAATTATATAGTTTTGTTTGAAATAGTTTGGGATCAGATGGCCATGTGTGAATAATGTTCCAGGTTATTATTATAATATAATTATTATATATTTCGTCCATTAACAATAGAACTAGAACCACGTAAAATATTATCGTAGCCGGAAAATACTTTTAGGAAAAACCTTAATACGGTTGCGGCTGTATTTTTATCGGTAATAAAATTTCAAGCGCTACCCCAACTGAAAAATCGGTTCCATTCAAAGTATTCGGACCGAGACCCAGTCGAACAAAAGAGTTTGAGACAAAGGCTTGCCCACTACAATAAAGAGGGAGTCGTGGATCTTTGACTTGATTTTTATTGTAACCTTTTTCGTTGATCCCTTCCCTTGTTTAATGACCTTGGCTGTATAACTTATTTGTTTCATGTGTGTATGTTGTATTGTATTGAATACGGAGATCCTCTTTTATTTATCCGCCATTGGTTGGGATTAACTCTACCTTATTCCATATTAACTTTAAAGCTTAATCTCTCTAACTTTTTCGCCTTTTATTGTCGACAGACTTCGATAAGCTTCCAATTGAAACTTTATTATTTGTATTTAATAATTTGTAGTTAATTATAATTGTTTCAAATTACTTTGCTATCCGATATCGCTTTATCGTATTTAGAAGATATTATAATTATGGATAATATTTTAAGAGTTTATGATTTTAATTGTAATTAAATATAAAATGATATTTTTGTAATAGAAAATCGTAATATTTATTATTTTATACTTTATTCATTCGTAACTTTATAAAATCTCATTATTAGGTAAAATTATAGAAATGCATTTACAATGTCTGGTTTACTAATCTATGATATTATTATCACATTGCAATTATATATAATGTGGCGATAGTCAGAATCGAAGGCTTAACGCAATCAACCAATGGAATCATTTGTTAATCATTATTGGAACACCAGATTTAATTGGATTACATCATTGTAAATATCACTAATTATATGTAAAATATTTCAGATTTTTCAGTACAACGTAGTTACTTTGGCAGATATATTAAGAGTAAAAATAAACAAAAAATGTTAATATTTTGTACTGTTTGATGAATCGATCCTTCTAACAGATATTAAAGTTCAAATATATAACGAGTTTACAGCGAGATATGAATTAAATTGTAAGCAATTAGACATTAAAATAATATCGTATGATCTATGAACATTTCAACTTCACTTCAATTGAAATAAATATTAGTATGAATATTTGATAATACAAATATCTTAGAGAATTGTTGTTTGTAGAGTCACATGAGATAACAATTTTGTTCAGATAATAAAAAACATCTATCTCAAATTCTATAAATATTAGATATTTATTAATAAAAATAAATGTATGTATTGAGAGATGTATTTGCTTTAAATATAAGCTCAATCGATGTAGGAGTAAATATGGATGCGCGAACTTTGTGTACTTATAGTCGAACCAGTCAAGCGGAAATGCAAAAACGTAGCTGCTATTTCCATCAGTGGATGTATTTGGTTAAAACGATGTCTTATGTATAATACAAATTATATATTATGTTATCGATTTACATGGTCAAATGAAACTTCTCTTTAATATATAACGGGTTTAGATGGTGAAAGTACTTCATTTCGAAATCTGTAACTAGCTTTGCCAACTTATTTAACGCGTTTCTTGATTGTCTTTTTTTGAATTGATTAACGGCCGAATAAACGTCATTCAAAATGAAGTGGGACTTAATTATTTGGAACGTCATTAATTTCAAAATTTAGTATGCGAAATTTGATTTTAATGGCGTTCCAAATAATTAAGTCCCACTTCATATTTGAAAGACGTTTCAGTTTTCGGCCATAAGATATTTTCTGAGTTATCAGAGTGAAATATTCTTGCTTTGAAAATATTGTAGTTTACTTTCTAGTACAATGATTCAAGAGATTCCGCTGAAAAGCCTTTCATTTATGTTCTTTCTTTATGCGGCGTTAGTTATTTATAGTCGAAACTTAAGGTATTACAAGACAACATTTGGTAGATTTAATCAAAATAAGTTTAAATTTTTTTATTCTGATCTTATAGACTTTATCTTTGATCTATAAAATTTCATAGACTGTAACAGAATCTCTGGCGTCAACTAAATACGAAGTGACCTCGTAAAAACAAACTAAGCTCGTCAAGCCAGACTATGGACCTAACATTAGTATCTGAAATTTACGCCCCGTTTTATGTGCCACTCGAATTTCAATGAAATGGCCGGACGGTTTCGACCAAGTATCCGTAGTAATAAACGGATTTACCAAAATCCTTTGACTGCACGGTCTGGTGCCGACCTTTTTCAAGTCTTCGATCTGATAATATTTAGTTGTATTTTCAAACTTTGGCATCGTTAATGTTGGGATCCGGTGTGCCCAAAATAATTTAGGATTAATGTCCGTTGTTAACATAGATATTATTTTGGCTATTTCGTGTCCTCGGGTATCCCTTTATTGCATATTTCGTTATAAACAATTTACGCACACGAATTCCTTAAGGTGAAAATATTTTTTAATTAATGTTTATAATATTTCAAACACATTTACTACCCACCAATAATAAAAGTCTTTTCTAATATATGAAAATTGGCATGAAATTAGGCTTGAAATTGTATTTATTTAAATTCATTTTAAGACTAGTGTAAATATTTCTTCCTTACAAACCTCTAGTTATAGAATCGTTTAAGGAGCATCGTTCTATTACGTATCACAATTGTTGATTGATGAAATAAAATATAACAAAAGTACAAAACGAGGTCTTTCGTTCCAAATCTCGAAACGTCTTATCTAGGTTCAAGTTCAGATAAAAGACATTTCGAGATGAAGAAAAAAATTGAGCAATATGTTATAAAACAGAATACGGCTTATAGATCTCTGACGTAATAAATAAAAGGTAGACAGAAAACTTTGTTATATATTTGCCAATAAAACGTTCGATCTCGATTACACAATACAAAATTTTGCTGACATTCCAATAGCTGATTTATTTCAGGACCGATAAAAACATTTAGTACTAAGGTAGAATGTAATTCTACCCTGACAACCACTCACAGTATTGAGATTAAAAAACTTTTCCCAGAGGCCTGTGGCAAGGACGGAAAAAAATATTAATGAAATTTTTAAGAAACCACTGCCCGATGACCGAAAGTCAAAAAGTTCATCAAAGTATCTTCTTTTGCAGATAAGCAATTAAGAAATTCAATTTTCTGTCCCGTGGATAGTTTATTTAACTTGTTGATGAGATTTTTGGAGCGTAAATAACGGCATTGTGAAAAATCTTTCTTTTGAGATAATTATTTTACTTCCTCGTTGGTAGGATGGCAATGTTATCTAAATGTTTTTAATTGTTCGATATTATTTTGTCTTATGTTACATAGAGTACCTACAGTCTTTTTTTTGGTTTGGCCAATTATTTTTAAAACTATTTTTATACTTGTGTATGGTTTCACACAAGAAAACATTTCATTTGTATACGTTTTCTAAAATTAAAGTCGGAAATTTAAATCTAAATGGAAACGTAAGGGGCTGCGGAAACTAAATGGAGTTCGGAAGCCTTACTCTGGCTCCGAGCCAGAAGAATCTTTGTGTAAATATGGTATATTATACAATTGCATAAACTATGAAGACATTTGCAAAATTTTGTTTAACGTGCGTTCTAAATTCAATACATTTTTTAACTTTTCATTTGGATGTTATTGTGAAGGATACGAGTTCTGAAAAGATATTTTGATAAAACTAAATATTTTAAAGTCTCCAGAGTTCTATTCATTATTTTTAGAGAATGTGTATATTGTAATTTAAAAAAAAATTAAAGGCATTATAATGTGTATCAAATATTTCACCAACCTTGGGATGACTTTGACTGAATTGGACTGACAGCACACAGACGTATTAAATTAAAAGTATACATAAAATTATGTAACCTAGACTAATTATAGGTTAATTCTTGCTTCCATAAAACAAACCTATTGTTTTTATACTTACAGTATAAATTCCAATAAATAATAGGATACCTTTACTCCACGAAATAGGTAAGTGGGACATAATTGAAACAGCATGATTTATAAGCCTCCAATGTTTTCACCCTTTCTTTTCTCCAGAAAGGGTTTCTGAGGGTGGTAGCTGAATTATAGCCTTTTAAATTCTTTTTTCTCTGTTATCGTTGTTGCTTCACGGGACAAAGAGGTTACGCCATCTATCTTGCTCAGTACCAGTAAATTGACGCCAGTGATATACATCTTTTATAAATTATTACGTTCATAGGATCTCTAAGAATTTGATTTAGTTTGATGAAAGTTTCATATCCAATTCCAATATCCGAATTACAAATTTCGATATCTGAAACTGACACATTTACAATTTTAAGTATTTGTGAAGATTCATTTTTATACTGATAATACATATAGAAAAATATGAAGTTACATACAAAAGTACATTTTTTTATGTTCATCTATCTTTATGTGTGTTGGAAACGAATGTTTGTATTAATTTAAGTCAGGTTCTTGATAACTATAAAATAGGCTACTTTTTTGAAAGAAACAGAACCAATAAAATGTATATTCGCGTCCGAAGCCAACGTTAACGATTGCAATAGCTCGTTTATAAAATATACTTCGAATTCATCAACATTAATAAAGACAGGTCGTTGATTCGTTAATTTTTTTTTATTTCAACGAACGTATTCCCTTGTCACGGGATACATTCTTTTCGTGTTTGTTCATTACAATGCTGACGTTCAAAATACCAGGGAAAAGAAAATATTCAATTAAATATACCGAGAATATTACAGTGGAATTTTCCGACTCCTTCCAACCCTGAAATAATACTGTCTAACGTAATACCATATAAATTATGTATGAACATGAATGCCAGCCACTTTCTTTGTTTGATCGCGGTGAAAATGATTCTGGTATTTAAAGGCTAGCAAAACATTAAATTGTATACATTACATAGCTTACGATAAATAATAATAAAGGTTTGAAGGATCAATGTCGTGGCATTATTCGATTATGACATCCGAGATAGCTTATAAAGGGTATAGATATACCTTGTTTACATGGCGCCTAAACCAAAATATTGGTAGCAATTGTCATAAGGGTCAGAATTGACGGCACAATTTTAGATAACCGTCAGATTATTGTGATATTTTATATGAATTGTACGTTTCTTTCCCTAGTTATTATTAAAATTATCATTTGAATTTAATAAATGATATAGGGGAAATTTGGAACCTTGTCTGTACTCTGTTTATTAATGGAATACATTTTGTTTTGACGATTTTTTTTTATAGCCCGGGAGGGCAAATGTCTCTACTCCACCTGATGGTAAGTGGTAGTAGAGTCCAAAAGCGACGACGAATATTATGTTTTTCTTTTCTAGTACGTCTATTAATTAATGTTATGTTGATAGAGATAAGATAAATGAAGACGAATAAAAAGTAAAATCTAAATGAACAAAAGGGAACATAATATTATATTCTACATTCTTAAAATTAAATCATGTAACCATAGATACTGGTACGGTAACAACTATAAACAATTTCTTACATCGTCAATTCGCTGCCAACGATATAATTTAATATGTGACGTACTATAACTAGTTGACCCAAATTTTTAACCAAGACAGCAATACAAATTATTGTTGCTTATTTTAATAAATAGAGATATAAGTGGATACTACCCACTCAAACGTCCATCCACAACGCTCTACCACTGGTGACAATCCCAAAGAGCACTTCCATATTAGTTCTTAAAATGTTTTATTTTCTTGACCTTTCAAAGGATTATAGCTTAAGTAGAAGTGCGATAAGTAAAATTTATTGTTAATAAAACTGGAAGCAGGGAAAAGCTAAGTCCATTTGAGCAAAGCAAGAAACAGGTAGCTTAGTACATTAAGAATCATGGCTTTCAAGCACACTTGCGTTAGCGTTATCATATAAGTTATCTACTGCATACCGTCTAGTTCTTTGTATATAGTATATCCATAACTATAGTTTTGTCCTAATTTATCAGGAACAGCGTGGGAATTTCGCGATTCAACACTTGAATACGAATGAAGTTTTTGCCTGAATCGCATTATGCCGTTACTCGGCCGTCGTCGTCGGCCCGTCTTCGGCTTAAAACCAAGTAATTTATTACAAATTGATACAGCCGTTACGTCTTTGAAACTTTTTTTTGTATACTGCCTATTTGAAATTAAAATAGACCAATTTCAATATTTTGTTTCGACGGGGATATAAAAATTATATTGCTAATTCTATTTATTGTTCAATGCTTGTTCCCTGTTTGTGTTTCATTCTAGATGACAGAAATTAATTAATTTTAATGAAAAACCATTCAACTCTAAAAAAGTATTGAGACTTATCCACATAGTCAAAGTACTTGCCTACATTTACTTGGTGGCAATACTTAGTTTAAGCCCGTCTGGTTAGGTATTACCTTCTTATCGTATGGTTGTTTTCGAATTGCGAGTACCTACGCATGGGAACAATTCACCATCAGATGTTCTATTTCCAGTTTTCTTCCCTATTTTAAAGTAAATAAAACAATACACAACGAGATAATTCATAGTATATAACCGGTCTCGACAAACAATGTTTCAATTTCATTAAAACCTATAAATATGACGAAGAAAATAAAATGTAATAAAGTATAACATGAAAAGTTTCAGAATTTTAATCAAGTATAATCAGTAAATATATTTAATTGGTTTTAACCTTACCAAGACTCAAGATCGATTCATTATATAATATATGTCATATAGCACAAAAATATCCACGTGAAATCGTAAACAAGATATATGAAGCAATAAAGATTTATATTATCAGTATAGATAAATTATTTTTTTTTCAAATAAACGATACTTCAGAAATGCTAATTTAAATGATATTGATGTATGAATTTATCAAATTTCAACTTGTTACTTTTTGCCTTAGGGTCCGTTTACATGCTACCTAGTTACGTTCCAATTTCAACTCGTCATAAGTTATTACTATAAAATAAATACATATCAATTTCGATTGGGATTTCAACTGACTGAATTACTGGTGAGCTCTTCTCCTTTTTGAGGAGAATGTTTCAAGTTTAACCGTTGCTAACAACACGCTGATACGATGCTGGTTTGTGTAAAATTATAATTTCCAGTAATCTACAAATATGAAAAGGTATTTCTAATATATAATAAAATGTTAGTAAATTCCTTAAAATGGAAATTGCTATTATTATGAATAATTTGTTAATTTAATTTTTTCTTAATCTTTGATTAGAGAGAGTATAAAGAAGGTTGAGGCGCTTTTTGGTAAGACAAACATACAGCAATATAATCAATTAAAATCGACATTTTAAAACACGTTTTGAGTCGAAAGAATATCGCAAAGAACTTCGTTCTCCGACCGCACAACTCTTATTTTCACATTGTTAACTCGTAGGTGTTATTCAAAGCCATTCTGCCACACCATTCGTCATTCAACGTCTAAGTACAAACTACATACAACTAGTTCGTCAAAGAAAACACCCAATGCGGGACCTATGATATAAAAAATACTTCACGCGATCATTTCTTTTTTTTGTAGACGGACGAGCATATGGGTTACCTGATGGTAAGTGGACACCAACGCCCAAAGACATTGGCTCTGTAAAAGATGTTAACCATCGCTTACATCGCGATGCGCCACCAACCTTGAGTGGGTGGTACACTGGTACGACGATCTTGCACATAGCTCTACCACCATGTAACTTATTGCTCCTCTTTTAAATTAAGAATTAAATTACCTTTTCTAACTTCAGATAATTCGTTATCATCATTGAAATGCACATAATACATCATTTGCTGATGCAGCGCATTCAATATCAACATTAACGCGCTTAACTGTACGTGGATTCCAGAAGTAAACGCAAAGCGATGTTCGATTGTGTAAAAAGGCCCTAATCTCCCAAACACACAAACCAGTTACTATCATTTTAATGATATATCGACTAAGATATTAATTTGCATATTAAACAGAAACAAGAAGAAATACGAGTTTCGGTATTTATTTGTATTAAATTTTTCGCTTAATTAGTAGCAGATAAGTAAGTTGTTTTATCACTTTAGTAGCTTTCGTACGGGATAGTTTATTTGAATTTGATAAATAAATTATAGATAAACGGAAATCTTAACGTTGGAACTTGATGACATGGTTTTTAACAATCACTTTGATGAGAAACACCATAGATGTCACCACGTAGTATATAGTCAAGAAGGCTAAGATCAACTTGTATACTGAGTCGGCAAACTGAATACCGTTCTCTTATGCTGTCATGCGTCTCCTCCACCACCACAATTGTTTAATCCCTTGTATACGTGGCGCTCTAAGTGTTGTTTTTTTAGTTTACTTCATGATTATTTATTGATTTACTTTATGAAAAAAGTCTTTCAATAACCATAAATTTCGAAAAAAGGTCTATTCATTTGAATGATAGATCATCATAATTCGCATTAGCAGTTTTTCCACAAGTTAATAAAAAACTATTAGAACTATATATCAATAGTCACTTATGACTTTATCAATTCGGTATATTTAGAGTACCAAAGAGATCTCAATCTATTAAAGTCGATTTGTATAAAGAAGTTTACTGTTCCCAAAGGATACCTTTTTGCAGGATCCCTTAAAAAAAATAAATGTGACCTCGAACGTTCGGGATGTGACAGACAGACGGGCAATGACAAGGGTTCAACCTCATCGGGGGCCCAAACGTGACCGCCCTAGTGAGTAGGAGCTGGATGCCCAGAAATAGATTAATTCCAAAAGGCCGTGATGTCGAAGCAAAATGAAGAAAGACTGTGATTTTAAAGTTGTCATTTGTATTTGTCAAACTTGATTATGTAATACGAATATAACATTATTAATTTTGTTTAATACTACCTGCTGAATTAAGTAGACAAAATACCAGATGCAAATCAATCAATAGGCATTAAAGTACAGACTTGGAATAAGCTCTGAAACTGCTTAGAAGATGACATTAGAAGGCCACACAAACTTGCTGTTACTTACGTCCAAATTTATACATTTATATATGTATGCATATAAGTATTAATGGAATTGTATGTATCAGAGTAGTTGTAAGAAACACTTATATCATTCCAAAAGATGACCATAACACATATTTAAAAAAAATATGTGTATTACGTCACAAATTAAAATATTTCAAATTACTAATGACGTATTTCATAAGGAAACGTAACACAATTAAATATTCTCTTGAATAACGTTGAGTTAAAAGCACTTTTCAGAATAAAAACAAGATGTTCGACTCGCCTCAGCGCGAACTTCGTAACAAAAGAATCGTCAGAATGGTATGAAGTTATATTATGGGCTTCTCATGTCAAAGTTCGTATTGTTTTTAAAACACGTTGTCGACTCCCATTGAATTATTCCATTTCAAGTAGAAATGAATGCAAGCAAAAAGTTTCCGCTGGTACTGCGAACTGCTAACACAGATACACCAAACTTGATATATTCAATTTGATGTCACTTAACAAATATTCATAAGTTATATTCATCGACTTTACATTTATTAATTCATTTATAAATTACACGAAATTTTACTAAGGTACCTATCATAACATGAGCAACTCTTAAGAGTAAAAGCAAGAATGTTATTTCTTCTTGTGCCCGCATTGTTCAAATGTGTAAGTCAGTGCCAAATATATGTGTGAAATATCAGCTTAATCGGTTCTGTGGTACTGGTTTATAGTTTACTTGTACGATTGATCCACACACATATTATATTTACTGACGAAGTTTAATAAAAGGTGCTACAACATATTGTATAAGAAGGGAGAAAATGTTTAAAAAGAATATTGTATATACCTAACATAGTTAATCTATACTAATATATAAAGCTGAAGGGTTTGTTTGTTTGATTCGGCTAATCTCAGGAACTACTGGTTCGAATTTGGAAATTATTTTTGTGTTGTGTAGTCGTTTTATGGAGGAAGGCTTTAGACTTATTTTTATTCATTATATTTTTATTAATTTTATACGCGGGTGAAAAACTGCGGGACACAGCTAGTTATTTTATATAACACATACCTCAACATATACACATATATAATTCTATGTATCAGTTAATTTTATATAATTGTCTATAAAAAGATGAGATATCTAAAATCATAAATCGTAATAAATTCTTTTGTATTTTTCAGGTACATACTGCGTAAAGTAAGAGTGGACCGGACCTAGTGATCTAGTGTAGTGTAATGAGTGTAGTGATGTTATCGTGAGAACGGGGCAATGTTGAGGCCGTTTGGTCCTGCCTCGTGGGCCTGGCTGGTGCTCGCGTTGGGCCACACCAAGGCCTACACCGACACCGAGGATTTTCTCAGCGATTTAGATAAACCAGGTCAGTACCGATATAAAACGTATTTAGGGGTGAAAGGAACAGGGACACACCACCATTGAAAAGGACCTCCGATCAGACGGGTGTTGTGTCTGATGGGCTACTGCCCCGCCGTTTGTTGTCGGGTTCTTGTATATAATATGTTCAATCGCTCGGATAACTTTAATATCGCGATGTAGGATACGTCAGTTTTTAGTTTCGTATGGGGCGAAATAGATGTCGCTACACGTATTATAAAATGCCTCCCATATTTGAAAATCCTTTTAAAAATTATATTGTGATTTCAATATTGTAAGAATTTCATCAATACATTATAAAGTTAAATAAAGTAATAAGTCTGTGAAGTACACTCTATGACGTACCATTGGAGAGGCCTATGTCCAACAGTGGGCGACGAAAGGTCGATGATGATGATGATGATGAAAGTAAGAAGTTCAAATTGCAACTGATATCCATTGGTACTTGTACATACTAGAACGATACAAATACTCACACATTGGTCAACATCGCGTCTGGTTGTAATTCACCTAACTTTTCTATTTCTTTAGATTTTGATGAAAAGTTGTCTTGAGTGATAACATTTTTATCACTCAATCGATCTTTATTCTCATAAAGTCGTTATAACATTCAACCGAACTACTATGTTTCATTTTACGTCATTCTCTAAATGCGCTTTTTTGTTAATAATTTTCCATCTATTGTTTCGTGTATTGCACTGTAGTTTTCAATTTATATAAGTTCTCTTTCCATGATAAATATTAAAAAAGATGCAAAAATACGTGTTCGCTTAGGCTAAATTGCGTGTGTTCGAAATATGTATATATTTTCTTTAAAGAATCAAATTTACTTATATAGTATATATTTATAGTAAATATAAAAATCTCGCAATTCATTTATTTCCACTACCTTTTAATATTTAGCTTATTTTAAAAAAGTACGTCATAATATAATAACGCATAATATTGTTATGTACAATATTAAGTAGTTGATTTAATATCTTGGTGTTTAGTAATCGTTGGTTTTCATAGAGGATACATATTGCGATAGGTTTACGATTATTGCAGGTTTATATTTGACAAAAAGAGTAACTACTTACATTTAATGTGTAATATCTAAAAGTACGCGTAAGCCAATTTGAATATAGTATGTTTTTATTTGAAACAATAAAAAGACTTACGACGTTTTTCGTATTTGAGTCATATTTAGAATAACAACAATTCCAAAGAAATAACGCTGTTGAGAGCGTCCAATTCATCATCAATATTCCATTTCAAGTGTGAAGCTATACCCAATCCTGATTAAGATTTTAGTATTGCGTGCCCCAGAAAGGTAAGTTTATGGTGGAATTCGGTCGTTTTTCTTATTTATAATTCATAAGCTATCCAATAAATGGGGTGCTGGATGGTGAAACCAAAGGGAACCACTGTTTTATTGAACAAATGCTGTGTAAATCCGAGCGCCCAGCGTGAGATTGTTTATATTGAACGATGGAAGTTGCATGTGGTATTCGAGCTGTTAGTTTTGACTTAAGATATTGATTATTTATTTTTTACTATCGTAATATTTATCGAGAGTTGATGAATGATCGGTTCTAAAGGGTTTGTATTTGTGTAAAGGATAATTAGTTTATCGGGTAATGGCCTTTCGTATAAAAACTGTTAGGCCGATGGGCAAATGGACCACCTGATGGGAAATGTTCATGCCCTTAGACATTGTCGCTGTAAGAAATATTAAACAATATTTATTATGACGTAGTCAATGCGCCACCAGACTTGGTAATTAAGATATTGTCTCTTGTACCTGTAGTTACACTGACTCACTTACCCTTCAAACCAGAGGCCCTAGCCAAGTTGACATTCTACAATCGTAAACGTTAATAGTAAACTAAATAAATGTATGAGAAGGACATCTTTCAACGACAAGTCACGTGGTCATTCTCATACAATTTTTAGTTTTCTATTAGAGCTTACAATTGTAGAATGTCAACTTGGCTAGGGCCTCAGAATACAACAATACTAAGTGTTGCAGTTTGGCGGTAGAATATGTGATGAGGGAGTGGACCTCGACGCCCAGACGCCCTTGACAAGACCCTACCACCACTTAAAATATAAACATGACTATTCCGTATTGTGTACGATACGATATGAAAGTGTATACTCTTATTTATTTACATTTAGTATTCTTTTGGATGAAACTTATAGCTTGTTATGTATTTTACGAAAAATGTTTTTACTTATTGTGAAGTAAATAAATTAATTTTTCTTTAATTAGTTTTAAGTTATTGTAAAAAAAAGTTATCTGTTGTTAATTAATCTGGATTGATATTTTTAATCGAAATTAAATATCTTTAACAATTTCAAATAAATTATGCGTTAGTAAAATATTTCAACATCTTAAATCCGGGGTATACCTTGTTTAATATTCTCAAACACTTTTTTCACCGTACTCAAAGAATCCTTTATTCAAATCAACTCATAAATTTTTAATCTCAGCTCAGTATAAATCATTCTACAATTAAATGAACATTTATACAAGAAAAAAAAACATATTTAATCATAAAAATACAGGGTTGTTGACAGCCCTACGATATTAATAATGAATTACGGACGCGGCAACACTGGGCTTTATTAATGTTGCCAGTGAGAAAAAGTTTTAAATGTATTATGGCTGCTGAGTCCTTTTTATATTTATTATATGTAGTTACGTAAAAAGGTAACGGTGGGCTTAGTTAAAAAAAAAAAGATGCCTAGTATTTGTCATATTATGTTCTATTCTGACGGGACGATACGGCTAGCTTAGTGATGTGCTAAACATACTAACCGGTCTTACAGCCAAAGCTCCAGCCTAGGGAATATTAGTGAGCAAGTCACTAACTAACATCAGCGATCAATAATTATATTTCCAATAGCAGTACTATCTTGTAACAATTCACTTCATTACTGATTATGATATGTGAACCATGGGAGAAAAAAATCTTGTAATGAGTCAAGAATGCCAGTTTATATTTTAACCATTATTATAGCGGTCGAAAATTCGATAAGCATTGTTACTAATAGATTAAGAACCTTATGCAATAACACCGGCTTACCCTTAAACCAGCATTCATCAATGCAGAGAATAGATGTTTGGAGGTAGAATAATAGATAAGTAGGTATGTACCTAATGGACAGAAAGCGTAGAAATAAAAGGATTATATCACGTTATTTATATGATTTACCGAGATGATGAATTTAGAATGGAAAATTTTTAGTTAACGGCGTCTCAAATAATTGAGTTGCACTTAATATTTGAATGAAGTTTCAGTATACGGCCGTTAGCAATAGGTAAACTGAGTACGAGCAAAGTAATTGAGTGTATAAAATTATTAACTTTGAACTACAAAATAAAATAAATATAAGTAAAAAGAAACGAAATTATTTCTCTTTTTATTCTCCATGAGAGCAGTATGAACATATTCTCGAACTATCGTGAGCTACATAATATGACGATTATTGGTTTATTGAAGCTAGTCACGCGGCGAGGAACTATTGACAAGATTATAAAATTGCTAGTATTTTATTGGTTCTGTATATGAATACGACATTTTCTGGTATATATTTTTTTATTGTATAGGTAGGCGGACGAGCATATGGGCTACCTGTTGGTAGGTAGGTAACCAACGCCCATAGACAATGACATTGTAACAAATGTTAACCATCGCTTACATCGCCAATGCGCCACAAACCTTGCGAGCTAAGATGTCTTATCCAATGAGACTATAATTACAATATCAATATCAATATTTATTATTTGTTATGTATGTATATGTAAAATATTATAATATATGTTATTCATCTTTGTTTGATAATTATAACAGAAACATGGAAAAATAACATTACAAAAATCATATTATTCCTTTATCAAGTAGGAGCACTTATGAGCGCTTTTGAACTACGATTGTTTTACACAATTAAGTTCAATGTAAAGAAAGAACCTCAGTACTCTCTTTGTCTCGAATGTAATAAATATTAAATTATATACAACTCAATTTATATTCCGTGTATAAAAATTAAATAATACGAACTTTACTGTAAATATTGATACTAGTTTTACTTTTAAAGTCTAAACAATGTTTGTATATAAAGTTCTTAAACATTTCATCGCCGAGTAAGGGAGTGTTCTATATACCTAGATATGTCCAAGGGATATAATAAATAATCATCAAAATATTCAACAAATACTTAGCGCACAAATATATATATTTTTTTTTATTGCATAGGAAGGCGGACGAGCATATGGGCCACCTGATGGTAACTGGTCACCAACGCCCATAGACATTGGCGTTGTAAGAGCTGTTAACCATCTCTTACATCGCCAATGCGCCACCAACCTTGGGAACTAAGATGTTATGTCCCTTGTGCCTGTAATTACACTGGCTCACTCACCCTTCAAACCGGAACACAGCAATAACAAGTACTGCTGTTTTGCGGTAGAATATCTGATGAGTGGGTGGTACCTACCCAGACGAGCTTGCACAAAGCTCTACCACCAAGTGATAGAGCTTTGTTTGAGTGATAGAGATTATATAACATAATAATAATATTCTGAGACATTATTCACACAAAGTTGGAATCAGATGCCCAAATTAACAAGAGTTAGTACTATAGAAACCAGACAACTATCACCTACACCCAGACTCAGGACAAACAGACATGCTCATGCACACAAATGTCTGTCCTGAGGCCTTTTTTTCACCACCTTCAGAAAAGTACCCGTCGGGTTATGTGGGATTCTTACCCACTAAAACCACTGCGATGGCCGTCCTCGGCACGGATCGGAGTGGCGCGGGGTCGTGTTAGTATAACGCATCCGCAGCCCCTCCCGCGCTTTGCTCCGCTCGTGGCTCAGCGGAGCTCTCCTCAGGGCTGTCCTGAGGCCTTTTTTTCACCACCTTCAGAAAAGTACCCGTCGGGTTATGTGGGATTCTTACCCACTAAAACCACTGCGATGGCCGTCCTCGGCACGGATCGGAGTGGCGCGGGGTCGTGTTAGTATAACGCATCCGCAGCCCCTCCCGCGCTTTGCTCCGCTCGTGGCTCAGCGGAGCTCTCCTCAGGGCTGTCCTGAGGCCTTTGCCAAGTTGACATTATACAATTGTAAACGCTAATAGAAAACTAAACAAATGTATGAGAATGACCACGTGACTTATTGTTTAGAGATGTCATCTCTGGGTGGGATTTGAACCCAAGACCGGCGGTGCGAAAGTCATGTATCTACCAACCAGACCAACTGGTTTGTCAATAATCTTATATGTCTATAACCTTTTTCAATAAATGGTCTATATAACGCTAAAAGGTTTTTTAAAGATCGTTTAGGAGATTTTGAGATTAGCGCATTCAAACAAACAAACTGTTCAGTTTCATATTATACAGATAACAATAATATGACAACTAATCTTCTCGAAATCTAAATATGCTCTTCTAAAGTTGTCAATTTCAAGAACAGTTGAATCGTTTTAGAAGATTATAAAATGTATACTTAGATTATATCCAGAATATTCATAAAATAATTTCAAGTACAGTAACGACCCGCTAGCTTTTCGTTTTATATGAGCATAACATTTTATTATATCCATAAGTGGATGAAATAACACATATTTTATAACCAAATCCGCTTTGATAATATCAAAGAAAATAATCGTTTTTATTACGGCTAATGAACCCTGAACTGTGGCTTATGTTTTATTTGTTACGTATAACAATATGTCACAAAATTATCATATCAAGGTTCAATATTGTATCGAATATTACTTGAGTTTTCTTTATATGTAATAAACATGGTATTGTGGAACAAGGTTTGGATGTTTTGTCATGTCATGATATTTTATAGCTATTTATAGTATGTATTGGATTAGGGTTCTGTAGTTATTGATTGTTAAGACATTTTTGGAACGATATACTTTTACGCGGTTATACAGTAGAGTGAAATGGCAGTGTTTCAAGGTCACGTGAGTAACGAAATAACGTTCATACTGTGCAAATGCTATAAAATGCGATGCGTTCGAATTTAGAAAGTCGATATAAAGGAGGTTGAGGTGATTTTCGGTGTGACAAAATTCAGTAATATAATTTAATAAAATCTACATTTTAAAAACTTCATACCTGACCTCCGACCGCACAAATTATTTTAGACTCAAAGGTTCTCACCGGTGGAATCTCCACGTGCTATTTATTTATATGTTATCTACGGCGCTATGGTATGGTATATGGTATAGGTAATAATAGTTTCATATTTCACTTAATGTTCAGCATTTACTTCGTGATAGAAAATGAACAAGTCTTTTTAATTAGACCGAGCGTGAATTACAACGAGTCTGAAGGCGTGAAGCTGTCAGCAATTAGAGGTCGAAGCTAACCCCTTGCAGACGTACAGTGCACGCCATAAAACATTGAATCGCACGAAATTAACTTCATTGGTATTAAAACCGCAAACCGTCGGTGTTCTCTCATGGAGTGAATTAGTTTCACGCTACTTAAATAGCAATTTTTATAACTGAGAAACTTGGGTTCAATTTATAAGAGTTTTTACGATGTATATAATCTGAAGTGCCACACGCTTGCGTCGAAGTTTGTTATTGGAGTTCCATGTTGCTTGGGATCCTGTTTGCAATTTTAAGCATAGTATATACGAATATAGTTACTGTGTAACGATAATTTATTTAATACTAATTTAAACCGCGGCTCTGCTAACGTAGGATTCATTTATGACGTAAAATCCTTCAAAGTATATTATTTTAATGTACATCATGCCTATTTCAATTATTATACGCATAAAATACTTTAATTATAAAAATGTCTGGTAACTCGCTTATAGGTAAGTTAACTTAAAAAATTGTTATTTGAAATCACATTAACTTAAAAAATAGTTATTCTTGTATTTGTATGAATAAGCCTAAAATAGTGAACAACAATACGTAATCGATCTTAAAGTTTTTATAACTTGATAGCCTCAGCCGCTTTTGATGAAATCAAAATTTATAATCATCAGTAATTCCTTTACTCTGGAAGATGTCAATTTATAGAATTCCCTCCCTCGTGAAGTTTGTTAAGATGATACGTATTTTATATGATTTTTGTACACTTCGGAATGTCTTAAATTTTATTTGACTTAATATTATAAGTATATTGACAGAAATATTGGATAGGTTGATAAAAGGCACACAGGCAAACGTATCAATCAAGAAGTAATCATAAGCAAGATAATTTTTACATCATTGCATATTTTTGACGTGATAACGTCTAATAAATCGATGAACGCTGGCTGCATGCACGAAAAAGGATGACTCATTGTTCCGTTACGCTCACTGTCCCGTTACGCTGATTGTATCTATCTGTTATGACGTTGTCACGTTAAACTATCGTCCGTAAACCAACTTTACAGACAACCATTTTTGACGTGACAACGTCTTATAAATTGGTTTGCCGGGTGACACTTCAAGAAACTGCGTTACGCTCCGCTCACGTTATGCGCTCACAATGAGAGCGAGTGAGAGGCACGCGTCCCTTCCACTCGGGCATGGTTAGCCCGCCTAAGAGCGAGAGAGACAGACATAAAAAGTGAAATTCAGTGCGAGATTCTTTGTATAAATTAATGTTTTAAATATAATTCTTTGTATAAATAAATGTTTTAAATTGTTACTATTATTTCATCCTTCTTCCTACTATACGAATGAATATTCACATTAAAATTATTTTACCACTCAAAGTCGTTGTCACGTAAAACTTTCGCCCGTATACCGACTTTACAGGCAACCAATTTTTTTTTTCTATTCATTCTTCCATTCAATTCTGACATTATTTCAATTATTTGATCGATAGCTCCTTCTAATGTCGGTAGATGGCATTGGCCAATCAAAATGAATCAAAAGTTTTTAATTTAAGTTATTTTAGTCTGTTTGTTGCAAGAGCATTATTACTGTTTTGGTCCTTTTGTTTGCTACTCTAAAGAGAGAGCTGAAAGAGATCACTGAAAGCGATAAGGGCCTTTGCATGCTTTATGTTAAATTTGTTTTTTTCTGCTATCCATACGTTATGTGTTCTTTGTTCGTAATAAAATAAATACAATATGTAAGGTAAGGTTATTAACTTGCGTATCTCAGAAATGAATCCTTTATTTATTCTTGTAACGTAGTCCAGTTATAGGACAAATAGTTTTTTTTTTTTTTTAATGGAAATTTTATTTTAATGAATTTTCGAGCACGTGTCCTAAATAAGAAAATATGAATACCTACCTCTTCATTTAAGTGATCTTGACCTGTTTATTTTAACTTTCGTCTTTTGGGTCATCTCAAGAAGAGATGTCAAAGACGTTTGATAATTTTCGTTGAGATTTTGAATATAATTTTTAGAGTCAACGTTGAGTTTAAAATGATAATACTTTCTTTAGTTTTATGGATTTTTCCTATTCACTGCAATCACATTATAATTTTAGGTTAATTATTTAGATACCATTTTTTTATAATTTTTTAATGCGTCCACTGAAATAATAAAATTATTGTCCCTCAATTTGAATAAGTATCGGCTAAGAAAAGTTGTTTCTCAACTTTTCTTTCTTATTATATGCCCACTGAGAACCAGTAGTACTGAGGAACGCCAAGGCATCTCTTACATGCTACTGTGATGCCCCATGAGGCATGCCGTGTCTCGGAATACGGAAAATACTCAACTATTACTCAACCTGTAATATCATAGGACTTTTGTTCTTTTCTAAAATTAAAAGGTTTCTAATGGGTTAGCAACATATGATAATTTCCATTACTATAATTTTCCAAGCATACAAATAATAAATCTGTTATATAGAAGAGATGTAAGAAATATTCTAATAATTTAATACGTAACATTCTATGTAAAGGAGGTTTGATTTAATGGTCAAGGAACTGACCATAATTTTTACCGCGTGATGAATTACGATTTCCTTTGAAAGTCTGTAAGCAAATTTGCAATGCGTATGATCATGACAAGGCTATGTATCATGGCGTTTAATATTATTATGGATTCCTACTGAATATGTATGAGTAGCGAAACCCGGTCTTATTTTTAGTTGAACATTTTTGACGTGACAACGTCTTATAAATTGGTTTGCCGGGTGACACTTCAAGAAACTGCGTTACGCTCCGCTCACGTTATGCGCTCACAATGAGAGCGAGTGAGAGGCACGCGTCCCTTCCACTCGGGCATGGTTAGCCCGCCTAAGAGCGAGAGAGACAGACATAAAAAGTGAAAGGCACGCGTCTTCTTCCTACTATACGAATGAATATTCACATTAAAATTATTTTACCACTCAAAGTCGTTGTCACGTAAAACTTTCGCCCGTATAACGACTTTACAGGCAACCAATTTTTGACTTACAAAATTTGTTAGCCGAGAATTATGTGGAAAGTCGCGAATGTTGAGTTTGTTTTAATATTCAATTTTAACCCGCATAAAAAGACTTATTCCTGTGCGCGAACATCAAATAGTAAACAACTAATAAAAACATCAAACAACGTTTTTATGTGCGAATTTTAAAAATTTATATTCGCCATATAAATTGTAAAACTATTAAATTTTTTTTTATTAAATTTGAAATATAATTAAGTAAAAACTGTCAATAAAAATATTTTGCTAGATATTTATGTACGCTTTTAATTTTGGAATATATTTTTTTAGCTATACATGATATTGGCAGAATATTTTGCGCACAACTAGCGTAGATACAAAAAGGAAAAAAAAAACATTTTAGGAAGACAATAATTGGCCTTGTGACTAACATAAACATTAATTAATAAAGAAGTATAATTAAAATAATTCTTTAACTTGTGCTATATTACATTCATGCTTGACAGTGAAAGAAAATAAACTTCTAGCCTCAATCTTTCTCGATGAGACCCAGAAATAAAACATTTCTAGGCGTTTCATTATATATATTTTTTAATATTAATATATATTCGGGGTCAAACCTTCAAAAATAGGGATGAAGTCGGGAGAGAAAGCAAGCATGAAAAAAACCGTAGGCCTTTAGGCGCATGTTACGCTGGCTGGTGGGCTGGTTACGAACGGAAAGATCAGTGATTGCGGTACAATGATAATTATCAAATACTTTCTTTTGTATATAAATCTACAAATAATCACTAATAAAATGTAATTCCCCCAGAATAAGGTCAAGTTAGGTAGTAATATGAAGGCAGTTTGTTTGAAGTTTATCTATTAGATAAAACTTGAGTCATAAAACCGATTATTACCAGATAAAGAACCCACACGAAGATCAGAAAACATCGTATGTTTTATTGTTAAGACATTTTTATTCATAATAAATTTAAGTTATATCATACGATGGTAGAAAACTAATTTTTATATTGTTTGTTGTGTGTGTTATTTTTATGTTAACTTATCTTTATAACCTCTATTAGCTTATGATCTCATCTGACAGGTTTATTGAGAAATGGCTAATATGAAAGTATAAAGATTAACATTAGTGATCTTTGCATATTGACAAAGCATTTTTATTTTATATTCAAAATAAATTTATATACTTAATAATTGTTATTGCCTCACAATAAACAGAAATACACAAAGGAATACAGAGCGACGACGGTGATGGAACATAAGAGAGTTTCAGGTCTCAATCCGAAAATGTAGTCGCCACAGGATGTCCAGCAAATGTGAAACTTCGAAATTGATGATTTTTGAAAGATTTCATTGTTTAACGATGAATACATAAGTAAAATAAATAAAATATTATAGTTTCGCTATAACGATAAATATATCTATTTTACAAATATAACAATATATAAAAACGAATTATCAAAGCACACACAGAATAATACGAGTAGTTCGCAGCGGCGGAGAGATGGCATAACGATAAGAAAGCGTCGCGCCGTTTGTCGTTACGGCTTACGAGTCGGCTTTTTACTAAGGCTCGTCAAAAAATTTTCATAGTATCAAAAACTAGGTACTTCGATTATCTACTTAGGCCTCTGTCCTACTGTTGTCATAAAAAAAATACATTGAGACATTTTTTTAAACAACTGAATAACATACAATTGTTGAACTTTCTTTCTTGTAGGAAATAAACATGACATAGTATTGTTTGCCGATGATACCTCTTTGGTTTTTTAAATTAAAAGAAAACAAGTTCAGTATCACGATGTAAGCAATGCTATCTCTGATATAGTATATTGGTTTAGTGTCAATAATCATATGTTACATAATAAAGAAACAGACGTTGTAAAATTTACCGGGTAATGCGGCCGCTATCGATACGATATTTGTACTGCAGAAGAGGGCTATTCGCGCAATCTATAACCTAGGAGCTTGAGAATCCCTAAGACAGAAATTTAAAGAAATTAAAATATTTACTGTTGCTTCTCAATACATATTATGTAATGTTATGTATTTACGGAAAAACATTAACGATTTTGTGAGAAAATGTGATACTCACAACATTGGTACAAGGAACAAACACAAATTAATTACTCCCGTTACTCGACTGCATAGAGTCAGTAACTCTTTTTTGGGGCAATGTGTACGTTTCTACAACAGGATCCCAGAAAGCGTTCAAAATGCTTCAGTTGCTAAATTTAAAAAAATATAAAGGATAGCTTGTGTGCTAAAGGTTATTATACAATTAATGATTTTATGGATGATAGAACACTTTGGAAATGAGACGATCGCCGATTTGCTGTTTCTATTTATTCTTTTGTACTATACATAAAAAAGAGACAAAAAAAAACCGATGAGTTTCTTTCGGCGGTTCTTCTCAGGGCGTGGTGTATCTTTTCCGAACCGGTGGTAGTTTCTAGTTTGACTATCAATAAGCGAATACTTCAATATTGAATAAAGTATTTTGAATTGGTACATTTAAAAATTGCAAAGGTTTTTTTCTGTAAAACAAGTATTGGAGTGTCATTCTCAATATTATGCCTTTCTTTGCTGTTCAGTTTCAAAGTTACACGGCATTATGACGTCATTAAAACAAAGAGCCCTCTTCAAGGAGCATCTTAAATTAAAGACGTTGTTATGAAAATGTTTCAGGAAATGACGGGATTGAATCGAATATTATCCTAATTAAGAGTTTCGAAATTCAAATATTCTTTGTATAAAAGGTACACCTATTTTAATTAAATAATTATGTTTGGGCGTACAATCAAATTAACACGAATCTTAAAGAGTACAATTAAGGATTTTGTTTATACCATGGAATGGCAGATGATTATGTTCCGTGGTCTCCTAGCATTCCTATTGATTTAATAGTAAACATTTACCTTTAAGAAACTGTTAAGGAGAGTTTGTAACTCACAAAATAAACCTCTAAAAGTATATGTATATACGTATATCTATAATGCATTCATTGAAACCATTGCAATGACCTTAAACGCTATGCCTATGCTGTTAGTTGGGTGTCCTGCAGATATGTGGTAGGATCCGGTAAAATTTGCCATGGTAGTGTAAAAAAACTAATCTTTAATTGATTAGACCAGTAACCACTCAGTAACAGTCGGTTTACGGACGATAGTTTAACGTGACAACGTCATAACAAAACATTAATGAAATGACTGCGTGAAAGAGAGATAATTGCGGCGCAAGCGTACCATCAGCGTAACGGGACAATGAGCGTAACGGGACAATGAGTCATCCTTTTTCGTGCATGCAGCCAGCGTTCATCGATTTCTTAGACGTTGTCACGTCAAAAATTGCAGGAATAGTCAACATTTAACTACAATGGTCAACCTTCCCATTTTTCTAATAATAACGCATAATTATACTTCTATGCTTAAAACTCGAATAATTCAAACAAAAATTTCATTATTTTATAAATTAATTCAGATAATAAAATATACCCAACATACAATAGGTAAACATTTTAAAAATGTACATCGACATATTTTAGCTTCCACAAATAATTATATTTTTAATTTATTACTATATTATTATGCGAATATTTTAAACAGGATAATTTAATCATAATCGAAATAGTAATAATTTATATCCCGCATATTATAAAACATTCTAGGAAATCTATCCTAAGAAATAATAGGATTTGTGGATCATCCAAATATGTAGTTTCATCTTGATCGGACGTGTGGACAATGTCACAGCGGTTAGTTTTAAAATACAGTTAAATAATGATTAATAAGTCAATACTAATCAACTATAAGCGTTAAGCCATTAAACATAACTTCGTACTAAAACGTCTTATGCTTAAGAACGACCTAAGTTCGAAACCGCAATGCGTCATAAGTCAAAGGAAAGGGTGACCATGGTTTCACACGCGAACAAAATTTCGTACCATTCATAACACGCCTGCGGTCCCAGTTAAAGTTCTCTCCATAATTTTATACCTTTTCAGAATGAAACTTTCGCCTCGCGTCCAAAATGAAACTCAAATTTTAATAAATTCAAACTTACGGTTATAAGTATACAAAGTTGGAAATTTTTAGTGCTGTCAGAGCTATCCGTTTCAGAGATGGAAATTTTTATAATTTACTTCTTTATGAATTTGTTTACAATACCTGTAAATAACCCACTGATGTACAAAGATTATTTTATATTGTAAAAACAGTATAACTGTATTCATCTTACTGCTTAATTTGAAGATTAATTATATAAGTTTTTTTAATGACATACAGGTTCCCGCCGTGTTTTCTTTCACCACAATGTTGGAAATGAATTTCGAACACTAATTATGCAAATGATGAACACGAGCTTGTTGAGATTGTAACGTTTGTTTAAGATCTTTGCGTTGTAACCTCTTTGGATGAATCAAATGGAAATCCAATAAATGGAACTTAAAATCAACTTTTCTATACTAATTAACTAACATTCACAAAAACATTTTTTTAAATTAAATATACATATTATGTAGTTATACATTGGCACTATAAAAATATTAACCATATCTTACAATGTTAATGCACTACCACTACCACATTTACTTGGTGGTAGAGCTTTGTGCAAGCTCGTCTGGGTAGGTACCACCCACTCATCAGATATTCTACCGCAAAACAGTAGTACTTGGTGCTGTTGTGTTCCGGTTTGAAGGGTGAGTGAGCCAGTGTAATTACAGGCACAGGGACATAATATCTTAGTTCCCAAGGTTGGTGGCGCATTGGCGATGTGAGCGATGGTTAACATCTCTTACAACGCCAATGTCTATGGGCATTGGTGACCACTTACCATCAGGTGGCCCATATGCTCGTCCACCTTCCTATGCTGTAAAAAAAAAAAAAAACCAGCACAGGCTTGTAAAATGCTTCAGTTTAAACTAAAACACAATCATTACTGCTGTTTAGCGGTAGGATATCATTCAGATAATACCCAAACGGGCTTATCCAAACCTCTATCACCAAGTATATAAAAACCTACAACATTTGTGCCACCTGCAAGTTTATTATTTGCTCTATATTTTGTCTTACCTAAAATAGGTTCATATTGAACAATTAAGTGAGAACAAACATGAAACTTACCATAGAAAACAATTGTAAAGCTAAGAATTGATATGCGATATTGACTACTATAAATATTACATTTAAAGCATATAAGCATCATAATAGCGTATCGTAAGTGAAATATAGAATAGTGAATTATATAAGTTTAAACATATACTAATATATAAAGCTGAAGAGTTTGTTTGTTTGATCCGGCTTATCTCAGGAACCACTGGTTCGAATTTAAAAAATATTTTTGTGTTGTATAGTCCTTTTATTGGGGAAGGTTCTAGGCTTTTTTATTCATTCACAGCTGGCATTATAATAATTTCAATCCACCATTTCAATCTAAACCGTGGTTACTGTGCTCTAGGCTCGGTTAAACTATATAATATAATAGTTAGGAAATGAGCCAAGCAACACTAATGATTCCTTAATTAACACAGGTATTATAATTTATAAAGGCTATTTCTCATGTTACTTGATACAATATGACTGATTTTTATGTAGCTAAATTCGTAAGTCAGGGACATGCAATCCTTTACTTAATTTGGAGTTTTTTCCAATCTTATTAAAAACTAGCGTTTTGCCCGTGATTTCATCCGCGTAGTTCTTGTTCCCGTGGGAATACGAGTACAATATTGGTCGGTTAAATTTAGCCTATGTCACTCGCTGATAATGTAGCTTTGCATTGGTGAAAAAAAAATTTAAATCGGTTTAGTGGTTTAGGTGTGGAAGAGGCACAAACAAACTCACATTCGCATTTACAATATTAGTTAGGATGACATTTACTTTGAAGATTTAGACTTTAGGTTAAAAAATCGACGAAGTAACTATTTAATACTAGATTTTTCAACCTAACTCCATAATAATTATACTTAAATAAACTAGTTCCAAAACGTCAACTATAACTATAATACGCATAGCATAATGGAGATTCGTTTCTGACAGATAATCAAGAAACATCACGTAGGTACATCAATATTATATTCTGTATAACGAGAGAATAATAATAATTTTCGTAAAATGTATCTCAATATTACGTATATTCAGGGTACAGATATCTCTGATAACAAAAACAATATGTACCGCCAAAGGCTATTCTTATATATAAATTCTTAGTACCTACTAACGACATTTTGCTTTTCTTTTGCTTATAATTATATATTCGCGTAGGTTTTACCAGCGATATTGGAATTCAAATTCAAATTCAAAATACAATATTGAAGTATTACACTTACTTATTGATGGTCAAACTGGAAACTACTACCGGTTCGGAAAAGAAACACCCAGCCCTGAGAAGAACCGGCGTAAGAAACTCAGCGGGTTGTCTTTTTTTTGTCTTTGATAAGATTATAAATAGCAGTATCAAAGACATAAGCTTGCCTACAGCTTAGCAGCTGAGTTAACGTTACTGCTCCGCTCCTTAGCACAATACATAGGCCATAAGCTATATGGCCTATCGCATGAATTATTATCAAATAGCAAAATGGTAGACTTAAGAATGACACTTTCAAATATACTCATATGTTTATACTATGGCAGATATAGTGTGTTTATATTTTATATGCACACACATAATGTCCTCCAGGCAGATATCGGCCAACTGCCCAGGATATATTACGGTATTTTCTGAAAGAAAAACCCAATAACTATTTATTGACCCGAACTGGGAGTTGAACCCAGGCCCACCGGGTCCGCGGCCTTATATCTAGCCAATAGACCAACGAGGCAGTCATACACAATATATACACTGACAAAGCATAATAACATGTAAAATAATGTTCTATAGCCATATTGCTGTGAGTTACCAGAAAGTTTGAAGTATATGTCCTACCCACTCATCACATATTAATCGCAAAACAGCAATACATAAATTCGATGTGTTTCGGTTTGAAGTGAAGTGAGTCATTAAGTCTACAGGTCACAAGGGACATAACATCTTAGTTCTCAAGATTGCTGGCCCAGTAGCGATGTTTTTTTTAAAGACATGTACAACACTACTATCTATAAGCTTGGTGACCACTTGTTTTATGACAAAAAAGACAACTATAATTTTAATTTTCAATACATATTGAAAACCATTTAGATTGAATTACAAAATTCATCAAATGATTAACAAGATTATTGAATTAACTATTGATTCCTTTCATATTGTTAATTAAAAGTGCAAATTTATTAAAACAAAAAGGTATACCCGTACGAATGTGTTTGTCCCACAAACAATTTATTTAATGGAATTATTTTATTTCAGAATATTTAACTTTAAATAGGTGTATTCGTTCAAGTACCTGTTTTTAATCATTCACGGCCTATAAAATCCACAATGGCACTTGGAAAATGCAAAATGTTTCATTTTAATTTGAAATGCTTAAAATTAACTGAATATATTTTTTTTTGTATTATTTACACGGTGTAATTAATTAGCAAGCATTGTTAATTATCATTTTAATTTGATATCGATACGGTTTAATTACGTTTCAAATATTTTGGTTAATTTGCTTACCGTATTATGTTACTTTACCGTCAACATCACATTTCTGGACGAAGACGGTTTTCAATGAGATGCGTTTTCTTAAAAGTTTGTTGCTCTTGGCTCTATTGTTATTGGCGGTTTGGTTTTTTTTTTACATAGGACGGCGGACGAGCATGTGTGCCACCTGATGGTAAGTGGTCACCAACGCCCATAGACATTGGCGTTGTGAGAGATGTTACCATCGCTTACATCGCCAATGCGCCACCAACCTTGGGAACTAAGATGTTATGTCCCATGTGCCTGTAATAACACTGGCTCACTCACCCTTCATACCGGAACACAAGAATAGCAAGTACTGCTGTTTTGCGGTAGAATATCTGATGAGTAGGTGGTACCTACCCAGTCGAGCTCGCACAAAGCCTTACCACCAAGTAGATGTGGCAGATGGCAATTCATAGAAGATAGAAGAACGCCATAAGGGTCGAAATAAGAAATAGAAGAGCTTAACCCTAAATCCATCAATCAGACTATTCCATTGTGTCATTTTCATTTGATTTCCTCATTATATATTCTTTCATTGCCGAGAAGTACTTGAATAATAGCTACAAATCAAGCTAGTGAAATGATTGCCAGGATTCGAACTGGCAATATTCAATAACATCTACGTACTCCATCCATAGGTTATATCGGTTCTGTTTCCAAGATAAATACACTCAATACTTAAAACATTTTAGTTCATGTAATTAAGCGATAATAATTAAAACTTAATTTTGCATGATCGATACATACAAATAAAGGAATTTATTCCATTAGTTGAATGTAAATATTAACAACATATGTGAACATATCAACAGATATGTATTGTAAAACAGGAGTTTATGTATGATTGGTCACGTTTATCTCAGGAATTGCCATTCCTGCATTACAATATCTATGCTATCTATTACATATATATATATCTATAGACATTTTCATTCTGCAATTCGAGTGTTTGTCCTTTTCTGCACAGGTTGAAGACGTAAAAGCTTTATAAAGAAATAAAAGAAATCACTATAGTATTTATAGCTATAATCAATCCGAAAAGCGGATAAGTCAGTTAGGTATTGCAGGCAAGAAATCTTAGTCCCTAAAGTGGTAAGAGGCTGTTTGAGTTCGAGCGCGCAGAAATTTCCTGTTAAGTTCGATGGGTTCAGATCGCCTATCGGCTTGCGGTAATCTGTCACGTGGATATTCAATATTGATAGAAGGGAAACTACAGAATTAGATATGGCCAAACTACGTTAGGAGTACCGCGAAGGGCAGTGGCTATAAAATTTGGGTTTTAATTGAATATCGCAGGTTTAAAGCCTGGCTTGATTTTATATTGGCAGTTTATTTCAGTTATTCTAACATTTCATCCCGTGCTTGTTGGTGAAGACAATCATCGTTAATGTTAGATTCGTATCCATCAACGCGCATTAGAACATCTTGGTGCAGTTGTGTTGTTTCTGCCCAGCAGTGGGACGTTAATCTGTAACTTTATTTTACGTTTTTACATTTTTAAGCCGATATGGCCTAGTGGTAAGACCAGGTGTGTATTCCACCAACCCGCATTGGAGCAGCGTGGTGGAATAAGCTCCAAACCTTCTCCTCAAAAAGAGGAGAAGAGGCCTTAGCCCAGTTGTGGCACATTCACGGGCTGTTATTATTACATGTTTATGTAAAATTGTAGTGCTGGTTTGAAAAAAAAACATTTTTCCTGAAAAGAAACGGTGAATCTGGTGTTTCACCAGATATTTTTGAAAGATTTTGTAATTGCTTACAATTCGACGAGCCGGTTGGCGTGGTTGGTAAGACGCTTGCCTTACACGCCGCAGGTCGTGGGTTCGATTCCCACCCAGGACAGACATTTGTGTGCATGAACATGTCTGTTTGTCCTGAGTCTGGGTGTAATTATCTATATAAGTATGTATTTACAAAAAAAAAAAAGTAGTTTATGTAGTATATCAGTTGTCTGGTTTCCATAGTACAAGCTCTGCTTAGTTTGGGATCAGATGGCCGTGTGTGAATAATGTCCCAGGATATTTATTTATTTATTATTATTATTTATTATTAATATGATAAAAAAATCTCTCTCTCACTCAATTATTATAAATCATGTACAAATATAATAAAGAAGTAGTATTATAACATACTATGTCACTATATGTTTTTACCTAAGTATCTTGTTAATATAATCAAAGAGAGAATTGTAGCAGTAGTTGAGACAATTTTCTGGCAAACGATGGCAAAACTTTAGGTATACAAAACTTCATTTCGTTTATATATAGACTTATGTCTAGAGAACTGTGACTTTGTGCCAAAATACATTTATTTTATAAGCATAGTTCCAAATTTAATGACAATATAACTCAATCTCTATTACATACTAACAAAATCAAAATAATCTTTATTCAAGGTAGTTTATATGCACTTTTAGATCGTTTTGTTATCCGTATTGTACGTACATGTTATCATACGTTTTGTACCTGTATATTAATATTATAAATGCGAAACATACTGAATTCGAATTGATTCTGATAAAATTTGGTTTGAAGTAAGCTTGGACCCCAAGGAATTACATAGGCTACTTTTTTAACCTTTACACCCATATACTTGCTACACCCCCATCTTTTAACACGCGCGTGAAAACTGGTATGTATAAGTGTTGAAAATAAAATAAATGAAAAATTAATTAAGGTTTAATTTATTATTTATTTAATTAAAATCTTGTTTGAAGGTTCTATATTATTTCCTTGTCTTAAGCAATATAATTTAGAATTTAAATTGACCTTTACCTAAGTTGTAATTAATTTGGTATATTTATAGTGACGGTTTGAGGTAATTTTGTTGTTTGATCAATATTAAGTACAAGTATCGACTCTGCGCGGGAATCTTTTGCAAGATGATGTTTAAAAGGTGAAGTTAAAAGATATATTATAACACAATCAGTATAAATAAAGTATATTTGCTTGTACTGTCTATTTCGCTGAACGATTGATCTATTTATTATGCCTAATTAATATGTCGTGCAATATCTATGAAACTGTTGACCAAAATCTCGAGTCTTCAAGAGGACATACGTTATGTAAATAAGCAAACAAAGAGACAAATGACGAATTAAAGTGACATTAGTTTTACTTCATTATTTTACTTCATTATTGAAAGTAAAATTTTAGTCAAGAAATAACGTATAAGATTGAAATTCTGTTGTCTTTGTGGGTAAGGCATAATCTTCTAATGGTCAACTGATGGATGAAGCAAGTTATTATGATACTCAATTCTTTATTGAAAATAATGAACATAATGTTGCTCTATTTCTAGTTGATGATTGTGCATTAACTAGAGCAACTTCAAAGACATAGCCATATTACTCTATGAGATAAACAAAATTATCTCGTGGATACATTTAATGGTACATACTCTGTTTCAAGTAATCTATCTTAAATGATATCTATAGTTAATGAATAATAATATTATTTTACATGTGCAACCGCGACAAATAGCTAGTATTAAATAATAGATTTTGAATTTGAATTTCAAATTTGTTTTTGAGTTAATTTTTAATATTTATAACTATGTAGTTGGCCAGTTATTTATATTGATTGCCATGGCCAAAACTTTGTTAAGAATATTTTAATATATATAATATACAACATCAATTTATGAGTTAATGATACTAAAAAAGAAAGAAAAAATATTTACATTACCTACTTCTTGAAGTTAAAAAATGAATGGGATAATTTATGTTATTCTTAAACTTTCAGAACAATATCGCTGAATATGAAATAAAGATGATAATTTAAAAAGTTTCACCATTGTGTTTATTTATACTCGTTTTTTTATATAAATCAAAGTAACTTGACAAAGGTCAACTAAGAGATCTTTTTTTCTATTAGAGAAAACGTCTTGGAAATGGATTACGAAGCTACACAGCGGGATATTTAATGTCTTCTTGAATATCTTTCTTGGCATATTTTCTCACAATTATTTTCGCGACACATAACGTTATATACCTAATATTATTTTATTAACTTCTAGTTAATAAGATAATATATGCTCTTCGTAATACACTAGTTACTGCCTGCGGCTCTGCCCGCATGCGTACTTTCCTGAACTCCTAACAACGTTAATTGGAAACTTTATGATGATCAGTTGAAAGTATCTGATTAGATATTAAATTATATTAAAAAAACTGACACTATATAAATGTTGGATAAGTATTAAAATTCATATTTTTTTGTAATATAATGCAAATTAAAATAACTTGAAACATAAAAGGCATTACTTGGTGGTAGAGCTTTGTGCAAGCTCGTCTGGGTAGGTACCAACCCACTCATAAGAAATTCTACCGCAAAACAGCAGTACTTTGCATTGTTGTGTTCCGGTATGAAGGGTGAGTGAGCCAGTGTAATTACAAGCACAAGGGACATAACATCTTAGCTCCCAAGGTTGGTGGCGCATTGACGATGTAAGCGATGGTAAACATCTCTTACAATGCAATTGTCTATGAGCGTTAGTGACCACTTACCATCAGGTAGCTAAATGCTCGTCCGCCAACCGATACAATAAAAAATAATGCAAAGTGAAAATACATTGAAACATAAAAGAAGGTAATTGCGACATTATATTTCTACCAGATAAAATAAAAGATAGGTTGAATTCACTATTCTTTATATTATCATTCTCTATTATTTAGCAAAGGATAGAAAACAAAAGGCGAACGTTCGTGTCTTTGTTGCAAAGGTAAAGCTGTCAAATTCGATCTTTTATTGTTCGAACAGAAACAATGTGTTATATTTTCGTTTTGTTATCGTTGAATAACAAAAACACTTTTACAATAAAATTACAAACGTTTGATATGCTTCTTGTTCGTTCTTGTTTGTTATTAAATATTTTGATATTGTTTGAAATATTTATAAGTTAATTTAGTAATTGGTTATGATTTTCATGTATTATATCATACATTAGTGCTGAAAAAAAGCCGAGATGGCCCAGTGGTAAGATCGCGTGAATCTTAACCGAAGATCTTGGGGGGGATAAACCCGGGCAAGCACCACTTAATTTCATGTGCTTAATTTATGATTATAATTCATCTCGTGCTTGAACGTGGAGGACAACATCGTGAAACCTGCATGTGTCTAATTTCACTGAAATACTGCCACATGTACATTCCACTAAACCACATTGGAGAAGCGTGGTGGAATAAGCATGGATAAGGATGTATATATATATGGACATTGGATATTATAGTAGTTCAACAAATCAATTAAAAAATTCCTATTAAAGTCTTTAACTCTACTTAAAATTGTAATTTAATTATTTACTCTTGTTGATTTTCTTACTTTTTTAAAAATGTAGTAATGTATGTTGTATAGTTAGTATGTCGTTGTTTCTCACGGGTAGAATAAGTGTGTACAGAAAACGTTTATATCGTAAAACATATAACTCGATTGATTTGCGGCGCCATTAAAGCTCTAAGTCGTCATGATTTTTTTTTCAAGTTCAGCTCGATACGAATCTGATTGCGAATGAACCACGTATGGGTTTCGTAACAGATGGTATTAGGTGGATATATATTATATATGGATATATCACAGCCTTTCAACTGATGAAATTATTTTTAAACAAAATTAAAAATTATCCTCCAAGATTTACATAAAATGGGATGAAATTTAATACCATATTCACATTCAATCTCGTTCGCAAATGAACAATTTCCTTGTAAAGCGAATTTTGATTATATCAAAAAAAAATCTCATTTTGGACGAATGAAAAACCACCAACGTCAATTTCCTTGCTTAATAAAAACAACTCTTTTTAAGCGCGCTCTTGTAAAGGGTTAACGCTAAAGTAATCGAGTGTCATTACTCGACTATGAATAAATTACACAAGTTCCAAGCACCGCTTTGTAAAAACGGCGCAAGCAGTAAGCGTTTGGCGATTAAAACTGCAAATGAAAGACAATTCTAAGAAATTGTAAGTCAATGTTTGAGAGAGATGGAACTATGTTTTAACCGTTGTTTAATCTTTAGAGCGACAGAGATGACGAGATACAGCGCAACTGTGTATGACTGGGGCTAAAAGCGATAACGTTTCACACCTAGCCAAGTGCTTAATTCATAAACCTCTGTTTTAAACTTCATTTCGAGCCAATAAAAAGTGATTGGGTTTTTTCTGTTAAGAATTGTTCAGTAGCGGAAGCCTGAAAAGCATATAAAGCCGTTGTGCCTTCGGCTCTTTCCAGACGTTTTGGATTTGCCGTTCCATCTGATTATATTATAAATAAATAATAATTAATTTAATGATTTAATAATAATTTAATAATAATTAATTTAATGATTATATTATAATAAAATAAATAATATAATCAGGAAATAGATACTGCACCTGTCTGCTCACACACTTGTATAATACAATCCATACAAATTGACTATTCTATTAGAAAAATATAAAAATCAAATCAAATCAACAATATTACTTAAATTAAGAATTGTGTTCTTGCTTATTGATTGTCATAAATCTTCGATTCGGAAATAAACACCTCAGACCTGAGAAGAATCTGCCAAAGAAACTCAGCGGATTTTTATAGACAATTAACAATTTACACAATAACATACATATCAATCACATAAATAGGCGGTCGTTTCATTCCCAAACAGTTAACAGAACATCATTATATTCCTATTAAATATACCAAAGTTGTTTTGTGTTTATAATTCATCTCGTGCTTGACGGTGAAGGAAAACATCATGAGGAAACCTGCATGTGTCAAATTTCACTCAAATTCTGCCACATGTGTATTCCACCAACCCGCATTGGAGCAGCGTGGTGGAATAAGCTCCAAAACCTTCTCCCCAAAAAAAAGGAGAAGAGGCCTTAGCTCAGCAGTTAGACATTCACAGGCTGTTACTTTTACTTTACTTTATACCAAAGTTATCATTGGACAATTCGTATCGTCTTGAGATGATCATATTGGTGTTTCTGTAACCTTAATAATTGCCTCATTTAATAATATCTCGGAAACATTGCTTTTATCTATTTAAATTAATCGCTCAAGTTAGATCCTTGTACTGTAATTTTCGCCTTAAAACGAACTCGAAGCGAGAGCGGGTAAAATTCGCCATTATATCGCGCCGTCTTTCTCTAAAATTGTCCCGGTCCGTGCTGGCGGCGAATTAACTTTGTAAGGCTTTCGCGGCCGTAAAAATATTACGCGTAATGTATGGCATTATCCATATTTTAGATTTGAGCAATCTGGTAAGTGGATTGGGTTTTATGCGCGAGAAATTTGTTTCCGTCGCTTTGGATATAATGTACAGCAAGTAAAATATTGGGTTTATATTTAGTATTCAAGTAGACAGTTTCAAGTAAGTTTAGTCGTCATTTATTATAATTAAATCGAAATGTAGTTTATATCCAATGAAGTCCGTACTCAGTAAACATAGTAAGCAAAAATATATAACATAAATATAATAGCATTACATTAATTAGTGAAAGAGATTAATGATGTTCAATTTATATATCCCGCGTGTTAATTGACAAACAGAACCACGTACCACGCTCTTTTTTTATCTATGTATGTACTTTTTTTTTAAAGCTTTAAGGAAGTATAAGTGTCTCTTTAAATTTCATATGACTGAACTGTGGTCTCACTTAAATTCGAGGTGAAGGTTCGTAATTTATATCACCTTGTTGCTTCAGATTAGGTAATGATGTGGTAGAGTTCAGTGAAATTAGACACATGTAGGTTTCCTTACGATGTTTTCCTTCAACGAGGTAAACTATAAACACTAATGAAGGACATGAAAATTCAGTGGTAGTAAACATACCTGGATTTGACCCCGCAATCATAGATTAAGATTCACGCGATCTAAACACTGAGCCATATCGGATTATCTATCTAAAAGTCTAAACGTGAAATACATATTGATAACCTTTATCAAAAAAGTTTCGCATATCCTAATCGACCTTTTTGAACATTGACCTAAAAATGATATCGGTGCTTATGAAGGCTTTATTTTCAGTTTATTTAAAATTGTTAATGAAGGTTACATTTCTCAAACGAACACGTATAATATGTCTGGGGGTTTAATAATTGAGGTCACTCAATTTAAAAGTTCATTTATAAATAGAATATTAAATTCGATCTGATTATTTCAAAAGTAAAACTAAGTTTGATAAAATCAATGCCTTATCTGTTAATCTTGCTTTATGAAGCAGTTTATATATTAGATGTCAGTCCCGGCTTTACACGCGTAAAATAAGAGCTTAAATAAAATGTTCTTATTATAAAAAAATATATAACTATTGGTTGACACGGCGCAGGCTGGTAAAGCTTTCAGTCGTCATATTTCCGGCATATCCAACAATTGTCGTAATATTTCATCCAATTAACGCAAATTCTTAATTAATTTAACACCAATATCCCATAATAAAACACTGACCTATGATGAGAACCATTTATGAGAATCCGTTCACAAGTTTTTGAGTTTATTGCGCTCAAACAAACAGACAGCCTTTTTTGTAATATGTAGTGATATATCCATATAATATATATTTGTATATATTTTTTATAGAGAAGTGAAGTAAATGAATGAACCAATATAGTTACAGACATATATATGTCTGAAAATTATATATATTCCAATTATGACTAACTATAGGTATATATACGTAACACAGGTAGCTTATTTAGACCTGGTTCTCATTTTAAACATAAAGTATATTTATGTTTGATTCTACCATTTTTAGTAGAATGATATTTGTGTGACTTTTGCAGGTTTATTCGTGTACATTTACTTTTGTGTTCTTCGTGTGTTTGTGTGTGTGATAATAAATGGAATACAATTTCATTTGTATAATTGTGTTATAATAATCTGATTGTGGTTTTATCAAATTCAAATCGGTGTTCTATTTATATATAACAAATCAATATAAAAGTACATAAATTAATATTATTAAATAGGAACCAATTCACACTCAGAGCTTTTCAAAATGTTGTTCGATTAAGTCTTCACTTTATTATTTACAATACTTCATATAAAGTCTAGTTTAATTTGCATGCGGTTTCTGTTCTATTAAATAAATATATATTTTTAAACTAAGTCCATTAAGTTAGCAAGCTAAAGTCATAATAACTTTGTCAAGTGCAGGGGCGATCATTACTCAGTTAGTCGTAACGTATTAAATTCGTTTCTCCGACGTTATTGCGATATAAAATATTTATATCTCGCTAAAACTACCCTTGCCTCTTTCACTGTTGAAATATTAAAGATTTAAGATATTCTCGAGAAATATAAGAACCAAGTTTATGATTAAAATAAACATATGGAAATATAAACGAGGGAAGGTTACATGTGCTTTTGAGAGATCTTTAGTTACAGATAAATTCGTAATTATTCAGGCTCAATGTATGGGATATGTACAAAAATGATTTACGATGTCTCTTTTAATTTTTTAAAGAATGTCAAAGGAATATTAGCCAACCACAACATGCGTTCAATGCAAATGCATCACCAGTCTTAGGAATTAAGGTGTTATATCCCTAGTATGCTGTTGAGTATTGCCATACCAAATGTGCATACAAAAACTTCACTCGGTGGTAGAGCTTTGCGCAAGCTCGTCTGGTTTGGTACCACCCACTCATCAGATATTCTACCGAAAAACGGCAGTACTTTGTATTGCTGTGTTCCGGTTTGAAGGGTGGGTGAGCCAGTGTAATTACAGGCACAAGGAAAATAACATCTTAGTTCCCAAGGTTGGTGGCGAATTGGCGATGTAAGGGATGGTTAACATTTCTTACAAGTCCAATGTCTATCAGAGTCGGTGACCGTCAGGTTCCCCACATGATCGTCCACCTACCTATATAATAAAAAAAATTGCAACATATAATGGAGATTAAGAGTAAGTTATTTTTATGTCTCACTCCTAATTTCAATTCGCGAAAATTTCATCCGTACAAACAATCAGCCACTTTAATCTCATAAACCCCTGTAAGTACACTCGGTCTCGACAGTTCTTTACATTTCTCTCAAGCACAAATTATTATTTTTCTTCTTTTAAAATGCTCATCTCATTGTTAACGAAAACTTTTTGCGACTTTACAAACCGGTTCCGTGTTATGAATAAATTAAAAAAGTTCTTTATAACTACGGGGCCATTAAAAACGAGATTAACGTAATACTAGTTATTCAGTGTCGTTGAATGCAAATTGAAGTTTGATCATTTTTTATGAATTAAATAATAAGTTATGATCTACCTCTTTATTATTAAATTCAAAATTGTATGAGTACGGTTTACATGATAAACAATCAACCATACATACTCACACTAACATTGTTAAATTGTAATGTAATCATCATCATCGTCATTTACACTTACCGATAACTAAAATATAAATTAATTAGTTTTTTTTATTTTAAAATAAGGCTTATTATACTTGTACAGGATTATATAAATTATAGAAGAGCTTGTAGTTATTAACGTTAGTGTTTATACAGGTTATATAATTGTATACGGATATTACATTTAGTTTTATATTCTTATAAAGAGTAACTAAAGATTTTCTTTCTCTTTCTTTATATTAAAAATTAAAATTGTAAAAGTTTATAAAAACGTGCCTACTTGAATAAATTGTTTGTATATAGAATTATTTATATTGGGGAATAAGAGAAATATTGTCAAAAACAGTTCAACATTAAAACAGCTACAGTGCAAGTCATGACCTCTATAAATTACGATATTGTCAAAAGATTTATTTATTACGGTAACAAGGTATGAAAGACGCATGAATCTTAACCATTAAAACACTAAAATGATCGTGGGTTCAAACCCAGGCAAGCACCACTTAATTGTAATGTGAGTATTTTGTGCTTATTCATCTCGTACTTGACGGTGAAGGAAACCTGCATTTGTCTTATTTAAATGAAATTCTACCACATATGTATTCTACCCGCATTGGAGCAGCGTGATGGAACAATCTCCAAACCTTCTCTCCAAAACAGGAGAGGATGCATTAACCCAGCAGTGTGTAATTAATATCACAGGATATAACTTACTAGTATAAAATTCAATACAATACATATTCTTTATTTGCCATCATTAAACCTTATACACGGAATAAAGTCGAGGAAAGTGTGCAAGAGACCGCCATATCGCTTAGTCATCGGTGTCTTCCGAGTTACTTTAAGTCACTTTCCCGAACAAATAACTTTCAGAATTCGAAAATCGCTGTCAAGCCATAGGATTAGTAAAATTACAGAACGTAGAATTAATAGACACGGCCCATCAAAAAAAGCTTTTTTTTTTTAGTAGTGTACATAAACATTTTTTGCATACGTATAAGCTATGGTGGTGAATGAGCACATTTTGATGGTATTTTGAATAAAAAATCGAAATATTCGCTGTGTGATAATAAATTATATTTTCATATCCAACTACTATATGCACTTTTACATTTAAAAAAGTCATAATATATAACATACTAGCTGCTTGAGCCGACTTTGTCTAGATGAAATAAGAATTAAGGATACAAATAAAAACCTCGAACCTGACTGCAGCGCTACCGTGTCCAATCTAAATCATGCAGGGACCCACTTAATCATGCACACACACAAAATTTCATCACAATCGGTCCAGCCGTTTAGGAGGAGTTCTGTGACTAAAAAAATATTTAATTTGATAAATAATCTGTAACATGAAAACACTATAGTACGTACCTATGTTAGAAGCAGTCTTCTCCAAGTAAGCCAAAGCCAAAGCCACGCTGGCATTTTGCATCTTTACAAAAAAACTTTACATGTAATACTTTTTAATATAATATGATAGTATTCTTATTCTAATAAATTAACTTTATCGCTTTATATAAATATATATTTCATTTTTAATAACAAAAAATATTATATCGATATCAACTCAAATGTTAACTCGAATTAATTTTATTTTATCAGTATTGAATTATAAGCCTCACCGGATTAGTTACAAATATTCAAATACTTGGCGTAATATCACAAAAACCGATATATCAAATAGGACCGATTTAATTCATTTGTATTGTAAAACAAACATTTCTATTTACACAATATAATACATTTGTTTTAAATAGAATATTTTCGTAATATCACATATCATATATATAAAAAAACAAAGTCTATGAAACTCGCATAAAACGCAAAAAAATATTTGCAAAACGTTAAATTTAAATCAAACGTATAATATATAGGCAGACTTATAACAAAAAAACATTTGATATAAAAACGTTGCACCAAGCATAAACATAAATAACATTAACGGAATTTATTTTCATTACAACAACGTTAGCGTAACAAGAATAGTTTACAATAGATTTTTATTTATTCAATAATTTATACCTTTTAATTATTTAATACAAAGATAAAACATTAAACCACCACACCAGAAGTACTTCATCTCTTATACTAAAAGCCTAAAATAAAGTGACAATATAACTCAACACCCTTATCTCAACGTAACCACCTACTTTCCAAACATAATATCTAAACCGCTAGCTTCCTGGCTCAACGCCCAGACGCGTCTTCATGCTATCGCCTAATGGTTATATCGTCGACTGTACTTCGGCTTTATAATGCCGACTGTACTTTTTATGGGTTGAAATTCAAAATAGGAACGGCACTTTAGTTTTTTATTTGACTTTATAATATCTAGTTGACCAGTTATAACTTTAAATAAGGTTTTTGATTAAATTTTAATGTTCAGATATGACATTGCTTAAAGATATATTAAACTAGCAACGATTATGATTCAAATTTGAAATTAGAACTGTTATCATAACAATTTATTATTTTTTGTAAGGGCGTGCATATTTTCTTTTTTTAAACCATCTGTTGGGATATATTTGTACATATATATTATTTCTGTTTACCGCATAGTATAAAAAATATATATATACCCAGGTTACCTTTCAAAAAGCACTACCACTAAGTAAATAAGATGTACAAATATGCGAAATGACTTCAATCGATTGGGTTGCTACTGCCTTCGTAAAGAGTTCATTTATAACAAATATATATTTTTATTATTTTATTAATATGTAACATATAACGTACATCATATAAGTGCTACGCACACGAGTAGGGAACGGAGGCGGAGAGGTCGTAACCGGTGGCATACGAATCAATCTTACACCCAAGGCGTGCCAATAATTATGTTTCACATCAAAATAGCTTCTAATAAAGAATTATAAATTGTTTTTAATAATTATTTAGACGAGAAGGTCCTATACGTCGAGTGCCGCAGGTTCACATCGACTTATTTTTTTTTTATGTATTTAAATTTAGTTTTATTAAACAATTTTTTAAATTCTGTTAGTGGAAATGTGTAATTTGAGAAAGAATTTCCAAGAAATGTTCATCTTAAAATCTATGTAGTACTCTTGTTGATTAGACTTCCACGAAGAAGACTAACCTACTTGGTTGGCAGAAAATCCTGGCAGTTATAAATTAAAGAGTGACTTTTTACAAGTTATTTTACCCTAAGCATAGCTGTGTTATAATATTACTTCGATTGTTCGTTTTAAAATGTAAAAAATACATTTGTGTATTTTTTTTAAAGAATATCATTTTATGCATTTTTACTGCCTTTCTGCCTAATTATTTTTAAATCAGAAAACAATAAATTTGACGATATTAAATTTAAAAAATCCAAATAAAAATCACAATCAGTATAGCGATTGAACGGGGAAATACTGTTAGAGTTATTTCCACCACTCCACGGGGTACGGATTTAATTTATGCATGTAATATGATTATGTAAAGATGTCTCATATAAATAATAGGCTTCAATTATGAATCAATGTATAATTAATATGATTCTGGTAAATATCATTCAAAAACTCACGGTGATTTTGGCTTCAAGCAATCGCGCTTTCTATCCAGGTTATGAAGATGCTCCGTCTAAATTTTACTTTAGTTTTGGTAGGGCTTTGTGCACGCTCTTCTGGGTAGGTAACATCTACTCATCAGATATTCTATCGCAAAACATCAATTCTAATTACAGGTACAAGGAATATAACATCTTGGTTCCCAAAGTTGATGGTGCATTGGCGATGTAAGCGAGGGTTAAAGTTTCTTACAATGCAAATATCCATCGAAATCACACAGGGACAATGCCAGTGGCCACTTACCATCAATTAAACCAAACGCTCGTCCGTCTACCTATAAAAAAAACTACTATAGTCAATGTATTAATAGGTTCTGATAATTCATGATCGTCCTACGATATGGTTTCATTAGTTTATATATAATAATTCTATATATAAGTGAGAGTTAGGGCATGTTACCCTATGTTATATCTGGGTTAGTATATTATTATATATTCATCTTAATTAGCAGTAATGAAACCGCAACAGGATATACTATTCAAGATTCAGTCAGCTGAAGCCTGAAAGTGGCTACGTATTACGTTCACAAGACGGTACTGCGATTCAAACACTATTGTAGTACAGGAGCTGGCGAGAGCAGTGCTTATCTAGAGATAATATATATTTAAGTATATTTATTAACATTGTTGAGATTTGTTCAACCATTATTAAAGAAAATGTATAAGTATGTTATAAACAGTTACAAAATAACTGTTTATTGTTTCATAGTAATTTTTAGTATACTTATTGTGTAGGTATATATTAATATTTATGTAATGCGACAAACTATTTGACATATAATTATATACCTTATATATGAGAAAAATACTAGTTGCTGTTTTAACTAAAGCTCCGAAACGAAGGTTCCAATCCATACTTAATATTATAAATGCGAAAGTAACTCTGTCTGTCTGTCTGTCTGTCTGTTCCTCTTTCACGCCTAAACGGCTGAACGGATTTTGATGAAATTTGGTATGGTGATAGATGATAACCTAGAAATGGTCATAGGCTATAAATAATCACGCCATCGTTCTTAGGCAGTAGGCAGATAACTAAATTGAGTTAGTGATTTTTAGTAGTTTTTGTTGGGACTTTTGCTCTTTCACGTATAACAGGCTGAACAGATCTTGATGAAATTTAGTAAGGTAATAGATGGTTACCTAAAAACGGATATAAGATCAAAATGATCTCGTCATAGTACTTAGGGGGTAGGAAGTAGGCAGAAAACTGAATTGAGTTAGTGATTTTTTTATGGTTTTTGGTGGGAGTTTTGCTCTATCATGCCTAAACGGCTGAACGGATTTTGATGAAATTTAGTAAGGTAATAGATGGTTACCTAAAAACGGATATAAGATCAAAATGATCACGTCATAGTAGTTAGGGGGCAGGAAGTAGGCAGAAAACTGAATTGAGTTAGTGATTTTTTTATGGTTTTTGGTGGGAGTTTTGCTCTATCATGCCTAAACGGCTGAACGGATTTTGATGAAATTTAGTTAGGTGATAGATAGTAACCTAGAAAAGGATATGGGCTATTAATATTCATGCTATCGTACTTAAGGCGTAGGCAGGAGGCAGAAAACTAATTAAGTTAGTGATTTTTAATAGTTTGGTTTAAAAGTTTACTTCATTCACGCCTTAACGTCTGAACGGATTTTTATAAGACTTGGTTAATATAAAGATAGGATCCTAGGCACGGACACAGGCTACTTCTTACGGCGGGAAAATACCTCATTCCCGCGGAAATCTAGCGTGATCGTGTCAAGAAGCGAATGACGTTTCTAAGACTTAAAGTTAGGCGCCATAATTTAGGGAATTTATTATAAAATTTTGATGCATCTGTCTTTAATTTAACAGTTTTACTTGGATCGAAACTTAGCGACATACCATCACACTACTTAACTTATAGGGTAGGAAGGTACCAAAATTCAGACTACTTTTTACTTCGGGAAAATATCTCATTCCCACAGGAACCTATACACAGCTACCTATCTACAACATTAAAACTCTGTCTAGAATCACATTACGCCATAGCTATTGATCTGATTTGTATACGATTTTTTATTCAACTGACTGTTAAATTACATACAGATAAAATCTAATTACCTACACCACAGAATTAATATAGTACTACATAACTAGCTACGCTTTAAACTTGAGGAGGTAATTAGATAGACATTTATACGAACTTTATGCTCAGTAATCAATCATAGTGATAAGTTAATACTCATTTTAGACAAAGAAACGGATAGGTAATCAGTTCATCACCGAAATTATAACACCTACACTTAGTTTGTTTACTATTCAACATGTAACACTGTCTAACATCGGGGGTTGGCGGGTAGGTAGTTAGTAGTATTTTAAACCGATTTACATTATTTACTTTTTATATTTACTAAGGAAACATTCGGAGCTATCCATTATGTAGCTTAGGTTGCTTTTGAACAAATTTTGATGTGAAGTTGAGGACTGGAACACGATAGTGGGACATTGTTGCAGGGGGACTTATAGCCGGGAGAAAACAAAAAAACTTATGCGGACGAAGTCGCGGGTAAAAGCTAGTATTAAATATATATAAAAGAATTATACTTTAAAAATAACTTCCATAGTTTATACATGTATTATTGTATAT
Organism: Nymphalis c-album; assembly: GCA_963151315.1. NCBI lineage: Eukaryota > Metazoa > Arthropoda > Insecta > Lepidoptera > Nymphalidae > Nymphalis > Nymphalis c-album. The sequence goes on from OY720604.1 coordinate 10,583,729, forward strand.
TTTACAAGTGTTATGTATTTTTGATGACACTTGATTTTAAACGTAAAACGATCCAAAACATAATTGAAATCGATATTTTACTCTTGATTACTAAAATTACTAATAAATTACTTTTATTTAAATAACACTGTATGATAATTAAGTAAATTAAATTACAATGACAAAACGTATTAGTCGTAAAGCACCACCAGCTCTTAGCCTATTTCATGCTCATTGCACTCAAGGAAATGCAATCTGAGCTTGGATTACACCAAGATTGCCTGATAACGGCACTAACAGCCGCTTTATACGTTATTTGATCAAACTACTTGATGCAGTTTTGGTCCATTGTCGTATGTAACAGATTAATAATTTCAAGTAAGTACATGTTTAATTAAAACTTAGAAAATTTTTATTCATATTAGATGGTACATGAACAAATTTGTGACAAAGTAGCTTATTGTATTTATTTATATAGTACCCTTTCATTTGAATTTTTAAAGCTAAACTATAACAACAATATTTAGTATTGTTGTGTTCTGGTTTGAAGATCGAATGGGTGTACTTCCGAAAAGTGCATATTCGCACATAATTCACATCGAAGGCCGTTCGATCTGAATTTTGGAATATTAAAGTATTCTGATCTACTTATCACGAATAACATAATAAAAATTGGCGCAAACGTAATTTTCAATATGAAAAACGAAGGAGAGCCTATTTAGTTCGGTGTGCATATTCGAGCGTTTTAAACCGAATAAGACTATTTTAGCTTTCCCCAGAATCGATGTGTATCTATATGTGTATAAACAGCGAAAATTAGGAACTAAGAGGCGTCATTCCCACATTTTTAACATCTCAAAACCTTATCCGTACTACTTTATTTTGTATCACCGAGGGGTCTTAACATTAAGTGGAGAATTTTACGCAAAAACTTGTAGAAGATTGTAAATTAACGATCACTCATCAGGTAACGTATTTGCCAGTCCGCCTAATTTTTTCACAAAAGAAATATGTATCTTTTTTTTTATTATTGTATAGGAAGGCGGACGAGCATATGGGCCACCAGATGGTAAGTGGTCACCAACGCGTCATCGCCGATGCGCCACCAACCTTGGGAACTAAGATGTTATGTTCCTTGTGCCTGTAAACACTGGCTCACTCACACTTCAAACCGGAACACAACAATACAAAGTACTGCTGTCTTGCGGTAGAATATCTGATGAGTGGATGGTACCTACCCAGACGAGCTACCCACCAAGTAAATCTATAAACTACCTTTTCTAGCTTTTAAGAACGTATATAACGAGGTTCTGATTTCAAACCTGGGTCTGGGCATAAAAAAATAATGAGTCCTTCTGTTAGAAGACGTTTTACAGAAAAAAAATCGCTAATATACATATGAAGATATACTTGGTATAAGGGAAAAGAAAACGTTCCGTTTTTGAAGTTGCAAGTTTGCAATAAAAGAGATTACTAAAGGGATTTTTTATTTCTTTTGTACGACGTAACAATGCACCGTTTAGTTATTCAAAGTTTTGATTGTATGATCAACGTTGAATTCATTTCCAGTTCATTTCGTTTTCTTGCATTCTCTGTAATCATATCTATAATAATTCAATTCAAACTATTCGAACTAAAATACCATAGAAACGTCTGTTTTAATATATTTAAAAAAGAAAAAGAAACTGTATTGCAAAAGTTTTTTTTTGATCGTCATTTACAGAAATAATTATAAAACTTAGTTTTTTGTACTTTTTCTTAAATTTAAACCTTAATTCTGATCAGAAAATACAATCCTATAACAATAAGTATTGCCGTTTGGCGGTAGTTATGTAATAAAGCAGTTGTACCGAAAAAAGTGAACTTGAATTTCAAAAATAGATTTCTTCACACTCCTCTTCCTTCTCCCTAATTTGATGGTGGACCTTTGTACGACAATTTTATCTCACAACAAGTTCTTCAAAATTATAAACACACACGTGATACATGATATAAGATCAAATTAATCTATCTATCTGGTCGTAGTATTCATAAAATGTACTGGTGATTGAAAATTTTAACTACGTGATGGTTACTCTGTAAAACCAATTATACTGCAAGCCCTTTGAAGTGGAAGATAATAAAATTCACTCTATAGAATTCGTATTGCCATCGAAATAACCAATAAAAGGGTTTTGAGAATCAATTCAGCAATTGTTACCATTTGCAAATAACGATAAATCTTTGGGGTTCGTGTTTACAATTAAAACAATAGGCCTCGATGTGAATTTATGGAATGACGGACCGAAGGCTCGTGCTATCCTTTGTCGGGATACGTGCTCGGCCTGAAGGATGAGATGCCGAAATACTTCTAAGTGATTTTTGTTGCCACTTACAGTAGAAATACATTCGTATTCTATGACTGTTTGTTCAATTAAGTATGTAAATACAACAATACAATACATCATAGAAAAAAAATAGATATATTTTTTATCAATATTTTCTTTAGTTACTAAAATTGTTTAGATGATTTTCCTATTACATTGCGTACGTTACCAGACGGTTTGTCTTTTTTAGTAATGATTACTGATTTTCAAAAATGTATCATTGGTCTGACCTGAACAGGCACAACCAGCTTAAAAGTATTTCAACAATGATGTTTACGATTTATCTATATTCTATACTGAAGTTATAAATGCAAAGAAACTCTGTTTCTGTCTGCATGTTAAGATTTGTCGACGTAATCACTGAGCGGATTTTGATGAAATTTAGTATGAAGCAAGCTTAAATCCAAAAAAAACATCTAGACTACTTATATAATTTGACATTCAGATGTTAATCTCCCCCTCGCTTTAACAGGTGGTCGAAGATTTTAGTCGATGAAGTTCTATCGAACTAGATAGTCATTTTTATAAAAAATAATAATTAATCTTTTTATGGAAATAAAACCAAATGAAAAAATATAAAATGAGTGTGTGAAATGTGGTAAGAGCTGGAGAATAGGATACAAACAAGACGAATATTATATTGTACAAAGTAATTCTAGCACAATAACACTGTCGAGGTAACAAATCTCCGAGAGCAATCAAATGGTTCGCTGATCCGAAATCTGCCGAGTGAAGACGGTACCATCCGAATATAAATTAATAAAGTACTAGTATCATGAATATTTATGTATGCTCCCATGTTTGAAATTATGTGGAAATATAACTTAAGCAGCCGAGATGACTCGAACCGGAAAAGTATCGCCTGAGTTTTTATTTAGTTTCATTTGTGCTTATGTTTCATCGCATAGGTCATGGAAAGCTATGAAGGGTATTCAGTCACATGTGTTTCTACCAACAAGGAGAGAATTACACTACTAACAAACGTACTTCATCGTACGTCACTTTATCGTAATCGAATCGGAGAGTGATCGATGCCGTTTATACGTTTTCCTTCTTCTATTCTTAATTAATTATTGACTATTGGCATAAAAGTTTACAATTCAGTTTGGTTTTGACATAACGGTTTATGTTAACGTCATAACGGTTCCGAATATATTGAATAGTAAAAATAGGTTTGGAATTAAATCGGGAATGTATCATAATCATTATAGATAAGTAGAATTTGCTCCTTGTATTGTTACATCGTGGGTTGAGTTCTAAGCCTGGAGATTTTTGCCTAGCAGTATTTTTTTTTTTTTTATTTTATGTTCATAGGTCTACAAAACAAAATGACAATCAATGAAAACATATGATTACATTTCTGTATTTCAGTATGACGTATACAGACAGATTAATGAAGACATGTTTAGTCATTCAAATAATAGAAATTCATCCAAATGAATATTAGAAATGCGAAAGTGAGTTAAGTGAATTTTGCGAGTTTCCTAAGAACTCGGTTCTAGATTATAATGAAAAATTATTTAGTAGGGATCGTATTGATCGATCGCACTAGTTCACAGCGGTTAAACCTAACTTACATTGAAGAAGCATATTCAACTGAAATAATTTTTCGTATTTTTTGACACCATTAACGTAACAGTGCGCTAATAGTGCAGAAGGGTTTTGGTTTAATGGTTGAGTGACACAAAGGACATAGCATCTCAATTTCCAAGGTTGGTAATACATTGTCGCACCATTCGCACCATGTTTATTGTCGTTTTTGACCACGTATCATACCCACCGACTTCAAAAAAGGAGGAGGTTATCAATTCGTCTGTATGTTTTTTTTTTGTGTTTGTTACCTCATAACTTTCGACTGGGTGAATCGATTTTGATGATTTTTTTTTTATTTGATAGAGTATACTTCAAGGGTAGTTTGATGATAGTTTGGTTAGATTCTGATTATGGGATCCATAACAAACTAACGGAACTCTTCAATTCTTAGGAGCAATTTAACGATACTCGGCCGAATCTTATATATATAGGTATATTAAAGTGTTTCCTTAGCTGACATCGATTCCAAAAATAACAATCATTGTAACTACATTATCAACCATACAACACATTCGTACTTACATATTGATGAGTAGAAAATAGTAAGTTAATTATCAAATTATAGAAGAATACGCAATTATTTTTTTACTTTTTAGTGGTTATTCATTTGTTTTTCCTTTGCAGTCGGTTTTTGTTTTGTTAAAATATTTGTTTATAAAAAGGTAAGAACCTCCGGGGTACTTACATACTAGATATCCTATCGACAAATAGCATTGTCTCATATAATTGCTGTGTGAATGAGACAGTGTAATCGCAAGCCCAAGGGATACCAACTAGGATAGTATAGTTTGCAACGCATTAGCAAAATTAGAAATGGCTACTACCTCTTTCAAATCATTGGACATTTGTTGAGGCAATTAAATATTTAGTATACTTCGATCACATATTTTTATTAGTGATTGAAGTTAGTTTATAAAGAAAACTCTAATAGAAGATAGCTACGTATGCATATGAGTGAACATTTTTGGATAATATATACAAAGGATTTTGTATTTTAATATACCCGAAAACCGATGTTATTATTATTTTCGTAGCTTTTTTGCTATTTAACGCTGAGCTGCTATGTGACTTATGTTCGGTGTATTGTTTCAGATTGAACAGATTGCTCTTCCACGAGCGCATTGATTACATTTTCGTAAGCTTTAATGAAATAAACGAAATATTATATTCCGTTATATAATATTATCATCTGAAATCATTTTGACGTGACAACGTCTTATAAATTGGTTTGCCGGGTGACACTTCAAGAAACTGCGTTACGCTCCGCTCACGTTATGCGCTCACAATGAGAGCGAGTGAGAGGCACGCGTCCCTTCCACTCGGGCATGGTTAGCCCGCCTAAGAGCGAGAGAGACAGACATAAAAAGTGAAAGGCACGCGTCCCTTCTAAGTATAAATACGTATGTATGTGTAAAGGTAAAAATAAAATTTTGTTAATATGAAATTCAGTGCGAGATTCTTTGTATAAATTAATGTTTTAAATATAATTCTTTGTATAAATAAATGTTTTAAATTGTTACTATTATTTCATCCTTCTTCCTACTATACGAATGAATATTTATTTTATTATTTTACCATTCAAAGTCGTTGTCACGTAAAACTTTCGCCCGTATACCGACTTTACAGGCAACCAATTTTTTTTTTGTTAGATAATTCGAATAACGATGAAATTTCATATCAAATTTATTGAAGGTAGAAAATTTTGTTATTACCCTGAGGTGGCGGATATCTAATCGTATTTTTAAATCAACATTTTCATCTTTTACCTTCATATTATAGAATATTTTTTATAATTAGACGCAATGTTTTGGATCTCTAGAAGAATTTTAGTAGAGACCCAACGTCGAATGAACGGGTAAATAATTACAACGCATAATTTCTCTTCCAGCAATTTCAGTACCGCAGTGATTTCGTGGAATGTTCGAGAATATTCGAAAACAATAAAACGGTTGGACGATTTTAATCCTTTGTCTTACGGACCGTTAAGGGATGTTTTTGCTTGATTAATCTAATTCCTCATCGGATTGTAATTGTTCACGTAATGTTAGCTGTCTCCTCTTAGGATTGTCTGTGGGATTTTCAGCAACATTATCTAATTTTGTCAACGTTGTTTTGATAGAATTAGAATTACTACCGCTCTATTTATTATCGACTAAAGTTCCTGATTTAATAATATCGTTATTTTGTTCTTTATTGGCCACTTTAGAATAGTAAGAATTGTACACTGTTTCATTTATTTTTTAATTAAGTACTCGTATATTAATATTTCAAGTTGCATAGTATTCAATATTTACAACGGAATAATTAACTAAGTTTAATTCTCTTGTTTCAGGTACGTCTTAAGAAATATAATATGTTGAATTAACATTCAGCCCGCATCGATTGGTGAGCGTTATAATTTCACTATAAACTTCCTGAAACATCTCAACCATTAGTCTGCGAATCCAGAGCAATTTACATAATTTAATCTCCTCGAAGGACCCAATTTAGACAGTCTGACAGATGTAGGAACACCGATCGTATATGTGTAAGTAGATAAGCCAGTACACTCTAATAAATCTGATGCTATATGATAAGTTGGGTTACATCTTGTAGGGAATAGACTTATAATTGGATTGGATCTTCGAGTGAACATATAACAATTGCTCATATAAGACTGTTCGGTGTAATAGTTTGAATTGAATCAATAATTTCGTAATAGGTGATAAGGAAAAAAAATATAAGGAAATAAGTGGATTATCTTATAATATAGGTAGGTGGACGAGCACATGGACCATCTGATCATAGGTCACCAACGCCCATAGACATTGGCATTTTAAGAGATGTTACCCATCGCTTACATCGCCAATGTACCAACAACCTTGGAAACGAAGATGTTATGTCCCTTGTGCCCGCCAATCAACTTTTAGTTAAACATGAACGTCAATTATGTACATACTATTCTTCAAGATAAAGATAGTTTCAGTAAAAATATAAAATGATTCACAGGAAATGATTTTCGAAAAATAATCTTACTGATAGCATTTGCTTCGCCTGTTTTTCTCAGGTCCGAGATAATCTAATCGATGGTTTTTAGTTTTTAACGTGTAAGTGTAAGGCTTCTGCATTAAATAAAATTGTTTACGTTTATTTTTAGACTATGTATGAGTCGTAATATACAGGTTTATATTTTATTTCATAGCAAGTAAATCAAAATATGCTTTATTAAAGTACGGTCCTTATAAAGTCTTTTGAATACTAAGAATAACGTTAAGAATCTTAGGAGAAAATTAATTTTATATGAAATTCCTGAAACGCAACAAATACTTGCATATTTATTATCTATATAAACTTGATAGAATAATAAATTATATGAATATAGTATGTTTTTATTAACAAAAGCTTGAAAATAATTAATTTCAAGCTATTTCCTAAAGTGTATCACTACACCTCAATCTACATATGATATTTGAAGATTTGATTTACTATTCAGGTATTCTCTATGTTATTACGAAGCATTAACATGATACGAGTCATTTTGTTAATTATCAAAACAATCTTACCGAAGTTAATTATTGTTCAACAGACACAACTACAACTCACCGGGTAAAGGAAATAATACGCTAAATATTTGATATTACGCCTTACAATTTTACTACTTACCCGACTTTAGGCCAATATGATGGTTATGATTTGAGCCACTATGTATAATTACTTTTTTTTATAGGTTGGGTTGGGTTGGACGTGCGTTTGGTTGGACCTGATGGTAAGTGGTCACCAACGCCCATAGACAATGGCATTGTAAGGAATGTTATACATTGCCAATTCGCCATTAACTAAGGGAACCAAGATATTATGTCCCTTGTGCCTGTAATTACTCTAGTTCACTCACCCTTCAAACCGGAACACAACAATACAAAGTACTGTCGTTTTGCGGTAGAAAATCTTATGAGTGGGTGGTACCTACCCAGACGGCTTGCACAAAGCTCTACCACCGAGGTATGTTCATCTGTTCCCGTATGACTTCTAAACTACTTATGTTATAATTTTTATAATTGTTAGTTTTGTCCTGATTATTTGAAAACACTAAATTTTATACTGTGCGATGATTTTCTTCATCGTCGAGAATGTATTAAATTATAAACACATGAAAAATCAGACGTACTAGATCGGTTTTCAATTCGTGATCTTAGTGTAAAATTCACGCGAACATCTCAGCCTAATAATAGTTAGCCTGAGAAAAAAACTGATATTGATTAAATAATTAAAAACTATCAGAAATTAATTGGTCCCATAAAGTCATTGCAAAGCTTAGAATAAATTCATCTCTATAAACAATTACTAAACATTTTGAGAACCCTGGAAAGTAATAATTGAGTTATCATATTATCCTAAAGTTTGGATTTAATTGCACGCACAAGGGTTTTCGGACGAGTATTTTGTATATAAGTTAGTTTTATATTTATTTTGTATATATTTTAGTATATTTTACTCGGTGGTAGAGCTTAGTGCAAGCTCGTCTGGGAGGTACCACCCACTCAGCAGATATTTTACGACAAAACAGTAGTACTTGGTATTATTGTGTTACGGTTTGAAGGGAGAGTTTGAATGGCTCACCATTGTAATTACAGGCACATAACATCTTAGTTCCCAAAGTTGGTGGCGCATTGGCGATATAAGCGATGGTAAACAACTCTTACAATGCCAATATGTATGGGCGTTGATGACTACTCACCATTAGGTGGCCCATATGCTCATCCGAATAGCTATGCCATAAAAAAATAAAGAACAGAAAAGGACATAGGTTACCAAACATCTATATATATATATATAACCTCCCCTTCTACTGTGATGGCGTAAACGCGGTCAGAACTAGTATAGTATTAACTATTATTATATAATATATACTAAATATGCACAAGCAGTTTATACAACGCTATTTCAACACGTACAAAGTCTGAAACAGTCAATACTAATTAACGAGGTCGAAACTGGACGTTGTTTCCAACTAAATTAAAATTTATACGTGTGTGCGATCAGTTCTGGGATTTCATTAAAACAGAAACACCGGTTTCTATAAAGTAATAATCCTGGTTTTGCTTCGGTAAGCGGATATTCTGGAACTCATTAAAATCGGTAAAGAACGTCTAACCGGTTCCATTTGTAGCTGAAAACATTGGTCCCTAATTCACTTGACGAAATTACTATCCTACAAAGTCGATAGAAATCATTTTGTTTCAATGGAAGGTGTTTGAATAGAGGGTTGCTGGTCAATAATCTCTATACGTGTCTGTAAAGAAAATCTCTTGTTTGAATATAAAACAGTTTTCTATAAATTCCTGTGAAGGCTTTGTTGCTACATCGTAATCCTTAACGATATATTTCGTTCTCGGTAGATGTATCGAGATTGATCGCTCAACTCTCTTTCACACAAAGTCGGGATCAGATACAAAAATTGATTCAGTGTTTGTTCCACGTTGCTTAAGAACTCACACGATGTCATTCATCCAAACTAACTTCGTACGTACAGGCGATTTAAGATTTTATTTCAACTTAATATAAAAGCTGGTATAATTTTTCGCATGTCGGTCTTTTTACTAATGCCTATTCTCTGATTAGTTAGAAAAAATTAGCGCTTCATTCTGCGTCGTTAAGATTCGCGTTGCAAATGCGTATATCGCACACATACAAACGAATACAAAGAAATGAAATATACATACAGTTTCTCTCAAATCTCGAAAATTTATCTAGAAAGTTCTAGAAGTAAAAATTAAATTTTAACTTCAACCGATAAATACATAATTTGCACGTGTACGTACAATTAACAATTACTTCATTTATTGAATGGAGTGGTCGTAATAAAGGATCTGTATTACAAAATTAAATGATATTTAGATTAATCCACCCCATAATTAAGTCTTGTTCAGATAAATGGGTTCCCGATATTACTCGATTATATGAACAACGCTTTGGAATTGTAAATCCAGTTTAGGCCGATATTATACTTGTAAATTATAAGCAGTTCGGTCTCTTGCTATTGGATTAGACACAAGGCTATATAGATACGGAAATTTCAATATTTTGTCATTCATGCTTATAATTAAGGAAGTTTGATCGATCAAATACTAAATATCAGCTATTCTTGGGAGTCACTTGGTACTCGCGATGGTAGAGCTTTGTGCAAGCTCGCCTGAGTAGGTACCACCCACTTATCAGATATTCTACCGCAAAACACGAGTACTTTGTATTGTTGTGTTCCGGTTTGAAGGGTGAGTGACATAACATCTTAGTTCCCAGTTGGTTGGTGGTTCATTGACAATATAAGCTATAGTTTACATTTATTACAATGCCATTGTCTATGGGCGTTGGTGAGCACTAAGCATCAGGTGGCCCAAATGCTCGCCCGCCTACCTATACAAAAAAAACAAATCTATAACCTACCAGAGTTTTGTGCCGCTCTGGGTAGGTTTTACACAGCAACCACATATTCTGGGGTATTGGAGACATAATTCTTATAACGTGATGATTCTTATGTCTGTGAGCGGTTTGGTAACCCATCAATTTTAAATCTTATTTTTTTGCATTATATATAAAAGCAACTTATCTACTATCTACATAATCCGACCCGTATCGGTTAGTAGTTGGTTTCAATTGAACCTTGCAATGTATTTCTTATAATGTTTAATAGTTTGACCGACATTTCGACAGATGTTCGTTCATCGCGATGATCATTGTTAAAATTCTAAAGTAATTAGTAAAGAATACTCTCCCTCTTAATCTAATTACAATTTGTAAGAGTAGATTCATTTCACAAGATTAAATTTAGTGTATAGCAACAACTGGTTTGTGAAGTAGATTCTACTGAGAAGAATGGATAATAGACCAGAATCTTTATCGTTAAGTTGAATTTAAAACTAATATAAATTACAAAAATGTACTTTATTATTTATATAAGTTCAAGTAGTTTCTTATATATGTAATTCTTCTATTCTCATTTTACATTATTATATTACAAACTCAATAGTAGTAACTAATACATAATATATTACTTAACTTAACTTAATATTTATGTACATAAAATATGACTTTTTAGCTCGTCTTTTAAACATACTTTACTTAGTTTGAAATAAAAAAAAACTGTATAAAAACTAAAAGAAATAATTTAAATAACACAGAAAAGGAAAATCACAACATGCTGGAGACCTGCTTACAAAACTTAAACTAATAAACTTATTCAAAGCAACTGTTGACGCAGCTCTTTAATGTGTGACAATATTTACATAATAAGACAAACACATACATAAAAAACTCACATGAATACAGCACGTGCCTACTTAAGCCGTAATACATAGAATATTGCTTTTTACTTCGCCATCCATCATTATTTTCGCAGACTCCACACACGCTCGACACGTCGAGTGGATTGATATATTATTGACCAAAAAAATATACACCGTACATTTTCAGGAGGCAAACAGAGACATTTTTACATATAAAAAAATATTTTATCGTAGACCTTTCAACGGGTTAGTTGTTTATCTTCTATCAATGACAGATTTTAGTATTCTTTTATACGTCTTAAATGAATTTATTACTTTTAAGTTTGAAAATAGAAGCGTTGTTGTTACATCACAGTATTGAGAAATAGTCCTCTTTCTTAATGTTATAAATAACAAAGTGAATTTTTACTAATTAACATTTGAATTGTCCGTCGTTAAATTTTGTATACATGTTGTCTGGAGTACAGAAAAGGAGATAGGGTACTAATGTCCTCCCCCCCTATTAAACACAGAGGAAGCCTCGAGCGGATAATACATATTCAATGGAAAATTCCAACAACCTCTCAATGTTCGAGTTAATTTCTAATAAATTTCAAATGTTGCTATCATTAACAGTTTCGTGATAAAATTATATTGTTCGTCAAGTTACACTAAGCAAAAATCTGTTACTCAGGAACTGTTTAAATTGCATTCATCTTACTTGATCAAAATAAAAAAAAATTAAAATTCAATGTAAATTTTGCCTCTTCAAAAGGAAACTATTTAAATGCACAACCTTAAAACGAATGCGAAGATCATTAATGTACGGCGTCAACTTTTGCAATTCACAAAAGCGTCGCAGTTGCAAGCGTCATGAATATTGTAATTATTAGTCTATAAAAACTCTTTTGTTTGTGGGCTGGTTAGCGTTTTGTATTCGAAAATAGAGGGAAAACGGTCTGTAGTAATTTACTGAGCCGAGGGTGGTAACTGACATGGATAAACAGGGTACTGTGTAGATAGCTGAATTTTTCTCTTTTCCCCTTTTTGTATTTAATTTATCTAACTCCACAGTGGGCGTGTGGCTATTCGGTACTTCGTGAATGTTTTTTTTATTTTATTTTGCGAATATAGTTGTGGACTTATATTGATCTGGTGAAACGTTGAATTTGTTTGTTCAGTTCCATTCCGCTTTTGAATCGTTTTATTTCTATTGTATTTATCTATTTTTTCGTATATCATAAATGGATTCGTATTTTTGTTTATTTCAAGCGATATTTGAATAAGTTTGATATGAAATTTTGAACAATACAAAGTAATGTAAATCAAAAATATTATGTTTGACTATTTTACCTGTCAAGTGATATCTGCAAGTACGTATCAAGCCTACACAGTGGTAATAATTTATATCGCACGTCTCACTTTCTATTTTTTATGCGTTATTTCATATATTCAATATATTATAGGTAGCTTTGCAATATTCATATTTCTATTCTTATCTTGCAAAATTATAGTTATTTCTCTAATAAACTACTACCATTAATAAAAATGTTTCAATGTATTTGTTAGGTTTTGAATAAAACGCGCATATTCCATCGGCTTTCGTAGATATCAAATTGATATTCTAAAATAATCATGCACGTTCAACACGTGATATACACGACAAATCCATCTTCTAACAATCATGAACCCAAAATTTCACAAATCTGCTGTTTAGCCCTGGATAAACCACGGCAGACGAAGCTTCAAGCCCTTTTCAGACTTAGATATTTTTTCGCATAGTGACATATTTTTAGGTTCTTTTTGATCTCATACAGATCTAAAAAAACCAGAATCTAAATGTTAAATCTTAATGATTAGTTTTTCCGTAATTCAGAAATAAAGCAATATAATGTAACCTTAGTAATATTATTAAAGTTATATGATCTAGCCTGTCTTATTTCTAGCTCCAAAAAGATTTTATTACAAAGAGCTCATCAAACAGCGGCGTTATAGGAATAATTAATTCTAATTTAGATTCAGACTTTTATATCGCTGTTAATATCAAGTATTTATACAATTTAATAACTTGTACTTCACAAATAATTAAACTTTTTATACTTTTAGTGATTTGAAATGCTGTTTTCGATGACATATATAGTTCTGTCTCCATTAACATAACCAAATTTATGCTCATCCTTACTAATATTATAAATGCGAATGTAAGTTTGTTTGTTACGCTTTCACGCCTAAACCACTAAGCCGATTTTAAAAATTCTTTTACCAACGGAAAGCTACATTATCAGCGAGTAACATAGGCTATATTTTGTCCCCGAATTCCTACAGGAACGGGAACTCCACAAGTGGAACCGCGGGCAAAACTCTAGTACTTATATAAATTATTGTATAGGATTATTTAGCGGAGAATGTCATGCTATGCCAAATTGTCGTTTTGATTTGACAGCAAAATGTCATGTCTTCAGCGAGCCAAAACCATGGAGGCGCCAATCAAAGAACTAGTTGGTTAAATTATATCAACAAATGATATCTACACACGGACAACGCTTTTACAACTTCACTTAACATGAACTAACTCAAAATTCAATATTCAACACGACATTTCGGTGTAAACATCGCGTGACAGACTTAAGGGTTTGGCTTAAGTTATAAAAGAGTGTTATTTAGTTTTATTTCGCGGCTATTGGCTTACACTCCTACGTCAATCGTTTATTGAAGTGCCTTATAACCATTTATTGCTCTTTTATACCTAAGCGTGCTTAAAATTAATTGTTATATTATTATTTTTATATTATACGGACGTACTATTTGATTTTTATTTTGCTAAATGTCAACTTAAGTCCATAATTAATAGAAAAAAGTTTTTACTAATGTGTCATATATTTTACCGAGATACAAAGTTGCCATCCCATAATATACTACTATGTACTGTTGCCGATTATAATTATATTATACAGCAACTACCACTTTTGCCCTTATAACTTTATAGTAGAGTTATGTGTTTTACTACTTTGTCAAATTACATAATAACCCATTAAATGTTAGCTATTAAATACAGCTGTTTTTATCATTTAAAAATCAGGTTTGAATTCAATTATTTATTCCGTTTGATTTGTATTGAAGTAAACTTTAGCTATCGCTTCATCTTTTAACTTGAACTTCAGACTATGTTTTGTTGCGTCATCGATCATCTTCAAAGCGTTCGCGTCGAGTGTCGAATATTACTTACGGGAGTAACCTGCAGATGTATACTGCTTTTAGAGTTCCGTTACGAAGAGTTAGAATCACAGTTTTAACAGTATTCCCAGATTCCGTTGGTCTGTTTGTTCTATTGTGTGTTTAGTTTTAGTGCTTGAGAATGCCTTTTTACTTGTTCAGTAGTTACATACTTAAGCTCATTAATACGAATGTTGCTACTGTTGAACAAGTTTGTTTTAAGTGCTTTAACGATTATTACAATTTAAATATCATTCGAATAAACAGTGATAATTTTTTTAAACAAAATGTTTTTGTTGAGTCATTCTCTTATGTGATTTTTAAAAGGTTCCAACATTTGTTGTCACATATAATCAATTTCCTTTCCTCATAATTAATATAACTTTTTATTCAATATAGAAGCATTACCATTTTTGTCGATAGTCAAAGTAAAAACTTCTATTATTCCAAAATAAGAAGATCTCTTTGATCCCGTCAATAGCAATAAAAACAAGTCCTAGATATCAGATCTCTCTTGTTAAGACCTTTTATTATTGAAGGTCAGACGTCTAAGTCTGGCACAAATATTGCCAATCAACTAGTTATTGGAGAGAACAAATGAAATCCTCATAAAATGTTGATTGGTGCTTATTAGTATTCTGTTCATAATGTATATAATATATGCAATTCTAAACATATATAAAACAATTAATAAATATTTTACGAATATCATTAAAGTTTATATTATTTGTAACTAGAAGCTACTCTAAAATAATTTAGGATTTTATTATAAAAATAATTGTGCGGTCGTGGACCTCCGTCTGGAACGAAGTTCATTGCGATAATTTTTCGACTCAAACTCTGTTTTGTAGATTTTAATTGATTATAGTAGTTAACGTATTAATGTCACACCACAAAGCTCCTCAACCTTTTTTTTTATTGTATAGGAAGGCGGACGAGCATATGGGCCACCTGATGGTAAGTGGAACTAAGATGTTATGTCCCTTGCGCCTGTAATTACACTGGCTCACTCACCCTTCAAACCGGAACACAGCAATACAAAGTACTGCTGTTTTGCAGCAGAATATCTGATGAGTGGGTGGTACCTACCCAGACGAGCTTGCACAAAGCTCTACCACCAAGAAAATTCTATCTTCTTTATATCGTCGTCTTAAATTCGAACTGGGCGTTCGATGCATCGTATTTAGTATCATTAATTGGTAGGCATAGTACGAACGCTATTCCTTCTAATGACTTTACCTTGGGCCACCGCAATTTTATTCTACTGTAAGCTGCGTAAAAGAACTTCGCTCCAAAAAACGCTACATGATATAAATTGTATTGCGTAAAAAGTAGTTTCCGCCCGTGGCTTCGCCCTCGAAATTGGGGGTATTTTCATGATGATTGATTCAGTAGTTAAATCAAAACGTAACAAATAAACTCATTTATCTTTAGTAAGGATGATAATATTTTTAAGTGGAAAATCGGTGACACTGCAGTAGCTTCTGAGACGAGAATCCGATGCTATTAATATTTGAACTTTACAGGGTCACCTAGAGCAGGAAATACTAGACTAAGCTTAAAAATAAGAGCGCTCGTTCGTGATCAGAATGAGATTCATTTTAAGGATGTCTCCCGTGAGATCGCGCAATGGTTCAGCACGTAGTCGGTAAACTGCATTCATTTTCATAATCCTAATGGCAGGCAAGTCGTGTTTTTTTCAGAATATAGGTATAATTATATACTTGTAATTTTTATATCATCATTAATAAATTTGTAATTTCTATGATATTTTGTAGGTTGTGACTTAATTACACTTTCAAGCCATTTTCAATTGAGATTATACCTTTATCATTACACTGAATTGACAATTAACAATAAATCAATTACTTATTCACATTGAACTAGTTTAAGTTAAGGGTTCACTCGGTGGTATCACTCACTCATCAGATATTCTACTGGAAAACAGCAGTACTTATTACTTGGTATTGTTGTGTTCCGGTTTGAAGGGTGTGTGAGCCAGTGTAATTACAGATACAAGGGACATAACAACTTAGTTCCCAAAGTTGGTGGTGCTGTGGTGATGTTTTTTTTTTTAAATATGTCTATGGCCGTTGGTGACCCCTTACCATCAGGGGGTACGTATTCTCGTTCACCCACCTATACTATAAAAAATGGTAATAAAAGTAAATATGCAATAGTCTTATTGCATATATATACAGTAATTTTTATTAAAAATTAATATATTTATTATTTAATTTAAAATAAGCTTATCTGTTGTGTAACGAACATTAGCTCGTATAAAATGTGTACATGCAAAGCACCAGTTATTACCAGCGTGTTACACAATGGAACCTTACTTTTACCTAAATAAGCCCAAGCGTTATGATATTCGTACGTCACGTCTTCATAAAGTCATGTCAAAATGTGGTAATATGCTACAGTTTGAGTGATGTGCTGTGGGTTATATCGATATATGGTTACTATTATTATAATATTCATGTTGCTTATGGATAACAGAATTGTTAATTTGTAATGCAGAAGCAACTTCCTATTCAACAGTCAGTAGGCTATGAATAACGGATAGTCGGGTAAATGAATGAAAAATAAACGTTAATTGGATGATTTTATATTTATATTATATTTTATAGTAACCGGGCATTCGGATATTGTGCGAAAAGTATAAGAGTGATACGAGCGTCTTTTAAGAGCCAAAACCACCAAAGTTATATCATTTACATCTCCATAAACCGGTACACAGCTTCCTTCTAGGCAAGCGTGCTACATCCTAGACCGTGTCGATGCCTTACATCGGACAAGTCAACGCTTTATTTTTAAGAAATCTATACTAATATTGTTTGATCCGGCTAATCTCAGGAACTACTGGTTCGAATTTAAAAAATATTTTTGTGTTGTATAGTCCTTTTATCGAAGAAGGTTCTAGAGTGATTTTTATTCATTATATTTTTTATTAATTTTGCGTGGATGAAACCGCGTCACACAGCTAGTAATATATAAACATAAATCAAGCTAATTCTATAACGTAGTATATATTTATATCGATACATTTAATATCGAACTAATCACATACCTAAGCCCATTATTTTTACGACGCAAACGAGAAACATCGGCAGAGGGATGATGTTTTGACGTGGAAGTAAAAAAATGAACAAGCAAATAAAGCAAAGAGTCGGGTAGAGGACGCGTGGGAAATTTGAGGGATAACTTAGCGAGGAAAATTACACTGCTGTTAGTTAGAATTATGTGGCGGTAAAGGTCATCCCTCATTGGGCCGGGTGTTTGATGTGCTGTCCAACTGTGGTCTACGCATCTGTTTGTTTAAAAACATGTGTGCCATTTATGTTTTTACGTCAGAAAAGAGGCTCCTTCCGCCTATGAAAAATGAAAATATTGTACGCGTCATATGGTTTGTATGGTTATGAAATGGATTTTTTCTTTTGAGAGATTTATATACGTCTTTCATTACACTTCACTTTTATAATTATGTATATTTAACAGAAAAACAATGATTGTGTTAATGTATATTGCAATTCGATATTGTCAAAGTTTTATCATTGATTTTTATCTTATTGGTAGTACTTAAATTGGGTTTTAATGCGTATTTATAAAAACATACCTACTTACGGAAAAATTGCGATGAATATCTTTGTTTTATAAAACAATAAAGCCCAAATTCGCGTGGTTGAGTTGTAGCCAACGAAGGAAACAATTATTATAGTGTTCGCTTTATTTTATTATAAATCATATAATGTTTTATTAGCAATTCAATGTAACATTTTACACATAATGTAATTGTACCATTCTTAGTAATCACACCCTAAAAATGTTAAACGTGTGTTCAAACTTCCAATCAAAATCTAAATACATAAGTACCAATGTTGTAGATGTGAACTGCTGATTTATTACCTTTTGCTTCTAAACTCTTGTTTAATCCTCTATTAAGGTTTTTGTTTCCTTTTACATAGTATGTTTTTATGCCCTTTTTAAATTGATATATTATAAATATTAGATATATTTTACAGAGACCACTAGCTTTATAAGATTTCCTTTATAATTTTATCTATAGTAACAGCCTGTGAATGGCCCACTGCTGGGCTAAGGTCTCTTGTCCTTTTTGCGAGGAGAAGGTTTATAGCTTATTCCACCACTTTGCTCCAATGTGGGTTGGTGGAATGCACATGTGACAGAATTTCAATGAAATTTGAGCGTTCTTACCACTGGGCCATCTATCAATGATTTTGTCATTTTTGTCATCCATCATCAATTTTGTCTACATAATTATATAAACTTTTAATAACAGTCTAATTAACTGAAAAATCCATTTATCTAAATACCATATATAAATATAAATAGGTCTCTATTGTTCATAGTCATCAACTCCAATCCTATTTCGATTTTCATGAATAATAACTTATAGGCAATAAAGAAAGCCGTTGATCGCGTGATTTTGAGCAACTTACACGCACACTGTGATTAATTCCTAGTCGAAGGTAGCCGTGTTACGTGGATGTGGAACGCGAGTCGAATTACAGCGACACACGACCAATAAGTTTGACATTTCGACTTAAATTATTAGCGTAAAGCCCTTTGAAGCCAATGTGAAGCCAACATCTGTTACATTTGTGGTTCAAAACGAAAATAGTTGGTATACTTTTGCTCAAATGTTTGTCTATTTTTGGTTACACGTTACGTTGGCTGATTTATTAAGAGACATTAACATCTTGTTATGAAGCGTGAACACAGAAGATAGGTGATCATTTATTCAGTAGATTTTGCCAAGCAATAATAATTAATTGGTAGATGTATAATGACAAAGGCACATAGATATTAATGTCACTTGATGACAATTATTTTCTACTCTGTTTGTTTTCTTTTATTTAATTTTATCACATGATATTAAAATACTATTTTTGTTTTCTAAATTTACTTTATTTGTTCAGGTTGCTGGTTTACGTAGTACGTACGTAGTACGTACGTAGAAGTGACGTAGTATTGTTTTCCAAATTGATTTTGTTTGCTATGTCGATTTTATCTTAGACTTAATATGTTTTTTTCAAGAGTAATTCATGGACTGCTTTTAATCACCAATCTAAAACTTACAAAAGTCAAAAAGAATGGATTTTCAAAATTTGATAATAATCGTTAAAATATTTATATTTTATTTTTTATAAATTTTAGACTTTGTCTGCATGTTTACCTTATATGTAAAACAAATTCCACGTAATATATTGTTTATAGAAGTTTCTGTTACCAAATTTATTTTACTTACATTAAATGTATCCGTGTGTAGCGATCGTTATTTCCTCCCAACGCCCTTTTATTGGTTGTGGCGGAATTCTTTATAAAGGTCAAACCGTAACTTGGAACTGTTTCATTTGTTTCGGTCTAAGGGCAATAGGTATGTTCCGGTTTGGAAGCACTAACTTTGTTTTATTTTGTTGTTTACACGGATCAAAAGGCTCGCTTTGATTACAGAAAAAAAAACCATTCGAATTTCAAATGTGATTGAACTAGCATTTGCAATGATTATAGCATGACTTTTGATCAAATTATTCGTTTATAGGAGCTCTGTATTCCCTTTTAATGATCATAAAACATAATCCTTAATACGGTCTGTAAATCCTCCGTGCCGATAATGACAGATGCAATTACGCGAATTGTATACGAGTTCTGTTTACAAATACCCAATATTATTAAATGATAAAATTGGCCACAATTTAATTTGGAACCAATGGAAGTTATAATTGAGGAATCAAACGTTATTCTGGATTAAGCCGATGCTGGACATACATTTCGTAATTAGCTCTCGAAATATTTGCAATACAAACCCTCCAGTAATCCGAGACGGGATCGATAGGATGTTCAGGGTTGAGGGAAAACTGACAATTATAAAGCGACAATATTGCTCAAGTGCTTTAATTTGAAATATTAAATAACAAGCTAACCGGCTCGGCTTCGCTTGAGTAGAATCAGGGTCAATATAAAACGATTATATCGTAGTTATAACAGTTTCGATTGCTTAACGATTTCAGTCGGCATGATGTTTTCCGATTTCTTCAACAATCACCGTCATATTTCAGTCAATTTACAAAAAAATATATATTTATTTTACATTTAAACCTACCTCATGAATCACTCTGTCTAATGGTGAAGCACGTATGAAGATACGCTTATTAGTTTCTGAATTTATCATGTACGAACAGACACACATCTGTATGTGTTCTTTTTTTTATAATATTTAGTGAGATGCACTTTTAATAATTTTCTTGGTTTGTGGTAAAAGAATGGATAAGTGAGAAGTAGTTAGGTTTTTTTTTTGCGCCACCAACCTTGGGAACTAAGATGTTATGTCCCTTGTGCCTGTAATTACACTGGCTCACTCACCCTTCAAACCGGAACACAGCAATACAAAGTACTGCTGTTTTGCGGCAGAATATCTGATGAGTGGGTGGTACCTACCCAGACGAGCTTGCACAAAGCTCTACCACCAAGTAAATTGATTGTAATTGATACGATTTAGTGCTTGCTTAGTACAGTTGGACTTAGTAAAATATGTTAAGGAAATTTATTTTTAATAGATTTATTTATTTTGTAACTTTATCGAGATCAGATAAGTTAAAATATATTAACACATATTTTAAGATCTACAATTAAGTTTAATTTTTAGTTTAAATTTAATAGTTAATAATATGAAGACTAAAGTTGTGTTATTTTTGTAATTATAGCTAAAATATACTATACAGACTTCCAGACTCCGGGCTAGTGATAATTTTCTACAACAAATCCATTAACTTTTCATTGGCCTGACCCGGATTTTGAACCCAGGACCTCCGGTTCTGCGACCTTATTTCTAGCCACTAGACCAACGAGGCAACTTTATATTAGCTACTGTACCATACACAAATAGATATACACGTAATCTTATAAACGCCCCTTTTTATGTTAGAGGTTACAAACAATTAAAAATCTATCTCTTCGTATAACAATATCATCTTTAATACATTAGACCGTGTCAGAATAGCGTTGGAATTTCCTTCCATTTCCATAGCGTTAAAAGATTCCGGACGAGTCTCCGCTCCGACCGTCATCTTCAGTTGTTTTGTGGCAACATTTAATAAATATGCGTCTACATTTTTGCTTGTCTAAAACAGCTAGGTGTTTTGTTTTTAAGGCGTAGTTCAGTTGTGGCATTTTCAATTAAATGCTTTTTATGTGAAACGTTTTAGTGTTATCAAATATACATATTTTTATAAAAAAATATATTTTAATATATCTTTGGTTCATGTGGTGTGTGTTATATATAATCATCTTTACAAAGCGTCTGCAACCATATAGTTATGTTAACTTCCATTCTGCCTTGGATTCACTGGCCGTCTCGCTCCTTAATCTGTAATAATAGCTCAGAGTATTTTTTGATGGTAGAATAAGGGGGCTATACATTAGTCCTTCTACACTATAAAAAACGTTTTTTTTTAACTTTTATGCGGATTACAGTAGAGTGAAATGGCAGTGGCCCAAGGTCACGTGAGTAACGAAATAACGTTCATACTGTGCCTACCAAAGGCTACAAAATATTACTTAATATAAGTTCTAAATATACGATAAGATATATAAACTGAATTTGTATACTAGATAACTGAGACATATTGTAACGAATATAACTATATTGACCAACATGGTTCAAAGCCTGGAAATTTCCGAGAACTAGGTTCTGAATACAAATGTACAATCAAAGCCCTAGATATTCCTCCTATTGTAACAATATATATACAAATAAATAGCGCAGTCTGCGACCGCCCTGTTGGCTTATAGTATTAACTTATTAAGCTCACTTCATGCCTTGTCAAGCACACTTAGCCCCGTAATCATCAGATAATAAACGATAATCCTTTATGTGACTGATAAATGTTACGTGTTCTCCATTTATTGCGATAACAACATTTCGGTGAAGTTATTTAATGTTATTGAGAAATAATTAAACATTTTAAGATTCGATTTCATGATCTCGTCTTGTTATCTACGAATCGATGTTATTGTTTGCATATTTTTATTTTACGTCGGGGTCACCAGTTTGGGAATAAAGAGGAATAGGATACTCCAACCAGACGGGTGTTGTGTCTGGTGGGCTACTGCCCGACGATTGTGGTCGGGTATTTATGTTCAATCGCTCTGATAACTTTAATATCGCGATGTAGGATACGTCTGTTCATAGTTCGTATGTGGCGAGATAGATGTCGCTACATGTATTTAGTTTATAAGTGGATAGAGACATCAGTTATAAGTATATATTCTATATTTTTTAATTCTCATTTTCTCATCATAAATTTAATTAATTCTTCCAAATGCTGCTTATATTCAGTAACAACAATTTGTACTTAGTGATTTTGATCTGAACTTCCAAGAAGCTAAGACACTCTTAACTTGTTATCATATTCAAATTTAATCGCCAAGCCTAATGTAAATTACAAACAGTTGTTGCCAAAGGTGAACAATTAAAGTGACCTTTGGAACCGAAAGTGTAATATAATCTTAGATGTTATATATGCTAATTGCTTTTAAATAGCTAAATCCTTTAGACCTTAAAGAAACAATTACCATTACGAGACTTACCCAGTCACACTTATCCAGGCTTAGTAAGAATCCCTTGTAAATGCCTTAACATACTGTGTGTCGTGCAAAATAAGTGGCATACTTACGTTACGGATTAGAGATAATAGAAAGGCCTAAGTTCCAAGCGAATTTGACACTTATCCATCAGCTTTAAGGTCTATTAACGCGTGCATTTCTTCCATAATATAAACATGTAAATTTAAAGGTCAAATCTATGTAATATAAAAGGTATATAAAAAGCTATCGTGGTTTTTTTTTCATACGATTTAATTTTCAATAGTACAATAACGTGCAGTTTCATTTTTATCCAAATCGTTTATTTCATTTTAGTACGTCAATATAGTGTTATTTAATTGTTTACTGCATACAGACTGTATATCCGTATTGTCGTATTCAAACAGAAATTCCTTGTTGGTTTGTACCTATTGTGTTAGTGTGAGGTTGGTGTAATATATAAGCTTTGCTATGCTGTTCTGAAAGAACTCGCTTCATTACACACACGTGAAATATTGACCGACTTATAGTGATATGCTATTTCGATGTGTATATTCTTTGAATATATTAATTATTGTGGTCAATGTCGCTTGTCACTTTTTGATATATCACGGCTGTTTTAATCGTCAGCTGTACGTTTACACGCTATCAACTAATTTCTTTATTCTTGTAAATTGGATCCGCCGCGTCCTATCTTATAATTTAAATCTGAAGCTACTGTCTCTGTGTAATCTCTGATACTTTAAGATTTATTCTTCCTCTTCTGTTTATTAGGGTGTATGTGATCGTGACTTCAAATAAACTGTCTTTTCTATCTATAAACTGTGTTTCTTCAATTTCTACTCGCTAAACACTCATTCTCAACTGTACATACCACTACAAGTTTGTTCTAACAAAATAGTCCAACTGATTAGCAATATGTTAATTTTTCCTACTCTCCGATTTCTTTTTATACGATAACAATAACAGTGAATATCCCACTCAACATAGTCGATAAAATTAAATTTACACACATATTCGATACTTGGTAGCGGTGTTTTGTCGGCATTTTACTTTTATTTATCTTATAAAGCTTAATTGTTTGATTTTGTAAACGCGCTCATTCTCAAGATTAATCTTAAGATTTCATCCAAGAACAATCGACTTAATAAGCCTGATTTATAAAAATATAGTTGTCATTTATTGAGCTTCATTTGGGTAAAATCACGCGGAGCAGTTCGCCATTTCTTTGTCTCAATGTTTAGTGCTTACCACCCATAGTGCCTTACCTTACCACCCAAAACACTGGTTCACTCACCCTTCAAACCGGAACACAACAATACGAAGTACTGTTGTTTTGCGGTAGAATATCTGATGAGTGGGTGGTACCTACCCAGACGAGTTTGCACAAAGCTCCACCTAAAGTACCTCCAAGTAAAGAATACGAGTGGTCCTTACTTAGACGGAGGCTTGAGGAAGCCCTACCACTAAGTAAATTTATAAAGTTCATTCAAACTAAATAATAATTCTACAAGTTGATGTTAATGTTTTCATGCACTTACATTTTAAATACCTTGTTTAAAGTTGCTTACTAACGTAAAGTACCGAATCATCGGCTTAGTCTCAACTTGGACCACAAACTCGGTAAGCGTAGCAAAGTTTTCCATATCATATCAGTATCAAATGCGGTATGCTAGCTGTCTACGATTTGTATAATATGTTGAAATACGTATATACTGGATAGCGATGTGTAGTCTAATTTCTACACGTACGTGTGTAAAGGTACTATTGATTTTGACATCACTTAAATTTATCATGTTTAAACGGATGAAATATTATTTCGTCTAGCAGTTTTTGTCATAGAATATTTAGGTAAATGGGAAAACGGGCCACCTGATGCTAAGTGGTCACCAATAATCATAGATATTGGCGCTGTAAGAAATATTGCAATGCCCCACCAGCTTGGGAACTTACTCGTAAAACAAAAAATACATATAGTTTCCACCACCTACCACCAAGTCTAGTAATATTAGTCTTGAGAATGTAATGTAAGTAATAGTCTGTAAAAGTCCCACGGCTGGGCTAAGTCCTCTTTTACTTATAACTTTTGTTCTCAATTTTTGTTTTTATTTTATTTGTTTGTAAATAAATAAAAAGTTAGTTTTCCTTTTATTTGGAGCTTAATCCACCAACCTGCATTGGAGCAGCGCGGTGGAATAAGCTCCAAACCTTCTACTCAAAAAGAGGAGAACAAGCCTTAGCCCAGCAGTGGGACATTCACAGGCTGTTATTATTATTATAATTTCCTTACTAAATCTGATGACGGTTTATATAAAATCATTTAATAAAACTAACAAATGTTTGACACCATTTGGCGCGATTAAATTAAAACTTTATATAACTTTATATATAACTTAACTATTAAACGTTGCCAATCGTCCAGTTACTGAGTGTTAAATGGGCCTACGAGAGTTGAAGTTTGCTTTCCTATTTATCTGAAATCACCATAATGGTGGTTTGAAATTGCGTTAAAAGATATTATGTTACGAATAAACATTTCTATATAAAAAAATAAGAAAAAAAATTGCAATTTTGTGAATTGTGCGGAACCCGCTGTAACTTGTGAGCCATTAATCTGATTGAAAAATGTTCTGAACAAAACTTTTAGAAAAATTTATAATTATAGCGTAAATGGGGCTGCAAAGCAGATTTTTTCGAAAATTCTATTTGTGGTACCACTCTTCCAAGATGGCAGCGCAAGCGGCGTTCGCTGAAAGTCGCAAACGAATTGTAATCAAAGTAATATTGTATCTCTCCTTGACTTTTTCTAGTAAACGTTCCCTATAATGTCTGTAATGACTGGACTTCGTATCGGATCATAAAAAAATGAATGCGCATTACATACATCACATACAAAACATTACATAATATATAGATGATACAAAAGTGTGGAGTTTGTATTTTTGTGATTCTCATGCAGGATATATACTAGGATAGATATTGGTACAAGAGAGTAAATTAAATGTTATTTACTAAAATATTCTTACCGTTTAATTTAAGTATGGTAGCTTCATATTTAATTCAGACTTATAAATTACATTTCAGGTATTTATAAGAGAATAATGATTATTTTGATTTTGGAATATGTTCTAAAAACACAGATTTTATAACACGTATTTAGTTCCTGCACTTTTTTTCTTAAATCAGTATGCTTCATAGTTACAATGCATAAATGAAAAGCCCAAAAAGATTACAATTGTTGTTTATTTGATTCATTAAAACCCTTGCAGTTGGGTGTAGTAAATGTATTCAATGTACCAGCATGTTTTATTTAATGTACAAGTTTTTAGTCTTTTATTCTCGCATAACAGACAGCTAAGTTGCAGTTTATTTTTTTGCACTCTTGCATGTTATTATTCTGCCATTTGCTTCCCTGATATTCAGGTTTTCTTGTACTGTTTATTTTTTTATTATATGATGTAGTTGTTTGTTTGTCTTTTTATGTAGTTGTGTAGCTTTTTATGAGCTTTTATTCAACTTCACTTGTTAGTATAAAGTAGCCTTTAAATGTCAGGTTGGTGGAATATTATTTGGCGGTAAGGCTTTGTGCAAGTCTGTCTGGGGTTTTTTTTTTATTACATAGGAAGACGGACGAGCATACTGGCCACCTGATGGTAAGTGGTCACCAACGCCCATAGACATTGGCATTGTAAGAGATGTTAACCATCGCTTACATCGCCAATGCGCCACCAACCTTGGGAACTAAGATGTTATGTCCCTTGTGCCTGTAATTACACTGGCTCACTCAACCTTCAAACCGGAACACAACAGTACCAAGTACTGCTGTTTTGCGGTAGAATATCTGATGAGTGGGTGGTACCTACCCAGTCGAGCCTGCACAAAGCTCTACCACCAATAAAACGAATTGGGTACCACCCACTCATCACAAATTCTTCTACCAAACAGCATTACTTCGTATTTTTGTTTTCTGGTTGAAACATCAATATGGGGTGTGAGGTAGTGTATCTACGAGCAAAAAGGAACTTAACAACATAGTTTTTAAGGTTGGCGCATTGGAGATATACTTATACACAGCTTCATAGCCACTGTTTCCTTTACCACCAATCACGAAATTAATTATAAGACTCAGTCGTACTCTCACGTATTTGAATCCGCAATCTTAAGTTAATGCACACATAATGTAAGCACTGATCCGTCTCGTCTCTGAATCTGCATAAATAAACAGACAGTGAATTCAAACAATACAAGAAGCTAATATTAACCATAATATATATTTCCATTAAAACCTTAACTAAATACAAATAACATTTAAAAATAATTATTATACAAGTCGTGACCGCGTGGAATGGTGGCAAGAATGCTAGCAGCATTTCCCCTTTGAATCGCAATTCCGATTCTCTGGGCGAAAAATGAACCAGCCCTCCTGACACCAGTGGAGGCAATAAGGCGGGGAAGTAATATTTTGGATGAATTTTTTGGTACTATTACTCCAAGGTCCAAGCGTTTCAACTGCAAACGGAACAAAAATATAATTTGGAATAAGAGACGAATATTTGTTACGTTTGTTCGTTTCAGCTTTTTCCGCGGATGCTCCGGCTTTGAACATTGTTTCCCTGATATGAGACGGGGCCAGTGTGTCAACACATGTTGCGTCCCACACAAGGGCCCGTCCCCGTTCCCAGGGCACCAATGTCAGTCCATCAGGTCTCTTGCCATCATCACGACTAATTCCATAAGGCTCAATAAGAGCAGGAACATATTAACCTAAATTCTCATCAGAGTTGTCCATCAATTATAATATTACCGATTCCTATATGCAAATAAATCTAAAATCGTACCTCCGATAACCGAACTTTCCAATATCAATAGCAGGTGGTAAATATCAGATTTATCAAGGGTCCTTTTACAAGACCCGTAAAAACTCTCAACGGAATAAACACATTAGATGACTGACCCTAATTTATCGTTCCTAAGGGTTCCATATGCTTGTACGTATTCATTTAAACATTGGATTATTTGAAAAATTTCGTTTTCAGACCTTTTAATGTAACCGTTTTTAAATGTTTCGGGTTTTAGTCGTCTTTTGTTGGTGCGATTGAATTAATACGGTTTTATGTTTGTATTGAGGTTAATTTTAAAACGTTTGGAATAAATTATGGAACGTTCTCGAATTTCAGTATTGATTTCAGGTTTAAAAGTGTTTTTAGAATCCATTCCATTAGACGATACCGAAAGCGTGTACTTAGACGTAAATGCGAATAAAATGAAATTGCTTGTATTACGAGCATATTATGCAAGTAATAGTGAAAATATTTGATAAAAATTGATCGATTGAAAAGTGATTTGATTTGATTGTCAAAAGCGTCAATGGCCCAATCGGTTAAGAGCCGCGTAGCAATGTAGTAGTTGCAGGCTTTATCCTGACAACAAAATAAATATGTTTTGCAATTAAAACCAGTTACCTAAGATATTTCAAAATCTCCTGACAAAGAGAAACGGTCCTGTGGTGAGACTTATCACAGGGATAGATCACTCAGCTCAACATTTGTTATAACTCATTATTTATTATTAACCGCGCAGGCGGTTGCATCGCGCGTTAGTTTAACCGCTTGAATTTATTTAGTGTGCGATAGTTTTAAAATTACGATAACTCCTAAGATATTCATTTAAATTGGGTGGTGTAAGGGCAATTATCATATACATGAAATGCTTAAAGTAAATAACGTATTAAATTTGATAAGGATTAATATAATACCCGTTTTTACAGCTTTCCAATTATCACACTATTATGTAACCATTTTTAAAAATTAAAGTGGTTATAGTTAACTATCCTTAAAAGATAGACATATGCCATCACGAACTTTTCTGTAGATCTATGAAATGGGAACAATTTCACCATACATTATTTTGTTATAATTGAAAGAGACTTTACAGTGTTTTCGATGAACCCAATCAGCTCGTCTTTTTCCGACTTCTTCAACAATCATCGTCATATTTCAACAGATTTAAAGAAAACATTAATGAATTATATAATTTAACCTAACTATTGAATTACTTTATCCATTGGTATCCACCGTATGAAAATCCATTCAGTAGTTGTTTAATTTATCGCATTCATACAGACATATAGCAAACTGCGGGGGACTTTGTTTTATAATATGTAGTGACATAGAATCAATTTCCCGAAAAAAAAAATCGAGATTATAATATATAAACAAACATTTTAACAAAACAAAAACCGACTTCATAGCAAAGACAAATTAATATGCACTAAAAAGTAAAAAAATAAATGCGTATTCTTCTATAATTTGATAATTAACTTACTATTTTCTACTCATCAATATGTAGGTGCGATTGTGTTGTGTGTTTGATAATGTAGTTACAATTATTGTTATTTTTGGAGTCGATGTCAGCCAAGGTGAGTTTATAACTAAATACATAGTTATAGGTGAGATGTGCTTGTGTCGCACGCGCAACTTAACGAGGCGAATAAAAGTCAATTTGTAATGTGTAAGTTTTTGTTTGTTTTCAAAGGATTCCCGTATTATTATTGCTAGATATATTAAAGTGATTCCTTGGCTGACATCGACTCCCAAAAATAACAATAATTGTAACTACATGGTCTGATCTTCAAATTTAATCATTTTTTTTATATTTTTCAGGTAAAGGCACTATCATCACGTGAGATTTTATATGAAGGTACTTTTAAAATATTTTTCTTTTAATTTTTTTTAATGAATTACTGAATATTAATAATGTTAAATAGTAACATATAGTAACATAGCGTGAAGAGTAACTTTTCCATAATCGATAATACATTTGATTTAATCGACATCAGTAATATTAATTTGAATGTTACCATTGCAATCATAAAACGTATTTTCTGAAACAATAAACGCATTAAACTGAATTTCGAGACGTTTCGAATGATAATTCATACTTCAATTTTATTATCACTCGAATTTCCTTCAAGATCATAGCATTTCGTTATGAGAGATCGCCTCCTGCATTATCTTTATGAGTTCTACTGACGGAGTATTCAGTAGGGGGAACTAAGATTATACGTATATGTAAATCATGGAAAGGAGCGTTGTTAATTAAATATATATTTATATTGGACACAAAATTTGAGCATTAATTGCTTAAGACTAATAGCATTTTCTAAAGTGATTTAGCCCAGATTGATTTTGGTCTAAACCTTAATGTTAAAATTATTATCTAAAATTTTGAAATGAAACAGAGCTGACCAAATCAATTATTTGTTTATTGAACAACAATGTTATATAGTTCGAATAAGAGGCGAAATTATTGCCTAAAGGTATTTTCTACCACTCAACTTTAAGCTAAACAAAATTCATGAAGGCGGTATAGGGACCAACTAATCAATCGAGGCGCGCTCACCAGTAGATATTCCAAATAAATACTATGTGGACTAGTTATAAACACATGATACTTAAAAACATTCAGATTTGTTTATAAATGTTAATTTAGATTAGTTAATCAATCTTCTTCTTATGAATGTAAAAAATCAATGATTTAAGGTAACAAACTTTCAAGCCCGCCATGTGTTCCAGATGACCATTGGCGGTGGCAGTGACTTTCTATCTAGTGAGCCTACTGGACGCCTTCTCCCTCTTATAAAAGAACTAGGAGAAAATACTTTCATTTCTCGCCGAAAGCGTATCACTTGAACCAATTTCTGTCATAAAACGTCATGAACGATGAAAAAGACATCAGGCCGTGAGATTTCGGACTAGGTGTGAAGTCGCATGGCATATGTGATTACCGTTTACGACTTAAGTGATTTATTTAACAGCATCTCATTTAGAAGTATCCTTGTCGAGTAGAAATCTTTATGGCTTCGATATAGCGTCGAAACGTTTTATTGTTGGCATTATAAGTTAATTCTTCTTATTTTTAGTTTTATTTAGCGTAGTCTTGTATAACTCTATAATTTAGAATAAATCGAACATGATTATTTCAGAAAAAAATCGATTCTTGGTCTTTTATAAATATATCGATAACGATAAAAGGTCTCATTATTTTTGTGAAGAAAGCTTAGCTCCACCATGTTGCTTCAATGTGGGGCACGCTGAAGAGAAAAAAGAGGGCCGACCGAAACGCTCATGAAACATAAAAATTTACGGTTATCGAAATAATTTATAATAAAACAAGAGCAACATACAAATATGATGCCCTGTAAAATATAGAAAATAAACGTATACTTCTTATTAATTATACATAGCCACGAAGTATATAGTACATGCGCCACCTAACAAGGGCTTGAGAGTGGCGATGGAGTAGAGGCATGACACAAAGTGTTGTGGTCGACTTGTAAGCCGCTGCATACAAGTTGATTTTACCCCCAAAGCGCGCCATTCGATGTTTCACAACAACAAAAAAATCCACATTACAAAACGTCGACCTTTGTTTTCAACAGACCAAACCAATTTGTAGCTGCAAAATACTTTAATCCAATGACTTGAATAATAATCTAAAATACACCCTTTCGATACATTTTAAACCATAAACCTAATCCACCTAAAATTAAGACAAAACAACCTACACTGCAATTCAAAGCTGTTAAGGCATGTTAAGCCGTGTAATTGTAGACCATAACTTAAACGTAATTGACTTTACT
The DNA here is from genome assembly GCA_963151315.1 of Nymphalis c-album. Taxonomy (NCBI): domain Eukaryota; kingdom Metazoa; phylum Arthropoda; class Insecta; order Lepidoptera; family Nymphalidae; genus Nymphalis; species Nymphalis c-album. The sequence goes on from OY720604.1 coordinate 10,615,363, forward strand.
ATAGTTAACTAATGCTGTAAATCATTTCTAACAAGTTACCGTTGAACGCTTCAAGGTATTTGCCATTCATTAAACATTAGACAATATTCCGATACGTCTTTGATAACAAGAAATAAACACCTATAATGTTTTATTAAATACGTTATTGCACAACATAAATAACACAGAGTAAAATAAAACATTCAAAATTTTTGCTTGTTTGCCAATCTTACATAAAAAAATAAAAATCAAGTGATGCGCAAAGGCTGGACGTTACCGTTACCGTTAGGTGATCTCTGAATCTACCGTTAGGTGAAATCTAAATACTTATTATATAGCGATTTGTTTATTATTATTTTAAAAATGTTTATAGACGTCTCTAATGCTAACAATAAAATGGTAGGAATTAGTTCTTCTAGTTTAAAGCTGTTTCATATGACCTCAAGCTCACTATTTAGAAAAGGATGGATGATTTTTGCAGTTAAACTGACATTGTAAAGACAGGCGCTCGTAAAAACGCAGTTAAAAGCAATAAAAAACAAATAGTGCGGTGTTATGTCCTGGAATTGTCTAAAGTGAGCGTTTCTGACAATGTAACGGGCTTATGTCTGTCTATTCATAGTTCTGTGTGTGTGTGTTTTTTTTACTACGTCGTAGTGGGTGCTTTTACTATGTAGGTATTTAACCGCTTAAAGACCTAGCGTATTAACCACTTTTGACAAGTGAGTAATGGTTGAATTAAAAAAAGACTACGTGCGACTTAGACGCGACTAAACTGAAATGAGAGATTTTTTTTATTATGAAACGTTGAACTCGTATAGTACGTTCTTGATGTTTGACTTAGAGGTTTACTTCAATATAACGAGATTGTACTATAGATTATATTACTGTGAATATATCTGTAGCTTTTATTTTACTTGAGGGGGTGAAATTTTGCAATCGGGAGTGAAATTCAAACCTAATACCTACCTAACCGATAGAGTTGTAGTTTGTATAACAATACAAACTAATAAAGTGCTTGTGATAATACAAACTAGTAGAATAAATTTTATTAGTCTTCACAGATACACAGGATATTTTTAAAGTAATATTAGCTTTTCATTCAATTAAATTATTATATATATATAACTGCCCCGTTGGTCTAGTGGCTTGATATGAGGCCGCAGACTCGGTGGTCCTGGGTTCAATTCCCAGGTCGGGCCAATAAATAGTTATTGGGGTTTTCTGCCAGAAAATTCTCCCATTGGATTATGAGAGCTAAGGAAAAGAGATTGCACCTGTGTTTGCGCAAATACTTGTGCACTATAATACCTCCTGCGCAGTTGGCTAATCTCTCTTGAGATTAGCCGCCGATTTGCCGAAATCGGTCTGGAGGACCTTATATAATTAAATTATTTTACAATTGAATAGAAGGTGTGCGACCTAAAATATATTATGTAGCTTATGTTATAACTTTAACACATGTCTCCGACCGCGTCGAAATTCGGTTTTTACAACAGAAAATAAATTAGTGTTAAAAAGTTAGATAAATTAATGAGAGTAGATATACCCAAGTAGTTTTATTTGTATTCGGTCGAAGAATTCATATAGAACTATTTACCTGAAATACCAATGAAGTTGAACTGATCATTTTAAAAGTAAATTCTTAAACAAAAGGTTTACCGAACGTGCTGTAAGCGCTCTCGGAAAATAAAATGAAGATAAGTAAATTGAACGTACGTTGAAATAATATATTATATTAATCTTATCTCTATAAATAAATTGACTGCCTCGTTGGTCTAGTGGCTTGATATAAGGCCGCAGACGCGGTGGTCCTGGGTTCAATTCCCAGGTCGGGCCAATAAATAGTTATTGGGGTTTTCTGTCAGAAAATTCTCATTAGCAGCCCGGAGTCTGGAAGTTGGAAGTGTGGTACACTCCCGTGCCTCGGAAAGCACGTTAAGCCGTTGGTCCTGCGCCTGAACTCTTTCCGGTCGTGTCGGATTGCCGTCCCATCGGATTATGAGAGCTAAGGAATAGAGAGTGCACCTGTGTTTGCGCACACACTTGTGCACTATAATATCTCCTGCGCAGTTGGCTAATCTCTCTTGAGATTGGCCGCCGTGGCCGAAATCGGTCTGGAGGACCTTATAAATAAATTGTACATACATACAGACTATCTTGTGAGACTATATTTGTTCGTTTAATACGGCTACCGCTTTTAATTATCCCATTCTGAGTGGTGTTTTAGAAAAGTTTATTTTTATACCCCCTTAGGGATTTGGAAATTCCACAAACCATAGTTTCAAAAGAGTAGTGACATAATGTCAGTCTCCATACTTAAAATTTAATATGAGATGTTTAAGAATTTGCTACAAATATTCATCAAAACGCATTTTGTTGACATTAAGGTAATTAAAGAAAGTTGACACCATTGCTTCAATGGACAACACAAAAGTTGCCGATTTTTATTTTATACTCAAAATTACAACGCTGAGGGCTAATGGTATGAAGAAAATATATGGTATTCATATATACATATATTTATAGAAATTCTATATCTCTTCAAAAAGAAAGTGTAATTTAACATTGTACTTCTCATTACCTTGTCTTATTCTTTAGGATTGTAAATTACTAATGACGGAAAGAGACAAAGTGATATATAACTGTTTACTCTATACGACGTTTATTATTAAGGCTGATACACAATAATAGCTTCACTTATATCCGATAACAATACGAGATGACGTCATAATAAAAAAAAAACAGGATATATAATCTTTTCCGTACATTTTTTCGCACCGCTAGTCCCGGACAAAAGGCTGTCGGCCTCGTGAAGGGGCCCAAATTGCGACTCCATTGTGGAGATGCATTCGTTTGTGTGTGATGCTGGGCGATGAATCTTGATTAGCTTTAATATCGCTTGTTGGATGGGAATTTCAACCGTAAAAATGAGATCTTTCAACCCATTCTATTCTTATAATGATACTGCAGTTTCGAAGTGAAACCTCGTTGAACGCGAAAATATTTCGAGGACGAATATATATATCTTTTTTATTGCATAGGTTGGCGGACGAGCATAGGGGCCACCTGATGGTAAGTGGTCACCAACGCCCATAGACGTTGGCATTGTTGGCAACGTTGTCCGCCAACTGATGAAATAAAAAAAATAAATGAAATATATTATACATAATAATAATATGTACGCTTACGCTGCTCTAATAAAAGTTTGTACAAGTATATGAAAGATTCCTCACGATGTTTTCATTTAAAAATTAAGCACATGGAAAATAATGCAATTAAAATTGTAAAGTTGGATGGAAAGATCGGGCAAATAATATTTGCAGGTTATTTATTAATTCCCAGAATTCCATAGATTAAAAAACGATAAACTTTTTAGCGCAGAGGCTGAATTGGTTCATTCATATTACCGGTACTTTTTTATTGTATTACATAGGTAGACTGACTCGCAGGCCGCCTGCTGTTTATTGGTCACTGACAAGTTTAAACATTATCGCTGTTATCAATATAAACGAGAACTAATACATCGCGAATACGCCACGTTACATTACTGTAGTTACATTGGCTCACTCACTCTACTAACCAGAACACAACTTGTCTGCTTACAGACGGATTTGCACAGAGCCCTACCACTAAACATCTTTACCAAGACTCGGCTGGTCCTACAAATGCCCGAAATAGAACCGCTTGAAACTAATAATAGTTCATAAATAAGACCAATTTGTAGCAAAGATAACAAACAAATACAATCTATAAAAAAATGAAGATAAAGATAAATTTGCCCCGTTCTTTTAAACCAATTTATCTAAAGAGCGATATTTCATTTCGTTGAACTTTAAATACGATAGAGTAGCGTATCTTTGATGTTACTTTTTGTAGGATCGAAGAAAGTATATTAGAAATCCGTGGGAAAATTACGGTGTTTTATATTCGTTATTAATTGTGACTGATTAGTACAAAAGAGTTTGAAGTTTATAGTTAAACTAATGTTATAATTAAATGATTGTTGTTTGTTTTTTCGCATTCACGCAAATAAATAAATCAATGAATGACGAAGTTTAATGTATATTTTTTAATTCGATGAATCCTACGTAATAAATTATGTTTGAAGCTGCGGCGTTTATTTAAAGTTTAAGGAAATAATAATAATAATAGTCCTCCAGACCAATTTCGGCCACGGACATATAATGTTGCACAAGTTTGTGCAGGTGCACTCTCTATTCCTTACTCTCATAACCCGATGGAACGGCTGATACGACCGGAAATAATTCAAGCGCAGTACCAACGGCTTTACGTGCTTTACCGGAGTGTACACGCTTCCAACTTCCAAACTCCGATTTGCTACTAAAAATTTTCGACAGATAATCTCAAAAACGTCTGCGGCCTTCCATGTAGCCACTTGAACAACGAGGCAGTCGAATTAAGAAAATACATCTATTATGAGAAGCAATGTATCATGTGCGTAGGCAAGCACATGAAAATTTGAACCCGAAAGCTTAGGTTTAGATACACGTGTTCTAACCAATGAACAGTGTCAGCTTTATTGCATCGGCGATAACTTAAAAAAGAAAACATAATTCCTTTATGATGTCATGAAAGTTTTTAAACTATGTATTCCCATTTGGAATTTGTGTCGTAAATTATTAACAAGAATCGTATTAGAAGGCGTGTTCTCTTTTATTGATCCATGATAATTAAAAATAACAGTAACATTTAAATTTATATATTATTATATATTTTAAACAGTGACAATTCAACAACACTTTATCGTAAAGCTTACTTGAAGTTACATTTGATTTGATTTTCGGGTTTGTCTTCAAGCGTTTGCAAAAAGTGATGTAATAATAATAATAAAATAACTTGATCACCATAAAGGAACAAAGACAAAAGAGAAGTTACCGAGGTGATTTTAGTAAACTTTTGGCAGACCTCCTTTGTATCGCCTCCTAAATTCGAACGCCCAACGCATCGCATTTTGTAGCATTTGGTAGGCACAATATGAACGCTATTTCGTTATATGACGTGACCTTGAGCCAATGTCATTTCACTCGACTGTAAGCCGCGTAAAAGAACTTCGAATAAAAAATATGCAAATATTAATAAAACAATAATAATTATATTGTTTTTTTTTTAAATGTATAAATAAATAGATATCATTATTTTTTTATTAATTACAGTTAATATAACAATTATATTTAGATTAATTACTTAGAAATATTTATCCAGACACAATGCGTATTTTGCATAGACAGAAGTCATTTGCATTGTGCCTTAAACTTATTTTGGGACGTATTCTTAATCGGAGGTGGGATATCGTTCCAACACTTAGGAACTGCGAAACGAAAGCTATAAAATTGACTCGTAAAAACGCTTTTATAATTTAACTCACATACAAAAATGCAAACATGCAAAAAGTTTTATTTCAATAAAAGTAAATTTAAAAAAAAGTACATTTTTTTCAATAAAATTTTTCATAAAATAAAAATTCTATTTCCGAATACATTTTACACAAAAATACTCGTCCAATATAAATTGATACAATGTATAAACACATAGACAGACTCAATCCATCTCGTCAAGTTGAAGCCTTAGACGGATTTATTGCTGCATCGTAAATTACATTGATGGTTATTGCGGGACGAAATTGGCAGGTGGCTGTTTTACCCACGCAGTGGATGCTGAAGGGTTCAACTAATCAACTTACGGTGAATTGATTGTGTATGTGTTGGTACGGTAATGCAGCCGATTATGGCGTATTTAAAATATAAAAAGGTGGCAATAAAATAGGTTTAATTTTAAGAAATTAGTTTAAATCCAAAAACTTAATTCAGTAGAGAAGCATTAACTTACATAGAGATTTTTATAAATTCAACGCGGTTTAGACAGAAATGCCCCAGGATTGAGAAATACCGGCAAAATACTAGTGTGACAATTTTATATGCTTTATACAGGGTGTAACAAAATTCGTGTCCGACCCGTGAAGTGGTTATTAGGTATCGCGAGTCGGTTCTATTTTTGTAATAAATTTTAAAATTTTAAGCAAAATTTTACCCTGAAAAAAAAATTCAATTGACTAAATAACGATAATTATATTGCCACACTGGCGCGGGCGTCAGCGCTCGATAGCTCTTACCTATCGGGTAGGTCGGAGACGAGGTCATGACCTCAGTTTTCCATGAAATTTTCGTCTTTTACAATTGAAAATGAAAAAAAAAAAATTTATGAGTAATTTTTTTGCATAATATTTTTTTTTTTTACATAAATAGAACCGACTCACGATACCTAATAACCACTTCACGGGTCGGACACGAATTTTGTTACAGCCTGTATACTTACTGTTATGATTTTTTAATTATTAACTTTATACTTGTATATAATATTGTTTTTCCAACGTCTGCCTCAAGGTTGTCTGTAATATATGTATGTAATACATAAAGTAGATTATTCATATAATTTTTATTCATCATGATTTTACACACAAATTAAGCATTTCAAAATCTCAATAATGGTTCCTGTGTCTCCGTCACCAATTCTCAAATTATCTTTCTGATATTTGGTACAAATTGATTGATGGGAAGATGGACAAACGACCTTATATTATTTCTCTATCTCTATTTTATATTGTTTTTTATTTTATTTGGGTCGCTTTGACAGTTTATAAATAAATAAAAATTTTAACAAAACAAAAACCGACTTCATAGGAAAAACAAATTAATATGCACTAAAAAGTAAAAAAATAATTGCGTATTCTTCTATAATTTGATAATTAACTTTATAATAGCCAAGGTGGGTTTATAACTACATACATAGTTAGTTACAGGAGAGATGTGCTTGTGTCGAACGCGCAACTTAACGAGGCGAATAAAAGTCAATTTGTAATGTGTATGTTTTTGTTTGTTTTTTAAAGATCTCCGTATTATTATTGCTAGGTATATTATAGTGTTTCCTTAGCTGACATCGACTCCAAAAATAACAATAATTGTAACTACATTATCAAACACACAACACATTCGTACCTACATATTGATGAGTAGAAAATAGTAAGTTAATTGTCAAATTATAGAAGAATACGCAATTATTTTTTTACTTTTTAGTGCATATTAATTTGTTTTTCCTTTGTAGTCGGCTTTTGTTTTGTTAAAATTTTTAGAAGTGATCCAATGTACAGACTTATAATATCTTCAATCATGGTCTGTGATACATTGACTTCATAAAGTATGGTTTTCATCCTATATCATTATCCTAAAGACAATAGCTGAGAGATATGATTCTCCAATTGTCCGTCATATTGTTCGTACATGTATAACTGGCAACGAACTTATGACCAAATCTTAATAATAAATATTTACTATAATCATCGTAGTGGGACATTCATGATTGATGAATGACCCACTACTAGCCAAAAGTCACTCGTCGATCCTTAACAGAATATTTTCAATATTGATAATCGAGTGTACAATAAATTCAGTCAATATTTACTACACTCCTTATTAGTGTGATTATAGAACACATCTAAAAATCGTAAAGTCTACTCGACTTAGGCGAGTGTTTTCGCTTTATATATTTAAAAAAACCAGTGACTCGATTAGTTAGTTCATTTTTTATAAAATGTTCAAATGCCGAATAGTAATTATAAAACATAATTTATAAATAGAATCGAAAAATCCAGAGCAGATATTTAATTGTCGAACATAAAAACGAAATGTGTTCATGGCAATCGTTTATTTTTAACTGGCTATTGAATGAAACCTTCATTCGTGTTTAATTGGTTTATATTTTAAAATCATATCGTTAATATGACGGACGTATTATATGTACAAAATGTTAAAAAATATGACTAGCTCGCAAATATGATTCCGTGTAGTAGTTTATATGGATCACATCCCGAGGTTATTGGCTCAATTTACAAAGAGCTGAAATGTTATTGGATTTTTGTTAGAAATTCTCATCAGCAGCTTGGAGTGAAAGTTGGCTGACTGGCAGGTCGACCACCTGATGGTAAGTGATGACTTGTATTATATTTCTTGCGCCTGCAAAATCTGAATTCTTTCCTGTTCAAAATGTGCGGGAATAGAACATTTTAACCAATCACAGAACGTCGCTTTATTAGTGTATATGATTTTAAAAATGATACCCAATCATCATGATACAGTCTTCTAGTTAATTCAATAAAGTTGCTGTTGTATTCGTTTGGATGACCTTTAATACATATTATATAATACCTTGTCAAACTACGTAACATATGTATCACAAATTATCTTTATACAAGTCAGAACCGATGATGTATTCCATTTACCAAATACTAAAGCGATTGAAATCAAGAATAATATTATGAAAAGGTAAAAAATATGTTTATAATCGCATAAGTTAAAAGGAATACGAGCTAACCATAAAGATAATTTTCTCAACATGCGATCCATAAAACATTACCAGCCCACCGACCTCATTTAACATCAAAAAGGAATTCTTTCACCGCGGGACGCTATGGATCCGGAATTGAGAAAAAAAATCAATTTAATCTCACAACCAGCTGCGCCTGCGCAACTAAGAGAGACAATGATCTGTTTATTTTAATGAAACATATGCTTTCGTTTATGATATGCGGCGCACAAGTTTATTTTTATTTATAAATCTTCGTCCTTTGTTCGTTTTAAATAATGAAGCTAAAATGGGCCTTTGATTTATTTATAGAAGTAGAGTGATGAAATGTAGGTCACGTGGTAATTGATCTTCAAACATTCAAGCGGTAATGGGCCGTTATCGTAAGTACCAGAAATATTATAAGCGTAGAAGAGTGTGCAAACACAGGTATACTCTTTATTCTAATAGTCCGAATCGATGCTAACTTTGAGCTGCTCCTAAAAACTCATTGACTTATTTCTTCATCTTAGGATTCGAATCTGAGACCTCAATATCTGCACCAGTGTAAGCTTGCCACTATACCTAAGATTTCACATATATTTTAATGCATAAAGATCTAAACCTAGATTGTTGTTTTGTTAACGATTTAGTTCATAGATTATTATTGTAAACTATTAATCTAGCTAGTTATTTAAACATTTTATTTTCACATCAATTCACATTATGCACTGGTATCAAAAATCTTAGTTTCAAATCTTTATTATTTTTATAAGAGTTAAATATTTTTTTTATGAGAACTCCATGCTATATTCATAATTAACTCTAATTCTATTAGACGCGAGTAAAAAACAATATATTTAAATCTTAAAATGTTAAACTAAAATTGAAAATATATAATGACAAACATTGCAAAATTAATATTATAAACTTGGTAATTAAGTTGGTAATTTATGTGAATGACGGTGATTTGTAATGAAAGTTTAAATACAAAAATATAGAGTAATCAATCAAATGATTGCTATATAATTAATTTTATAACAAATTAAACCAACGGAAAAATGAACTAAAAATAAAAAAGAAAGATGTATAAATATATATAAAAAATTGAACTTATTTAAAAACAACAACATTTCTATATAATTATTTTTTTCACATGATTTTATGATTATATTTTTATCATATGTCACAATATGAACAAGATAGTTCACAGAATTCATACGATTTCAACTCACACTTCTCTGGCTTTTACGTGGATTTGCGTCGATACGTGTAAAGGTCAAAAGAAAATATTTCATCTTAAATTCAAACGAATTTCAGACAACGTATCTCGTACAATGTTGTTTTATAGTTGAACATCTAGTAAAAGAGCGGTATCGATGTATTTTATTTTTTCTCGTTCCTTTTTCGAATAGAAGATCTTTCCTAGTTTTTTTCAACTCTCCTTTTCCGAAATTTCATCAAGTTCAAATCGTTTCTAAGGTAACAGACGGCCTTGACTGTTTCATTGTCTATTGTCTCGAATATTTTTTTACCTTAAAGTCTTAAATGAAATTCGCCGATACTTTAGTTATTCTTAGAAATATTATATTAAACAACATTACAAAGGACAATTTTATTTTTCGTTTGATTTATCAAACTTGATTTTAAATATCATCAAAATAATGATGATATTTATATTTAATATTAGATGTGTATCCACAATAACCACTTTGTAAACTCCTTTTTAACATACATTAAGTTGATATAGTTCAATATATGATTTGTTTTTATTTATTAAATTTTAATTATTTATATTTGTGACAATATCCTGTCTGCTCTTTTTGAAATTTGGAATATTGGGACAGACTAACAATAAATCTAGTAACATATTGTATGTATATATATACGATCACAAATTAAAAAAAAAGATAAAATATTTTGATAATACATAATGTAAGACGATACAATTTAAATTGAAATTTCAAGGTGAGCCTCGACCCTCATTTAATACATGAATAGCTCCACAGTTTGTTATAAGCGCCGGTCAAGCGATAAACTTGAAAACTTAGAACTAAACATTTCATGAATAAATCACTCACTTTCCAGTAACGATGAGTTACAAGCAACAGAACGTTCTAAAAAACGCCGAAGTGTCAGTCATAAGATTTACAGCTTGATATACAGCAGTTGGAATCGAAATGTTCCTGGGAACAAATCGCTGGACAAAAGCGAAACAAACGCTTGCAGCTGGCGACTGTCAGTTCCCTCCGAATGTATACAAACTAATGCTTCCAAAGAAGCCCTCGTTTGCGTAAATAGTTTAAAATAGAACATAAAACTAATAGAACTGGCAAACCGAAAAAAGGTTAAGCTATCATAACTAAAATGATGTTATTTAAATGAATTAATTGTGATGTCCTGTTACAAAACAGACTAGCGACTGCGCAGGATTTATTATAAAGCACAAGTGTGTGCACGAACACGTTGTTTCGGAGATTTTTCGTCAAAAAATTCAATAACTTTTATCCCAAACCGGGGTTAATGGTCTATTCAATGAAACATAATATATACAAACAAATATAAACGTAAGTATTAATAAGTATTATTAGGTTTGATTTAATAAAACAATTATAATAATTAATGCAATATTATTAAATACAATAGAATTGTATGTATGCAATTATGATGGTTATAAAGCAAGTCATAACTTTGCGAGTAGCTGCATTAGCTATTTTAAAATAATAAAAACTGTAATCCGCACAGCTGCAGACCTCTATCATTTTATTTACATAGATTATTCAATTTAAGTATTAACTGCCAGCAAATATTATGTTGTGAAAGGAGTTCCGACTATAAGTCAACCTCCTTGTAATAAACCACTTCTCAAAACTTGACACTCTATGGAATCTGATTGCTGTCTGTCGATTGGAGGGATTTGTTCGGCTATATCCGATTGCGATCTTACACCCTCCTTATCCTTTACGGATTTATTTATACAGTTTGTGTTTGAATAAAAAAACTTGGATTCTACGTAATCTGTTACATCCTTCTGTAAATAAATATGGCTTCGTGTTAACATATGCTACCAATGCTACTGGATATATTGTTTCCGATAATATGACTAATTAGGGGAGTGGTCTAAGTTAAAGTGAAATGAGTATCTTGAAAGCAGTAAAAATGTTTTCGCAGTAAAAATAACTTTCATTTTTGGTACTATGGATTGAAAAAAAATTTATTCGATATGACTTTTGGGTGGTATATTGAATTAGTTTTTAAGTAGTTGAATAATAATACATTTTATGTCAGTAATTTGACGTACAAAAAATCTTGCTATTTACAAAGGCATATAAAGTACTTTGTTATATACAGATGTCACATGTAGGTATGTAAGTTGCAGTTTAAAATGATGTTTTTTTTAAATTCTCGGCAGACAACAGTTCTTCTCACTTCTCAGTGCAAATTCACCAATGTCTTTATGTTACTCAAGAGGCGACTACGACTTAGTCGTTTGCTCAGCTGTGGAAAACCGGTTGTTTATTTATAGTTTTATAAATAGAATTATATTTAATTTAGATAGGTTAGCAGCGATGTTCCATTTTTGAAGTTTTCTATTAGTATGTTTTTGTAGCTGTTTATTCACGGTGCTCAAAATCCGGCCTTTTTTCGATACTCGCCACTGAACCGCAAAGTTTGAACTTTGTTAGTTTTTTTTTACGCTTACGTTTAAATTTTTCGTGGAAACACTGACATTGCCCTTGTTGCCTTTTATCAGGAAATATTTTGATTTCTGTATAAACTGGCAGTGGGACAATTGCAGTTGAAATTGCCTTGTTTTTAGCTCACGAGCCTCGAAGGCAAATTGTTGTGTGAAAAGTTTTGATGCAGTCCGAAATATTTGATGTCACGGATATGTCAGGGTTTTGTATCATGTCCCAGAGGATTTAAATTTTATAACTGCTTTTTGTGTATCACAGAAAATGATAGACAAATGTAGTGTCAAATCAATCCTGCGTAGATCCGACTGGGACTGATTTTGCAACCCTATTACATAATCCTTTCTTGACATTATGTCATTTTTTTTCGGTTCTAAAGGAACACACACAACGAAATGATTAGACTTGTTATGACTTGCAGCATTCTACATCGAATATCGAAAGAAGAAGAATTTTCCTCTTAGAAAAACAAGTATTTGACCAAAGTTCTCATATTAGAAGGCTATGTAAATTTATCTACGCCAATATTACAACATCGGGCAGCTGTAGAAGGAGTTTTTCGATTTATATTAATACATTCAATTTTACCTCCCATAAAAACTTCTAAGAGTGCCATTGCAGATAACTCCCTTAACTTTTTTATTTTGCGGTGACAAAATCACATTATTCTTCATAAAACCGCTTTTCGACTGGCGCTAATTCCACAAACTTCATGGCGCGCCGGCTGCGACACCTGGCAGCCATTTTGAGAACTCCAAATCTAAGGACCTTTTTCCATTGGTTACTTCCGAATATTTCGACGGATAAAATCATGGTCAAAAGCAAATTACAAAGACCGTGTCACAATGTCAATGACAAGTTTTGTTTTTTATTATTGTCCTCGAAAATTTTCCATTTATCTTATTTTTGATGTTCTGTTTATAATGACTAATATTATTTCAAACAGCTACAAAGGAATGATACTTAACATCGCATTGTTAGTGTCCTACATAGCTGTACATTTATTATTGCGATATTTTTTTGTATTATAAGCAAAGTGGACGTAGATGGTGACGTATTATTGCCATTTATTTTTTCAAAACGATTTTATAAATATCCTTTTAGTCATTTCATATAGACAGTTAAACAGATGACAGGGACAGTGTATAATGGAAACTACGTCTAATTTTACAAGCTTTTGAATCGATTGTCTCAGTGGTGCTTAGGGACGAGTGTATTTGAAACTTTGCCGATTGGCCGTACCATGTTTTTCTTTTTTAAAACTTCGACGATCGCTCTCGAAGTTGAGCTTCATCGAATTCGGATTTTGTTTTTTTTTTCGTCGATGAAATGAGCACTTTTCAATGGTTCATTGGCAAAGTTATTTTTCGCGCTTCAGAAAATGTAGTTCATTCGTTCCGCTCTTTAGACACAGATGTTTCTCTTTTTTCTTAGAGGAAAAGTTAATTTCAGGATAAATTTTACCGAAGATTATTTTTAAATTTGTGATGCAAATATACAATCAAATAGCTGTAACGATGGTATTTGATACTAAATAACATTTAGATAACTGAAAGAAGAATGAAGATATTCGAATTTAGAAATGACATAAAACTAAACATCTTTCATTTAGTAAGTAATTAAATTTCATGTTCTCAAAATTCCATCCTCACCACCTCGATGTCTGGAAGTCCACAACAGTGCGTTTTCTGAGGCATTTCCTGCCTCGTACAATCACTCTGTGGAACCAGCTTTCACCGGCGACTTTTCCGAACCGATACGACTTAAAAACCTTCAAGAAGAGAGCGTACTCTTTCCTCAAAGGCCGGCAACGCACCTGCAAATCCTCGGATGTTGCAGGTGTCCATGGGCGGTGGTAGTCACTTTCCATCAGGTGAGCCTCATGTTCGATTGCACCCTCTTACATAAAAAAAAAATGTTTGTTAATTATGGAACCTTAATCAATGCTCGTGTTGAAAAACTACAATAAATGCCAGAAATACGTTCGCATTTCAATTGCCATCAAATTATTGGCGTTAATAAAATCAAGAAGCGAGTTAATTTAATTAAATTAGTCAAGGTCTGAAATAATTAATTAACACCTGTATTTTAATGATCATTATAATAGTTTTATAAAATAATTTAGTTATTTGGGTATTTATTATATTATTAATATTTATTAGTTAGAGTTTTATATTAGAAATTGAATTGAAGTGACAAAGCTACTCGTAAATAATGTAAATATATTGACAGCCTGTGAGTGTATCAGCGCTGGATTAAGGCCTCCTCTCCCTTTGAGGATAGAGAAAAGAGAGGAGGTTTTGAGGGTATTGGTAGAGTTCGCCCTAATTCACCACTTTAAAGCTTACAGGAGCTAAGCTCCAGACTGGTGAATTTGCTTATAAAACTTATTTATATTTAAATATAATTCATTTCTACAAATTTATTTCATTACTTCAAACACACTACGTTTGTGTTTGAAGTTCTGCGTTTCAATGGTTGTATATATTTTTCGCTCAGATTTAAGCTATATATTAGTGCAGTTATTATTGCGAGAATAGCGGGAACTGTCCACGGCTTGACGTTCAACTGGTGTGTGTTTTCCCCTAGAACTTGCCCATCAACTTATCAAATAATTAATAATCAAGAACAGATGTAAACTTGGTAAGATTTAATAACATGTATTAATATAACTTTGTTTTTGTTAAACTGTAGAGCTAACTCTATAAACAATGTTATTGGATACAATAATTTAGACAACATAGTTGTATTTTTTAGATCGTTTGAATCGTGGGCAGACGTAGACGCCTACGTGAATGAAAGTCCAAAACATTTTGTTATAAGTCATTTAAAAGCAGAATAAGAAAATTTACGTGGGTCACGTTAAGTTGCCGTAGTTCAACTAAAAATTCGTTATAATTATTTGTTTTTGTTTCCTTCGATGGACACAATGAAACCAATGATTTTAAAATAATAACCGCTATACATTTATAGTATTTGTTTTTCTTTATAAGTCTATATCATTTACACGATACTTCCGTGAAGGGTTCTGTAGAATAGTTATTCTACAGTGGAATTCACTTAAAATTAAAACTGAATATTCATTTCATTACGTATTATGTATGTATGTACGGAAAAACATTAATGATTTTGTGACATAATTTGATACTCATAACAAGGAACAAACACATATTAATTACTCCCGTTACTCGACTGCATAGAGCCCGGTTCTACAACAGGATCCCAGAAAGCGTTCAAAATGCTTCAGATGCTAAATTAAAAAAATATATACAGAAACGCTTGTGTGCTAAAGGTAATTATATAATTAACGAATTTATGGATCAAAGCACACCTTTGGAATGAGACGATTGTCGCATGGCTATTTCCTCTTTTGGTTGCTAAAAACACATAAAAAAAGACAAAAATATCAACCCGCTGAGTTTCTTTCGCCGGTCATTCTTATCCAAACCGGTAGTAGTTTCCAGTTTGACAATATTGAAGAAAATATTTTGAATGTAATAGAATTGAATAACAGAGCTTTATTATACAGCTTAAATTAATTTCCTAAAAATTTTTGTTTATATAAGATACCTTTTTGAATATTTTGTATCTAAATTATTTCATGAATTCGCTTCTTAAACTTGACTTTACTTGATGCTAGTGATTTGTGGAAGCCCTTCAGGGTTGGTACAGAAGTAAAATATTCTACAGCCAAACAAAAATACTTCGAATTATTACAAGTACAAGGGCATTTCTATTTTCCTAACGTTGATGGGGCAGGCGAGGTAAGGGATCGTCTATTTACCCAAAAACCTGGATAGCCTATTTACCATCAGGTGGTCCATTCACCAGTCCGCTTACCATTCTTATAAAAACAAAAACCTTCACCAACAGTCCAAAGTACAAAGAAACCCCAGCACATTTACGGACGTTCAAGTACCTAATTTATAAAAAAAAAAAACTGCACAACGTCCAAAGAAACCCCAATTTAAAAATAAATATAAATACGTACCTCAGATCAATAACATTCGTAATATTTCATTCGTAATCCATATATATTCGAATGTCTTATGTAAATTCATTACTTTGTCAAACAATACAAATTGAGTAATATTTACAATCATTATTCCGTCCGCTCGTCGTCCGACGAATGTTAACAAGATACTTAACTTCAACTTACATCACACTTACGTCTGTCACTTGTCACTTACAACGAATTTACAATGCTAATTGTCCTAACAAATACTTAAGACGATTAAGTATAATCTCGAAGTGGAATCTATATAAGAATTTTAAATTTTTAGTTCAGGTATAATGTATACAAAATACGGAGATAATGTGTATCTATTTTATTGATAGGGATTTGTGGATGACTAAATTTTGTAAAGTAATCACCTAGCAGTTTATTGATGTGACGGCTCGTTTTACGGTCCGCTCGGTGTTATCTGTTTTTTTGATAATCGAGATTGTTATCTTTATATTATAAAGTTGGAGGGTTTATGTCGTTGATAGCGCTAATTCAGAAACTACTAGTTTGGTTTCATTTTTTATTTGTTTTCTATTTTTTGAATGTTTATAATGTCTATAATTTAACTCATCAATATATGTTATGATATGAAATTACGATTATAAAGAAAGGAATGCAAGGTCCATCAGCGACGAAACTGCACCCACATGGGTAATCTAAAAATTAGGAGAGTTTTAGGCCGGTTACTTGGTGGTAGAGCTTTGTGCAAGCTCATCTGGGTAGGTACCAGCCACTCATCAGATATTCTACCGCAAAACGGCAGAACTTGGTACTTTTGTGTTCCGGTTATCTTCGTTCCCAAGGTTGGTGACGCATTGGCGATGTAAACGATGGATAACATCTCTTACAATTTCAATGTCTATGGTCGTCGGTGACCACTTACCATCAGGTGGCCCATAAGCTCATACTATCAATGCTATAAAAAAAAATCCGACACGACTGGAAAGAGTTCAGGCGCAGGACCAACGGCTCTACGTGCTTTCCGAGGCACGTGAGTGTACACACTTCCAACTCCGGGCCGCTAATGAGAATTTTCGATAGAATATCTTAATAATATTTTATTGGCTCAACCTGGGATTTGAACCTAGGACCACTGTGTCTGCGGCCTTACATATAGCCACTAGACCAACGAAGGCAATCTATAATATATACCGCACTGATAAAATACGAAAAATATTCTTGACTTTAAACTAAAGCTAAGTGTTTCCATTTTCCATTACCACAGTGTATGTTATTTATCATTTACGTGTTGCGTCTTGGAAATAAAATATAAAAGCAAGATTCCGCGCTTTTCAATTTAAAGTTAGCGTGGAAAAGAAAAAAAAACAAAGAAAATGTACGAGAGAAATTTTATTTTTGATCTCATAAATGTAGTTCTCTTTTATTATTTTATAAAAATGGTAATCGGACGGGCTACCTGATGAAAAGGAAACCAACACTTAAAGACATCGGTAATGTAAGTAATAAGAAATATTAATAAAAAATATTAATTTACTTGGTGACCGAGCTTTGTGCAAGCTCGTCTGGCTAGGTACCACCCACTCATCAGATATTCTACCGCAAAACAGCAGTACTTGGTACTGTTGTGTTGCGGTTTGTAGGGTGAGCGAGCCAGTGTAATTACAGGCACAAGGGACATAACCTCTTAGTTCCCAAGGTTGGTGGCGCATTGGTGATGTAAGTGTTGGTTAACATCTCTTACAATGCCAATGTCTATGGGCGTTTCTGACCACTTACCATCAGGTAACCCATATTATGCTTGTCCGGCTTCCTATGCAATAAAAAAAAAAGTTACATCACTAGGGCGCTGACCAACCCTGGGAACCAAACTATTATAGCCGTTGTGTTAATTATTACTGTGGCTCACTCTTCCTTCAACCACGAACACGGCAATATGAATGATTGCTCTTTAGCGGAACCAGACACACTTTTCATCCATATTATCTTCCACACAACCCATTCATCTCTTTTTCAGTCTTCTCCTTTTTTTCCTATTCTTCTTTACCGTCCAATACGCATATCCGACACCCATAATCTTCTCATTAAATATGATTAACCCAAGATATAATTATTAATTCTTAAGGGGCTGCACAACCCTAGCTTTGCAAATCGAAGGTCAGGCTTTGGAAAGAACTATATAGAAAGCGATGCTCCACAACCTTGACATAAATCACACAGTTAGCCAATGAGTTTAACTTATTTTTGGAACTTTCGAATTTAAGATAATGTTTATGGATAAGTGTAAAAAAAAATCAGAAAATCACTGAGAAAATGTTAATGGCACTCCCGTACTTGGACTCAGTTATCGTAATCATCGAGAATTTTGAAATTAATTTTATCAAATAATAAAGTTAAAACTATAATGAAGTATCTGAAGTCTTCATTTCTTAATAAACATATTCTTATTTTGTGTAAAACAATCACAATATACTTTTTGGGTCCAATTTTCATACAAGCGCGACTAGATAGCTCTCACAGACCAGTTGGCCGAGCGCCTTCGGAGTGAGAGCACGTCGGTTTACGCAGCCACGATCAGTGTTGCGTAAATAGCGTATTTAGTATATTTTATTTGAACATTTTACAAGTGACAAGACTGTTCATCATAAATTTTAGGACGCGCACCTGCTTATGTATTCTATTTTTTTTTGGTAGTTTCAGTGCTTTATAATTTGATACGTAATTTTACTGATAATAAATTTGTATATTTTGTAGTTTGATAAAAAAACAAAAATATAACTCTAGTTAAAATTCTAACTAGTTACAGAATTATAACACTCTCATATACAATTATACATTGCCAATTTTTTTATAAATAAATATAATTTTTTGAAATAATTTTATAATATATAATTACTTATTTCGTCGTTTTATTTTATTAGCTAACGTGTTCAGGCAAATATAGTCTTTAAGTACTTAATTAGTAAGGTCGTTATTTGTGTAATATATTTCCGTACAAAAAAGCTATCCTTTTTACTCCGCTTTGTTTCTATTGGTTAGAAAGAGAAAGCGAATTTCATAGTACGGAACAACAAGTTTGCTGTTGGATATTATCGATCTGAAGATCGTAGGTATTTGGTTAGGCCAGGTTAATTTTGTAAATTGGATTTTTAATTTTTTATATTCATAATAATATGTTTTAAAGAATAAATGTTGTAAAATAAATATATATTTATTTTTTTATATAAGAGCGAGATTTGTACTCGTATTCACTTAGTTTGAAAATTTGAATAGATAAAAGGTTAATTTTGTAAATTGGATTTTTAATTTTTTATATTATGTATTTATATATTTTATGTTTTTAAGAGTAAATGTTGTTAAATAAATTATTTATTATTTTTTTTATATAAGAGTATCGTACTCGTATTCACTTAGTTTGAAAATTGCCGCGTTCTTACCACTGAGCCACCTCGGCCTGCTAAAAATTAAAATTATTATGTTCATTCATAACGAAGAACTAAACAACGTGCTTATATTCATAAATAGTGTTTTGAACAAAAACAGGAATTATAGATTTTTCTTTAGAAGTTTAATTTGAAATATTTGTATAATATATAATTACTTATTTCGTCGTTTTATTTTATTACCTAACGTGCCCAGGCAAATATAGTCTTTAAGTACTTTATAAGTAAGGTCGAAGATTGTGTAATAGATTTCCGTATCATAATGCTAACCTTTTTACTCCGCTTTGTTTCTATTGGTTAGAAAGAGAGTGCTTATTTTATATTAATTCGTTTTGATATATCGGACGGATAAAACATCAAATATATCATTTGTTATTGTAAATAAAAATAAAGCAATAATATAAAAAAAAACTTATAATTATATTTTATTAGCTACGTGTTCAGGCAAATATAGTCTTTAAGTACTTCTAGTAAGGTCGTTATTTGTGTAATAGATTTCCGTAGAATAAAGCTATCAAACTATTTTTACTTGTTTATCTACACAAGTAAATCTCGCGATAACGTCGATGTTTTCCTTCACCGTCAAGCACGAGATCAATTATAATCACAAAGTGGTGCTTGCCCGGGCTTGAACCAACGATCGTCGATCGCGTTCTTACCACTGGGCTACCTCGGCCTGTTAAAAATTCAAATTATTATTTTCATTCATAACGTAGAACTATACAACGTGCTTATATTTATAAACAGTGTTTTGAACAAAAACAGGAATTATACATATTTCTTTAAAAGTTTAATTATTTCATGTATTTATTTACATACTTTTTTATATTGAGTAATTAAAAAAATAAAACATTTATTTTTACAGTAATAATAATATTGTTTTTATTATTTTAGCAAAAAAGTTACTCTTAGTTTTTTGTTATCTCAAAGGGCCATTTAGTGAGAATATATGAAACGTTTTCATGCATAATCGTCATCATTGGTTTCGCAAACTTATATATTTATCCGAGTTCAGATTTACAAATATTTGTATATATAATTACTTATTTCGTCGTTTTATTTTATTAGCTAACGTGTTCAGGCAAATATAGTCTTTAATTACTTAAGTAGTAAGGTCGATAATTGTGTAATAGATTTCCGTAAAATAAAGCTATCCTTTTTATACGAATATAACGATATTTGATGGCAACTCTTTCGATGTTGCGTTTTGACGTTCGAGAACACTGGGTTCCTATGACATTTCTGACTTATGACATTTAACTTCAGCGGGAAATAAAGTTCTCACGAAAATGAGTACTAAAAAGTACAAAGGTAAATTCGCTTCTACGAAAAGTGTACATTGGACAAAACGACGCAAACGGTAAGTCAAATTCATAATCCAAATCCATTCGTAGATAGACGCATCCACTATATAGACATTGATGCGACTTTTTAACCGACTTCAAAAAAAGGAGGAGGTTATCAATTCGTCTGTATGTTTTTTTTTTTTTTTTTTTTTTTTTTTGGTGTTGTTACCTCATAACTTTCGACTGGATGAATCGATTTCGATGATTTTTTTTTTATTTGAAAGGGTTTGCTTTCCCATTGGTCCCATTTTTTTTTGGTCCAGTTTTGACAGTGGAATCCATGAGAAAACCATATAAGTCGTAAATTTGCATGAGGTATGTGCGCGACAAATGGACGAATAACTCGATTTCTATTCAACGGATTTCGATGATTTTTTTTTTATTGGAAAGAGTATACTTCAAGGGTTGTTTGATGACAGTTTGGTTAGATTCTGATTATAGGATCCATGACAAAGTAACGGAAATCTTCAATTCTTAGTAGCAAATTAACGATACACGACCGAATCTTTTATAGGCTATCTAGATTTATCATTCACCTACCATAACATCGTTATAATCAAGTACTTGTAGTACTATTGTATAAAACACTTCTTTGTATACCGAAAATAGTTTTCGCAGCGCACGCGAAATAATAACTTTTATAGGCAACAGTTAAATACGTTGGGTTACATTGCTCCATTTTAAGAAGGGATCTATAAGTTTTTGAAAATATAATATAGCCTTTGTTACTTGGTAAAGACGTAGCTTTCTAAGGGTGAAAGAATTTTTAAAATCGGTCGAGTAGTTTTTGATTTAAATCGTAATAAAAAATCAAACAAAAATCAAATCTTTCCTCTTTATAATATGAGTTATGCATGTAAGCATTAGTATATATGTTATGTTTGTAATTGAAACATATTTGAACATCTACTAAAAGTTGAGACCAATTTTGAAAATTATATAATATATCGTATAAGTACTCTTATATACATGTTATATTTATGTATATTTATATATTGATTACTAGTGTTTTTCCCGCGGTTTCACCCGCGTAGTTCCCGGTCCCGTGGGAATATGGGGACAAAATGTAGCCTATGTTACTCACTGATAATGTAGCTTTCCATTGGTGAAAGATTTTTTTAAATCGGCTTAGTGAAACCACTACACGCATAAACCTGCGTGAAAGCGTCACAAACAAACTTACTTTTGCAATTATAATATTAGTTAGGATAATATAGATACTTCCCCTTTTTTTAATATACAGACATTCCGTCATATTTTATGGTGAAGAATGGTATAACGCAACATCTATAAACATACAGTTTATTTCATTATTACTAGAAATAACTATTTGATTATGTTATGGCTGCCCAACTAAATTACCCCACCAACTAAATCTATTTAATCAAAACATGTTAATTTATATTCATACATTTAACCATATTAACTAATATTTATTAATTCAGTACCAAAATGCATTTTTCTTTACGTTTCACTGTTTTAGATTAATATATTTAAATAATAATATAAACGGCGCTGTCTCATATGAGCTGCACGTTTAGTAGGTCTACCCATATTCTACAAATTAGTGAGTGTACTTCAGATTCACTAAAAATCGAAAAATAAATAAAAATTTTAACAAAACAAAAACCGACTTCATAGGAAAAACAAATTAATATGCACTAAAAAGTAAAAAAATAATTGCGTATTCTTCTATAATTTGATAATTAACTTACTATTTTCTACTCAACAATATGTAGGACGAATGTGTAGTGTGGTTGATAATTTATTTACAATTATTGTTATTTTTGGAGTCGATGTCAGCCAAGATGGGTTTATAACTACATACATAGTTAGTTATAGGTGAGATGTGCTTGTGTCACACGCGCAACTTAACGAGGCGAATAAAAGTCAATTTGTAATGTGTATGTTTTTGTTTGTTTTTAAAAGATTCCCGTATTATTATTGCTAGGTATATTATAGTGTTTCCTTAGCTGACATCGACTCCAAAAATAACAATAATTGTAAATAAATTATCAACCACACTACACATTCGTCCTACATATTGTTGAGTAGAAAATAGTAAGTTAATTATCAAATTATAGAAGAATACGCAATTATTTTTTTACTTTTTAGTGCATATTAATTTGTTTTTCCTATGAAGTCGGTTTTTGTTTTGTTAAAATTTTTATTTATGAAAGTATACAATGCTAGAACGCAGGGGCAGGGCCGGGTCGTAGGCAGCAGCTAGTAATAAGTGATAATAATAATTTATTTGCAAAATGACACTGTGTAAGGGTGTCACAATGCTACTCATAAAAAATCGTTAGTTTGTACATCATAATAATAGTTGTATTCAATGATATTATAAGTAAAAAGGTGTAGATAGGTTTTATACACAGCATTCAATCTACGAAAATGACACTGTTACGCACACATAAATAACTTCATAAATTTTCCATGTATGGACCCTTCGGGTATAAACATCCTCCAAAGAATGCCAAAAGCCTTTATCTTTTGCTGTCTCAAACCTAAATAATATTACAGGCAAATAAATCTATTTCATTCAAGTAGCTTCAATTTTGAGCGAAACTTTATATGACACTATCCTTCTAAGCATTATTTTTCTATGATAATACACATGTTTAGTCTATGACATGCAAATATTCCAACCTAAACCAATCATTAATTTAAATAATTCATTATTACATTCCATTATATTATATTACACTAAATCACAGTCATAATAAAGAATTTGTGTATGAAATTGTAGACATATAACATATTATTTGAATCAAATATAATCTAAATAGCATCATATGTACTAAAGTACTACCTTAGTACCTTGTTACCTACTTTTTCAAGTTTGCCTAAGAAAGAGTTTATTGGAATGGTATTGATTTATAAATTTGAATTGGTAACTCTCCTTTTTGGTATTATTAAATATTTTGATGCACATTATGTAGAAATTCTTTTGAAAAAGAGCACAGTGGCAAGGTGGGAGTAGTAAATAAATACTATTATCATCATGAGTTTCATGTACATATTTTTTGTTACAGGGTGGTTCTTGGGGCTACACGGCTTCATATAATTCACATGCATAAAGGTTGGCCCACCAGCGACCGGGCCGGGCCAGTAAGACGGCGTGCAGTACAATTTCATAGAATTACATGTATATGACGTCATCATTTGAAACAATGATCAATGAATAGTTGAAAAGAACTGCTTATCTGAAACAACTCTTATACAACTCTGTTTATTTGTAACAAGACGCTCGCAGTCGATATTGATTATATATATTTTTTTCTTATATTCCTATTGGTCTATTTTTATTTCACTTTTTGTTTATATACCAGTCCCGTTTTTTAATAAAGCATTCACATTCGTCATTATTTATTTATTATTCCACATTACGCATTCCACATTACGACATCAATAAGAAGTTTACTTACACCAAACCACTCACCTCGACGCTATAAAAATGACCAAATCCCATTTATGCAAATAACGAAACGCGTGATGGCACATCTGACAAAATCATTAGGTTCTTCTGCCATTTCCACGCATACAACGATAACATCTAACTAGAGCTAATGTTCTAAGCAAAGCAGTGGCATGAGACTAAGGAATTCAATTCAACTTAGTAGGTTGCCACGCTTATATATATAGTAAGCTGCATTGTAAATTGGATTTTAATTTTTTTATATTATGTATTTATATATTTTATGTTTTAAAGAATAAATGTAGTAAAATAAACTATTTTTTTTTTATATAAGAGCGAGATTTGTACTCATATTCACTTAGTTTGAAAATTTGAATAGATAAAAGGTTAATTTTGTAAATTGGATTTTTAATTTTTTATATTATGTATTTATATATTTTATGTTTTTAACAATAAATGTTGTTAAATAAATTTTTTTTTTTTTTTTTTATATAAGAGTATCGTACTCGTATTCACTTAGTTTGAAAATTGCCGCGTTCTTACCACTGAGCCACCTCGGCCTGCTAAAAATTCAAATTATTATGTTCATTCATAACGAAGAACTAAACAACGTGCTTATATTTATAAATAGTGTTTTGAACAAAAACAGGAATTATACATTTTTCTTTAGAAGTTTAATTTGAAATATTTGTGTAATATATAATTACTTATTTCGTCGTATTATTTTATTAGCTAACGTGCCCAGGCAAATATAGTCTTTAAGTACTTAATAAGTAAGGTCGAAGATTGTGTAATAGATTTCCGTACCATAATGCTATCCTTTTTACTCCGCTTTATTCCTATTGGTTAGAAAGAGTGCTTATTTTATATTAATTCGTTTTGATATATCGGACGGATAAAACTTCAAATATATCATTTGTTATTGTAAATAAAAATAAAGCAATAATATAAAAAATAACTTAAGTACTTCTAGTAAGGTCGATGATTGTGAATAGATTCATATATATGACGCATGCCTATAGGTAAATCTAGCGACAATTTATATTTTATATACATTGTGTAATGACGCGTTATAAGTTGATAGTAAAAGTTTTAAAGTAAATGTTTGTAAAGAAAATGTTTTTCAACGAACGGAATCGGTCAATATTTGAAAATTTGTATATTATCGTATTTATAAAATGCGCTCGCTTAGGTGAATTCGTACTATTATTAGAATATATTCTAAGTCCAAGAATAGCTGTTTTTCACGAAAATCTTGGAAACATCAGGAAAAACCTGTCAAGACGGGTTGTTTAAGTATTTATAAATATTAGTATATATAATTACTTATATCGTCGTTTTATTTTATTAGCTAACGTGCCCAGGCATATATAGTCTTCCTAATTATATTTTGTAGGTATTGTGCAACTAAAATAATAAAATTATAATAAGTAAAATTTTTGACAAGTATTTGACAACATTTCAAAATGAGAGACAATAAAGTAAAAGTTAGTTTGCGAGACTCCGAAGTTCAACGACTCCACTCTGCCTACAAATATATGTGTGCGTGTACAGTGCCCGAGCCTCGACCGTTGCGACAGTAGCGCCAAAAATGTAAAATTCAGCGCGGCGGGTTCTCAGATAATCTCCTTAACATATAAAATTAAAACTGAAATTAAATTTCTGACACACACAAGATAATGAAAGAGCTATTCATACAAGAATCTTAATTAAAATACTCACAAAGGAATTGTAATTGAGACAGAACAATGAAATATCAGCGTTCGCTTTTAATTCCTCTGGCAAATGACTGGCAACAATAATCCGCACCATAGTCGATCTTCCAACTAGGTTACGAATTGGAATGGAAATGTTATTACATATTACTTTGAATCTTTCGTACATAGTATGAACTACATACGCCATGTACTATATTACGCACTTATATAATGATAGAACTAAATTTTACTTGGTGGTAGAGCTTTGTGCAAGCTCGTCTGGGTTGGTACCACCCACTCATCAGATATTCTACCGTAAAACAGCAGCACTTGCTATTGTTGTGTTCCGGTTTGAAGGGTGAGTGAGCCAATGTAATTTCAGGCACAAGGGACGTAACATCTTAGTTCCCAAGGTTGGTGGCGCATTGGTGATGTAAGTGATGGTTAACATCTCTTACAATGCTAATGTCTCCATAGACATTCAACGCCCATGCGTTGGTGACCACTTATCATCAGGTTGACCTGAGAATTGAGCCCATGACCACCGAGTCTGGAGCCTTATCTAGGCACGAGACCAACGAGGCAGTCACTCTGCCACTGAAATAATATTGTCGGTCTGAAGTCGTAGGGTTAATTTCCGGATCGTTCCAATAAAAGTATCATATAAGTAATAAATTGTACAACAAAATATATATTTATTCACCAGTATAAAAAAATAATTGAATTTGGAATACAAAATTTAAAAACATACGATAATGATTGATTATACGAGTATCATAAATGATACATTAACACTTGAGATACAATAGCTTTTAGAAATAATTAACGCTTACCCGCCGGTCTTTGCGGCTTTAATTGATGGTGTTAACGTCTATTCTTTTACGTTTTATCACTACATAAAGTCAAGTGTTAATAGATTTAATAATAAAGAACATTGAATGCTTAATGAAAGACTAACGAATCAAGTGCAATCGCTTAAGCGCGTTTATTTTACATGCATATACAGGCTTATTTTTAACGACCCAGCAACCTCGCAGTACTAGATTGCTAACATATAAGCAACAACTTTTGTTCTAAGACTTTGATAATTTATTAGATTTTATTTTCATACAAATTAAGTATTAATTTAATTTCACGCTTGAACATTTATAAATCTACGCCCATCGCAAAGATAGACACGTCGCGTCGTCCATTCGTTCATGAATGAAATATAGACCAACAAATGTCACGACAGTACGACAGAAACTTATAAAAACATTTTTATTTCGTGTATTGAGTTATGTCCGAATCGTAGGACAAAAGTTGTTGCTTATGATGTCAGCTATCTAGTCGCGTGGTTACTGGGTCATTACAAATAATCATGTATATTTATTTGATGGCAGTCCTCTTTACACGCCCGTCCTATCTATCTATCCCATATCCTCGTGTATGAGTGAGCCAGTTAGTCTTAGTTCCCAAGCCTGATGGCACATGGATGATGCAAGGGATAGTTGTGAGAACAATGATTACATTTACCATCAGGCTTATATATCAGTTCTCAGAGCTCACGTCATTTATAAAAAAAACCGCGTTTTAGTTGGACTATTGAATAGAACACTGAATCTCGCAATATCAGAAAATAACTTAATGCTCATAAATATATGATATTTTAATTTATATTTAATGTAAATATTTTTTTAATTAAAACATCCATTCCTCAAACGTCTGTTTATAATATAATTATAACATATTTATATGTTTTAAATGGAATTATTATATACAATCAATATATCAACCATATGTCAAGATTTGACGACTGACGTAATTACAATGCGTTTGACTAAGTAAGGACGATATAGATCGCTTTGAATCTGACGTGTCCATTTAGCTGGATTAATTAATATATTTTTAATACAAATACAATTTGCTAATATGAATGTAGTAATGATTATTTCACTCACTTTAATGAAATAAACAAAAATATATACGTGTTAGAATACTACATTGTATAAACAAAATAGTTTTAAAATGTATGTTGCGTAATTTACACTAATTGGCAACAGTGGAATTTTTTCTACCACAACCTGTGCTTTTTAGTCCCTAGTGATGTATTGGTTAGCATGTATTGCGTCTTAAAAAATATATCTGATCGTAATCCGATAATCCTGGTTTCTTTTTGCTTTAATCTAGTTATATGTACTATATATATGA
This sequence comes from Nymphalis c-album, assembly GCA_963151315.1. NCBI lineage: Eukaryota > Metazoa > Arthropoda > Insecta > Lepidoptera > Nymphalidae > Nymphalis > Nymphalis c-album. The sequence goes on from OY720604.1 coordinate 10,643,456, forward strand.
CGAGCCGGTTGGCGTGGTTGGTAAGACACTTGCCTTACACGTCTCAGGTCGTGGGTTCGATTCCCACCCAGGACATTTGTGTGCATGAACATGTCTGTTTTCTTGAGTCTGGGTGTAATTATCTATATAAGTATGCATTTACAAAAAAAAAATAGTATAAGTAGTATATCAGTTGTCTGGTTCCCATAATACAAGCTCTGCTTAGTTTGTGATCAGATGGCCGTGTGTGAATAATGTCCCAGGATATTTATTTATATATCTTCCTTATCTATATCTTCTCTTAAACTTCTGTTAAGGAGGTCACTGAAGTATTCTCTAAGACATTATTTTCTTTAATGTGTTAAAGTTGCTCTTTAAAATTTTAAGTCAAATATTTAAATGCTCTTTCAGTTATATCAAATTTAATTGCAATATAACATTAAATATTAGAGCTCATTCTTGGCGTGAAGTATTTTTTCCTGGAAAGGTAACGTTGTCTAGTACTTCTCGACTTCTAATTTTCATCGATGGTTTTAAATACTTCAGTTAGTTTATCTACTTATTAAGTTATATTTGTTTGAATTTTAGTTTTTATTAAATTATCTTTTGTGAGATTTTTAAAGTAAGCTTTATCAGCTTCGGTTGGAATTCATCCATTTGATGGAGATGGGATGAGAATGATTTTTCATCCTTTTGCTAGTGACCCTTTTTCAATAAAACTACATAAAGTAGTATTTTAGTTTCTTCCCAAGCCTATTGTTTCGACTTGAAGGCTTGGAGCTTATTCCATCAAGGTATCCTTGATCCCAATGCAGTTAAATGGATACATATGTCAGGTTTTCTTTACCACCGAACAATAGGTGAATTGTAAGCACCAGGCTTAAATTAGCACTCATCGTTAAATATATACGTTACGAACGTACGTTATGTTAACCACTGGTTATCGCCTTTCAATGTAGTAATTAACGCCATTGTAGTAAAATTACATACATAGATTTTTTTTAAAATCTTTTTTAATATAATTTCTATGACAGATATTTGTTGTTTTGTATATAATTTTTAATTCATTTTAAAAATCATCGGTATTTTTTTATACAATTACACGTAGATATTTAACCGCAAAAAGGCAGTACTTGGTAGTGTTGTGTTCCGGTTTGAAGGGTGAGTATATAGGCACAAGGAATATAACACCTTAGCTCCCAAGGTTGGTGGCGTATTGGCGATGTAAGCGATGGTTAGCATTTCTTACACTGCCAATGTCTGAGGGCGTTGGTGACCACTTACAATCAGGTGGCCCACGTGCTCGTCCGCCTAGCTATCGTATAAAAAACAGTTATGTTAGTATTTAATTTGAGACAAAAAAAATTTAAAAATAGCCAACTATTTCTATATATGTATTGATATTCATAGAAATAGTTTTCAGAGTAGCTGTGTATATTATGCAGCAAATGTTTTATGTCATCATCACTCTCTTAGCTTCAAGCGCCGGGAGTGTCTTTAGGTTTCAATTTTTTTTCGCCTTTTTAATATTATAATCCCTTATCTCGCTCGATGCAGCATCAGTAGGTGGTTAAATATCATTAATATTAAAGAGTAATCGCTTAATACAAGTCTCACGTCAGAAACAAAATTAAGCGTTGATATCGCAATAATTTTAGGGTCACCTAGCGATGTAAAAATCTTGGTACCGATCCTGCACACGCGGGCTATGAATATATATAAGTTAGTTGTTTTTTTATATAATAAACTGTACAAAATAGTCGTGCTTTTATCCGTTATGCTAAGAAAGTCTTATATAGTTGCGTTATTTATCATACTCAGGGATGCCTGCTTAGTTCTTAGTTTTATTCAAACTATCACTACTATTACCTATCGTTGGTAAGATATTATTTTATAGAAAATCGTTATATTAACGCTAAAGATGAAAATATGAACCTAAATTTCCGGCTCGAAAAGTTTAATAATTATAGCTATTCTTTTTCAAAAAAAAACTGCAGATATTTCTAACTTGTGAAATTAATTATATTAAAATATAATTTTAATAACGGGTTGGTACACACGTATCAGAATTTCAGTAAAATCACAGATGCAGATTTCATCATGATCGACGCGTTGTACACTGAGCCATCTAGGTTCTATATATAAATAGAGATAGTTATAGGTATATGATCAAGAAAATCTAGTGCTCAATATTTATGGTAATAAATTGAGAAACGCTTAATAAAAAGATAAAATGCGCTCATACGTTGCGTTCTTAGTTGCTAATAAATAAGGCTACTTTATTGATATTAACAAAGTTTATGTATATACCATCATAAAATCGCTTGAAAAAGACTTAAACTTGCATTATGGCAAAGTATTTCAAAAGAATTTAAAGGTATACTCTTAACAGCGAAGACCGGTACGAAAGTTTCAGACAAACTCGACCGAAATTTGTAATTTCTTGTTCTGCACTTCGTAATTTCCATATCTTGTTATTCAGGTACAAAACTTAAACACCAACTTAAAACTAAGTTCCTAGTTAACTGCAGTGCTAAATATACGGAAAGATAAACCGGTGAATGGTCCCCTAAAACTCGGGGACCTTATTCATGAAGCGCGAATAGTGTCGTCAAATGCATCCTTATCCGGCTTTAAATATGATTGTTGAGTGTCTTTTCCACTGCTATTATGCTTTGCTTGTAATTTTAAGTAGCCTTTTTTTGCTTAATGGTTATATTGTTTTAGTTTTTTATTTACCATAATAGTGACAAAGAATACCTGTATTTTTTTTAATTTTTGTTTTTTTAAGAAGCAAACGTAACTACGTGTTGGAGGTGAACTTTGTGCAAGCCAGTCTATGTAGGTACCACCCACTAAGTTTATTCCACCAAAAGCAATACATAGTATTGTTAAGTTGCGTGAAGCATAAATGTGCCAGTGCCAATAGGCACAAGGGCATTGACATCTTTGTTCCTGTTTGTGGTGCATTGGCAATGTAAGGAATACTTAATATTTACTTACAACGATAATTAATTAATTGGCGGTAGAGCTTTGTGCAAGCTCGTCTGGGTACCACCCACTCATTATATATTCTGCCGCAAAACAGCAGTACTTTGTATTGTTGTGTTCCGGTTTAAAGGGTGGGTGAGCCGGTGTAATTACAGGCACAAGGGACATAACATCTTAGGTCACAAGGTTGGTGGCGTATTGGCGATGTAAGCGATGGTTAACATTTCTTACACTGTCAATATCTGAGGGCGTTGGTGACCACTTACAATCAGGTGGCCCATATGTTCGTCCGCCTTACTATACAATATATATATAATGTCCACCTGATCGTAAACATGTGCATTTTATAAGTATAAACAAATTATTATGTATATCGAGCCTGTAATTACACGATATGAAATCGTTCTTTGTATATTTAATTTTCAATATGTTTAACGATAAAACAAGGGCCAATAAAATATGAAACTTACAAACAAATTCCTAGAAAAATATGCGTAGTGCTTTTAATAATAAAATTTATTCAATAGAAAGTCTGTGATCCTTGGCATGCGCAAAAAATTCTAACAATTTTATTACGTCAGATTTATTAACATTATTTTAATTTACCTGGAAATTTTCCATATATTTTTTTATATTGACAAACCCTTTGCTCTCATTAATTGAGACAATGCGCTCTAGGATTACCGTGTAGAATTGACATTTCTCATTGAAACAATTTAAACTATCTAGGAAGATTGCAATTTTGTTGCTCAACCCGGTTAACGTTGCACGATCATGAACTGTATCATTATAAAGTTCAGTAACAAGTTAGACACATCGCATTGCTTCGTAAGCTTCATTTTTAGTTTTATTTCTTCAATGTGGTGGTCAATTTCTTTTTAAAATTTAAAGTCAACTTTCCAGATGTTAAGGTTGTGTCAGCCCATCTGAGTAGGTACCCCGCCCTCATGAGATATTCTACCGCTAAACAACAATATTTCGTTTTTTTATTCCGGTTTGAATGGTGAGTGAGTCCGTTTAGCTACAGGCACATAAATAAAATAGTAAACTGATATTTAATCATTACATTAATGTCACAATATAATAATTTCTAGTATTTGGATTATATGGTAGCCCAAATTACTAGAAATATATTTTGTGTTTCGTTCATAGAGACATCGATAAAATTAGTCACCTAATTGTAGTTATTATTAATTCTATACATTATTTTATTTTAATATTAAGCGTATCATGAAAACGTATTTTAAAAACTTAGCTTTTCAACTTCTGTCGTTTTTACATGCGAAATAAGAAGATACGGCATTATTGCAGCGATCATCTGCTAAATAACATAATTAAAGTTAAGAGCAATGTGAGTTATTATAATCTTTGATTTTAGAATTTCATGTTTCGTCGCAATCAAGGGTAGTTTAACATAGTTTACTTTTGGTTCATAAATGCATTATGTTATTTAATATGCGAGAGTATTATGGTGTCGTTACTTTGGCTATTTCAAAAGAGATTCTGGGTTTATCTTTAATCTTCACAGAGATAATTACAGTGAAATCCGGTTAGAACCGCCTCAGCTCCGTTATACGTTGCATTGTTATCTTGACCAATCTACTTAAGAGCAAAGGTGGCCATCCTGTGATAGTATCTTTGAGGAATTAACTACTTGTTAAATATATTTGCAATCATATTTTATAAATTATGAAGTTATTTTTCTAAGAAAATGTATCATTAATGAGTGTCCATATTAAAACAGCGTAGAAAAAGCCCTTAAACTTTTCCTAAAAAGCAACACCATTTGTTGTGTTCAGGTTTTAAGCGTGAGTGAGTGAGTATAAATACATGCATAATATCTTATTCAGGGAACAACTTCTATGGGTGGTATTTACTTACTATCAGTTGATATATTTGCTCACTCACCATTCTATTACATATAATACATTATTACATATAAGTTTTATTGGCGAATGATGGTGATTAATTATCAGACTAATAATTTGGTGAATATATATACTTTAGTTATATGAAAGATTTCTCATATAACTTGAAGATTACAAAAATGTGGTGTCCATGACATTCAATTATTATTTATAAATAAAACATAGTTATCGATTACCCATTTTATGTAGGACACACAATGTCCTTCATGAAATGGGTCGCGATTAAAATTAAAGTATTTGAACAAATCAGATATTCAAATAGCCGCCATGGCCGTTAAATTATGTACAGTTTATCTGTATATACGTATAATGAAGTAGCTATTTATTATTAGAATTACAATTTCGAACATATTATACATTTATATAATCTATATAAATAAAATGATAGAGGTCCGCAGTTGTGCGCGCATCACGGAAGACTACTGGATAGATTTCAATTAAATTTTCTAAATTTTATTTATTAGACACTTGGCACTTATCAAAAAAAATATTGCGATCTCTTCATTTAATAAAAAGTTATTGAAGTTTCAAGAAACAACGATTTGTATATGCATTGCATCTTCAGTGATGTATGTTCAAACAAAGTATATTTTTGCTTGCGATTTTTTTGATGTTTTTTCCTTCGTACATAAGAAAACTTTGTAATATATCAAGCAAGTCGCGGGTATCAGCTAGTGTGATATAAAAATTAACCTTTAAATTACGTTTATCAAGTATATAATACAAATGTAGGATATTAACAAGGGAAATTGATCTTACTTATTAAATTGTACAAGGACTAATTTATAATAAGAATTATTATTTGTTCGATATTTAAATTAAGATAAAACAGTGACGATGATAAGATGGGAGCGGAGTACATCCGTGTTAGACCAGTGCTAAGATCAACAAACTGATTCCTTTCGGAACTGTTTGTCGTTGGCTCTATTGAGCGAGAGAGCAAGATGGCATGATTAATTCATTCGATATTTAAACTAATTAGACAGCAAACTTAAGTCAAATTTATTAGATAGCCAACGGGCTCCTTTACTTCTAATACAATGTGCTACATAGTTTACGTCTACGTAAACATGTATGCAAATTTTCATTATAATCGATTTAGAAGTTAATACGTCAAACTGAAAGGAACGAATAAAAAAGAAACTCACTTTATAATATGCTAGTTGTGCTTCGTGGTTCATCTGCTTCTAGAAACTTCTTCGATAAAAGGACTATACAACACAAAAATATTTTTTGAAATTCAAACTAGTAGTTCCTGAGATTAACCGGATCAAACGAATAAACTCTTCAGCTTTATATATTAGTATAGAGAATAGAAATATCGATAGATCAATTTAAAAATGAAATTTATCTCAAAATTCTAAAACTCGCCCCGGTATTACCGAACAGGTAACTTAAGACTGCACTCCTCTCTAATCAAGGAAACTACGGAATCTCGTTATGATGTATAAGTGACTCGTGGAGCGAAACTAACTCGATTGATGCACTCTATTGGCAAATTGTTGAGGCAATGCTGATTTTGCCTCCATCTTCATAGTATTATCTTCGATAAATTGACGAGCATGTCACGATGTCTCGTTCGATTTGTTACGCATCTTCTTGAGATATATAATAGTGTTGATTTGATTTATAGACATTTATTGTTTCTTTGACTGGTATGCATCAGTGGTTAGATAATATGAAACTTCACCGATGATTGGGGCTCAAAGCTCCTTGAAAAGTGGTTAAGGCTCAGAAGTGGGACCATTACAGGCTGCTGCTTTATCTTATAAGTATCTAAGCTAAATTGCTACAATATTTTATTTTATTCCACTAATTTATTTTCCCATCTCTAAGTTATTATGTGTATTGAAAAAAAAACAATAACTTTATCCTTATCATGTTTGTTATTATTGGCAGACTTCAAAAAAAGAAGGATAGTTTTTTTTTTATTTTAACTCATCACTAGAAAATGCCTCGACCTATTTCAAGGATTAATAGCTGTTGAGGTAGGTTTAAGTGGTTTTATTTTGATCAGTAAAATAAATTTAGTATTACTGAATTTATTGGTTAACCTTATATTATTGATTATGTTTCTTTATACTGATAATGCCCGTGTGAAATCCGGTTAGTCTATCAAAATAGGTAATCAGCCATGAAAAGGAAAAGGAAGGCACGATCGTGTGTGTAATCATTCGTTACTCGTACAATACGATCGGGTCGTGCTAGGAACACGTGTTTACAGATGTGAATCCACTTTTAAGAGATTATGTCGCTGTATGTTCTTTGGTAGAGTTTTTTCAAACATGTTAAACCTATATATAAGAAAATTACAAAGTATTATCTTTTATCAATAATGGTAATTATGTAAACTTCTGTATATGTCCCATAGCTGAGCAAACATTTCCTTTTATTTTAAGGAGATAGCTTGAAGGTTCGCTTTGGTTTAATATTGGTGAACATTCGTCCAATTTTCATGAGTATTCACATGAGACATGTCATGTTAATCATTGGAGCAGTGTGCTGGAAAAATATCTCAAAACCTACAAATAATGGTACCTTTTTTAGCTTATAAAATGACATAAATTTAAAATGTATGCATATTCAGACAGGCATATGATCTGATGAGTTCATTTATAAATGCTTCATATGTATGTTGTGTGTTTTTACCAATAAGTAAACAACTGACACCGACCAGCCTGGCCGCCGAGTATTAGATGAAATATAAACAGAATTTAGCGTTTAAATTTTCAAACAAAAAATTGTTCTGGCTTAAACCAACAATCTTTGATTAAGCTTCTGACCACTGGGCTACAACGACACTACTTATTTATTTTAATTATCTATTTCTTTAATATGCGTATAAATAAAAATCATAAAGTATTAATATCTTCCGCAATACAAAATCATTTACAAAGCAGCGGTATCGTACACAGTAGGTGGGCGATGTTCATCTGTTTCTGACCTATAAAAACATCGACATTTTTACATTTCTTTCTTTGTATCTCTTGCGAACTTTTTTTCGAGTCACATTTGAAGAAATTCTTAAGCGCGTTGTACCGTAGATTGCTTTGTACAGAACCATTGATGTTTTGACAGCTTTTTTTTATTTTTAAACGAGATAAGATTTCACGATTCTTCCTTAACTTGTTTATTGAATGGCACACTTTTAAATGTCGTGGGATTATTACTTTTCCTGCTTTCTGATTGCTCGCTATCGCGATCTTAAATATTTACGATATATTTTCAAGCTAAAAAGTTTCCATAAAATTACTTGTAAGCTTTTAAAATTGTTAGCGTTGTAATTCTGTACCGTTTTTATACTGAGTCATGATGGTTCAGAAGTTAAAAGACGAGAACCTCAACCGATGATTCAGAGTTCCAACTCGAATAAGCAGCACCTTGAAGGAGTAAATGATTATAAATCGTGCATGGTGGAATAAAGTCTTAAGTCACCTAGTCGTGCAAATAAGAGTAACCTTGGCCTAGCACTTCACTTGCTTGCACAAACATCTGGCAGTTTGTGCAAGCTCGTCTGGGTAAGTACCACCCACTCATCAGATATTCTACCGCAAAATAGCAGTACTTTGTATTGCTGTGTTCCGGTTTGAAGGGTGGGTGAGCCAGTGTAATTACAGGCACAAGGGACATCTTAGTTCCCAAGGTTGGTAGCGCATTGGCGATGTAAGCGGTGGTTAGCATCTCTTACAATGCCAATGTCAATGGGGTGTTGGTGACTTATCATCAGGTGGCCCATAATACGCTCTTCCGCCTAACTATACAATAAAATTAAAATTAAAAAATAAAGCAATGGAACATATTTTAAAGGCTGTTACTTTATTTTACAATTTACATCATAATATTCAAGTACTTGCGTAAGTAGCATTGCATTTAATATAAATAATTTAAAAGTGATCTTTAAAATCCAACTTAAGTAACTTTATTGTTATTAATACGTCATCTATTTGATTGACTGCCTCGTTGGTCTAGTGGCTTGATATAAGGCCGCAGACGCGGTGGTCCTGGGTTCAATTCCCAGGTCGGGCCAATATATAGTTATTGGGGTTTCCTCTCAGAAAATTCTCAGTAGCAGCCCGGAGTCTGGAAGTTGGAAGTGTGTACACTCCCGTGCCTCGGAAAGCACGTTAGGCCGTTGGTCCTGCGCCTGAACTCTTTCCGGTCGTGTCGGATTGCCGTCCCATCGGATTATGAGAGCTAAGGAAAAGAGAGTGCACCTGTGTTTGCGCACACACTTGTGCACTATAATATCTCCTGCGCAGTTGGCTAATCTCTCTTATCTATTAATCTATTGGCCGCCGTGGCCGAAATCGGTCTGGAGGACCTTATTTTGTATTCAAAATCTGACATTGTGATCATCATAATCATACGATTTACGAATTCATAGATTTAATACAATTCAAGTGACTGGGCTTTCATTAGCTTGAATAGTCCCCGCCTTATTGCCCTTCTGTCAGAAGGGCTGGTTCAAAGGGGAAATGCTGCCACCATTCCACGCAGTCACGACTTGTATACTAATTATTTTTATTTTTTATTTGTATTTATTTAAGCTTGAATATTCTGACAGACGAGCTATATATTGATATTATGTCCTCACCTGCGTCGAAAGCGAAGTTATGTTTCCAATTTCGCTCCGGAGGTTGGAGATGAGATGTTATTGCATTCCAACATCCAGTTTTACTCTTTGTGTATCCGACAATCTCGCATTGAATCCGAATATTGCAATGGTATTGATAAATTAAAAAATTCACATATCTTTTTGCTGAATTTTATTATTGATTTCACTAAAATGATTTAGTGCTATGGGAATGTGGCTCATCACGTTATACATTTAAAATTTAATTTCCTTTACAAGGCTGAGGTATTTAAAAGCCTAGGAATATTATAGTTAATACGAAATGGTTCAGTGGTTTGAACACGTTAATCTCATACCCAAGGTTTCACACTTATTTGTTTTGAAAATGTGACATCACATGTACGTTGTGGTAGAATAATTTTCAAACCTTCCCTGTTAATGAAGGGCAGTAGATTTACCAGTGTACTTACTTTTTATTTAATTGTTATGTAAAGAATGATATATAATATTAATTAACGTCGTGTTGTCTGATAATAATCAAGGCTTGACAATAATCGAATTGGAATTATAATGTTGATTTATTTATGCACAACCAATACTTTTAAAAAAGTAGAATTATTGATCTGAATGTGATCTTGAATTTCTTTACCCGTATACATTTATAACTCATAACAAACAATCGCCCCCCTTTTTCTGTCACAATAACGTTAATTTGTATTTTTTAATATATAAAAAACAATTACACAAATAAAATTTGAAATATGGAATATATTCCAAAATTAAATAATCTTAAGAATGATAAACTAATGCTGAACCCACAACTACTATCAATAACGGTAGTCTTGTCTCGATCATAAAAACGAAACATCACCGGAAACTAACAAAAAAAAAACTAAGCGTTCCAAAGATATAGATTGAATCATCCGATGTCGTAAATATTCGCCCCACGGGTGGTCACACGTCGACGTCACAATGGCGCGACCTTTCGAATAAATTCAATTGTGTACGGACCCTTACAATAGAACGTTTTTGTATGGACTTGCGCAACTATTGCTGCTGTAACTCAATTTATGTCATTTAAATTGGGACTTAAGATCGATTCGTTTGTTTCATCGTCAACTTCTGAGTACAATTTATTAATTGATCATTAATAAAGACTTCAGTAGACACTCTTGGGAATTAGTGGTTATTTGAATTTTTTTACGAAGAAAATTCACCTTGTTAGTGGTCATTTATTAATATACAGATCTATAAAAAAATACATACTATGCATAATATGCTCAGTGTAATTAGACATCTACTTGAATCTGAACTAAGCACACAAAAATATAGTTGTGCTTGCTTGGGTCCGCAATCATCCGTTCAAATTTGCGCTTTCTAACTACCGAGGCATCTCGGTACCCTAAAGATGGTATATTTGAAATCTGCTTTAAGTCTTACCAACTTTCACGGGCCCGCTTAACTTGAAATTGCGGACTGCCAACCTTACGATACTTGTATTACAATATTACCTTTAAAAAAGTTAAAGACCCCACTGAAACATTCGTGTTTTTTTATATCAGGTGTTTAAATATTTAATTAATATTTTTCGTATTTTATGAGGATAATATCGTAGCTCATGAATTACAAATATCCATATTCTCGAATTCTCCAATTCAAACTCCTATTTGAATTCAAGATCGAACATATAACTTTAAAATCAATATACTACTACTAATACTACTACTAGCTCGTTCAACTCTTTAATTACAACAAGATAGAATGCAATGCCTTAAGTCTTAGCCGCCTGACAAATGTCTTTAACCATAGAAGACGGATCTAAACCATTATAATTATAGCCTCTTTGCTCACATAATATGAAAAGAACATCTTAAATGAAGACAAATTAAATATAATAAGTTTACGTCTTAAATACCTTTTTTAAGATCTAAAATATCATACTAATTATAAGAATATCGTAGATTACTCTCCACCCACTACTTGAACTTTAGTAACGAATTATTAATCACGATTAGGATAGAATTTTTGAAGCGATAATGCCTATCGATCTATTTTCATATCGTCCACCCACTCACTCACACCATAAAGCTTTATCGTAACGCTGACAGAAGGTTTTGGCATCCAATATCTTTTTCATATTCATCAATTCAAGGGATATAGCGATTGTTTTTTATATGAATACACAATAAACTAATTGGTCTTAGTAGCAAAATCATGACTTTATTAGTATTTAAATTAAGTAAGCGTATCAATCCAAACTCGAGCAGAGTATTAAGCTATATACTATTATTCTTACCAGAACATTTTCTAGCAGTTGCTATTTATATAATTATGTGTAGCTTATTAAAACTGAATGTAAAAAAATAAAATTATTATTGTTTTTTTTTATCACTTCACTACTTATTATAAAACAATGTTTCCCACTGTGTCTGTTTGTCTGAACGCGATAAACTCGTAAATTACCAAATTTTCATAACGTCTTCACTAATGGATAGAGTGATTACTGTGGAAGGTTAAGGTGTAGAATTCATTAATATTATTATGTGAGAAATTCGCTAAAGACGATGATTGGCGAAATCGGAAAAAAAATCGGGGACTGAAGCTGTACTGGTATGCACCACGTTAACGTATAATATGACTATAAAAACTTTTAATGTAGACACTTATTTTACACGTGCGATTCCGGGATGGTTAGCTAGTAATATACCTATATAATTGCTGAAGCAAATATATGTATGAGTCCCTCTCTTATTATCTCCACATTAAGCATCTTTACCACAACAAACACCGTTTTTTACTTAGTTAATTTCAATTTAAATTCGATTTAAGAATGCCATTATAGCCTCAAAATAAATAATTACGATATTAATAAATATAGTGTAGTTGAATTGTATTTCCCTTGAGTTATTTCTATGAATAGACGCATTTTAATCCACTTTTCTAATAATATTGTATTAAATGATACCCCTACATTTATATCTAATATTGCAGACGGATTTTGTGTTAAATAAAACAAAGTACGAAAATACTCAAGTCTTGTTGTCGACACTGACATTTCAACACAAATGAACGCTTTGAGAATATAAATTAGACCAACGTCCGAGCTAATGCCTGTCACTTCGGAAGAAGAATCGCTTTATATAAATTCTCCGATGCAATTAATTTCTGTTATATCAAGGGTTATCGTAGTTTAATTAACCTTTCGGCTTTTGAACGTGAACTTCGAGGTATTCGGTTCGTTATTTGTTTTTGAAGTTTTCTTTTTAAATGAGAATTTTAAATTAATTGGCAAAGGTAGAAAATATCTTGATTAGACGATTTTTATGAGTATTTATTAGTAATTTTAGTTTCAATATGATTCTGTTTTAATTAAACATTATTGTTTGTTTCTTTTTTATAAATAGTAAATATGTCAATTATATTATTATTCGAGAGAAATAATCGTAAAGCCCAATCATATTATGTAAAGCTACGTCCATACTGTTGGTACAAAGTACTTGAAAGTTATCGTCGCAGTTTTGCTATATAGCTTATGAAATTGAGTACAATAAATTGTGCGAACAGCTGAAGCAAAATAGACGGCTTCCTTGAATCATATAACTACAGCTCCTCTTGTGCTGTTTCCTTTGATATAATAATCTAAAATATTTGATTTACAATATTAGCATAGGCTTATAACCAAAGTAATTGGAAAAATAATATAAGATATTAGATACACCAATTATTAAATATGCTTTAATGAAAATATTTTTTATCTATCATTTATTTTTTTAATGTTCGTATTTTCGTACAAACTCAATAGTCATAATTTGGGGAAGGTCGTGATAGTTTATGAAGGAGTCTTCTGTGACAACACAGTTCCGTCAATAATTATAAAGTGCTATGAACTATGTATACCCAGTAACAAAGATCTTGCTTGAATAATTAATTAGCGCCATATTTCGAGTTATAAGCCGAGATGGCCCTGTGGCTAGAACGCGTGAATCTTAACCGATGATCGTGGGTTCAAACCCAGACAGATACCACTGAATCTTCATGTGCTTAATTAAGGTTTTAAAAAAAGGAGAAAACGCCTTAGCTCAGCAGTAGGAGATTCGGGTGATAGCACTCATTAATTTGTTTTAAGTTCTGTAGTTACTAGTTAGTCATAAAAAATAAAATAGTAAGTAGTTGACGCCGTGCAGTTTCGTTACCGGACACAAGTTACTGACAGGAGCCAGTGAAGTTAAGATGTTGATTATTTATTCATATTGCCGCAGTCACTTAGCCATATGTAGCCGGAACTTTATAGATGGTTCTATAGCACAATAGCTTACGCTTCGCTTGTAAATGCAGATGTGTTCGATCCTAATTGCTTGCAACAGGCTTCAATTACTAATTAATCCGCAGTTCCTGTAAATTGCTACCTTTGGTTATATCGGATTGCAATGGAAACTACCAAGCGTTTATAGTCACGTTATATGCGACATTATTTTAATTATGAACAGTCTTTGGAATCCATTGAAATGCTGTTCCAATTATGAATGTGCATTCAGATGTAATATAGTGAATAATACACCGTACAATGATTGGTTTAATATAATCGCTGTTTTTTTTAATATAGTGTTGAATCTGTCACAACCATGGGGAGGTCACGCAGGGTTAAGGGTATGATTTTCGGGGCATGGGAGTAAACACTACCAAAATTTTAAACTGAATAATCTTATTATATATGTGCATATTGTGTTGAATAAAAATTAACATTATATAATAAAAAACAAAATTTATTTATAGTACAGTAACAGCCCATCAATGTCCCACTGCTGGCCTAAGGCACAAGATGAATTATAATCACAAATTATGCACATGACATTCAGTGGTTCTTGCCCAGGTTTGAACCCACAATCATCGGTTAAGATTCACGCGTTCTTACCACTGGGCCATCTCGGCTTTTATGTATAGGATCCGTATAAAATTGTTATAAAAGTAACAAACTTAACTTGAGAAATAATACACTATAAGTATTAAAGTAGTGCTATCATGTTACAGAGTGTAAGTAATTTTGAAAACCGATTCGGTGATACGCTATTGTATGTTGATGTGCTCATCATTTAAGTGTTATAATAAATATTATAGTTCATGTCGCATATGACATTCTAACATTTTAAAAACTTGTTCTGTGGTGTTGTAAGTTCTTAGAGAATTCTTTTAAAATGTTTGTTTCAAAGATCAACACTCGTGTCAGATATAGGTGCAGAAAGCAAACGTGAATAGAGTCGTGTTACTCGTTTTAAAATCTAAAACAAAAGCAAAACACTTTGCTCAGTAGCTAGAACATAAGGAATTTAAAATAAGAGTTGCAGATTCAAATCAGGACTACTGCTTGTGTGTACTATTAATATATTTGCTATATTTATGCTAGACAATAAAGCTTTTATGTGACGAATTAAATAATGCTTATTCAAATATCTGCGCTAATTCTAATCCACCTCTATGTCCAAGGAATAAGGTCAGAAATGTGTATGTTATAGATGTACGCTAATAGTTCAAAATCACTGGCTATAAATCCCTACATGTGTTGATATATCCATATCTATGTCACCTGGCTGCTGGCACACACAAACGGGCAGCAAGCGTATAATTGATTAGACGCGTCTGTTGACTGTGGAATTAACACAAGGAGTCGCAACGCGTTATGCGCACCATGGTTTTGGTATTATGTTTTGACAATCTCATAAGCCATGTTAATTTATAAATAATTGTTTTACAATCGTATTGGTTTATTGTTTTTCATGAAGTGGAAATATACGAATGCATAAATATGTCCTGGAAATTTCTTTTTTTTTTATTTAAGGCTTTTGGAGTCTATACCATAATGCATAATATTAGAACATATTAGTTATTTATCAGAGATAATTTTGGATCTCATCTGAACACCTAAGAGGGAAACACATGCCTACTTTGAGTTCCATTTTATCAATATAAATTACATCATCAATACCCAAAGTCATTGGCGTTATGAGAAATATCAACCACGCCTTACATGGACCATGTGCCACCAACATTAGAACCTAAGATGCTACCTCCTTTGTCTGATACAAAGCTTAGCTCACTTACCATTCCAACCAGAACACAACAATACTAAGTATTGCTGTTTGGTGGTAAAATATCTGATGAGTGGATTATACCTACCCAGATGAGCTTGCACAAAGCCCTATTGCCAAGTAAACTTCAATAAATTTCAATGTTACTCTCTGCTGGTAGTACAATATCCTATTTAAAAAATTAACGCACTCTGCAATAACACCCAGGGGATATTCAAAAATAAATGTTATTCCCAACATCATAAGGTACTATTTACTGTAATTCCTAATGTTGTACAAAGTTTAAACTCAACGGCCGAATTATCGTTTTAAAACTTGAAATTTTATATGATACTAGTTGTGCACCGCGGTTTCACCCGCGTATAATTAATAAAAATATCATGAATACATATCAGCCTAAAACCTTCCTCGATAAAAGGACTATCCAACACATAAAGAATTTTTAAATTCGAACCAGTAGTTCCTGAGATTAGCCGGATCACACAAACAAACTATATATTAGTATAGATTTCGGATATAGCTTGAAGTATGAAAATATGACCATTACAACTATTATTTATTTTTTAATCCACCGAGTTGTTTCAAATGTTTTAATTAATTATTATTATTTTTGATTAATGAAGTCACAATGAACTAATACATCCGGGTTCAAGATCCCTCGCTGAGTCATTTCACTGAATGATTTTTGGAATTTCCTGATTGGCATTTGATCTATTGTAGTATTAATTGCTTCTTAGAGAAGACTAGACTTTTTTCGTCATTGTGATATTGAAATCGCAGGGCCAGTATCTATGGGCAAAGGTAGCGAAGTACCACTAACTATAATTCTACATCCAAAATTATTTTAAAACTATTTTCTATTTTTTTTTCAAAGATTACTTGACAAGATTGACAAGATTACTTGTTACATACAATCCATTTTATAATTTAAAAAATATTCATTTCTTATTTATTATCTTGGGAAACATAATATTTGTTATTGAAGGCGTTTTTTTGGTGAATACTGCTAATAATATTATACAATGTTAAATCATTATTATATAGATCTTAATAATTTCATTAACAACTTATAAAGAAACAATAAAACTGAAGCCGTAATATCACTTGTGCCTTTCATTGCATTGACTCAGCCAGCCCTTTGTCGAATCAAATGGCTTTCTCTTGTTGTTATTACCTAAGGATATAATATTTATTTAAGCTATAAGATACTACGCAAAACATGAATAAATGTTAATCGTATAATACTTAACAAATCGATTAATATCCTTCAGACTCGTAAAGTTTCTACTATTATTTATACACAAGTTAAAATAATCTTTGTTCAAGTAAGATCTTATAAGCACTTTTGGACTGTCATTTTGTAAGATTATATTAAATATTAAGCACCGATTCGAAATGAAAATTCCACCAGCAAGAAACTCATTATATTTCTTACACTTAAACAAAAAGGTTAAATTAAATTTCGAAAACCTAATTGCATGCGAATTTCTATTTAGTTTAGAACAATAGCTCTCAACGCTGCTTCTAGTAATAACAATGTCCCCTTGCATAGTGGATTTTCAACTTGTTTTAACTTATTAATTACATTACGATTATGAAAGTCGACAGTAAATTTCTATTAAAGGAAAGTCGTGATTTCAAATTGGGTCATTAACTGTATTTTCCAATATCCCATTGCAGATAATACTTGATGTCTTATACATATACATATAAATAAAGAAAATTAGTTGCTATAATAAAATAAAGAAAATATATCAATTACTTTACCGGTTTCTGGGAAAACTGCTTCATTTTTATGATTTAGCTTATGATATTTTTCTATTCGTTTTGAAATGGACTTTAAATTACTTTTACAACTTAAATAGTCTTGAATTATTAGACGTTCGGTTATGGTGTGGTACAAACATAGCGCATATTTGTTAATAAATTTGTAAGTAGTCTGCAGTTCAAAGTCGAGTGCTAAGTTTTATTTATCCTGTTTATATTATTAGAATCCGATGTTATCTATCTTATGATCTAACACGAACTTGTACATATTATTAATTGTAAACATAATATATTTTAATATGAACAATTAATCGTCCTACAATCAAATATTTCAATTTGGATTGTATTTTTTTCTTAATATCAAAAGGTTACAAAGTTCACGGGTAAAAACTACCGAAATTGATTCGTAACATGCATTCGTAATATATCATTATATATGTATGTTTATCAATCATAATCCTCCCACCCGATAATTGTCATATCGTGCCTACGCAATGACTGCATCGTGCAAGTTATAAGCGACTTTGTTACCAACTTTATTTGTGCAAGCTCATCTGAGTAGCTACCACCCACTCATCAGATATTCCGGTTTGAAGTGAGTGACTTCAAAATCTTGCAGAATATCTTTCTGAACTAGTGCTAGGTTTTTAATGCATTGTTTTGACGTGACAACGTCTTATAAATTGGTTTGCCGGGTGACACTTCAAGAAACTGCGTTACGCTCCGCTCACGTTATGCGCTCACAATGAGAGCGAGTGAGAGGCACGCGTCCCTTCCACTCGGGCATGGTTAGCCCGCCTAAGAGCGAGAGAGACAGACATAAAAAATAAAATTTTGTTAATATGAAATTCAGTGCGAGATTCTTTGTTTAAATTAATGTTTTAAATATAATTCTTTGTATAAATAAATGTTTTAAATTGTTACTATTATTTCATCCTTCTTCCTACTATACGAATGAATATTCACATTAAAATTATTTTACCACTCAAAGTCGTTGTCACGTAAAACTTTCGCCTGTATACCGACTTTACAGGCAACCAATATTTTTTTTTCTGTTAATATTTAACTGTAGTGATTTTACTATTAAATTTTACTTCGAGTTGTTACGTTAATTGAACAAAATGAAATAAAAAAAAATCAGTCTTCTATAAAATATTATATTTAATTTAAAAAAGTCAGTTTTGTTTGTTTAATTTATTCTGATTAACACAAAAACTAAGGACCCCGATAGGTTTCACGTAAACGTAATTAATGTTCCGTATTCGATCTATTAAGTTTCCCCGACCCATTTTGACAACGTTTGCTTTCTACGAGTGTTTGCGCAAACAGTCTCTTTTACCTGAATATGTTGCTGACACTTACACTAGACTTTTAAAAAAATGATTAACATTAACGGAACTTTAATGGTTTAACGGATTTAATAGTTACAATTACAACGATAACATTTTGAATAAAAATGTTACATTTACAAATTTTATCAATCTCCATAATTAGCAAAAAAAATACGTGCAATTAATAGTCTACTAATTAGTAGGGGTTTTGCATCCCCGTTTGGCTAAGTACCACCCACTCATCACTCACCACACTCAAACAGCAATACTTATCGTTGTGTTCTGGTTGTAATGGTGAGTGAACCAGTGTAACTATAGCCACAGAGGAAACCTCACAAGATTGTTGGCGCATCAGTGATGTAAGATTTGATTATATATAAAACAATGTATATATGTGGCGAGTACGTACTATCGAGTAGCCTATCAAACCGTTAACATACTTATATTACAAAAAAAGTAAGAAAATATGTATTGAGAAACTTTACAAATTACAACTAACTTATAACTTATACCAAACCAACTCATCATAGTATTTGTTGCTGATAGAACAAGTTTTATGACTCAATTATTTTTTTCAATACAATGGCACGAGTAAATCATTACGACAGCATTGCGAAGTAATTTATATATAGGTCTAAATAATATATTGAATTCTAAATAACACATCGAGTTTATACGCGTGGGCATTTGATATATAAATTTAGTTCTCATGGTATAATATGGGCATATTGTGATGCTGAAATTTTTATTTTATACTTGTTCATAGCCTTTCATTTTTCATTGGTTAGCAAAAATAAAAAGAAATATATTCCTTAATTAAACCGTTCTTTGCTACAGTATTTTAAATGAGGAGTCATATGAAAATATTTTCATTTTACAGTCTGATATCCAATTGTTCGCTTTTGCTCGTCAACAATACAAGCAATGTTATGTATTTACAAGATATATGTATCAAAAGCAAATACAAGTTAAATAAACAAAGTTCATAGTTCAATCGCTTATATCTAGTTATAACCGGTTTTCAATAGATTTAGACGAAAATGTCTAATTCACAGAAACTGTTAGTGATTCTTATTTGACCTTCTTATTATTTTGTGTAATAATATACTTACATAATTATGTATTGCGTACTACTACCGTTATACACCATAAGTATTCATTACATACAACTACTGCAGTATTATCTCTTATCAGCTGTTCCACAAGCATACGTTTTTGTATGGGTGATGGCATTAAAATAGTGAGTAGGTCAGCTTAATTACAAAAACAAAAAAAAAATAATGAGCCAAATTTAACTTATCAACAGACTAAATAGAATGAAATTTCGTTTCTGATTCGTACAAGTTTGAACACTTAACATTTTACTTAATAAAAAAATAAAATGTTTGGTCAATATAATAATAAGTCGTGATAACTTATATTTCAGTTTTAATATTTGCGTCTTGAATTCTTGATAGTTTATGAAAGTACGTTCCTACAATTCTTCCTGACAACATTGAAAAAATTGCGGCTTAAAATATATTCAAATTTAAAACTAAATAAAAAGTATTTACTTAATTAATATATTAAATTCAATAAACCAGGTCACCAGGACTGAAACTTTGACTTAAATCTTATCTCAATCGATTGGATTGGTCTACGAATTCAGTTAACTCAAAAATATTGATATACAAATAAAAACTTATTAATAAATAAAACCGTCAAATTTCTTTAATTAAAAACTCCGTACAAACATAGCAATCATAACATATTCGTTAAAATATAATTCAAAATAAATACTAAACTAATAGATACCGCCAATTCAACGCAACATTTTGACTCAAATATATCAGTATATATATTAACGCTCGCTCTCCGAAACGGTTTAATGAGTCCGGAGAGATTTAAAATTTACGATGAATTTCTGATCGGAACTAAAATGAAATATAAAATTCAAACTATTGCGTACATTCCAATGTTTTGCAACGGATACATGTTAATATTACAACGTTAATAAAACGAGGCGGATTTTAATGGTTCCGTACTTCGTTTGACTTCGACACTGTATAGTATGACTACGATACATTCGTCAATAAAATTATTTTACTACAGAGCATTAATACTATATTTTATATTATTGTATTTGGGTGGAGCCTATAGTATTGGTGGTAGAACTATCGATTTTCTACCGCAAAACAGCACTACTTGCTATTGTTGTGTTCCGGTTTAAAGGGTGAGTGAGTTAGTGTAATTACTGGCACAAGGGACATTGGGAATTAGTTCCCAAGGTTGGTGGCACATTGGCGATATAAGCGATGGTTAACATCTCTTACAATGCCAATGTCTATGGGCGTTGGTGACCAATTACCATAAGGTGGCCCATATGCTCGACCGCCTTCTTATGCAATAAAAAAATTGTAGTTCAGGTTTTGGCCTTTTTACTTGATATTTTTTACTAGATTGTTCTTTATGTCCATTCTTCTTAAACTTTTGATATTTTTATCATTAGTACTCTAATAATCTTCATTAGTAATCAAGCTAGCGTTATCGTTTACTTCAGCATTTACATTGTTCAATTTATTAGATTTATAAGCTTCTAGGTAGGCTGGATATATGCGGGCGGAGCGATTGGCTCTTTGCTGATAAAAAAATTATCTCTTATGACACGGACAATTAGTGAATAATACATTATTTTATAAATCCATGTAAAAGAAGTGAAAGTAGCTTTTTTCATAAAAAAAATTAATATAACTATTATCAATTTGACATTGATATTGACTAGCATACTCAAATAATTTCTCCGCAAATCGAATAGCGCTTTTCAAACTCAGCCAGGTTAGATTTCTAAAGACGTTATAACTAAAGATACTCCGTATATTTCTTCGTCTCTAACGACAGCTCATTCATCGTCGTAGGTGCACACGAATATTATGTTGACGTTAAAATAAATTCAAGAGAATTTAGTAACAGAATATAAAAAAGCTACTTCCACAAGTGGCAGATTTTCATCCGCCACATGCAAGTTTAGATAGCTTAGGTCGAGCACGAGATATATTATAAATACAAATGATGTACATGAAAATCCAGTGATACTTGAACCTTGAAGTCGAACTAATCACGTCGTCTAAATACTGGGCCATCACAGCTCAATTCAAATAACATTTTAATAAAATAATAAATAGTTTGAAAACATCAAAATACTTTTTAATTGAAGCGCGTTTTGATTGATATATATTAAGCGTTGTGACCAATGAACAATGTGTTCATATCACCATAAGGTACGGAACCGAAAAAATAGTCATGTAAGGCAAATTCACAGATATCGAAATGTCATCATCAAACATTCGAGAGACGTGAGTCGTTTGACGATCAAAAACGATCGCGGTTTCATTTTATACCGAATGTCACGTAGAGTTATCCAATTTCCGTTTTATATAATGTTCGGATTTTACGTTAAAACTTTAGTACATTTCAACATTGACGATTAGCGTAATTAGTTCTGTGACGTCAGAGCTCTTGTCAGCTTATTGTATTTTATACGAGTTTTCATCTCGCTTTGTTCTAGTGAATTTAATTATGCTATACTATCAATTAACTATTTATAATCTTGAAGACTAGTCGTGTATACATATATTCCATTATTATAATAATAATGAAAGTCATGATATTAATTATATAATAATACTTCATTAGGGTCCGAGTTATCTCTACATTAAATTCCTTGAAAGGTAGTTTATTGGGGTAGCCGTTACAGGCAATAATTGTTTTATAACTAGCTGCGTCCCCGCTGTTCACTCGCGTATAATTAATAAAAATATAATAAATTATTAGCACACACGCGCAACAACTTCAAATAAGTTGCAACCGACGAATTAATCTAAAATTTTGGCCAATGCCAAAACAATCGAATACAACATTTATGTACATAAAAAAACATGTTTATAACTCGATATACATACATATATTTGTATACAAAATCTTATCTGACAGAAGAATGATAATAAGGTAGCAATTTAAATATCGATACGAAAGTCCAAATACAGTGTAGCGTGCTGAAACACAATCACTTCGTCTAAAACACGAACACCAATGAAATCATCCGTGACCGAGTTCGTTAAAGGGAAGTAACAAGGTATTTCGTGTCTCAACACGTTTGATTGCCGTTAAAACGGTAGTAATTCCTTCACGTTGAAAAGACACGCCTTGACAGTAAGTGTAAACTCGCCCTTATTTCATATTTATTACAGCTCATTTATTTTAACATCTTATTTTTATCTCATGATGTCGCGACTTGATCTTTATGCAAGGAAGATCAAATATACAACGTTTTTAGTAGATAATTTGAATAGTTTGTTTGTCAATCACTGCCGAACAAGATGAACTAAATTACAAATTAAAAAAAAAACGTCCTACTGACTGCTGCATGACCTCGCAATTTTTTTAATAAAAATCACTTATCCTAAACACCATGATAGTCATGGTTGATATTCATGTTAAGTCATGTCTTTTCTAATTAACGTTTCTTAAACTAAAACCAAAACTTTTCAAGAAACATGTATAAGTCTCAAAAATATGTCATGAAAACTCTAAACTAACTTGTCTTTATAGAGGAGTGACAATACCATAGATGAAACACAATAAAGCCCCTTCACCGCCTCTGTCTGAACGCGATAATCTCAAAAACTACCTCATTGGCTTTCACCAATAGATCAGTAACAGCAGCCTGTGAATGTCCCTAAGCTGGGACATTGGACATGGGACGCTGGGACGAAGAGTAATACACATCTGACAGAATTTCAGTGAAATTTGACACGTCATGCAGGTTTCCTCACGATGATTTTCTTCACCGTCAAGCACGATATGAATTATAATTACAAATTAAACACATGAAATTCAGTGGTGCCTGGTTTGAAGCCACGATCATCGGTTAAGATTCATGCAATCTTACCACTGGGCCATCTCGGCCTTTTCACCAATAGACAATTATATAATTTAATAAGATTTTATTTAAACTGTCTGAAATATGATTATTGAAGATACCAGAAAACAACATGCCGACTGGGGGGAATTTTACTTGCACACGTCGCGTAAACCAATACATAGTTTTTTATAATAATATATTATTAAGATACATAAGTTTCTTAATTATATACCCTTATACTACCCGCGCAAAGCTGAGAGGAAAGCAATCGCTATGATAAACGCATTTAAGGAATTATAAATACTTCCAATATCATCTCCCTTCCTCAATATGTTTAAATGTATTTCTAGTCCAACAAAGTATACTACTTTAAGATATTTCAAATGACAGATTAATATCTTTCCAGATATCTATATAAAGGTCTCATTCGAAATCCCATCGTAAGCTATCTTAGAACTTTGACCCGAAATAGACTGAAGAACTTACTTAATAATATTTTAAATTTTAATGTTGCACTCAATGAAAATAAGATTCAGTAGCTTGAAAGTGTCATAAGCAAGAACTATTTTTATTACTTTCGCCCGAGGATTCACTCGAGGAACGGCAGGTTTTATGTATAGTATAGCTATGTCCTTCTTTGGGTTAAAAGTTGCTTATACCAAATTTCATAAAAGTTGGTTCAGGGGCTCAACCGTGATAGCGTAACAGATAGACAGAGTTCGTATTTATATAAGACTTGTAGTACACTTGATTTGTTAAGCGATCGTCTTAACAAATCAAGTGTACTACTTGTTATTCAATACATTAAAACCAACAAACAAATTGAATACATTAATGACATCACAATCGTTCTATTTTTAAATTTGTACAAAAGCTTTGATTTTTATGTATTTTTAATTGGTAGGAACCAAAAGTAATTGATTAAATACACGTACCAAAATGTATGCTTTCTGTTTATATATGTCCATTCTATTCCATAGTACACTTTGTCCTTACGCGTATTTTATGACACATTTCATTGAGTAGAAATGTAAGTACCTACATTATTATTATATTTATTAACTCTTCGATTTATATATTTACTCCAAATAAGTAATTATAACTTATCTTAAATAACGAAAAATCCACTAAGTCTGCACTGGCGCTTATTATTTATTTATTCATAATATTTAATTTAGTTTTAAACATAAATAAATTGAACTAAAATAGAGACGTATTAAATATTTATAGACTTGTGACAGTCATTTTCTTAGACAAGTCAACATATTCCACTGTTCAACTCAAATATTTAAACAGAATTGCAATTCTTTGGATCGCTGTGTCTCTTAGTTGTCGCATTAAGGCGTCTGCAATCCTTGTTAAGGCTTCTATATTTGTCAAAAGACAGATCTGGAGTTTAAGCCGGCATAGAATTGGGACAGAACCACAGTTTTCTTTTTAAACTAAGTAGGTCTCAAATGTATTATAGTTATGTAAAGAGTTTTATTTCAAATGTCGCGTGAATGAAATATGTTTTCTTTTTCGTATTTACATTTAATATTCCAGTGTATAAAACTGTATCTACATGTTTTTTTGCATTTTCTTTATATTTTACAATCTGATTTTAGTGATGATGATTATAATCGTACTATAAATATTGTTAATATTTTTTATATTCATATACTGGGACATTATTCACACAAGTCCATCTGATACCAAACTAAGCAGAGCTCGTACTATGGAAAACAGACAACTTATATACTACATATACTACTTTTATTTTGTAAATATATACTTATATATATAATTACACCCAGACTCAGGACAAACACATATGTTCATGCACACAAATGCCCTGGGTGGGAATCGAACGCACAACCTGCGGCGAGAAAGGCAAGTGTCCTTACCAACCACGCAAACCGGCTCGGCTATCTCTTCATCATCATCATAATTTATTTACCTGTAGAACTCTAAGTAAATTAATTTCGCAAGATACCTCTTAGCTTATAAAGTCACAAGCACTAATCCTTTGAATTGCAATTTTCTGGTTTCAAAGGTGAGTTAGCCAATGTTATTTCAGGCACAGATCTTAGTGAATCGAGCCAGAAGCTTGATAGCGAGAGAACTTGATAGATATGAAGCTTTTCATAGTCACTAATAATAATCAAAGTATACAACGTACTTGTATATATATATATATATATATATATATGTATATATATATATATATATATTGATTATTATAAACTGATATAAGATTTTAAAAGACAATTTAATAAAATATTTTTCTCTTGTTACAGTGCCTACGTCAGACGTTCAAGGTGTTTTGGGAAAGAAAGCGTCACTGCCCTGCGACATCCAGCCCTTGCATTCAGATGACGCGGTGGTCATGGTCCTGTGGTTTAAAGAGTCGGACGGAGAGCCGCTATACAGGTACACTATATGCACAATATATATATATATAAAGGAGATCTTTAACATGGTCATAATCAAGTATTCCAGACTAAATAAAAAGCACAAAAAAGGTTAACAAAAATCACCAAACATAAACATCAAAGTATATAAAATATTCATAGACATTCATAATTATATCTACAATCTACATAACAGCACAAATATTTACTTCATTTGAATAACGTAGACTATATGGGTATACATTCTACAATAAACGTAAATTATAATTATAGCCGACTGCTTCGTTCGTCCAATGACTAGGTTTTAATGCTGCAAAACCTAAGTCCCGTTCAATAATTTGATGATGAGAAACCAAGGGAAAATCGACATGAACTTTCCAGACAACCTAATATAATTAATGAAAATTAAATTAACTATAGCCTATTCTAAATCGACGGGGTTGAAATAAACAAACCTTCGATTTACATATTTTACATATTTAATGCGATTTGCTAATAGCTCTGCTTTATTATGCACTAGAAAGCAGATTAACATTTATTTAATTATTTATAATACAATACCATTCCACTTAACTACTTATATCCTTAAATTCTACTTCCTAAGTTTTTATAATAAAAGAAAAAAACACGAGATGGCGATCGATCGTGGGTTCAAACCCGGTTAATGTGTTTATAATTCATCTCGTGCTTAACGGCGAAGGAAAACATCTTGAGAAAACCTGCATGTGTCCAATTTTAATCAAATTCTGCCACGTGGATTCCACCAACCCACATTGGAGCAGTGTGGTGGAATAAGCTCCAAACCTTCTCCTCATAAAAGGAGAAGAGGCCTTAGCTCAGCGGTGGGATATTCACGGGCTGTAACTTAACTTAAGCTTTTATAAAAACTTGAGCACTGAAAATAGCATTTGTACCAATGACATGATTTCAATTGACTATTAAAATTATTTATTTATGTTTTCATATGAGTAAAGATTAGATTAATTATGAATAATAAATATGTTTACATAATTAATCTACTAAAGAAATTAAATCAAATGGAAATTTTAAACATAGTCTATTTTTAACATTATATTTTGGTAAAATTAAATTGCCGAAAGCATTATATCCGAAGCCAGACTATTTTCGGAGCGTTAAATAAAATATACCTATTTTTGTTATTATTATAATTTAAAATATATACTTTTCTTAACAATAAACTTTATGAAGTTATAAATTTATAAAGTATATTAGCATATTCGCAAGATTTTGTATTTATTTCTTTAACCCATTAATACCCAACGTTGCGCTAACGCAACATTTCAAGTTTTTTTTTTTTTTTGTTTTAAAAATAAGGAAATAAAACTTGAACTGTAAACCAATCTCGAGAAGAAGAACTAAGAGATGGATTCCAATTTTTTAAAATGGTTTTTTAAATACAAGTACATATTATTTTTATTTTTCAATAACTGCTAATTGAGTCATCTCAAGATGGACAGATTCATCCAATCATAAAAAATATTAATTGAAATAAAGCTATACTTTTTACACGGTATAAAGCTTTAGCAATCTCTTATTTATCATATATACCCTTTTTTTGGAAAAAACTACTTATACATACGGTTTAACTTAGATTTCCCGGAAGCGTTGCGTATGCGCAACGTTGGGATTACTGGACATCGATTTTACTAGCAAGCCTAACAACGCTAGAGTATTAGCGTGAGTGAATATTTGAAAAGAATCAGCTTGAAGATGTACTTGACATTTTTTACATATATAAATTGTTGTACTCCTACACTGTCGACATCTCCTTCGACGTTTACATTCGTGGTTTTCTATAACATGACCAATATTATCGAACCGAATATTGGAAGGTAACGCATGTTGGGATGGACTTCCTAGATTTATATTTGAATTACCCAAAGGATGCGAATTATCTGCAATTTGGGCTTCTTCGGTTTTCATCAAATTATCACATTATCTTCTCAAGAAATTCTGAGTATATTAGAAGAAGAAAAGGATTTAGAAGATCCCCATCAAATCGATGTCGTGTATATACCCCCGTTGGTTGACAATCTTACAGACGAGGAAGACCTAGGTCCTAGATAATAACGCGCTAGATGATTACGACAACAATGTGCCCACTGATATCACTGGAACGTATGAAATCCACATTGATTTACCCGCAGAGAGGGCCCTTCAACTTCCAAAAGGCCAAAACTGAGAAAGAGAGATCGGAGAAGTCACCAAAATCTGTTCCAGACTGGAAAAAAGTAACATCCAACTTATAAACATTTTCCTACAAGTGACGAAACAGTACTGTTGGTTCGATGGAATGACAATTCTCTGGTGCCTGTTGTTACTAACAACGCAAAAATCGAACCACTGGTTACAGCAAAACGTTACAATAGAAAAATAAAAATGATGATGAATGTGCCACAGCCCCAGGTTATAGCAGATTATAACAAAATTATGGGAGGCGTAGACCTCCATGATAATAGAATAGCGAATTATAGGATTCGAGTAAGAGGGAAAAAGTGGTGGTGGCCAGTGCTCATCAATTTGATAGACAGTTTCTTAGTAAACTCGTTGATAATTTACAATCTGGCGAGTGAGCGATCTTTGAGTCAACTGGAATTCAAATCTTACGCTGCTGTAAGTTTGATGAAAACCGAAGAAGCCCAAATTGGAGATAATTCGCATCCTTTGGGTAATTCAAATATAAATCTAGGAAGTCCATCCCAACATGCGTTACCTTCCAATATTCGGTTCGATAATATTGGTCATGTTATAGAAAACCACGAATGTAAACGTCGAAGGAGATGTCGACAGTGTAGGAGTACAACAATTTATATATGTAAAAAATGTCAAGTACATCTTCAAGCTGATTCTTTTCAAATATTCACTCACGCTAATACTCTAGCGTTGTTAGGCTTGCTAGTAAAATCGATGTCCAGTAATCCCAACGTTGCGCATACGCAACATTTTGTAGAATGTTAACTAATTAACCAATATTTTTTTTTACTATAATTTACTCTTTTTTGATGTAATTATAGACGTAATGAACAATAAAACCAATAAATATGCTTTTATTTTTAGCCTTGGGAATTAATGGGTTAACAAACGGCGCGTTTATCTTCTACATATTATATGTCACATCACATAATCCTTACTAATATTATAAATGTGAATATAAGTTTGTTTGTTACGCTTTTACGCCTAAGCCACTAAGCCGATTTTAGAAATTCTTTCACCAATGGAAAGCTACATTATCGGCGAGTAACATAGGCTTTATTTTGTCCCCGAGTTTCCCCGAAAACTCTAGTAATATTCAATTAAAAACATCTAGACTGTGCAAGCAAGCGAAAAAACTTGTTTGAGATACGTCATTCCTTAATAAAATATTGCTAAGCGGTTCGTTGTTTTGACCAATCACATGCCGATGGAGATATTAATATGGTTACAGCGTTATATCCTTTACAAAGTGTAATGAATTTAGCCCAACGTTCCAATAAACCACCTATCATATTGTCAGGAGTGACTGGTCTCAACCAATAATTACCATTGGTAATTTTCTATGATTATATGGTTTTTTTCATCTACCGATTACAATTTTGCTGTATTTATTTCTAATATTATTATTGCAAGTAAAATATTCGAATACAATAGGGTAGTGTAAATATTTTGCAATCTTTGTCAATATTGTTGAAGAGTTTCATAAAGTTCACGCCATTGATATAAGGAGATGCGGTTTTTATGATTGCGAAATGTTGACGCTAACTGAAGGATGTCATTCCATTCAAGTGCCAAGATTATTTATATAAAATCAAATCTAGCTGCATTTCGCGTTGATTAAACTAAACGTGTTATATCTGACAAGGTCAATGACCACATGTATATTATGTAGATGCGGTTAAAAATATACAGACAAACAAAGCCGCAGCCGCTGAATATTTATTAAGCTCGGAAACCACTAGATTGATCGTCATGGCCGAAAAGTTATCTCGACTGATTAAAAAGTACTCCCATTTAGTATATTTTTTTTTATTTTATGTTCATAGGTCTACAAAACAAAATGACAATCAATGAAAACATATGATTACATTTCTCTTGATGTAGACACGACATGCGCTTATAAATTAGCTTCTATTACAATTTATTTTATTTTTTTAATATTTTTTAATAAGTTAATGAAATAGCTTTTTTAATAAAAAATTTAATGAGGCTATAGAATATAAACATAAAAAAATATCATATTATTTATATGGATTAATTTTGTGAACAACGTAGAATGTTACTATACGTATAAATCACAAAAAAAACATGTACCTACAATAGAGTGTGTGGGTTTCGATTGTGTTAGTAATGTGCTCAAAAAAATCTAAAAATGTACGTGAAAATTTGAAATCTACTGTACTTGGTTATCGATTCCACATCACATCATATAACTACATGTGTGTGTGTGTGTGTGTTAAATGTAAATGTGTGTTATTACAAATATTGTGATTACAGTTATGACATTCGGGGTCGAAATGTCAACCAGCCCAAGCTTTGGTCTTCCGCACTGGTCTTCGGCAACCGGGCATACTTCAGAGGTGGTGCAACACCGGCTGTTCTCATGGTTGATAACGTGATTGCCGCTGATGCTGGAGTATATAGATGTAGAGTGGACTTCAGGAATTCACCGACAAGAAATCTGAAAGTCAATTTTACCGTTATCAGTAAGTTTTGATGATACTAACGAATCTTATTACTTATTACTTGTCATGTTTTGAGAATGCGGACTAGATGATCCAAAATAGCGTAGACGCTATCAAACATTGCTCAATAAATATTGACTTATGTAATATATGGACACGAAGCGCCTGATGCAAATACAATAGCACACGCGTCATCGTTTATGCGCATGTCTATTGACACTATAGCTGTATTCTCATAAATATAGATTTTGTTACTCATAGACTTTGTATAGCGGGTGTTAATTAAGCACTGACTTATCTTTTTCTGTTATTGTTCATTTGAAAGAAGACACATTATAGTTCAAATAATCATTCCTTTCTACTTGGTGGTAGAGCTTTGTGCTAGCTCGTCTGGGTAGATACCACCCACTCATCAGATATTCCACGTAAAAAAGCAGTTCTTGTTATTGTTATGTTTAGGTTTGAAGGATGAGTGAGCCAGTGTAATTGCAACACAAGGGACATAACATCTTAGTTCCCAAGGTTGGTGGCGCATTGGTGTTGTAAGCGGTGGTTAACATTTCTTACACTGCCAATAACTTTGGCAGGGCTTTGGCAAATGAGGGCGTTGGTGACCTGCTCGTCCTACCTATCCTATAAAAAAAATCTTCATTTAGATAAAGTGCGAAAATATTAGTTGCGAGTATTATGTATTAATGGCTCTATATACTAGCTTCTATTTCAAATGAATCTTGCAATTTTAGTATAAATATATACTAAACAATATTCCGTAATTGCAAAAGAACACACTAATATTTTCGGTACAATTCATTAGTTTTTGCTTTTACCGTGACCGAAATTGTTTCTAAAATCATTATTAATTTATCGGTAATATTTCAGTACCACCAAGCCGTCCTACCATATATGACGCAAAAAGACGAGACAGAACGAAATTAATTGAACCGTACAATGAAGGATCCAACGTACTTCTCATTTGTGAAGTCGACGGAGGTATGTATTTCATTTATCTACTGTCCTGTAGTATAAAAATAAATTATTGTTATATAAATAATAGTGTTAGTAAAGTTTTATATTTATATATTATATTATATTATTTGGAAACAAAAAGTATTTATAACAGTTTTGTACAAAATAGATTATTCACTTACCACTAAAGTTTTCACATTTTAAATAAACATTAAAGAGCAGGTAAGTACAATGAAAATAGAAAAGATTTGTTTTTCCCTCGATGTGTGAAAAGTAAGTTATAAATTTAACCACGTCTGTTGCTCTGCCTGTGTGTCTGCTTCTGAGTTCAAATCTCCCAAACCGAGAGTTAGCTTAATGTCTATAGAGGATGGTCCAGCTCTTTAAAACCAATGACTACCTTTCAATTTGTGGTGCATTTGACATGTTAGAGCTGGAAGTAAAAATTAAAATGTTTATAAGCCAGACTCGGAAAAGTCATGATAAACCTCCAATAACTCAGTATTCACTTAAAAACTTATTAACTATTATTCTCGCTTTCAATGATCGTATTGTTACACAGTTGACAAAAGTCTTCGTTGATAATATCCGTTTAGTCTTACTATTATTAAAAAAAATCTATCAAAATAAATTTCTATCAAATTATTAAAAAAAAATAACAAAATTGTTTGATGTAAATAAACGCAAGCTAATTAATTTTCGTAATTAAAATATCGAGACCAGTTAAACGTGAAATCAAATTAAACGTTTGATCAACTCAAAACGTCATTATCAAAAGGAAAACTTGAGTAAACAGAATTACAACCATCATTATCGAAACAATATTTCAAATTGTAAAATTGTCAACGCGAATTTCAGCGGAATCAATAATGGGTTTTACGGTAACGTAATTAATGTCATTTGAGTCTGTAATATCATCAATCTTTATGATAAGTTGCCATTGTTGCAATGTATTAACACGTTGAAATCACTATAGCATCAACTTTATTTACATGTAAGCGAGTACTTCTATATCCCAACGTTTGTGTAGTGACATGTTTACAAGGCTGCATATAGGCCTAGGTTCAGATCCTGGGCCAGGGTTAAAAATGTTCGAAATCTGTGTATTTGTGTTACTGGGCCTGCCTTAATTTCCCATTGACTAGCTAGTTAGGATGCAGATTTTTAGAGATTTTAGTATGACTCTGTATTTGCACATACGCTTGTTGCAAATTATCATTTCTTCATTCTAAATCATAATATGCATTGAGATCGGCTATACTATATTTTATTTATTTTTATTGGGTTTGGAACACCTAAAACTAAATAACTATTATACGACAGTACTCGTGTACATAACCTAATTTATACATTTATGTTAGTGCTAGAACCGCGGCTTCGCCCACTGATAAAAGGGGAGGACGTTATAATATTAATTACGATTTAATTTTATTTTAGAATAAATTTAAAAATCTAAACAAATACCTAATTATATATTATATAACATGCTACAAAATCCCTTTTTCTACGATATATGTTATTATTCGTATATCATGGTTATGAGAGTTAGGGAATAGTGAGTGCACCTGTGTTGATGTACACACTTGTGCACTATAATATCTCTTGCGCAGTCCGCTAATCTATCTTGAGATTGGCCGCCGTGGCCGCAATCGGTCAGGAGGACCATTATTGGTATATATAACATTATTGTTCGTTACAATCTTCAAAACTTTCTAAAAATATCAAACGATACACATTTATCAAATGGTCATATAATATTCAACACCTCCTATCGTACAATCTAAATATCAACTCAATATGATATAAAGATAATCATGAGTTAAAATTGTGATCGTTATCGCCTTGAGTGCGCGCCGACCACCCGTGTTTGCCACCATTAGTGTATCGTTACTTGTCACACTCGATTGTTTGGTGACGTAGGTATTGTATGAAATTAATTGGTACTGTTTTGATAAATTATGCTACCTTTTTTATATGTTTACTTTATTTAGAATGTTTGTGTGAACCAAAATATTCTTATTTGAATTTAAGATTTTTTTTAAATAATGTTATTAAATTTGCCTGAATGTCCTCTTACACTAATTATATTTTTTTAATTTTGTCACTTATATGCAGCATAATGCGCTTTGAAATGAAACAGCGTACTAAAAACCGGCTAAATTTACAATTGGCTAAGATATCCTTTAACATACTCATAACTAGTAACGAATACCAAGCTTATCACCATACTCACATAACTTATTCAATAATAAAAATATTCCTTAGGAAGTAAACCAGGCGAACCTCTTAGTATAAAATGGTTGATCAATTGAAGCGTTTGATTGTCTGAATACTTACAAAATAATCTTAAGGACACAATATTTTAAAAGACAATTTATGAAATAGAGTATTTTTTGATAATAATTATAAATATTTTTTTTTTATTTCTGCGATAAAGCAATATACAAGAAGATCGCGTCAAATTAAATATTTCAATATATTATCAAATTAAACAAAGACTGTGACTAATTGACACCTATTTGGAGACATTTGAAATAATATTATGTTTCGAAATATTTTTTATTCAAATGGCTCTCTTATAACAACTTTCAAGCGCTGTCAAGCGGCTAAGAGTAACTACAACTTTGCGCCCAAATATTTGTGAAAATAAAAAAATGGAGCACAAAAGTTTTTACAATCTATTCTCGACTAGTTCTAGTGGTACTTGATCTCAAAACGGGCTATGAATTGAAATACAATATAAATATTTACATTTGTGAATACAAATATTAAGAAACATTATGACCTTAGTTACATATTTTATTCACTCTTCAAACAAAAATAGTGAGTATTATTTTGTGATAGAATATGTAAATGTAGGCGTGAATATACTTTTAACATATTATAGTTGCATTTGCTTTAAGGATTGTTTCAGTCACTGATATGGTGATGTAACAATTGTATAGCAAACATAATGAAATAATATAAAGTAACAAATAAATGTCTCACTGTTGGGTTAAGGCTTCCTCTCATTTTTGAGGAGAAGCTTTGGATCTTACACCACCATGCTGATCTGATGCATGATCTGCTATTCCATCGCGAATATGCCCGATGTTATGGGGCCATATATTTTTGAAGAGATGATTCATGAAGTTGCATGCATTAATTTTTTTGTACCAATATGTATTCAACTACTGGTGGTGATACGAATATTAGTTAATCTGTCTGAGTAGATTGGCGGCGCATAGACGGTGTAAATAATGAGTGCCAATGTCTATATAGTGATCACTAATTATATGGCCCAGTTGCCTAACAGTTACTTTCCTATAATAAATGTCATTAAAAATAGCCAATTACAAAACTGTGGATCTTATAAGGTGAAATGTAGGGAGCACAAGGCTTACTTTTTTCTTTTCCATTGTAAGATTAATTATTATAAATACAAATCATTAAAGCCAACACTTTCTGTAATCAAAACTTAATATCTTCCTATCACAGATTTTGTCATTGATGATATAATATAAGAAGTGCTTAATCTATGGTTTTCAACAATTTAAAAACCGTGGAAATGATCTTGGTAGATGTTATCGTATAAAGTTTAACGCATTTATTTTACAAACAGGAATACCAAGGCCGAAGGTGACATGGTACTTGGAAAATGTTGTTATTGATGACTCGTATGAAGAAAGAAAAGAAGGAATCACAGTCAATACGCTAACGTTTCCAAACGTTGGTAGACAACATCTTAACGCAAGACTTGTGTGTCAAGCATCTAACACAAATCTAGCACCGCCTGAGACTAAAGTGCTAATATTGGACATAAATTGTAAGTACAAAGAAAAATATTAAAATGTTATCTTAAAAATAATCAGGTGATATGAATTATTATTCAAGACAAACCTGTATGAATTATAATTCAAGAGATTTTAGGAGAGTTTTATTTTCAATAGAATTGTTATATAATTAATTTTTTACTAATATTTTCGGAACTGTAATACGAATTACTTGAAAGTAATTCGATAAATTTAGAGTAAGTCATGTCATGAAATCAACATTTTATACAGTGTATTTAAATTTTCTGGAAAGGTAAAGAACAAATTTATGTGGCCTGACGTTCCATTTTCTATGAAGAAATAGACCTTTCAAAATACATCGTATATTCTGAACGAATTTTCTATAAATCCTTTACGCAAACATTCTCAAGTAAATATTCCCTTTCATACAATGAGGATGCGAAGCAATACACAACGGAAGCTGAACAATAAATCTCATTTCTCCAACAGTGAAACCGATAACCGTGAACATATTGACCAAGGAGAAGCAAGTGTCAGCGGATAAAAGATACGAAGTGGAGTGTAAGACTACGGGCTCCCGCCCCGAGGCAACTGTCACTTGGTGGAAGAACAATAGACAACTCAAACGGATGGCGAAAAACGTAAGTCCTTTGTCCATTCGACGATCCTTTTGTCCTTTAATTAATAGATTCTTTTCAATTTTTCTCCTGGTGTAATAATGCCGTTCTTGTCTCCGTTATATTTTTTGGAAGTAATTTCGTGGCGAGATCGCAATGATATAAAACCTCATTGTCGTCACCTTTATTGTTCTACCTAATTTTAAGAAATAACTGTTCTATTATTGTTTCGTTAACCCTATCTTCACTTTTGTTCTTATTGTTTTGTTGATATTTTTGAGTGAATTTTTATTCTGAATGAAAATTGAGCAAACAGAGTTAATTTTATTTTCAAAACGTTTTATGAGTTTTAATTCAGAGAACACTTTATTTTACATATTAAGTTTATTTTGTTAAATCGAAAAACATTGACTATTTAATAAATATATTTTTTATAAGCTTGTAACGTCTATATTCTTAATTTATCGATATTTTATAAAGAATATTTTCGAAATAAATTAATCCCTTTAACGCTGTTTAATACCTTTTGATAAGTCAGATAATATTTTATATTTTAATCTCGTTAAACATAATTGCTTTCTTTTTAACTTTATTATTAAGAATCTAAGTATTTCGACTTTTCTTACAAAAAAGGCAATTATTTGATTCCATTTTAGGATCTAAAAAGATTTCGCTTAAATTCAAATCAAATATCAATTACTGCTTATTAAAAAAATATCTTATGAAATTAATTTCAAGTTTGCGCTAACAGAATAAAAATAATTTCTTCGAATTACTTTTAAGATTCGTTCTCATTTTTCTATTGAATATCTTTATATACTTCATAATCTGTTTGACTTGTTAGTTTTCTGAGAATAACGAGACACTCAGCGTCCTGAGTCTCGTCCCCGGCGTGGAAGATGATGGCAAATATTTGACATGCCGTGCTGAGAACAAACACATACCAGATTCTGCCATAGAAGACAAGTGGAGGCTTAACGTACATTGTAAGTTTAACGTTATTTTACCCAGCTTCAATGTTATTAAATAAGGTTGCACTTTAACTGCTTGGAAATGATTTTCTCAATAATATAGGTGTCGTACACACACACACACACACACACACACAATACAGACACGGAATTTTATCGTGCAATGTAAAATAATTTTGATTATTTATTTTAAATCAATTTTAACCAGCTTGAATAAAAATTTAATTATTTAAATTCAGAACTTAGGAAGAAACCAAGATATATTTTTTTTAAAGATAATATTTATTTTTGTACCAAGACAACGTATGCCAAGTGATGTACATAACATCACTTTTAAAACAAAAATAAAAGTCGAGCGTGACAGTGAAATCTCGGAGCATCTTAAAAAAACGTCTTAATTTATCGCGAAAAAATATTTAAGGGCCGAAGCGTCGCGAGCTTGAAAAGGAGGATTTTAATAAATCTCCGAGAACGACACGTAGGTACAGCAAACGAGGGGCAAAGCTGTAGAACCTCCTTAAGATAAACTCGAATTCTTTGCATTAATAAAAAGTCCTTATAAGTGAAGTTTTTTATAAATAGAAATTATTTTAATTTCATTTGATAGTTATTTTAACGATAACAAATTTATTTGAAGTTGCTTTTAATTCATTTCTTGCTTTATGGCGAAGGAAAATATAGCGAAAAGTTGCTCTCATTGAAATGTGGTTCTCATTACTTACAAAGACATATATTGGATGTATGTATGTCAGTACTTATTGGAGCAGATTTTATTTATAAGATATATCCATTTCAAAGAGCACACTTACTCGACTAGATATTTATTAGCGATTACGTAATACTTATAATTACTCCTAATTAAACATTACTAATAGCTTCTTTACAACTTTTAACACCACCACCACCTAGTATTATCACTATACATTTGTAACAACCTAAATAATGCCTATTAATTAGTACAAATAATAAGCAAGAGGTATCCATTAATAATAGTTTAATTTTAAATCCATACAACAAAAACAATAGAATTATTTTAATCAAAATTTAAGATATAATTTGCAACCAATATAAAAAGACCACAAGTTTTCTTCAAATTAACCTCTGTTTTTGTTACAGATGTACCAATAGTAGACCTCAAGATGGGATCCAATCTCAACCCTGACGAAATAAAGGAAGGGGACGATGTTTACTTCGAATGCACGGTCAAAGCTAATCCGAAAACACACAGGCTTGTTTGGTTTCACGACGTGAGTACACAACTCTATTTACACGAATGTAAGCCTTGTCATAAAGAAGATTATGTAATACGTAATGTATTGTAAAAAAAATAATCCGAATTAAAAATATTTTATTAAAAAATTCACAAAATCTTAATACGTATGTGTGTGTATGCAACTTGAATTTTGTAAAGCTAATACTGAAAACGTCTCGTTATAATACAAATTATAATAATTGTGCAGATGTGCACTTGTACGTATACTTATATGAAACTTTAAAAATTATACAATTTTGAATCTAACAAGCCAATTAAGTTTTATGTTTATAATTTTATCACCGGATAATTATGAGCGCTGTTCGTTTATAATAACTCTAGCTTGGTTGTATAATGATAAAGATATGTCAACGTAATGAATACAATTTTGAAGTTTATAATAATTATATTAGTGTAGGTTTACTAATAAATTGTTGCATCACTTTTCGAAATTCTACGTTATTTTATAATATCTCTAAATTTATTACGAGCTAACGATGCATACAATTTGATAACACATACATAAATTAGTGCAATCAGTATTAACTAAAATTAAAGCCTCATTGACTAACAATTCAATTATTAACTGCATATTAAGTATAATGTCAGTTTTAGTCATTATAATATAAAAAAAAATTAATCTAATTATAAGCAATGTAATATATTTTGTTTAGAATACGGAGATCTTCCACAACGAAGCCCTCGGTGTTATACTGAGTGCTCAAAGCTTGGTACTTCAAAGTGTCACGAGAGCTGCCGCCGGCGACTATACATGTATGGCTGCGAATAGTGAAGGCAAAGGAACAAGCAATCCCGTGTCATTATTAGTCAGATGTAAGTACACTAAAATATTTCTTATCCTAAGTGTGTTAAGGTTGAAAATGCATTAGCACCTGATATAGTAGGAATGGTTAATGAGACCAATTCAGGGAGGCATTCATTAGATGATAAAGAAACAAAATGGAATCTTGGCGAATCACCCATATTTTCATAATCATGATTAACACGCTTTGAAATGAATGTTAATAGCGATAAACTTATCATTTATGATACTCGTATCATTATGAATATAATATGTTTTCCAGCGGTAGACATATATAAGGACTCTTCTTCTTATTTTATTTTTAAAGATAAGTAAGTAGTCTCAAGAAATATAATTATACGAAATGCTAAAACAAAACAAACAATTTATATGATTATAATATACTACCAGCTTAAACAAAATATTTACGAGAAAGAGTCTGTTGTATTTAAAACAAAGATTATTTATTTTTAAATTCAACTTCAAATACTTTCAAAAGGGTATAGAATGTCGAGTCTCGACCCTTCTAACTTTCTTTCTTAGAAGCGAAACCTTAGACAGTGAACTGCTGATTCCATTAAGCTGGAAGAGGAGCTTCCACTTTAACTTACACACAGTATATAATGAGACTCGCTTTTCATGTATTCTTTTAAAAGTCTTATTGCTATGTTTCTTGATAGTTCGTTCGTACTAGATGCTTCAAAAGTAACTTTAAAAAAATCGAAAAATGTCAATGTTATATTTGAACTTTTGGCAAGTTGCTATACTCCTTGTGCTTGTACTTATACTGGCTTACTCACCCTTCAAATAGGAAAACGAAAATACTAATCATTGTATTTTGACAGCATGATTTGAGATGAGTCAGTTGTGATACCACAGAATTTCAAATATCGATAGATTAATAATAATATTGATTTAAATAAGTACCTGAGTAATTAGTATAAAACCTTAAAATATAACTTTAAAAAAATTACATCTATGAGTATAAATCTAATAAAATAGAGATATCATTGAAACAGTTAACAATCTTTTTTTTAAGTTATAGTTTAACCAATGTTATTACAAGTTAATATGAGTTACTAATTAAAAGAAGGTTAGGTTTATGAAAATGTTTCTCAAGATTTTAATTGAGGATTCTAAAACCCATTATAGCTTTTACGTTCGACTTCGTTTATGTAATTTATTCGGTTGAGTTGCTTAAGCGCTCATTATAATATACGCTCAGTAAAGTAACGGAGGCTTTGTTTGTACGATATACTTATTGAAAATCTAGTGTTCGCCCGCAGCTTCGCCCGCTTATTAGGTAAGATGGTTGAGATATTTGTTGTTGGGGAGAGGGGTTGTTATAAATAAAACCGGCCAAGTGCGAGTCGGACTCGCGCACGAAGAGTTCCGTACCATTATCTATAAAAAAGGCAAACGGTTTGCTGTATGGGACCTCGTATTCTGTTTTTAGTATTTGTTGGTATAGCGGCAATAAAAATACATCATCTATGTTAATTTCTACTATCTAACTATCACGGTTCATGAGATACAGTCTGGTGACAGACGGATAGACGGACGGTAGGACGGACAGACAGTGGAGTCTTCGTAACAGGGTTCCCATTTTATCATTTAGGTACGGAACCCTAAAAAGGGCATACCTTCCTCGGGGTTCTAAGTTAATTCGTACCAAGTTATAATTAGTATTATTTCATTTTGAAACAAGGTATACAAAATTAATTGTGTCTAATCTATGTATGTTCCAAGACTTTGGTGTTTTTACATGTAATATAATCTTGTTAAATGTTTATTTAAAAGTTCTTAAGAACTTAATTAAAAAAAGGATAAATTTAGATTTTACGATGAATTCTAACAAACTAAACTTTAATTTTGATTCTTCGTTTAAAAATACCAGCAATGCTTTTCGAGTATGGGTTGTAGAAAATCATAAATTGCTGTCAGATGCGAATGCAAATTACCGAAAATGAAATATCGTTGTTAATATTATGAGACAGGCATTTCGTATTGCGGTTATAGTGATATCCTTGTAATGTAATTTATAGCGTTTGCTATCATTATGCAAAATCACAAATGATACTATTTGGTATTATCATGTTTTAGTAGTAACTGCCTTTGAATGTCTCACTGCTGGGCTATAACATCCTCCTCCTTTAAGGAGATGGTTTTAGCTTTTTCCACCACGCTGCTCCAATGCTGGTTGGTGGATAAACAGGAAGAATATTGAAATTCTTTCAATGAAATTTAACACGCATGCAGGTTTCCTCGCGATGTTTTCTTTCACCTTCAAGCACGAAATGAATTATAAACACAAGTTAAACGCAATATGAAAATTCAGTGTTCCTTTTCCGGATTTGAACCCGTTGAAAACTGGGCCATCTTGGCTCTTGTGGTAATATTAGGACACTTATTTTTAATTTTTTTTTCCAAGGTTTTTTTTCTTATTAACCGTACTATAATAATAAGGTTTTATGCCAATCGCATTAAATAATCAATATAAATTCAACCTATTTATAATATAAGTTTATATATTTATTTTAACTTAATTGAATTTTATTAAAAATGTTATCGATAACTAAACTAAAAATCTATAGAAAACGAGAGAAGTTTAAAACACCACTTTTGTCGTACAAAGAAGCGAGAAGCATTTTTAAAAGTTAGACATATTTCGAACTGAAGAAAGGCAGAAAGAAACTCAGCAAAGTTGAGCGAATAATTTTAATTTCAAAGTGTATGGTGAAATTTGCCGCACCAATGATTTGCATCAAATATTTGCATATCATATTGAACTGACCTAAACCTGTATTGGAGCGGAGATATTCACGATTGGATGATTTAACTAATAAACAGGAAACTTAGAGAAATATTCCTGAGAGACTTACTCGTAGTATTGATAGTTGTCACTTGGAAATTGGTATGTCCTATGTCAAATTATAGGAAAGATACTAGGGACATACAGTTTGATATTTATTAATTACAAAAGCTACAAAAGTTTGAGATTCATTCAGTTCGATTATTTTGTTTTTATATATATATAAGTGCCCTATGCTTAATCTTTAAATTTAACCTTTAATACTTTTAGATTTGTAGAGCGAATTCTTTGATTAGTTAGTCGCAAGTACACAGTTTTGTATTACTAATATATATTATAATATATATTAATACATTTTATATGGATAGATACCAACTCATTTTATGTTCACCAAACACTAATACTAATTATTGTGTTCAATTTACCTTTCAAAACGGACTGAGCCAGTGTAACTACATAAACAAGGGACAGAACTTCTTAATTCCAAAGGTTGGTGGCGTATTGGCGTATTGGTTAATATTTCGTACAGCGACAATATCTATGGGCGTCAGGTGGCCTATTTGCCAATTGGGTAACCGATTTTGTAATGAAAAGAAAAACTTAATACATCATTCGCATTTTTATTACTTGTATCTCAAATATAACAATAATATGAATAAAATGTCATTACACGAAAAATATCTTCCTAAATGACGTAACGGTAGCTATAATTCCTAACGATACCATTAGACCTGCTGATAGACCCACAAGGTTGGCTTCAAACC
This sequence comes from Nymphalis c-album, assembly GCA_963151315.1. NCBI lineage: Eukaryota > Metazoa > Arthropoda > Insecta > Lepidoptera > Nymphalidae > Nymphalis > Nymphalis c-album. Next base: position 10,686,037 of record OY720604.1, read on the forward strand.
TGCACTTCTCTGGACAATGCTGTATTATCAGCTTTCAACCCAGACATACGAATAGGTTGTAAAATTTTATATCGCCCGTCGGACCGACCTAAAACGATTATGACGAAATATTTTGAGCTGCAGCCTTCTTGCTAGTAAAAGTGCGGCGTTTAAAATTCAAATCTTGATATTGTGTTTTCTTGTAATATAAATATGAAATTAAATTTAGATTTTTTTTTAATTTTTAGATTGTTTTTTATGTAAAATAATAAGAACTGCTTGGTGGTGAACCCGTAAATCTTTAACTATATAGACAATCTGGGTGATTATTAGGAAAATGTGTTGATATCATTCTTTACGTGTGTACATACAAAACTGCATTGATAAAGCGTATTGCCTGCTGTTTTCGTTCGTCTCTAATGTTATCTTTTATACACAAACCTCAACTTTATAGATTAGAGGTGAAACAATGTCAAATTTCACTTAAAATTCTGTCACATGTGAATTCCACCAATCACTGGAGCAGCGTGGTGGAATAAGCTCCAAACCTTCTCCTGAAAAAAGGAGAAGAGGCCTTTGCTCAGCAGTGGGACATTCACAGGCTGTTACTTTACTTTACTTTGTTCTATATAGATACATCGGTATATGTTTATATATATATATATAATTTTATATATTTAAAAATAAAAGCAGACTTAAAAATTGGCCTGAATGTAGCCTTCAAACAAACACCAATGACAGAAGAATCATCGAAATCGGTTCACGGTTACGCAAAAATATGAAGCATAAAAAGATATACAACAAATTGAGTTTAATATGATTTTTTGAAGTCGCTTAATAAGGTCACAGGCATATAAGGACAAATGATATTCCAATTAAATAAACTCAAGTCTCATAAGTCAATGAATATTAAATTCGAAATTGGTGAAATCCCCGTCGTAAACCCAACCCTTCAACAGTCTGGTCCTTTACATTCGGCGTTATTACAGACGAAGCAAATATAAAGGGCAAAATAACAGTTTTATTAGTACTACTGAACGGTGATTGGATTATATGAATTGTAATTGAGTTTTTGTTTTTATTCTCTTCAGCTGTTGTTCGAACTCCGATTCTAGATTCTAATTGGATTACGTCACTTTATTTCTTTCATTTGGCCGTTCCATTAACTTCCGCGGAAGTGAGTGTTGCTGTGTTAAAAATATATTTTTTAATAAAAACTCATTCTGTATCTGCGTCATTAATTATTTTAAAAGAGGTTGTTTTGTTATTAAAGGTACGTTTTTTTTTTAAATTGGTGACCTAATAAATATACTGGTCATACTGAATGACCCAGTAAGCCGAGATGGCACAGTGGTAAGACTGCGTGAATCTTAACCGATTACCGTGGGTTCAAACCCGGGCAAGTACCGCTGGATTTCATGAGCTTAATTTGTGGTTATAATTCATCTCGTGCTTAACGGTGAAGGAAAACATCGTGAGGAAACCTGTATGTGTCAAATTTCACTGAAAGTCTGTCACATGTGTATTTCACCAACCCACATTGAGCAGCGTGGTGGAATAAGCTCCAAACCTCTAAGGCTAAGGGCTAAGGCTTCTTCTCCTCATAAAGAGGAGAAGAGGCCTTAGCCCAGCAGTGGGACATTCACAGGCTGTTATTACTTTTTTTATTACTGAATGACGGATTATTAGTAGTATATCCCTCAGATTCAGTTACAAAGAAAGCAAATGTCACATCAACGGCCTGAGGCTAGGGCCTCTCGTATTTTAAAAATAAATTATGGAGCTTGTTTCACTTCGCTGCTCTAACGCGGGTTGTTGATACACATGAAGAAATACATCCAAATTTCCTCGTGACGTTTTTCTTTAAGAACCGTGCACGAAATGAATTATAAATAATAACATTCAGCGGTGCTTGTCTGAATTTGAACCCACGTCCGGTTCAAATTCACGCGTTCTAACCACTCAGTCATCTTGGCTCAGATACAAAATGTAAACAATTATGAAAACCATAGTCAATATTCTATACAAATATTGGTCGTCAGCGGTATCTAAATCTTTGACCGCATTAAAGCGAGTAGCATTGTAGTGACCACGATAATGACGACAACTGTCGATAATAATAGTTGTATACAATTATATTGATTTATTTACTACTTTACTTATAAATTGTTATATTAGGAGATGATTAGATTAGCAAAGCTCTGTCTTTTTCGTCGAATCTTAAATCAATGGTGTTAGAAAGAGATAGTGTTTAAATAAACGTTATCAAGAAGAGAAGGCATAGCTCAAGTACATTTAACTTATAATAGCTTAACAAAAAAGTTTACGGTAGAAATAATTTTCCTACATCTGTCGCCTTTGAGAAATCTTAACTTAAAGCTAGGAGTGTATACGACAGATGTTCTCTTGACAATAAGATACCGTTTTCGTTAGAAATATTCGCTAGAATGTTTGACTACATTTTCATATTTTAAAGATTTTTTCTTATGTTCATAAAACATGTTTAACGATATTTTATATTTATTAATTTAGATAATACGAATTAGGTATTTAATAAATGGTCCAGTGCTTAAAAGACTTACTTCAAACCCGTGTTTTTTTTTGTGTTGTGTTAGAATGTCATTATGCCCATTGCATCATCAAATCGCATTGGCGCAGCATAGTGGAATACCTCAGTTTTTGTCCAACACATAGAGGCTTCGTGCTTTTACTTTTATCATTTTCTGGATACTTATTATATATTAAATAAGTATTCAGATATATATAAATAGATAGTAAGGTTGTTTTGAAAAGTGGGAAATATGAATTGATATAAAAATCAAAATAATTTACCAACAAGACTGTGACATAGGTAATCTTCAGCGGAAAACCTTTTGGTATCGCATCTCAGATTTCATCCAATATTTTCATGTTATAATGATGCTCACGTGCAATGCAAGGCGGTTGTTTGTGGCGCCATCTATTTTGAATTTATATTATTTTCTATATAAGCAATTTTGAATTGAGACTTACTATCGCAATTCGGATATGACTTATCTTTTTGCATGATAAATTTATTTGAATTATATTTGTGTTTTTTTTTTTTATATAGATGCTCCAGTCTGTGCCGAGCGGAGGGACAACGAACTATTTGGCGCTTTGAAACACGAGACGGTATCTTTACATTGTTCGGTCGACGCGAACCCCGCGCTCGTCTCTTTTCATTGGACATTCAACAATTCGGGAGAGCAAACAGAAGTACCTCCGAGGTAAATACATACACACATTATATAAAATATATATCGAGACATTATGCTTTATATAATATAGAACATTATATGAAATAAAGATCAAAAATGAATAAAACTACAATATTCAAAATAATCATAAACATCACTTACTATGTAAAAGCTGCCCGTATGTAAATTTTCATTATGCTAGTTTGAGCTGTGCGTTGTACTATCAGTCAGTTATTATTTTATATTATTTGTAATTGAAATAGATAAATAAAGATATATGAAATTCAACATTTATAGAATAATGTATAAATTGCGGAATTATCGCTAAGACAATCATTGAAGGGATGGATCACTGTGAACAAACGATCATTAATAATAATTTACAAAAGACATATATTTAAAAGTAGCTTAAATTTAATCCTCGAGGATAATTTGGTATTCCATAGAAATACTCATTAGCAGACACAGTGTCCGGAACTTGGTAGTGTTAACATTTGCGTGCCTCGGAAAGTCGTTGGTACTCTACTTACACTTTTTCTGCCTACGTAGATTTATGTCTGAGTTAGTGAAAAAGTATAGCCTATTTTTACGACGTTTGCTTGAATATTATGTCCCGCGCAATTGACTAATCTCCGCTAAGAATGGTATTTATAATTATATAACTTACAAATGATATAAATAAAAGTACCTATATAAAACAAAAAACTCAAATACACATAATATACTATAAATAAATAAGGTCCTCCAGACCGATTTCGGCCACGGCGGCCAATCTCAAGAGAGATTAGCCAACTGCGCAGGAGATATTTTAGTACCTATATAAAACGAAAAAAATAATAAAATATACTATACACACATAAACAATCAGGTATAATCATTATGTTGTCTTAGTTAAACTAGCTTCGAATAATATTTATACAATGAAATTAAATGCGATCAAATATTTTCTATACCCATTTTACTACTACTATACCGATAAATAAATAACAATCATTATATTTTTAGATTGTACAGCAGTCACGGACACACGTCCACTCTTAATTACACGCCAACTACAGACATGGAGTATGGAACGTTGGCTTGTTACGGTGAGAACGCAGTTGGCCAGCAGAAGGTACCCTGTCTCTTTCAACTCGTAGCTGCAGGTGAGACCCACGCCCAATTAGTTTTAAATTGGGCATTATTTGAAATGTGTTATGGCTCATTGTTATTGATTTCGTGTTTGACATAAGTCTTTTTAATAATGAATTGACATAAGTAGAAATAGTGTTTATAATAACCGATACTTATTGCTGTATTTTATTCGCTTTGAAGTGTTTCATTAACTAAATGACTCAGTCGTTAACAAAAGACAATTAGGACGAATGAAGTATATGTATATTTCTCTTGTTTTGTTTTTTAATTTATTGTTTTAGTTGCGCTGCAGTCTTGTACATTCAATTAGAATTGGTATTCTCAGACATCATATAATTTAAGATTTTAGCAACATTAGACCCACATAGGTTGACTTTTAGGAACCAGCTAAGCTAATAAATGGGCTTTTGATTTTAACAGACTTAGAAAAATAGGAATTTAACACTTTACAGATTTACGACAATTAATTGATCTCTGTGTATATTAAAATGTTATAAAATATGTTACTTATTAATTTTTAATAATTATTTTGTTTAAACAGGTCGTCCCTTCCACCTGCAAAATTGTACGGTAGCAAATCAAAGTTTAGATTCGTTGTACGTGGAATGCGTTGAGAATTTCGACGGTGGCCTTCCTCAAACCTTCTTGATGGAACTGCTGGAACTTCCTTCCCTCACGGTAATGAACTTTTGGATATTGATATAATTTAATCTCCAAATGTTTTTTAATGATCCAGCGAATAGCTTACCCCGAGAACAATTTGAATCTATTTTGAATGTGCTTATATATCTTTTACCAAAATGAAATAATGACATTGATAATAATCTGATAATTAACTTAAAAAATATACACGAAATACTATTCGAAATAAAATCACCTTCAATATTTGCATATGAAATATACAAATTTAAACATATTGAAGAAGAAAATGCCATTCCATCTTGCTCCACACAGGTCCGATACAATGTCTCCACAAATAGAACACCACCCTACTTCGAAGTGCGCGGCCTCCCGCCGGGCGTCAGTTACAGAATCGACTTGTATGCCGTCAATGCCAAGGGACGCAGCGACGTGTCTACAATAGAGACCGTCACGTTGAAGGGACAGGCAAAATTTACTGGTCAGTACCTTTGTTATGGCATGATGATGTTTTTCTATATAGATCGATTAAATAAATAGCTGTCATCGCAGATGATGATGAATTTGATGACGAAGCTTCACTAACTCACCAACCACATGACCAGTGCAAGCACAGTATCAATGACTTTCCGAGGCACGAAAATGTTAATACTATCAGATTGTAATGTAATGTTTCCTCGAAGCTTAAATAATATCTACATTAATGTGCACAAAAGATGCACACATTCGCAAAGGTGAATTATCAGCGCTTTTGTCGCGGTATAAATGATTCACGTCGTCAGAATAGCAAAATATTCTTCCATATTTGAAGGTGATTGAGGTACAACAAAACCGTTAGTAAATACTATACAAATATAACAAGATACACGATACTACCTGTATCGGTACTGAACTTTGACCCTCGTTAGTAAATTTATAAGCCAAAACACATCGTTTATTTAGGACAGAAGTTTATAGCTATAAATATAAATGTATTAAAATAATGCAAATGAAAACATGATTTCTATTATAATAAAAGTACCTAAGCTAAGTATAAATTAGGTATAACTTTTTGAATTGCTACGTTCGCCTCTATCATTTGTATCGTGTAGTCAATAATAAGCCGCAAATATTACTTATAATCCGTGTAACCTCGTCACGCTATATTGCGGTATAAACGACTTAATTCAGACTTTTTATAGATATGAAAAATATAAATTGCTTCAAATTGCTATTTTCTCGCTTTTATTTAACAACGAGGTGTTAATAAATTCGGTAGAATGTTCTCGTGATAGAATTTTTTAATTGAAGATTTAAAAACACTAGAGGCGTCAACTTAAAAATATTTTAACAAAATATTAATAAAAGTTAAAATGGTTGTAAGATTTATTAATATGTTTTATACAGATACAAATTCCGTTACAGAAAACGATAATAATTTATGAATATCTCGACTTGGAAGAAGTCGTATTTCATTTGTTTTATCTTAAGCACACTGTGAGAATATTATAGAACTATAGGGATCTTCTTATACAAGTCGCCAGCGTAAAACGAGTCACTTTATAATTAGCTTTAGCTACTAAAATTTTATCCAGCTTAGCTTCATTTGCCTCTTTATTCGTCAGAGCATTTTCATTAAAAAAAAAACTCAAAAAACTGGTTAATTTAGTTCGCGTGTTTCGCAACTAGTTACTCGCGACGCTTAAGTCGGTAAATGAGAAGTTTAGTTGATGGTTTTGCCATCGCCGCTATTTATTGCCGAGCATTTTTCGTGTAGCTTTTCCATGCCGCGTTCGACGCTCGTACCTTTATACACATAGATTTTTAAGAGAAAAACTTTTAGTTCGTGTACGAAGTTCGAGAAAAAAGTTTTGATGTTTTTTGCAGTTGAATGTTCTGCATATTTCTCATATCGAACTTTTATATCATACGGTTATTTTTATAAAACCCTACGTAAGACTTCGTATCCATACACTTGTGACACTATGTGTTGAAAAAATAATTTTATCCTACATTCTTTACCAGATCAAAATTTTGTAGTTTTGATATTATAGGTATTGTAGGGTATTGACTGCCTCGTTGGTCTAGTGGCTTGATATAAGGTCGCAAACTCAGTGGTCCTGGGTTCAATTCCCAGATACAATAAATAGTTATTGGGGTTTTCTATCAGAAAATTCTCAGTAGCAGCCCGGAGTCTGGAAATTGGAAGTGTGTACACTGCCGTGCCTCGGAAAGCACGTTAAGCCGTTGGTCCTGCGCCTGAACTCTTTCTGGTCGTGTCGGATTGCCAACCCATCGGATTATGAGAGCTAAGAAAAAGAGAGTGCACCTGTGTTTGCGCACGCACTTGTGCACTATAATACTACCTGCGCAGTTGGCTAATCTCTCTTGAGATTCGCCGCCGTGGCCAAAATCAGTCTGGAGGACCTTAGTGTAGGGTATATTTTATGTTTGCAACACGTTGTTTGTTAAAATTATTAAGCTTCTGTACAACAGTTACAATGACATTCTTTAATGATCGATTTAATGATTTCGAATAGACTAAGTCGGTTGTAATTTTATTACAATGTGTATAGATCAGTATAATCTTGATACGTACATACAGATTACTCTTTGCTCTTAAAAATAATATTAAATTATTTGTTTCCATATGCCAGCCTTTTATGGTTCATAATGCTTATACATTTAAAATAAGGTTATATTAAATATTTGGAGAATTTCCTTTTTATCATAGTTTTTCCTGTTACAGATCAGTCAGTATTATTTGTTTATGAACAAACCAACAAACAAACTTTATTATTAATGATAGTTTAATAGATAAGCAAATGGGTAATCCATAATGCTTGAGATAATATTTATCTATACAAATAAATTGAAACCGAAATGTTCATAATTTATCATTGTTCAGGTGAAAGCAACTCTTTGGGGATGTCTCCAGTGGTGGCGTCGATAGCAGCGATGTCAGCTTTGTTGGCAACAGCTGTTTGTGGTGTGCTCGCCATTCTTTACAAGCGACATGCGAATCGTCACAGACATTTACCGGCTAAACATGCACCATTGAGGTAAGAACTTATCAACTTGTAAATAGATTTATGTAAAATTGGGTATTTAAATCTATAATAAATTAATCATGTAAGTCATCAGGCATTCGTCCACATTTGGACAAATTCCTCTTCCAAACTATCCCAGCTCTTATTGTTCTCGTTCCAATGTCAGGTGTGTATCTGTGTATCTTATATAAATTCTTCATCTTCATGGGCCTACACTCATGTATGCTAAGATGTGGTTTCTTCTCAAACAGTAATCAACTTTATAAGGTAAGTATTGTTTTAGTATTGTAGGACTTTTGGCACATGACCACTTCAGTTGGCTCTTCTCTATATGAATATAAATGAAGTAACATCCTTATAATATATTGATGAAAACTAATATAGAAAACGAAATTAAATCAGCTGATTATCAAATAAAAGTTAAACTTTACATTACGTAATAAGCGCTGTGGAACTATTTCTAGTCATTTCATTGTAAGAAGACACTTAAAAACTTTGGTGCTAGACTAAAAATCCTAAATTATCATATCACAGACATAATCACAGACATTATATTTAAGTTACGTTTTCTAAAATATAATAACCATTTCGTATCGGAGATGGTCTACCTATCATTCTATTTAAGTCTCTGTTCGACTGCCAAATCATCTTCACTACTGAATATTCAATTAAAATAGCCTCTGCCTAAATCGAAATCAGGCTGTTAACCAGATTGGAACAACTTGCACGAAATACGCTTGGGCTGATTAAAAGATTTGTACTTCGGTTCTCTTAGCAGGCAGAGAATTAATTTTGCATCACTTGTATCGACATATTTTGATAATCGATTTCGAAGTCTAAAATTATTTAACTTGTAAAAATATTTGTCATTTCGAAAAAAAGTAAAGTGATGATTCAAAAGTGCTTATTAGAGCTTGATGATATACTTGAATATAATATATATTTTGAATCCATTAAATGAATTATATGTGATAGGTTCATATAGTCGTATATAATTGAAACTTTGTAAGCTATTTAAATTGTTACATACTAACTTGCAAATATGCAAGTATATGTAGATAAAAACGTGTAGGCAAAAATTAAATCTGTTAGGATCACTAATAGTCAGTCATCAAAAGTAAAATAAGGTAACCAATAAGTTTGCCGGCTCTTCTTAGTAGAATCCACATTCCGAACCGGTCGCGGTGGTAGCTTACATTTACGATACGAAAGTGCCCGTATAAGCCTACTTGAATAATGAATTAATTTATTGATAATTACCTAATATAATCAATATGTTACACAATCATATAGTCATATAATTATAGTTACCGAGCCGTTGGTAGTTTTAAGTATAAAATAATCTTGTAACTCGTCATCACTGCATCTTCTTTTTTATTGCTGCTTACATACAAAAATTATAATTTTATATATAAAACATAACGAAGCGTAAATTCGTCTTAATAAAGCTCTAACTGTGACAACCTTGGGAACTAAGACGTTATGTTCCAAGTACTGCTGTTTTGCGGTAGAATATTTGTGATGAGTGGGTGGTACCTACCCAGACGAGCTTGCACAAAAAGTTAATTAGGCTTTCGTCCTGTAGCGGGACATATTTATTCCAATTAGAATAAGAGTAACTTAATCTCTTTTTGAAACAAATTTTAAATATGGTTGAAGGTAAAATAAAATAAACTGTTTTTATTGTTAGTACATATTAACAATATAATGTTGTAATCCTTTAGTGAAGCTATGTACGCGGAGCGCAGTGGACAATGCAGTACTCCTGTTAAGGCAGAAGTTCGTACGGCACCTGATCCAGACCCAGCCGATGACGCTGACCCGGATATTATACCAAATTTGTATGGTGAGTTTTACCACAAACAAAAAGAATTTTAGATTAAATGCAGTACACAAATCTATTATGAAGTTCATTGCACAGAGGGCTTTGTCGTATCCAAATGGCAGCATCAGCAATATTTTGTATTGCTGTGTTTCAGAATCATATCGATACTCATTGTATAAACTATAATGACATTTTCAAGATGTTATTATTTTGTAAGTTCTAACAGTTCACCACATCAGGCGTGCAATATGTTATAAAAAAAATAATTTCAGTTTAAAATAATCAGTTTGATCCATGCCTGAATCGATATATTTGAAATCAACTAGACTTATATAATTTAGAGCGAAGGCCGGTATCCAATGGGTACATGAGTCTGCAGCGACCACCGTCCAACAGCAAGATGCGAGAAGTCAGCGAAGACGCCCGCTCTGAGCCTGACGGCGGCGGGTACTATGCTGACTTCAGAAAAAAGGATTATAAAATACCTCTGACTAGTGTAAGTAAAAAAAGAAAAATCTTAAATTATTATAATTCTAAGTCATTAACTTTAGCAATTCGTGCAAGCGCGTCCAATGATAAAAGTCATATACTGATAATTGCATTTAAATAAAATTTAGTGCAATTAATAAAAAGACTTTCTTTCATAACAATTTTATTTTCACTTTTGGTATTTATTGTTACCGATGTGAACAGCTGGTTTCTTTTTCTAACTAAAGTGTAATTATGTGTATACACTAATGTATTTCCAGCAAGTTGTGTTTGCTTTTAAATTATTTTGCATTACTCGGTAACTTATCTAATTAAATATTAAATTCTCTTTCAGTAATTACTTATGTAAAAGTCGCTGGTAAAACAAAAAATAAATAAAATAAACTAATAGAGTCAAAGCCACAATTCTAAAATTATAACAGTATAATTTATAGTTGCGTGAATTAGTCAAAAGAATGCCCGCAGTACAAGAATGCTATTCACCGTTTCCTAATTTTCATTCCAGGAATGACAAATGAGCTAACAGGCACCGAAAGAATTATTTTCTAAAAACACGAACTATTTACTCTCAACAATAATATGTGAATTATGATAGACAAATAGATGATTACTTGCAAAGTTTGAAATTTTTTTATGAAATCAAAATCAGAATTGCTTTATAAATTAGCTGAAATTTAAGGATTAAATGTTACATTAAAACTGCCATCCTTATTCGATGGTGTCATATCATGTATAAAAATAGTTTTAATCTACAATAATATAGTCATATTTCGAAGTATGTTGACACTAGAATTTTGTCCTTTTCATAAATCATTTTTTTTATATGGTCTTCAACAATGTTGATATAAAAAATTGGATTAAAATAATATAATATAACACAAATAAAGTTCAATTCTAAGTATTGCTGTGTTATTCGAACTATTTATTTTCACAAGTTTCTATTTCGCATCTGCTAAAATATCCAAACAAAACATTTAATTAAATTCACATCATCGCTTCCACAAACACGAATTTCGTTGAAGATACAACAACTCATTCCTCAAACCGTTTGTGCTTCTGATAGTAAATTTTTTTATATAAAAAAAAATGCAATTATGTGCGCTATGAAGCATGTTTTCATCTGAAATGAAGTGATCTTTGTGTTGAATACAATGGAACGTAAATACAATATATATTTTGTATGCTCACTTATTCAGAATGAGAGTAGGTCAGCACTCTATTTTCCGAAGCAGCCACAATTAGTGTTATGTGGGCCAAGCATTTAAATGACTTTCATACTTTTTTTTTTCTGGTTCAGTTTTTGAAAGAACTTTGCTTAATGATGCGACACTACCATCTAATAATGATGTTGGTTTCAGATTTAACATTTTACACTCTTTAATACATATTTCAATTTTGCTTGTTATACAAAGTAGAGCAAAATCGTATTAAAGTAATGTTTTGGTATCTAGATTTCACAAATTGGAGATGCTACAACGTACAGTGAATGTTCATTTTTTCCGTGAACGTAAATTTTGCGTTAGGTACTTATCACATTCCCTTTTTTTTACTTTTTTTTATTACCTAGGATGGCGGACGAGCATGTGGGCCACCTGATGGTAAGTGGTCACCAATGCCCATAGACATTGGCATTGTAAGAGATGTTAACCATCGCTTACATCTCCAATGCGCCACCAACCTTGGGAACTAAGATGTTATGTCCCTTGTGCCTGTAATTACACTGGCTCACTCGCCCTTCAAACCGGAACACAACAGTACCAAGTAATGCTGTTTTGCGGTAGAATATCTGATGAGTGGGTGGTACCTACCCAGACGAGCTTGCACAAAGCTCTACCACCAAGTAAATTTACTTGTGACCTATTCTACTGCTACACAGTAATACTTATTATTTTTATGTTTTAGTCTGAAGGTTGAGCAGGAGAGTGTAATTACAGGCACAAGGGACATAACTTCTTACTTACTATCACGTGGCCGTGTTAGTCCACTTACCTAATGATTAAAAAGACAACATTACCAAAAATATAAACAAAACAAAATAATTGCAAACATTACGCAGATATTTTTAATGGCAACATGACGATGTTTTAGGCAAGTTAGCTTAAAATCTTATATTTGCAATATGTTAATGTGAAGCCTCATCGAGTAATACATACAATATTAGATGATGAAAGACTATTTTGATTGGATATTTATTTAAATATTAAAAGACGCTAAATGGAAATTTCTCTTTCAGTCATATCATAGTTTAAATCGCGTCAACAAGGGCGTGAACGCTTGCAGCCCAAGCTCAACGGGCGTGACGTCATCGCTGACAGCGCACCGGCTCCGACCGGAAGTCGTCACCACGTCGCATCGGGTGCAGGAGAGTTGTATATAAAATAGATTGTAGGGGACGTTGTAAGGGTTTTCTAGACTGCAGTGCAGTATCGAATGATTTGATTTATGTTTTTTATGAATCTGTCAACTTGTAACTTGTAAACTATTGAATTTGAATAAAGCATATCTTCTGAATTTTCAATATATCAATTATTAAAACTATCTTGTATGTCAATCTGGGTATATGAAACTTTTAATGTAACATTTCAATGATGTTTTTTATAGAAATTTTGTTGTAATAATATTGATTTATTTTTACTATGTAGACATATCACTATAATGTTCTAGAACCCTTAATGTAAATACCCTGCTAAGATAAGTACTGACTGTGTTCCTTTCATACTTTAACTTTTGTAAATTAACCTTTTTCAATGTTTGTGTATGGATTAATGTAAGTGTACACTTGTTAGTGGTCAATTTTGCTTAAAGTTTGAGAAGCACTGAGCGTATGAGTCTATAGAACATTTTTAACATAAAAATTAAAATGATTCTTTAACTATACAAAATTTTATTTTTAATATAATTTTATATTAACTATATTGTTATCTATAGACTTATGGCGATTAATTTAAATTCTTAATGTAAACAACCTTCGTCCCTCGAATGATATACAACATGACTCGATCTCTCCTCCTAATATGTCGTGGGAAAAATAAAGACTTACACTTTCCTGTTCACATCACACTACGATCTTGTCACATGTTATCACAAAAACGTTCTAAGAAGTTCAGCACTCCGTAAAGAATTATCACATATATGTAAAATGTTCGACAAATATTGAAACGCATGATTGATACTGAGAATTGTATGGAAGATTTGTCGCACGATCTCAGATCGTGTATGGCCATAGAACTAGTGGATTGCAAAACGAGTCAATTATTGTAATATGTCAATTTCAATTGATATAAAAAAAATAACTAATGCTATGAGTTATTTGGTTATGACCATTTTAAATTTATATCTAAATTGGATTTGAATACAAGAATATTAATTAATCAAATCAAGGTTTTTGCATTGTTTTCTCTTGAGATGTGTGTCACTTTTGCGATACACGTATTTTTTTAGTAGATAAAAATATTTCGTCAGAGCTATTGAAATTTATTTATTTTGTATATGGAGGTAATTTTTGTATTACTTTACTTTGCGAAAAATATTACATTCTTATAATTTCCATATTTTTTAGATATATTTTATATTATGTTTTAATAAAATCGTTGCTTTTGCCTTTGTGGTACAAAAATACGACAAGAAATGTTTAAGGCCATACGACCATTTACAACTACGGTTACATATCAATATATCCAAAGTAATAACATTTTGGTTAAATAATAAAGTATATTACAAAACGAGTAACATACTTATGATATACGATTATGTAATGATAACTTAAATGTACATTTCAAGTATAAAGTTAGCCTACTTCTTAATTTGTCTGGTTATAACCGTTGTATTAAAAGCTTGTTTCGTGGCCGGATTTGAAATATCGTTAAATAGAGCGACAACATTTATACAGTTAGCAGTGTCACAGTTCTCAAACGTGGTTCGTTTTAAATTGAACCAATTCAAAGGCTATCCAAAAAGTACGATTTCAGTTCCACTCAAATTTTTGAATGCATTTTTTATTTATTATTTTATGTCTTTAGTATATCAAATATTAATTAAAAGAAATGTGTACTTGTTAGAGATTTTTTCGAATATTAAAATAGTCTGATTTAGAATGACATGCCAATATTTTCAATTTAAAAAAAAAAGAAAAATACGAAATATTGTTTAAATATGAAAGATCGTATATGGTCTTTTAAGGTCAAGTCATATTGTAATTTTAATACCTTCGAGTGACTGAGGCGGCCTAAACATCCTTTATCAAATAGCTATCCTTATGAATAACGTTTCGCTCAAAGTTTGAAAGGTTGTAAAAATATAGACGCTTTGATAATTTTGATAAAAACTTAGTTACTTTAAAAAAACATTGTGTAATACAAAATAATGACATTTACATGAAAATTGGTCTAATATTTAATTTTTGGTAAGTTGAACATATTTATTTCCGATTTAGCATATAAATTGTATATAACTGTAAATTTGTAAATAGAGAATTCTATATTGAAATTATGAAATCTAGTCTTATTTAGTTCTAACGGTGCTAAGAAATGTATATTAACAAAACACTACTGGCTATCCATTGAAGCGTTAAACATGCATTTTAATTTGATTTATTTATTTAATTTACAAAATGTTCGTACTTGTTTTCATTTATAATGTAAATACATTACTAAATTTTAACAATTCTATTTGATCAGCAGAATCGATAATAAATTAATAAATTGTTTTGTTTTGGAACGAAGTTCTTTTACGCGGCTTACCGTAGAGTGAAATGGCGGTAGCCCAAGGTCACGTCATATAACGAAATAGCGTTCGTGCTGTGCCCACCAAATGTCACAAAATGCGATGTGTTAAGCGTTCGAATTTCTATAGGCGCTTTTTGATGTGACAAAAATACACTACTATAATCAATTAACATCTACATTTTAAAAAACTGTTAGTCGAAAAGATATTGCACAGACCTTCGTTCATTACGGGGATCCCCCGACCGCATATTTCTTTTTACGATTATTTTTGTCATTATAATCTATTCAAACGTATTGTTATATTTTATATAATAGGAAAACAAAATTGTAACGACAAATTCAAGTCACGTATCAATGGATGGCAGGTCAATAGGATAATGTCAATTGCCCGGCAACCTGTACGAGGTGCGGGTCGACCTGTTAAAGAGATTCGATAACAATTGTTTCTTGTAAATGTTTCCAAATACAATGTCGAGCATTTATGGTTCAAAGTGTTTTATTTTTATCCCTTTTTATGTTAACGCTAGCGGTTCGCCCGCGTTATAATCGAGAATCCAGTTAAACGTGATAAGAAGCCCAAAATATGTTAAATCATATCATGTTTTAGCTGTGATAAAGTGTGAAAACGTAACAAATATTCACAACAAAAACAACCTTTCGTATTCATGATATTAGTGCAATTATTATTATTTTAGTGATTAAGCAAAAATTGATATATTGTATTATTGTAATTCCTCCTTATATACTAACAGAAATGACTAAGAGCAGACCTATATGTTATGTTTCGGTATATATATATATATATACCTTTATCCGCACACGGATATATGCATACAATTGGCCAGGAGAAAAACCTTAAATCAATTTCGACATACTTGAATGTCCTTCCATGTGTTTTATTTAACGTGTATTTTTAAAACGGATAGGTAGATATGTGTGTAATAAGTATTTATTTTATCAACTAAGTATAAATTAAACAAAATAATGTATTTGTAAATAAACTCACGAATACAGTCTACATGAATGCAGTCTACAAAATGAAATGAAAATATCGAAGTTAATCAAACTGTCAATTTTTTAACTTTGTTTGGTTCCTAAAAGCTTTCAATCCATATAATTTTACAGACTATCATTTATAGATTGCTATAGTTTCAGCTAATTCAACTGGACAGTTATTTATAGCATTTATATCGAATAAATATTCGAAATAATTCCGTAAAGTGACATGACTTTTTTATTTATGAACCGATTGAAATAGAACAAACATTAAATTACAATTGATAGTTGCCACAAACACTAATGTATAGTGAAAACCGCACCCAAATTAATTAAGTCATTTTAAAGATTAGCGTGCACAAACGCACAGACACACAGTAAAAATTCTATCAATAATTGTTTTGGGTTAAATTGCGTTGAAACAGATATATGCATAATCTATGCATATAATGAATACAGTTTCACAAACATCAATTATAAAATAGTTATAAAGTATATCAATAATAAAGCAGTAATAATACAGCATTTAATGTTTTTAATAAACAATTTATTAACAAAATGTGATGTAATATATTTTTAAAAAATAGTATGTATATATCCTTAAAGTATCTAATATTCTGCTGACAGAATTAAATTCACGCGGAATGGTCATAATTTCCTTAAAATCTTGAGTAACGGCTTGATAAGAAACTTTTATTTCTGGATCCTAAAGACAAAACCCAACTGTCATTAATGTAAATAAGAAATAAGTTTGGACCAACCACGAGTCCCTGTAGAACACCATGCAAGATTTATCACGAACAAAGTTTTAAAATGAGAATTTTTACTATAAGAATTTAGGCATTACGGCCATAGCAATGTATCACGATAGAAATTCAGTATGTATTTAAAAGTTTATTTTTTTTAAAAAAATTTCATACAATTGCGACTTAATATTCTCAACTACTTAAGTGCATTGTAATTAAACATCGTATTTAAAATATATGGTAACCATCGCCTAATCTACATATTAATATAAAAAAAAAACAATAAACAAAAGTAAACACAAAACGGAAACATGTTTACGATAACATTTCAATTTCCAATATGAGTTATCGTTACAAAATCCACATGAAATGGAACATGTTATAAAATTAGTAATTCAAAATTCGTATCTCATATGAAATAAGAACTAAAATACCACAACAATGTATACTATCAGGATTATGGTTGATTACACAGACTCTAGTTTCTACTCGAGCCAATATGATTCTTATGTACATCAGTATAAGGGTGATTCTTATGGGGACGTAAATGTCATTGAATTTTATAATACCCCCCGTTGATAACACACGGCTTGATTTTATGACGTACGAGACGCTATGGAATTTATTTACAAAACTTTATGATCTCGTTAAATTGATAAATCTTCATTCAAAGCGCCCAATTGCTCGTTAGAATATCAACAAAGTAACTCAAACTATTACGAGGATTAAAAAAAAAATAAAAAGCCGAGTTTGCCCAGTGGCTAGAATCCGTTAATTTCATGTAATATATTTGTATTTATAATTCATCTCGTGCTTGACGGTGAAGGAAATCATCGTGAGGAAACTTGCATGTGTCAAATTTCACTCAAATTCCGCCACATGTGTATTCCCGCATTGGAGCAGCGTGGTGGAATAAGCTCCAAAAACCTCCTCAAAAAAGAGGGAAAGAGACCTTAGCCCAGCAGTGGGACATTCAGAGGCTGTTACCGTACCGTACGAGGATTCTCTTTTATTAATGAAATCAAAGCAAATAAACGATCGAATGTGTAGCAATAGTTATCTATTTCAATGGCAATTATGCAGAATATGTATATTGTATAAAATCAGTTGTGCGCAAACATTGTACATCTCTCCATGCCGCTCAGTCTTATAATCCAATGGTTCGGATAAACCAATCTTAGCATGTGATGTGCCTTTGATTACAGTAACTCACACACCGTACGACGATAGCAATACGCTTTGTAGGCAGTATATAGGCGGAGTAGACCCCGTATACACCAGTATGACTACTTTAAGTTGTTAACAGAATAATCGAACGATATATTTCCCTATTCATTCAAAAAAAATGTGACCGAATTACTAGCAGAACATGAAGCTTAAGAGGCAACGGCTACTTTTTGAGGTACCCTTTTTCAATGTAGTAATCTTAGACTATGAAGTCAAAAAGTTACCTGGATTGTACGTAAAACCTTTACATCCAATCAAGAGCTACATATATGATTATGTAAATTATGTCAGTTATTTTTTTTTTGTCAACTATGTAGGTCATCAACGTTGGTGGCGTGCGTATTCTCATCAACGGAAAGAAACTCGGTCTTTCGCGTCTATTTTATAGATAGGTTGGTATCGTTCATATGTACGTTACTATCTTCGTGACCATTGTTCGCCAGTAAGCATTATGCCACTTATAATATAATGTTGCGCTATTAAGACATCCTTTTTTCACAATACCAATGTTCGTAAGTAGAGGTGAACATCGGGCGGCTTATATGACGAGCAGATTTTATATTAAACATAAAACGAAACACTTTTGTTTATAGTAAGTTATAATACTGTACCACATACGAAGAAAGTTGTAAAAAGTATTTATATGACACTGGGCTGTTACGAGACGACACTTGCGATAAAACAGCGGATTTAATGAAAACTTGTACACAATAAATAAAACAATCACAATAAAACATCGACGCCCACAGATTATAAAATAGCAAGTTTGACAGAGCCCGTAAATATATAACACGTGAGAGATGAAAATAAAATAGCTACAAATGAAAATGATTCTTATACTGATAGACATAAGAATAATAAAGAAGATGAAATATTTAACTCTAAAATTTGTAATGAGAACATTAAAATATTATAGGTTTTTACATAAATTTAATTTGTGGGAAACGAAGGAACTAAATATACGAATTATATTTTTAATATAAGTCATAAATACTATGAGTATTGGTAACATATTATTTTGTTTTACGCCAACGCATTAGGCGACCCTTAAACATTACTGACATTAACAGATATATTAATCAAACTGGTTTCTACGCTTTTAAGTCTAATGCTATAAATATATTATAGTAGAAATTACATAATTTTAGTTAGACGCTTATTGCTCTCTTGCTGACAATATTTTTGTCGAAAGAAGAAGACACGGCATTGTTGAACTTTAATAATATAATTTTAGTGAGTGATTTAATAAAATATTTTTTTATATAATATAATAATGTCCTCCGGACTGATTTTGGCCACGGTGCCCAATCTCAAGAGAGATTAGCCAAGTGCGCAGGACATATTACAGTGCAAAAACACAGGTGCACTTTCTATTCCCTAACTCTCGTAATTCGATGGGACGGCGATCCAACACGACAGAAAAGAGTCTGAACTCTTTGCGCCTGAGCGCAGAAACAACGGCCTTACGTGCTTTCCGAGGCACGGGTGAGTACACACTCCCAACTTTCAGACTCCGGGCTACTACTGAGAATAGCTCCAGGATTTCATCTATAAATAAGAGAGTTATATATCAGTATATATTTTGTTTTCTTGTAATGTATCCGACTAAAAGGGTCACTTTATGGTAAGTGATCGTCGCCACTGGTTCTTTTTTATTTAAGAGTGGGTAAACAAGCAGGACGTTCACCTGATGGAAAGTGACTACCACCGACATCTAATCTGACTGACATCTAAAATCACCCGTGTTTGTGTTTATGCTGTGCTCAACGCGGTGTAGAACCAGTATATTTTGTGATAATCTATCCCTCGTGCTTATAATTACTCTGGCATACTCACCCTTCAAATTTATTTACGTTATTTATAAAGGATTGGATTGATACGTTTTGAGAAGACGAGGAGCGACTATGTCGGACTAACATAATTGAACCGGGCTTACTATTTTAGCGCCAAAACACATCTCAAATTGACTAGTTGAAATATTATGAGAATACGTGAAGAAATTATAATTAGAAAAAAAAATTGCGTAACAAATTACTTCGAAATTATTTCGCAACCCACTCTAATACTTTAAAAATATAAATGCTTGATCCAACTTTTGCGGTGGTGCGGTTAGTGTGGTGCTGGAGTGTATCAATCATTTATCCAACCACAGCCCATATTTGACAATTAGGTCATATGTCAGTGTCCCAGAGCTGTGGTTAATTAACCAAAAACTATGATTAGTTTTGTGATTAAAAAACAAGTGAGAAAATATGTTTATATAAGCTGTATTCTCATTTTGAAGTACAAGTAATAATCATTGCGGGTATTATGTCAGAAAAAATTCGCGACATACCGCAGGAAACGGTCTTGATATATCAGAATGTGATGTGCTACTTTTTTATGTAAGAGGGGGCAAACGAGCAGGAGGCTCACGTGACTACCATCGCCCATTGACATTTGCAACATCCGAGGACTTGCAGATGCGTCGCCGGCGTTTGAGGAAAATTTACAATAAGTATAATATTTCAAGAATCGTATCAGCTCATATTAATCCATTGTTGGACATAAGCCTCCTCACCGGCGCATTTCAAGAATCTCTTCTCGGTCGTACTCTTCATTGCTGAAGGTCGTGTCCACTCTGTTCCAGGGTCTGGGTCACGTTCTTTACAAGTTTCCTCCATTCCGTCCTGTCTGTGCTTTTCTCAGGGCTATGGTCACTTGGAGATCTGTGAGGTTGGTAACTTGGTCCAGCCACCGTCTTGGGAAGCGGCCGCGTGGTCGTTTCCCCTCCACTTTGCCAAGCACCATCAACTTGTCCAGGCTGTTGGGCTGCCTTCTCGCTATGTGACCAAAATAGCGAAGGACACGCTGGTAGCAAATAGTTGACAGTCTCGTTTTTATGTGGAGTTGTTGCAGGATCGAAACATTAGTTCTCTTGGCCGTCCACGGTATGCGTAGCATCCTTCGCCAGCACCACATCTCGAAAGCGTCGATCTTCTTTCTCTCCTGCAAGCGAATTGTCCAGGATTCGGAGCCGTAAAGAAAAATGGAGAATACCAGTGTCTGCACGAGCCGTTTTTTCGTTATGTTCGAGACTCTCCTGTTCTGCCATATTCGGGTCAGTTTGCTCATTGCAGACTTGGCCATTTGAGCTCGTCGCCGGATCTCCTTTTCACTACCTCCTTGGCTGGTCAGTAGTGAGCCGAGATACACAAACTCAGAGACAAATTCAAGGTCACTTAGTTCTCCGGTCCGAGTTAGTTTACCAGCCCTGTCTACTATTAAAACTTTAGTCATTGATTAATTGACTGTAAGACCAACCTGCTCGCTTTCATATTGGACTCTTCTGAAGAGTTCGCCAAGTTCTTCTTCGGATGACGCGATTAGAGTGGTATCATCTGCATATCGAAGGTTGCTAATCTTCGTCCCCCTATGGAGATACCGCCCTGCCACTCATCTAAAGCCCTTCTCATGATGAACTCTCCGTAGATGTTGAAAAGAATGGGGGATAGGATGCATCCTTGCCGTACACCTTTCTCTGGTTTGAAAGGTCCCGATATCGCATCATTAACTCTCACTACAGTTTCACCATCTTTATACAGGTTAGCAATTAACACTGCCAGGTGCTTAGGAACTCCCATCTCCAGTAGGATTTTCCAGAGACAGTGCCACCGTACGCAGTCAAAAGCCTTAGAGTAGTCAATGAAGCACATCAGTATCGGCTTGCAGAATTCGCGGCTTTTTTCTATTAGTTGCCTAACATTGACGATTTGCTCCCTGGTACCTCGACCTCTAACAAAACCAGCTTGTTCCTCAGGTATTTGCCACTGTAGGAATGTTTTTAATCTCTCGTTAATAACGTAGAGCATAATCTTGCTGGCGTGAGATGTAAGTGCCACTGTGCGGTAGTTACTGCACGAACGAGTAGATCCCTTCTTGTGGAGAGGGATAAGCATTGACTCTTTCCAGTCATTTGGCCATTGACCTGTTCTCCAGACCTGGTTGCACAAGTCTAGTAGGATCTTAATACCTTTGTCTCCGATTTGCTTTAGTTCTTCAGCGTAAACGTTGTCTCAACCGGCCGATTTATTGTTCTTTAGTTTACATACAGCACATCGTATTTCAGACTCCAGTATCTCTGGTTCAAGGTTGTTAGGGTCTGTGACCAAAGAATCTTCAGGTTGTTTGTGACTATCGGCGTAGAGGCCCTCACAATACGATCGCCATCTTTCGGTCACTTGGTCAATCTCTGTTATTAGATTGCCCGCATCATCCTCTACAGCCCATGTTTTTGGCTTTAAGAAACATTTTTGACACATAAAAATATTTCAAGAATACACACATAAAAATATTATAAAACAGTTGTCAACATTTCACGAGTGAGTAATGAAGAGCACTGCAGGCTCCTTCCACGAAATATCCCACTTATGTCAAATATTTTTAGAAAGTTTGACGCAGATTACTTATATTTATTTTATACTTAGAAGAACAGACAAATTGGCCACCTGATGGTAAGTGGTCACTACTGCCCATTGACATTGGCAATGTAAGAAATATTAATTCCTCACATCGCCAGTGTAGTGGTACACTGGTAGAATATCTGACGAATGTACTCAGATGGACTTTCACAAAGCCATGGGTAGTACATTTAGTATATTTGTAGTTGTTGTAGAAGTTGTAGTAGTAGTGCTATTTGTAGTTTGTTTCGAAGCCCTCGAGTTAAAATGTTGCTGTTTCTATCATAAATAACTTATACTGTTTAATAACTATTAAATTCTTGTAACCGAAATTAAATTTTTGTACCCCAACTTGTAACAGAAACACAAATTAAAAAAGTCGAGGCATAAAACATGTTTGTTCCTCATTTTTTTCATTATCTGAAATTACCGTGCGATACACAATACTGGCGGGCGCCAGAAAATTACATTTGCATAATATTAAAAAGGAATCATAATAATAATTCATAATTACTATTTATTACTTATGACTTTCAAGTTATAATATTACCAGTTCCGAGGAAATATTGATTTTAAAGAACGTTAACCAAACAAGTGTATTACGAATTAACATTTTATCAGAGCGGAAGCTATATATCGCGGATGAGTACATCCTGCGGACTTAATTAGGGAACTGAATTTATGGGTGAGCTGAGTCCGTACCATTTGAGAGAGCCTTTTGTTTTATTAATAAGGACACAAAGTAATATATCTGAAATGAAAGTCGACAATGCCGTGGTAAATGTTTGTTTGGGAAATTTTTTTTTGAAATATAATATATAAAGCTGCTATAGCTTGACTGTTGTAGTGGTGCGGAAGTCGCAGGTTTGATCCTAAAAAAAGGGTGTAAATGTTTAACTGAAAAATATACATCTATTTATTAGATAAATGTATCTGCCTCTCGGCTTAACCATCGGATCACCTTGGTGGTACTTATGGTGGCATCTGACATATTATATTACTTGTAAAGGTTCGAATGAAAAAGTTGTTTAAATCGACATCCTAGAATAAATAAGTAAGTGCACTTACATATATGTAGATATAATATATACGTATATTTGTATTATT
This sequence comes from Nymphalis c-album, assembly GCA_963151315.1. Lineage (NCBI taxonomy): Eukaryota > Metazoa > Arthropoda > Insecta > Lepidoptera > Nymphalidae > Nymphalis > Nymphalis c-album. The sequence goes on from OY720604.1 coordinate 10,709,589, forward strand.
TAGGTTTAGGTTCAGATCATATAAATGTTAAATATTGTACTTACTAAGTTTTTTTAGTCCTAATCTATATATAAACTGCCTCGTTGGTCTAGTGGCTTGATATAAGGCCGCAGACTCGGTGGTCCTGGGTTCAATTCCCAGGTCGGGCCAATAAACAGTTATTGGGGTTTTCCGTCAGAAAATTCTCAGTAGCAGCCCGGAGTCTGGAAGTTGGAAGAGTGTACACTCCCGTGCTTCGGAAAGCACGTTAAGCCGTGGTCCTGCGCCTGAACTCTTTCCGGTCGTGTCGGATTGCCGTCCCATCGGATTATGAGAGCTAAGGAAAAGAGAGTGCTCCTGTGTTTGCGCACACACTTGTGCACTATAATATCTCCTGCGTAGTTGGCTAATCTCTCTTGAGATTGGCCGCCGTGGCCGAAATCGGTCTGGAGGACCTTATATATAAACATAATATATGAAAGAAAAACTGACATATCAACGCATAACCAAACATACTGGGGCCACTTTCTACATAGTATGTTAGCACGAGGAAATCCCTAAGGTAATAAAGGGGATGAAGTATTGTAAGAAAATGTTATTTAGCAAATAAGAATGATGCCGCAAGCGAAGCCACGACTAATCTCTAGTACATAATATATGAGTAACTAGTGACGTACTTATAGTTGAATTGCTTTCACCAATTCTCAGGTCTGAAGAATTTTATTTTAAATCCAGCTAGCTTTTGTCAATTAATTATCAACTGTAACTTCTAATGTAAATAAAGTTTAATATTGTTGTTTTTTTATGTTGGGCTTGGAAGTACGGCTCCTCAGCAAAAACAAGGTCATTTTATTATATTATATCATTACTTTATGTTAATGAATTATATCGTGCTCAGCGGTAAAGAAAAACACCGTGAAAAAACCTTCGAAAATCTTAGAAGCATTTAAAGCGGAATAGTAGTAACATAGCTACATACTAGTATTGTACTTCAATGAGTGATTTATTGTTGTAGTATTTGTCTAATTTTTGACTTGTTAACGTCTTATAAATCTGCGCGCACGAAAAAGCACGACTCATTATAACGTTTCGCCTAAGCTGAGCGCGCAAGCGAGAGCGCGGAACAAGCGATGGAGAGGCATGATCGGCCTAAGCGTTCGGCTTGTGACGCATCTATCTCTCTTCCACTCCATCAGCCGATGCCTCCGAGGATTCATTAATGTTTTCTTACGACGTTATCACTTAAAATAATCGTTAGTAAACCGACTTTACAGACAACCCTTCTTATTTTTATTAATTTGACAGGTTTCTAAATATCGCTTAATTATACATTTATAAATGTCAATTAAGAGGTCTAATGATCTTGATAAAAATCATAATTAACAACGTTGAATGTATATTAGTGTTAACGATTATATCTTACAAATTGATTTTATTTTTTTGTAATAATAAAAAAATCAGCAGTCACTACACTTACACATGTAATATAAGCATATTCGAACTTAATATAACTTGCTCCTTAAGACGGCCACAGCATGCATTTTAAGGTACAAACATATTATTATATTTTTTATAAGGTAGCATTACATATTGGATTAGTTATTATACTTTTTATATCGATCTGAATCAGATGTAAAGTAGCCAAAGTTGATTCGGAATTGAATTGTATTAATTCTGACCATTATTATTTACTAGATTACCGCGTTAAGCAAACCTCCTCAAAAGACATTTCCCAAACCTAATCGACCGAACGTGGATATTTACAAGCTATTACTTTATGACCTTAATCATATTCGAATATAAATTCTATTGCTCTAAATACATATTAAATTTGAAGTAACGCCGAGTTCGTGGCCACACAGTTGAGTGACACTCTAATTTATGGTTGAATGGGGACTAATAGATGTGAATTTAGTTTAGTATGACTCGTTATGTGTAGCGATAACCGATAAGCAATTTATGTTGTTATTAATTGCATGTTTAATAATAATTTGTAGGTATATTCATTTTATATTACACAATTAAATTTTTTATTCTAAATTTTGGTATATACATGATAAAACATAATATTTATTAAAGGTTATTTTTTATAAATAAGTACAACGCCAATTATATCCTACCTTGGGAACAAAAATATTATGTTTCTTTTACTTGTTATTCTGGCTCACTCGTCCTTCAAACTAAAACACAACAATGTCAATTTTTGCATAAATTTTATACTTTAAAGTATTTGTTCTACTGTGAGTAGTTCTCATCGAATAAGATAATTATAGTTAGTATAATTTTCTAATCGCTTCATTGTTTCCTAAAGATCCAGTGCGCTGATAAGGGTTTATTAATATTAAAACGCACTTCCAAGACAATCTATTTAAACATACTTATATAAACTTATCAAAACAAAATGTATGAAATATAAACAAAATAAAAACGTCACTAAAAATGCAAAATGTCTCTCTGGCCGATGTGCACAGCCACAGGTGAACTTTCTATTTCCTTAGTGTCATAATCCAATGGGACGGCAATCCGACACGAACGATGAGAGTTCAGACGTAGGATCAAAGGCTTTATGTACTTTCAGAGGCACGGGAGTGTTTATTTCTGAAACTACCACACACCGGACTACTATTAAACAAATGAAAAATCTAATGACGTTTTATTGGTCTGACAAAAACCCAGCCCTTCGATATATGCAACCTTATAATCTAACTAAAATAAAGAAGCAGTTACGATAGTTACAATCGCTTATACCGAAATCAAAATATAATTTATTCAAGTAGGCTTTTGTATGAAATTTAAATCGTTACTTTAAGAGAAATTCCTTTGCATCAATCATATTTACCTAAAATACAATTTTCATGCATCCATTATGAACTACGATGAATATTAACTCCAAGCTCTTTTATGATCTATTTTGTCTCCGCACGTATAACGTTAATTTCTACATAGAACATTAATCTATTTTATTTGATTTGTTTGATCCGGCTAATCTCAGGAACTACTGGTTCGAATGAAAAAAATATTTTTGCGTTGGATAGCTCATTTATCGAAGAAAGCTCTAGGTTTTATAACATCGCGCTACGACGAAGAAAAAATTCACGGGGTAAAATCCTAATTTTACCCGTACGAAGTCTGGACGGGCAGCTAGTATTGAAATATAATATTTTGTCCTGGCCTACGTTTGCGGACAAACGCAGAACAAGTCACCAAAGTTTAATAATCCGCTTGATTAATGGTTTGGCAACAAACATACAATTAATATTCGACTTTATTAATTAAGAGATGATGATATGAATTATAATAATATAGATAAATGATAATAATAAGTAAAATTATCTGCTGAATCTTATTATAAAATCGAACACACTGCCCTAGTAAGATTTGCATAAACTTAGTGAAGTCGAGAACGTAATGTCAGGAGTTTATATATTTTTTGTAACTGTTTCCATCAAAATCATCGATTTGTTACTCTCTCTATTTTTTGTTCCGTAAAATACACTCTTTGTCCGTTTTCAAGACTTGCCACTTTGACAGATAAATGAACGACTCACAGAAATTGGAGCTCTCTCGAGGATTTGAAATCCTAAAATACGTCACACAGCTTTATTGCTGATATTGAGTGATTTCATTTAAATTACTCCTGACGCTGTTGACGTATTTACAAATATATTTGATGGCTTCCACAGAATCGCAATATCTGCTTTAAAAATATTAAATAAAAGTGTTGAATATATATTTTATAGGTGGGTACACTACCCACCTAAGTGGCCACCGCCCGGTAGTCATTGGCAATGTTAGAAATATTAACGACCCTTGAGAACTAAGATGTTATATGTCCCTTGTGCCTGAAGTTACTTACTCTCATCAAGCCAGATCACAACAATGCTTAATATTGCTGTTTATTTAATTATTATATTTTCATTGTTATTGATGTTATATATATTTTTTTTTATTGCAAAGGAAGGCGGACGAGCATGTGGGCCACCTGATGGTAAGTGGTCACCAATGCCCATAGACATTGGCATTGTAAGAGATGTTAACCATCGCTTACATTGCCAATGCGCCACCAACCTTGGGAACTAAGATGTTATGTCCCTTGTGCCTGTAATTACACTGGCTCACTCACCCTTCAAACCGGAACACAACAGTACCAAGTACTGCTGTTTTGCGGTAGAATATCTGATGAGTGGGTGGCACCTACCTTATGTAGTAACAGCCTGTGAATATCCCACTGCTGAGCTAAGACCTCTTCTCCTTTTTTGAGGGGAAGGTTTTGGAGCTTATTCCGTACGCTCCCTATTATTATATTATGTACGTCTTCATAAATATAGGTTTAAAAACCATAGAATAAATAATTCAACTTATATACGTAAGTTATATTTTTTAATACATAGTTATATATTAATACATAAATAACAATCCGTCAATGTTAAAAATTCAACAGATCTGTTTATCTCACCGTTATCAACACTAATTACATTAATCTGTTATTCTCTAAATTCGTTTAAAATTTATACGAACCAAAATTTATATCAAAGCAATTGAAACCGTATTTCGTTAGGTTAAGCTTGTTTATCCTTTAGCAAGTTGATCAGTGACCAATATAAACAAGACATGTTTACAGGTGCCGCTTCGCAAAATAAACATTTTCATTTTAAGCATAACACATTAAATTCCAATCAGCTGTCGTATAGGGTTGTCAGAATTAATGCAACGATTAAGAAATTTAAGTTTTTACTTATGATGTTTAAATATCATATAAGGATTTTTAGACACTACATGGAACACTTAAACTAAGTTATAACATACATATATTATGGAAGTATGCTCTTCATAGAACTCTGAAATTAAATAAATATTTATAACGTCATTAACATGGAGAGAGAGAGTCGATGAGCCGATTCGCGTGGTTGGTAGATCCTTTCCCACCACAGGTCGTGAGTTTGATTGTTTGTTCTCAGTCAGTCAGTAAATAGAAGTAGTATATTTAGTATATCGGTTGTCTGGTTTTCATAGTACGAGCTCTACCATACCTCACAGTCTGTTCTGTCACATAATCCGAAGAAATGACAAATCCAACACGACTAGATAAAGTTCAACATAATCTACATACTTCCCAAAGCAAAGGATACTAGTGAATATTGTTTCACTAAAAACCCTATAGAAACATAGACCTGACCCAGGATTTGACCCTCAGGGTCTGCAGCCTCCAAATCAACGAAGCAACCCAAAAAACATTTAATTGTTATGCATTTATAATACATATATATATAGTGTTTTAAAAGAAAATATGTATTCAATTTTCGTTAAAATAATTTACAAGTTGGCAACCCTTAGTAACAAATTCACCTTCAAACGGCTTGAATAATGGCGTATACATTATTTTTTTATCAATAATATATATTGCAGTTTTCTGGCAAGGGTAGACAGATGGAGACAGTAATTGTAAACATAAAGTCTACGATTTAAATTATCTATTTATTTTGAATTGCCAACTATTCAATTTATCAAATAATTAATAGTGTTTCCCAAATATAACCAGCACTATTTGCAATTAAATAGAACGTTTGAGAAACCATTAGAAAATATTCTCATTTTAGGAAAAAAGTACGTGAAAAACATTATTTAAAAGCAGACAAGCAATTGCGGCAGCTGGTGGTGAGTAGTAAGGTTTGCCTATTACATTGGCACGGTAAAAAATAAGCACAACTCGCCATACTGTAAAGGCCAACTACGTTTTTTTTTTCACGCAGTGGAATCCTTCAAAAAGGTACCCGGCTCCCTTAGGGGGAGGAACCGGGTTATGTGGGATTCTTACCCACTAAAACCACTGCGATGGCCGTCCTCGGCACGGATAGGAGAGGCTGCGGGATCGTATTAGACAAAATAAAGAAAAATAATATAACAAGTATAAATATTAATCACAAATTTATTACAATAATAAATAAAATGTAAATTTTAAGCGACATCTTTAATGGAATATAATCACAAGTGTTTAATTTAAGTTGTTTTATAATTCATATCTCCATTTGTTTTCTAGACCAACACTTACATAGTTCTAAAGATATTTATTCCTTTTGGTTTCTTCTTTGTTGTAAAAGTAACGCGACATTTAACTAGCGGACCATTAAGGACAGATTTCAGTACTTTTTATAATTCCCGTAATAAAATAATGGTAAAGAAAATAATCATGTACACGTTAATTTTTCTCTAGTATAGATAGGTGGACGAGGATATTGTCCACCTGATGGTAAGTGGTTACCAACACCCATAGACATTGGCATCTGTTAACTACCGCTTAAATCGCCAATACGCCACCAACTTGTGAACTATGTTATGTCCCTTGTGCCTGTAATTACACTGGCTCACTCACCCATCAAACTGGCACAGAATAATACCAAGTACTGTAGTGCTGTTTTGCGGTAGAATGAGATGAGTAGTTGGTACCTATCCAGAAGAGCTTGCACAAAGCTCTACCAGCAATAAAAATAAAGTATTTAAAAATAATTATAAAATAAAATGTAATACAATGTACGACGTCATGTGTGGCATCAAATAAATATAAAACAATATTACTTTAATTTATGTGCTGTAAAATAACATATTATAAAAGGATGATATCCACCAGAGAACATAAACGCACCCACGATTAAAAAAAAATATTGTATATTAATGTAGCTAATTAGAAGATCCGTCTTATTTTTGTGAACAAACACAAAAACACAACTACACAACTCCCAAAACGCTTTTTTCAATTCCAAAGATCCTTTGAGTTTGGGAATAAAAATTCCCACGCGTTGAGTAAAGACGGCTAAAATATCTTAAGTCTATTGCCATTTCACAAGTTAGGAAGGACTTTGTAAACAAAAACAGATAATGTGATTACGTAAGAACACCATAAGGAAGGAAAGCGTATAAAAGAAAAAAAAAAACTTTTTATTGTGGGACAAAATTAACAGTACTGTTTTTAGTTCATTGTTGTACATTTGATTTGATTTTAACAATTAATAAAATCGCCTAAATTAATAAAAACAAATGTTTGTTACAATACATAACAATACGATAACAATTTTAATTGATATTCATATTCATATCGAGGATTATGTAAACGGTGCATTAACATATAATTACATACAAATATATATTATATCAATCCAAATTTCACTACATAATATAGCAAGCGATCAATCTATAGTCTAACTTATATTGGTATATCAAGGTTACTACTATTTAATTTGTTTAAATTATATGACATATTATAAGAAAAAAAAGGTTTATTTAAAAATATATGGTGCTATATAAACACTTCAAGCTTGAAAACAATTCTCAAAAATAAAACTGTAAAACCAAAAGTTTATATTACAAACATTTTGTACCCAAGATGGCTCTCCTCTCAACTTCATCTTCAACGGACAAAGAATATAAGTAAGATACGCCACTTTATATTGTATTAAGAGGCATATTACCAAATTTCGTATCTCAAAATTAGGTATTTACGCACGACGACGATTCGATCGGGCTCTTGAGCTTACGACACTGTACTGCGCTGAGACTAAGCAATCTTGATACATTTTCTATTATATATTTTTTTACTTATATTTTGTAATATTGTTCATTTTAATAAGCTATATTATTTTATTTCAGTGTTTGTGTATGTTTTTTTTATTTTGTGATTTGAGTGGATTGTTGTGTAATTGAGTTGTTATTCCTTCACGTTGATGCCCCTAGCTATTCGACCGCGGCTTCGCTCGTGTATACCATTTTTAGAATGATTATGCATTAGCTATTAACTTTGATTTATGTATTTTTTAAAATCATTAGGTAGTAAAGTATTTAAATTTTTTTTTATTGGTATTATACTTTAATTTATATTATTTTATTTAAAAAAATAAAAACATCTATTAATGGCATAGATCTGGCTTTTCGAGAGACGATTATTTCAGGAAGCATACACTCATTATAAAAACGCGTTAATTTAAGTAACATTTCGGTTTTCCAAAAATTGTCGTCCTTATTTATTTATTTATTTATATATGCTTTATTGTACACACAGAGATACAGAAACATACAGTAATGGAAATAAAATAATATAATATATTCCAGTAGCACAAAAGGCGGTCTTATCGCTAAAAAAACGATTTCTTCCAGACAACCTTTGGGAGATCTACATGAGCTTAATAAAGTGGTGTAGGTGTACAAATCAAATAAATAAAATATTGTTTTATTTTAGTACTATACATACTACTATTATACTATATATATATATATATATATATATATATATATATATATATATATATATACATATAAGTAGCTACACATACAATAAACTATATACATGTACATCATTACATAAACTATATATAAATAGAATAAAATAATAATTATAAATAAATAAATATGTAAGTAAGATAATAAAAATAGCTACGACAGTTCTAATAATAGGCAATAATGCGCGAAAACAAATAAACCCACACCGAAACAGATAGTTATAAAGTTAAATAGTAAGCCTTGAGTCGGATTTTAAACGTATTGATCGATTGTTTTAAGTGAAGCGGTAAGGAATTCCAAAGGCGAACTGTGAAATTCTCGTCCTTGTGTACCCTCACTATTTTTAAACGATGATCCGAGCCAGTCCACACCGCAAATAAGCATATATTTCTATCTGCTATCTGAAGCTACATTCTAGCTTAGTCGGATAATAAAACAATTAGTCAGTTTCGTCAAAAAGACGTACATACATACATACATACTCTTGAAACACACAACCCGCATTCTAGCGTAGTCGGTTAATAAAACAATTAGTCAGTTTCGTCAAAAAGGCATGCATACATACATAAATACATACATACATACATACATACATACATACTCTTGAAATACACAACCAGCATTCTAGCTTAGTCGGATAATAAAAAAATAGTCAGTTTCGTCAAAAAGACATACATACATACATACTCTTGAAACACACAACCAGCATTCTAGCATAGTCGGTTAATAAAACAATTAGTTAGTTTCGTCAAAAAGGCATACATACATACATACATACTCTTGAAATACACAACCAGCATTCTAGCTTAGTCGGATAATAAAACAATTAGTCAGTTTCCTCAAAAAGACGTACATACATACATACTCTTGAACACACACAACCAGCATTCTAGCGTAGTCGGTTAATAAAACAATTAGTCTGTTTCGTCAAAAAGACGTACATACATACATACTCTTGAAACACACAACCGGCATTCTACCGTAGTCGGTTAATAAAACAATTAGTCAGTTTCGTCAAAAAGACGTACATACATACATACTCTTAAAACACACAACCAGCATTCTAGCGTAGTCGGTTAATAAAACAATTAGTCAGTTTCGTCAAAAAGGCATACATACATACATACATACTCTTGAAATACACAACCAGCATTCTAGCTTAGTCGGATATTAAAACAATTAGTCAGTTTCGTCAAAAAGACGTACATACATACATACATACTCTTGAAACACACAACCCGCATTCTAGCGTAGTCGGTTAATAAAACAATTAGTCAGTTTCGTCAAAAAGGCATGCATACATACATACATACATACATACATACATACATACATACATACTCTTGAAATACACAACCAGCATTCTAGCTTAGTCGGATAATAAAAAAATTAGTCAGTTTCGTCAAAAAGACGTACATACATACATACTCTTGAAACACACAACCGGCATTCTACCGTAGTCGGTTAATAAAACAATTAGTCAGTTTCGTCAAAAAGACGTACATACATACATACTCTTAAAACACACAACCAGCATTCTAGCGTAGTCGGTTAATAAAACAATTAGTCAGTTTCGTCAAAAAGGCATACATACATACTCTTGAAATACACAACCAGCATTCTAGCTTAGTCGGATAATAAAACAATTAGTCAGTTTCGTCAAAAAGACGTACATACATACATACATACTCTTGAAACACACAACCCGCATTCTAGCGTAGTCGGTTAATAAAATAATTAGTCAGTTTCGTCAAAAAGGCATGCATACATACATAAATACATACATACATACATACATACTCTTGAAATACACAACCAGCATTCTAGCTTAGTCGGATAATAAAAAAATTAGTCAGTTTCGTCAAAAAGACATACATACATACATACTCTTGAAATACACAACCAGCATTCTAGCTTAGTCGGATAATAAAACAATTAGTCAGTTTCGTCAAAAAGACGTACATACATACATACTCTTGAAACAGACAACCCGCATTCTAGCGTAGTCGGTTAATAAAACAATTAGTCAGTTTCGTCAAAAAGGCATGCATACATACATACATACATACATACTCTTGAAATACACAACCAGCATTCTAGCTTAGTAGGATAATAAAACAATTAGTCAGTTTCGTCAAAAAGACATACATTCATACATACTCTTGAAACACACAACCAACATTCTAGCTTAGTCGGATAATAAAACTATTAGACAGTTTCGTCACAAAGACATACATACATACTCTAGAAATACGCAACCTACATTCTACCTTAGTTGGATAATAAAGCAATTAGCCAGTTTCGTATAAAGAAAACAAAATTATTTAATATATAAAAATTTGAAAATTACTTCATGATATTAATCTGATCTACAATAGGTAGTCGTCGCACTATACTCTTTACGTACGTATCGTGCGGCGCGCACAAAATCGACATAGGTCCTTCCTCTACAAGCGCTCGCGCAGTACTGAATTCGAGTGTTCAAAGCATCGCATTTTGTAGCAATTTAGGAGTTGTAATTATGTTATTTTTAAAGTATTTTAATTCGTTATTTTTTTAAATCATTAAGAAATTTAAATTCTTTATGAAATAACGTTAATTTTGGTATATTATTTTCCTAATAATAATTATTTATTAAGGAGAAATTCAAGACTTTTTCGGAGCGTTTTTAGTAGTTTTATGCCTTTTAATATAATTTTTTTTCATAGTTTATTTATACAAATATCGAAATTCTGTAGCCTCTACGGAATAAATCACTGTTTAAAGTATATTATGTAATTTTTCCATTCAAATTGGTCAGCACTGTAGTTCAATCTTCTTACTCAAAAAAGTGCATTCGCGCATTTTTCGTCAAACCTGCCTTGAGAATTGTTATTTTGTATAAAAAAGCAAAGCCTAAATACAAAAAAATGAGCCGCTATGGCTTATACTAATAACTGCTCTTCATTTTTCAATAAGTTCAATATTTCAAAGTCGTTTAGTTTCCCAGAATAGGAACGGCGAAATATACCGTTTATTGAAGAAATGACGGTTAAAAGGTAATAGGGGCCTTAACAGCGACATTTTTACAAAGTCACTTGTACTAAGTGGTAAAATAAGCTTTCTTGGAGAATTTCTCATTCACAGATTGTTTTGTAAAATAATTAAGATAATTTTAAAATTAGAAATAATTTAAATAATTCAGTCATTTTGTAATTCTAGAGTGAAACAATCCACTATCATTATGTAATTTTGAATTTTTAAATGATTATTGAATATTCATATCATCTAAAAATAATTAATTGAACATTCGTTACACAGATATTATGTCATCTAAATATTTGTGCAATACAAATTAAATTAATTGTAATTATAAAGCATGCAATTAATAAATTAATGAGAACAATAGGCAAATTCAAATTCAAAATACTTTATTCAATATTGAAGTATTACACTTACTTATTGATTGTTAAACTGGAAACTACTACCGGTTCGGAAAAGAAATACCCAGCCCTGAGAAGAACCGGCGAAAGAAACTCAGCGGGTTGATTTTTTTTTTGTCTTTCACAAAAAACACAATAAGAAATAGTGAGGCAGTTTACACGATTTCCGATACTGTGATTTTTGAAGGTAATTCGAAAAAGTGTAACGATCTCGCCTGTATAAATGTATGGATGTATATAATATGTATGGAATTTTCTGTCAGAAAAACCCAATAACTGTTTATTGGCCCGACCTGGGAATTGAACCTAGGACCACCGAGTCTGCGGCCTTTTATCTAGCCACTAGACCAACGACGCAGTCTTCATTTTGTTGTAACTATATTTTGTTCTACCTCAGTAGAACAGAATGTAGTTACAATAAAATACTCATTTCAAATTGTTCTTTGCCAGGGAACTGAACAAATGTTTAACAATCAAACGGGTCGTTAGAGGCAAGTAATTCTGCAACAATATTCTTTGTACCAACAATCGATTGAGCTGTCGGCGTACTCTCATATCGTCGGAAAATGTTTAAAAAACATCTCGAGAATCGAAAGCGCTGAGCAGATGCTTTAGTTCTGTTATTGGTCTTGGTTTAAATACAAGCGAGAGCGGAAACGAAAACCATACTAGTTCATGTCAATAATTTAAAATAACTATTTAGTTTTCAATAAGTAGTCGAAAGTTGACTGTAATATAATCATTATTTTTAAAAATTTAACAAAAACATAATATTGTGTTAAATGAATGTTCAAACTTTTTTTTGTACTTACTTTTCTATCCATATTTTTCTATTAAACAGAAAAGAAAACGGTACGGAACAAGTTTTTCTTTACCTGTTTATATTATATAAAAAGGTTTCTATGTGTATATAAAAAAATACCTAGAAATATTTATATCAGATTATAAAATAGCTAACCAACCTAAAGTAAGAGATTAAGTCATTAACGGCCGAAAACTGAAACGTCACTTAAATATTAAATGCAACAATTATTTGAGACGCTGTTAAATTCAAATTTCGCATACTAATTTAGGAGCTTCTGAATGTTAAGTAGTGTTTAACTTTGAGTGACGTTTCAGTATTCGGCCCTTAGTGTTTTGTCATTTGATTTGTAATGTAGGGACAATTATTAAAATACGTACTTATTTCAGATTTTCCCTAAAATGTATTTTTAAATTATACTAAACGATCAATATAAATCTTGTATATATAAATTATAAACCTACTTTTGACTACATTTGTCATGATAACATGATGGGTAATTACGAAAGTTATTTTCATTAAAAACCGAAAATTGCTGCATTAGAAATATATAATAAAAAATATTAGTTTGTTCTTAATAAATTGGACCAAGCCGCAATTCTATCAGCAAGCCGTTCATTTAAACATTTCTCAGCTTCCATATTTGATCTGTTATTAAAATCAAAACTGTCTTCATTTAATAATTCAATATACTTTTTTCCAATATTCTCTCGCGGAATTGCAAATAAGACACTCTTATATAATAAAAGACATGTTATAGATTTTTAAGTGATAACTGTCAAGAAACATTTTAATACCTAAATGGTTTTTTTAGGTATGAATTAGTTACTTAATAAAATAATATTCGACATAAAACGCCGGAGCTCTCGACTGTTTCTTTGACAGCTAGACAAATCAATTATAATCACTCAATTTCGTGATGTTTGTTCGAATTGCAATTTTCGGTTAAAATCCCTCTGTTTCTAATCTGGGTAACCACGGCACTTTACTTTTCAATTCAAAAATAAGTTAGTTTGAACAGTCACTATCCCAATCGGTTAACATTAAAAATATATTATGAGATATGATATGGTGAGGAGACCCAACCGATTCCGGCCACGGTGGCAATTCTCTTCTTTTATTGGTCTACTAGACTAGACCTACGAGGCTTATCGGCTCACCACGATAAAATTGTATTCCATGTAGAAGCGGTATAGTTTATTGACTGTCACAGCTGTCAACGGACGTGATAAGAACATATCTCAAGCCCTAGAAAGCCGATGAATAGAATTTCAACGCTATTGTTTTCTCATAAATTATAGTAACAATTTATTTTTAATTAAAAATGAAAGCCTGGGGGCGATCGTTTCATTACCCAGATGTTTTATCATCAATAGAATTGACAAAGACTTCAATCACTCCAACAACTATCACATACAAAATTTTCATAAATATTTAAGATAGAAAATGGATAGAAATGTATATTTATTTGGAACTATTGGATTAAAATATTTAGGAAATCAAATAGCTGGTCAAATATTATGTTTGTAAGAGTGCCTACTTTTTTTCCTATGCAATACAAACGATAACACGGCAATACAAGCAACAAATGACAAACGGCATATTGTTAATATCGTCATAAAACAAAATTGAATTACATTTAAAATTCTTAGACACTGACAAAAAAACAAGCTTTTTTATTGTATAGGTAGGAGAACGAGCTTATGGGCCACCTGATGGTAAGTGGTCACCAACGCCGACAGACATTGGCATTGTAAGAAATGAAAACGAAACCATCAAAAAAAGACATGGAAAGAAATAAAATCATCGCTTACATCGCCAATGCGCCACCAACCTTTTGAACTAAGATGTTATGTCCCTTGTGCCAGTAATTACACTGGCTCACTCACCCTTAAAACCGAAACACAACAATACAAAGTACTGCCATTTTGCGGTAGAATATTCAGTGGGTACCTACGCAGACGAGCTTGTACAAAACTCTACCACCGAGTAAAACAAGTAATCACAGGATTACTCTTTTATGTCAATTATATTTAAAAAAGTATGTTTACCAATAATTCTTTATTTTAGCTTCATCAAATTTTAGTATCTGTATCGTATTTTATAAATATGCTTTAATTTCCAATGAATTTTACAGCCAATATTTGTGAAATAGAATATTTTATAGATTATTATTGAATATTAATAAAAGTGAAACAATTTTATTTCAAAAATATGAGAGAAATCTCTTCCGGAAATCAGGCTCAGATATTATGATTCTGGTTATTTTATTAAATCAAATGGATACATCAAAGATTTGCTCTAAGTGGACTTTATTCGAAAGCAATCTTCTAGAAAAAACAAACTTATACAAACATTTTTTACGTCAAGAACGTACCCGCATCTTTGTGTTTAGATAGAATTAATTGGAGAAAGACGGCTTTTATTTTCCTTTTCATGTTGTTGCATTAAGTCCTCAAATATTTTTACAGGATAAACGTTCTAATTATGGTCTATATTAAGGTTTATATTATTGCTTAAATTGTCATTTAGAAGTACTCCTGTGGTATATTCACTGGTTGTAATTCTTCTTGCTGGCTAGGTAAAATAAAGTCGTCAGTAAAACACTTTATATTGCTGTGTTACATTTAAAAAAGTAAATGAGCCAAGTGGAAGTGTATTTTGAAATTATAGCATTACAATGTTTATGGTTGAATATATCCATATGCATACATATTGGTCGTCTTATATACTGATGTTTTCTTTCATCGTCAAATACGAGATGAATCATAAACACAAATTAAGGATATGAAAATTCAGTGGTGCTTGCCCGGATTTGAACCCACGACCATCGGTTAAGATTCACGCGTTCTAACCACTGGTCCATCTCGGTTTTTACATATAAACTATACAATCAAGATTAAGTAATTACATAATATTATTAAGGCCAGTTATTTTATTATTTTAACGAAACATTTATCAATGTGAATACATAGACTTTGTGTATAACTCCTGATAAGACTTAGCTTGGTTCATAATTATGCTAATTTACATAAAAAATACATGAAAATATTTCCAAGAGATTATCAAAGACATATTAGCTTTTGACGTATATATAGACAAAGTATACAACTTAATCAATATAAAATAAACAATAGATTAGTTGCCCTAGTCTTCAGATCTAAGTGGTCTTTAATCAAGAAGCAATTTACTAGAAAAATAAACGTATCGACACAGCTCGTTACTGAGTACACCCGTATCTTAGTGTTTGACCAGAATTAGATCGGTTCTTATCGATCTATTACACGAATACTTGATGGAATAAAATGAAATAAGAATTATGAAGTTGTATGTTTAAGAAGTTGTTTTTATAAGCTTACAAATAAAGTCAAGATGGCTCAGTGGTTAGAACGCGTGAATCTTAACCGATGGTCGTGGGTTCAAACCCAAGTTATTTAGTAATGCTTTAATCTCGTGCTTGACGGTAAAGGAAAACATCTTGAACAAACCTACATCTGTCTATTTTTACTGAAATTCTGCCACATGTCACGCACCTTCAAACTTTCAATCGAAAAAACGAGAGAAGTTCTTAGCCCAGCAGTGGGCCATTCACACTGTTACTGTAAAGATAAAGTCAAGTAACATCATTATATGTCCCACTTATGGGAAAACAGATTCGATCAAGTTTTGGAGTTTATTCCACTTATGTTAATGTTTAAAACTAAACTTTTTGTAATATTGTTAAAAGTCTTTATCCCTTAAAATCTCTTTAACCTCCCACAGACTGGATATAAATAAAATAAATAAACGATTAACGTCCAATTTTATTATAATGTATACGATTACCGAAACTTACATATTTATCATTAACTTGACCTACGATTTTTGAGAAAGACAAATGTTTTCTGAGCCCACAACGTAGCCTTATTCTGTTTAATGGGAACTGGTGCGCGCTTTTTTGTTCGTTTAACTCCCTTCTACATCTTTTCATTTCGTTGATTAAAATATAGTTTCAAGGTACTATGTTATGTCGATATGTTCTATCATTGAGTGAAATTTCAGTAAAATATGCCTAGTTGTTATAAAGTGTAACAAAATAGTCGTTTAGTAATTAATAAATATAAATAAAAAGTATAATATTTAAATGCGAAAGTATTTACTTGGTGGTAGAGCTTTGTGTAAGCTCGTCTGGGTAGGTACCACCCACTCATCAAATATTCTACCGCAAAACAGCAGTACTTTGTATTGTTGTGTTCTGGTTTGAAGGGTGAGTGAGACAGTGTATTCATATATCCTTGTTCTTAGTAGCTTGCTTGTGAGGTAAAATTCAATATAATATAAGTCGATATGTACATACCAATACAATCAAATAATATACGCAAAAATCGTGAGCTTATTATTTTGGGTCGTTTCAGTATTTTAAAAAAAGAGCATCATCGAGCGTTATCTAGAATAGGGACGCCGTTAAAATTTATAGAAACCCGTTCTATAAAGTTTCGATTACTCAAAACCATTGTGTTCGTTGTTTAGCCATGAATAATGGTCCATATGGGCCGGTAACGACAATGGTGAATGATGTCCGTATGGACCATTTACGATAATGGTGTCTTCTTACCTTTGTTAATATTTTATTGGTCCATTTCGGTAATTGGAAGTTTTTATTTTATTCGAATTTTATACAATATCATATTATTATGCATAAATTTAAATTAAAAGTCGTTGGTCTCGATAAAAGACCGCAGATCCTGGGGTATTGGGTTGAAACGCCAAGTCTTGCCAGTAAATTTTATAAGAACTGTCAAAAAAAATAATCTTTTTATATATTTTAATTGATTTCTGATAGTTCGCTAATAATCAAAATTTCAACCGACGATCGGTTAGAAGTTAAAATTTATCACGTTTTTCGAACATAAATAATTTATTATATTAGTCACGCTCACGATGATGTGACTGATATACATAATTACTTTTTCTTTCTTCAGTAATGCCTTTCAATGAGCTATAAAACTCTCCTTAATAAATCACACAGTGATAGCTCTTTGACATCGCGCAACAGGAAAATTGCTGCTTATAATAACGTACCTATGTTAGATTCAGTTGTCATATTTTTAATTTTTTTTTCTCCTTTTGTCGGCTTTATTTTTTGTCACGTTTACTAAGTTATTTTGTTCGATTGTGATGTAAGTATCTAAGCGTAATAATTCTACATCGAATTGAGGAATTTGATTTGACTTAAACTTCTAATCATAGAAGAATTCAATTACTCTTGAGTTCAAGCTAGCTAAAATACGAACAAACTTCCATTTTATAAATGAAATTCTTACAAAATCTACGTCAATTTCTAAGACAATAATAAGTTTCTTTATACGTTTTTAAGAAGTTTTCCCTAAATCTTGTGCCGTCATCACGTCGGGTTCACCACTTCCTAACAACAGATTATTAAAATAATTCATCGTTATAGTCTGTCACGGTTTTAGGGCTAGAACACTCAACTAATTTTGATGAATTTTGTTATGAAGCAAGCTTGAACCAAGAGGTCTTTACTTTTTTATAAAAAAATCTACCGACAACACAAACATCTCCCATCCTTGTCTGACACACGGATAAAGTCACGAGCGAACACTAGTTTATTACAATTTCAAACTCTAGACTAAATTAGTCTGGAATACTATATGAAATCCAAGAATATCAAACATTTATAAACTTTACCAATCAGGTAGTTGAGCTTTCATCAAAACCAAAGTTACAAACATTCGTGGAGGGTTGTTAAAACAGTTACCATTATAAAGGGTATTCAAACGATTAGCTAACGAGCGAACAGAGAATTCAGATCACGTCAGACCGAAATCGGTCGACATCGGTCAGAACATGGAGGGGATTGGTGAATCGAATCAATTGATCATTTGTTGGGACGCGTCTAAAATATATAGATTTGATAAACGTTTACAAAAACTTGTTACTTGATGGTTAATGTTAATTTTGGGATGAGGAAGTTTTCTAACACAATGATAATACAAATTGTTTTAAGTGACAATTGATACATAGTTAACAAAAAAATTGATTGTATAACAGTACAAACAGTAAACAGTAACAGCCTCTAAATGTCCCACTGCTGGGCTAAAGCCTCCTCTCTTCTTTTGAGGAGAAGGTTTTGGAGCTTATTCCACCACGCTGCTCCAGTGCGGGTTGGTGGAATACACATTTGGCAGAATTTCAGTAAAATTAGACACATGCACGTATCTTCACAATGACTTCTTCACATGATGAAATTAAGCACATGAAAATCGGTGGTGCTTTCCCGTGTTTGAACCCACGATCATGGGCCATCTCGCCTCATTATAGTATTTTGCCTACAAATATGTAGATATGTATAAAAATAAGTAACTATCGAACTCTAGGTGAATAATTATATAATATTCAGTTGGGTTTAATTTTAAAAATAAGGTAATAGGTAACTTATCCTCACTCTGTGGGATAAAAACAGCCTAGTTTTAGGCAGCACAATGCAGTTGATGCTAGTGTACAATGATTTCAATTCAATTGTTCAACAATAACTGCATGGGAAACATTTCGGTAAACGAAAATTATTTGTATGGATAGCAAAACAATAGGATAGTTTTAATATTAATAAATTTAAATTACCCTGGATATAAAGAAAAAAAAATAATTAATTAATCTCTAGAGATCGTAATATATTATTATAAACATTAAAAAAATTATGCCCATAGAAATCTTAGTATAAAATAATTAGCATTACTTTAAATCAACATCACGCTATCATTACTTTTTATTACGACTAATAATAATGATTATAATATGTCATATATGTACCTAGTCTTGCCATAAATACTGATACAAAGGAAAAAATATTTTTTCTATTGAAAATAACATTTATTACTTTTACAGTGTGTCAGTTTAATACATAAATAAAAAACAATTTAAAATATAAAAAGCTTATTCGAAGTGGTCACCATTGGCTGCAATACAGTCCTTTAAACGTTGAGGCCAGTTATCAATAGAAGCACGCACTCTTTCCATGGGAAAATTCTTCACTGCCAATCGTATGGACTGTTCTACGGACTCCAAATTATCATGGCGGTTAGAGCAAGCCCTACTCTCTACAACTGACCATAAATCATAATCCAGCGGATTAAGATCGGCTCTAGACGATGGCCAGTCTTCAGCTCTGATGATGTCCGAAACGTTCGTTTCCAACCAAGACTGCGTAGACCGAGCTTTATGACCCGGCGCTGAGTCTTGCTGGAAGGACCATTCTTGGTTATTGAACATGGTGTTGTTAAGGGGCTTCACTACCTTCTCAAGAAGGGTGTCTTGATACACTTGTGCCGATGTTTTGATAGCGTTTTCACCAAAGTATGGCTCAGTCGCTCCTTCATAGCTCATACCCCACCAAACCATCACTGAAGTCGGAGAGTGCCCACGTTACACTCTGTCGACTAATAAGGAAGCTTCCTTAGAGCTTTGAGCATAGATACGGTCATTTTGTTTGTAAAAATGTTGCTCAATTTTAAAAAATTTTTCATCCGTAAACAAAATTTTTCTGTGACCTTTGCGTACCGCTTCAGTAGTTGTTTCGATTTTACCACGCTATTCTCTTTTAAATTATCAGTTAAGAAATGACCAGAACGTTTCTTATAGGCTGCAAGTCCTAAGTCATCTTTTAAAATACGCGACATGGTTCTAGGTGCTATCTTCATCTCCCGAGATAAAATATTTTTCCTTCGGGTAGGATTCCTTCGAATTCTTTCCCTTACTGCTTTGACCACCTTTTTCGTACGAACACTACGTGGACAGCCAGATATTTTTCTGTCACAAACAGAGGAGGTCTTACTGTACCTATTAATAGCCCGGTACACAAACATTTTACTAATACCAAGCGTTTGGAGAGTTTTTAAAATTGGAATTTTCTCCATACCTACTTTGTGTAATGCAATCACAGCGATTTGGTTCTCTTTATCATCTCACTCCATTTTAATATCGCAAAATATTGTACAATGTATTGGCGCCAAAATGAGAAAACACAATGAACAATCATATAAAAATTACAGATTCCAAATTCAAATGTAATATTTTAGTTATTTTTAATTGTAACAGTATTTATGGCCAGACTAAGTATATCTAGCAAGCCCACAATTTTGTTTATTTACTTTAATTAATTTAATTGTCAATGCTGACGAGCCAAATGGCGTGGTTGGTAAGACACTTGCCTTACACGCCGCAGGTCGTGGTTTCGATTCCCACCCAGGGCAGACATTTGTGTGCATCAACATGTTTGTTTGTCCTGAGTCTGGATGTAATTATCTATATAAGTATGTAATTTACAAAAGAAAAGTAGTATATGCATTATATCCGTTGTCTGGTTTCCATAGAACAAGCTCTGCTTAGTTTGGAATCAGATGGCCGTGTATGAATAATGTCCCAGGATATTTATATATTTAAAATAGTAATTTTTTTTTAAAGTTTACTTGCAAAGAATGTACTATTTTTCTTATGCACGTTAATTTAGCCTATAAGCAATTTTTATATTTAAGTTATTTAAGATTGTACTCTAAAATAAGAAACTAAATTGTTTGTTTTCTATTGCGTACAGCGTTGGCTTCCTATTTAATAAAAATAAGTAGATAATTACTGTTTTGTTCGTTTTTGCAATTAATATTAAAAGATAAAAAGTGTTAATTTGTTTCGCTGACTGTATTTTCCGAATGAAAATAACACCGCAACGAAACCCAAAACAGAATTGAATAAAAAAATCCACATGTAACATTTGACGGCATAATTTCTGTCACAACAACGACATTCAAAATTTATGACTGACAAACACCATTGTATTTTTGAATCATCTTAATATAGGCCTTATTTAGGAAGACTTATGGCGTATTATTGCTTACATAATTTAGATTCACATGCTATTGTTGCTGTGCGTAATTAGGGTATGTGGGTGGATGGCTGGTATAATATGAATATGAACCTACCAGCCCGTCTTGTTCAATTTATTTTTAATTTTGAAGTCTTTGCTCATTAAACATAAATAATATAAAAACAAATACTAACATAAAATTATGGTCAGGGTATTGTTTTCAAAATAAATGACACTACAAATAATATCTTGAAGATTGTTATCATTTTTCAACTAACAATGACTGGTTTATAAGACGCAAAGAGCTCAGTGGCTAAAACGTAAATCTTAACCACAGAATACATTTCTGATAGAATTTTCTTAATTATACAATTTAAGATAATTTACCTATTTACATTATTATATAAGAACTAGGATATTATATTTCAAACATTAAAACAGTGAAGTCAAAGTAGTAAAGGGTCTAAAATTTCAACGTTAGCGCATTAACACTGTAAGATTTACTTGGTGGTAGAGCTTTGTGCAAGCTCGTCTGGGTAGGTACCACCCACTCATCAGATATTCTGCCGCAAAACAGCAGTACTTTGTATTGTTGTGTTCCGGTTTGAAGGGTGAGTGAGCCAGTGTAATTACAGGCACAAGGGACATAACATCTTAGTTCCCAAGGTTGGTGGCGCATTGGCGATGTAAGCGATGGTTAACATTTCTTACAATGCCATTGTCTATGGGCGTTGGTGACCACTTACCATCAGGTGGCCCATAAGCTCATCCGCCTTCCTATACAATAAAAAAAAATAAAGATATGGCTTTATGGTAGCTAAGTGTTAGATAGGTGTAACGATTAGTTAAATCTGTGGCGGTTGTTTATTTAGTACGTTATGAAAATAATCAAAGAATAATAAAAAGTATATCTTCTATACTTTTGATTTGACACACTATGAAACTAATGGCCGAATACTGAAACGTCTTTCAAATATGAAGTGGGACTTAATTATTTGGAACGCCATTAAATTCAAATTTCGCATACTAAATTTTGAAATTAATGACGTTCCAAATAATTAAGTCCCACTTTATATTTGAATGACGTTTCAGTATTCGGCCGTAAGATACTTATTTTATACTTTAATAATAGTTATTATTAGAAATTAGACAGGATACCATTTGTAATATTATTATCATCATGCCAATGTCGTCCTACTTCGTTCTAAGTAGATCATTCATATGCAATGATAAATAATTGACAAAAATACGTTGTAGAGATATTTATTTATACTCCTAACTAATATTATAACGGCAAATGTGAGTTTTTTGTTTGTTTGTTACGCGAGTACACCTAAATAACTAAACCTATTTAAAAAAATCTTTTACCAATGTAAAGTTGCATTATCAGCGAGTAACATAGACTACATTTTGTTCCCGTATTCTCACGGGAACGGGAACAAGGGGGGTGAAACCGCGGGCAAAACGCTAGTAAACTATAAGTAGCATATTCATATAACCTAAAAAGTAGGACTCTGAACCTTTAAGAAAACTATGTAAACTTAAATAATATATCAATATATTAGACAGTAAATTATATTACTTTATTTTTAATTACCTTGTGCTCGGTGATTCCATTAACTACCTTCCCATTCCAGAACATTCGATTGCAGAAATCTTAACATTAATGCCCTATCCTTCAAAGAAAAGTTGAGTTTTATAAATTGGAACCATTCACTAAGTTAAAGATGACAGTAAACGATTCGATAATTTGTCACCGTCAAACCTCTAGAGACGGAGCAAACTTATTGACTCATCTCATGATTGATCGAGATGGACTTGTTATTTGCCATTTGATTATAAAACATAATTTGATTAAAATAACGTTTTTTTATCCGGGTCAAACTTAATTATCGAATATTAAAGTAATCTAGATTGAGAAGTTAAAGTAAATTTGATGTGGAGAAATACCAGTTTCTTTTGTTTCAGTGTCTAAATTCGTTCGTCCATTATATTCTCTGTAATACTTTACAAGTTTTGGTGTCAATATTAGTTAAGCTTATAAAAATCTAAGTTTACGAATTTACCTATAGATAGAGGGGATGATAAAAACGAAAAAGAAAAGTTATAAAAGAGGAATTCTCAAAAATAAATGATCATATGAGCCTGCAACAGGAATTAGGAAACATTAGGTTAATAAAACTTGTTAAACTGAGTTTTTAAATGAGAACTTTGTTTGATGAACAATATGTCGAATAAAAAGGAGTTCTCGCTGAAGTAAAACATCTATTTAAGACCATATTTCACAAAATATCATTAGTAAACAGACGACTTGAGATAAGGATCTTCAAGACTGTGAGTAAATAAGCTAACATTTTATTGGATCAAAGAGAATTTAGGATTGATATACATAATTGAACAACATGCAATCTCAGTGGTTAGAAAAATGGTAAATTTATATCTAGGCCATCATTGCTCTGAATATGTAATAACAACTACAGTATATACGTATATTTCTTTTGACTTTTTATTCAAGTCAATGGACAATAACTGTATATCTATTTAGAACGCCGGTTAATAAAAAAATATGTCAAGCTTACTCTTTGACATTCCATTCTTTGCAAATTATGAAGCGAGTCTTTTCATTATGCATTTCTTTAAATATTTTTGCAATTAAATCAGTTATATTTTGCATCACAACAATGGCAGTCACTGAAAGGGTTCACAATTTAAAACTTTGCACAGAGTCAGGATTAAAATTTTAATTATGAAAGACCCTTTGTATTTTGGGTGAAATCAGGTCATTGTCTATTTTAAATTATCTCTTGTGTATCTACATGGTTTATTATTTCAAAAACATCTTTTATAATATAACATGTGTGTTTTTAATTTATCTTTTATTGTTTTAAATATATATGTATGTATATTTCTTTTTTCATATCGCATATTATCAGTCATGGTTCATTTTTCGTAAATTTATATATGCCAAAACCATATATGCCATAATTAACATTTACTGTTAATCTAGTGTTTCTTTTTAATTATTATAATAATTAATATGAAATGACTCAATACGCGTTACAATCAAAATATATGAATTGGAATAAAACTTATAAAATTTATTAGAAGTGTTTCTTTAATAAATAATTTACCTGAGTCTTTTAAGTGAACATTTTCGTTTATAAAAGAGCGTATTTATTAACTGTGTACGAAAATCTAACTGAGGATTTTTCTGTGACGAGGGTAAAAAGGATCCGAGGCTAATTGAAAATGGACCAAGTGAGCTGGTCGTTGTTATCCGGAGTAATTGTTAGAGCGTTTACAATTCAACTTGAATATTAAAATTGTATAAAATGTTGATAGTTCGGTTGAAAGTGGAAGAGTATTCGTTGAAATTATTTCACGAATACTTGTAACATTTCCTTTTAATGTTTCGGTAATTTGACATTGTATAAGTGACCTGCATTTGTATATTTTCTTATTAGTCACCCATATGTGATATAAATTTATACGTTCCCTTGCTTCTTTCAAGGATTTTCTATCTCGCTGTAAATAAATCAATTGTCTAATGCGCCATGGTATTATAATAATAGTTTATCTCGTATAAAGAAAAAGCTGTCTTATTTTAATAACATATAATCATATACTATTAAATATACTATTGATGACGTCATCCTTGACGTGACCGTAAATAGCGAACTTGGCTAGTGCGCTGTAAACCCAAATTTTTGTTTTAAGATTCCTTTACCTCTACTATTGTTATGTATGTGTAACTATACGTGCATTTAAAACGGGTCTTTTTAATATGGCGTTTGGCATCAAGGTCATCCAAACGACTTAGCTTAAAAATAGTACAATCCTTATTAATAGTATTACGAATATTATATACTCTTATGTAGACTTGTAACTGCTAGACAACATTTCACTACTTACTCGGTGGTAGGGCTTTGTAAGCTCGTCTGGGTAGATACCACCCACTTATCAGATATTCTACCGCTAAACAGCAGTACTTTGTATTGTTGTGTTCTGGTTTGAAGGGTGAGTGAGCCAGTGTAACTACAGGCACAATGGACATAACATCTTAGTATTCAAGGTCAGATGTGCATTAGCGATTTAGATGCGATGGTTAACATTTTTTTACGATACCATGATTGTCTATAGGCGTTGTTGACCACTTACTATCAGGCAGCCCATATGCTCGTCCTACTAGTATCTATACAAATGCCTAAGTACAAAATCACAAATCAAAATATAGATTTTATTCATAATAGACAAGGATCATCATCATCATCATCATCATTCTAGCTTTTGCCTTCAAAATATACAAGTACAGTTACTTGTATATTTTAAGCAATAAAAAAATCCACAATAAAAACTTAAAGCCAAAATAAACCAAAATATTATGCACGAGTTATCCGGAAATCGTGGGATTTTCACCGTCTAAAATGGTGTAAGGGCTACGGGATGATTTTGACAAAATGCATCCGGCTGCGGTGCTCCACTTTCGGCAGAATTCTCCTCACAGGATATACTCAAGCCCGAACTCTCGACAAATTGTTCCCCAGACAGGAGTAGGAGAAACTCGTCTCTGGGGATAAAAGGTGACCTCTACCAATCACACTATGACAGCCTGTTTTGTTCCACACTTTTTTTGTTTTGTTTTGTTCCACGACTTTAAAATAGTTAAATTTACGAGTGAACTTACTAAATAGGTTCACTGATTTTCGTATGAGGTAATTATTTCTATAAATGTTAAAATAATCATGTTCGTTCATCTAGATTCTAGACTGTTCCTTAGAACTATGAAACTGTACAACATTATTAGTATCAATGTGATCGTTTCATTCATTCGTTGTTTCTTTTTTTTATAATATGTTCACATAGGTACATTATAGGTAATAACACTGCCTCATTTAATATTCAAACGCAAATTTAGTACTAGAGAGAGAGACATTTGGCGGTAGAATAGTGGGTGGTAATCACCCAAAAATTACCTGTTGCAAAACATGAACATCAAACAACAGCATAAATAATAACTGACTAATTTCATTTCCTGTAGTTTATCATGGTGATTTTTTTAAGTGCGTTAAATTACTTAGTAGTGTGGGCAGATTATATTATTATATTATCATGAACACCGATCGAATATCCGATACTTTATTGTATTGACAATTAACATTGCTATACATATTTTAAAAGGCGTATTGATGGATAATTTTACGTTTAATATTGTAAGGGTCATTTAGAATTGAATAGATGATATATGGTCTAATTTAAACGCGAGAGCGAACGGTAATCATACACCTATTATAATTTATTTTTTCGTTTATTATGTTTGTTTCCTAAAAACAGAGATCACTTTTAAACACAAGAGACAAAGTAAAATCAACAGAACCTAACAGCCTGTTAATGTTCCACTGTGAGGGGATGAGAAGGAGCTTATTGCACCAGGCTGCTCTAATGCGGTATTATAGACACGTGCGATAGTCACAAATCCAATATATGAAGGTTTAAAAACGTGTACTTATGTACGCGCGTGAGAAGTAATACTTCTTTAGCATCCTGTTACAGGTATACTACGCGCATGCGTTCGAGTGCCACGCATTCACTCTCGCTCTGTCTCTTTCTATTTCCCTTCCCCAGGAGCGTTAAACATTTAACGCAACCTTCTTGGAAGTCGCATTACAAGTATAACTTCAATAACAAAACACGAAGGAAGTAGTCGTATATGAGGAAACGTCTTCGCTTCCTCTCCATATTTACACCCTACAAAATACCATCACGCACAGTGGCAATTTGTTCTTTTTTGTGCGTGCAGTTCAAGTAATTGTTAGTATTAATTCAACGCTATGTTACATAATGTACGTCACGCGATCCCAAAGCCGTTATTATACTAAATTTATTGTATACTATAAAATATTGAACTTTCCGGTGATTGCTTTTTTGGTAATTTTTGCTTAATTCCTCTTAAATGGATTTAAGAGGATTCTTATAACTACAGAGCAGCTGATGATAAACACCTATGGGATAAGATAACAATCACAGGCTCAGTAAAACGAGTCAAAATCACGTGTAAAATTAATATGTAATTAACAACATATATTTAACTTACTAATTTTCCTAATATACTTTTCATTTGAAAACATTTCACTTATGATCATAACTCATATACTAGTGAGTTAAATGTTTATTTTATTTATAACTTCAAGGATGTTTTTAAGCGTGTCAAGCGAAAAAAAAATATGTTAATCCTGTAAAATGTATTTTCTATCTTGATATAAATTATAATTCGGTAAAAAAAATGTTTAACATAAAATACTTTTTAGTAGCTTCCATTTTGTATTCCCTAAGACTTAGAATAAGTACGTTTGGGTTCTACATTACTTGCTACGACCAAAAAACAATACTACGTAGTATTCCGGTTATGTTATTGTAATTCGGTTTAAGAAATAAATTAATGTCATACATAGCATCACAATACACTTAGCATTGGTTTAATATTTCATCGAATTTGCAAGCAATTGTTCTTAAAATGTCAAAGATATGAGGCAGAGATACCCTTCCTTTTTACTATTGATGGTCACCTAAAGAATGTTCTATTTCTCTAAACTCATCAACCTTACTTTACTACAAAAGTTATAGTTATACATATTTTGCTTTATACGTTTTTTTTTATTTTAAAATGTGCACAAGCAACGTGCTTTTAAATCCGTAAACGAAATAAATAAAAAGTTTCAAGTTCGCCCCAAAGTTAATTATGAAAAAAAAATCACCATTCATGCCTTCCAAAGCGTTTAACTAATAAATTGAACGAAGTGACGTTTCATTAAGGAATTTCTAATTGTTGAACAGTCATGAAATCTAACGTTAAGAAAATAATTTCGGGGATTTTGATTGAAAGTGGATTTATATTTTGGTGTTTTAATTAAATCACTTTCGAGTTAATCTTTTAAAATATACAAGCTGTGCCATTCAGTCACACAGCTCTGAAATTTACCTTTGGTATTTTATTCACAAAACTTCTGTTTCATTTCTATAAATATCCTTAGTATAGTCAGCTTCAATAATTTAGTATCCATTTTGAACAAATTACTATATTTAGTTATTGTCAATTACTTCGTGATATATTACTATCATACGCAGTGATAAAGGAGAAAATCATGAATGTACACATACTCGTAAGTGCACCAACACTCATAGACATGGGCATGGGCGATAGTTAACATCGCTTACATTGCCAATGCGCCACCAGCCTTGTGAAGTAAGATGTTATGTTCCTTGTATACCTTTAATTACACTGGCTCACTCACCCTTCAAACCGGAACACAACAATACCAAGTATTGCTGTTTTACGGTAGAATAACTAATGAGTGGGTGGTACCTACCCAGACGAGCTTCCACAAAGCTCTACCACCAAGCAAATTAGAATAGCACGATGGAATATGATACATCTCTTCATCTTCATCTTTTTATTTTCATTCGTATTACGGTTCTTCGAGTCTTTATTTACGAACCGGTGATAGATTTATGGCAATCAATAAGTAACGCTTCTATATTGAACGAAATATTGTTGACTTTGACTTTTGGTTCAGTAACGAGATTTGAACCACAAATAATAACTAAAGTTATACTAAGGCGAAGTTAAATAAAATCTAATAGAAAGATATGATATCTTTATCAATCGTATATCATATTCATTAAACAAAGCAAATATTTCTATGATCAGAATACAAATATCTGAACCGGCGTGAAATATTTCATTAAAAATACTATTTGAGTGTAAACCATGAACAAACGTTCCGTACTGGGCATCAAATACCAGAAATATTGGATGTTTGTGGACGAACACATATTCTTGTAACTGACTGTACTGACTGGCGGAAAGCTAAAATACTGTCCGAATTTCAATAGATTTAGCGGACTTATACGAGTTGTCAGATGGAAATGGCTGTACCAGTATAACATCAACAGTAGCTCATTATTTGGACATAAACGCTTTCCTGACAGACAAAAGAGTACTAATTGGCAGATTTATTCTCAAAGTTATACAATTAATATAACAGATATTAAAATAATTTCAGTATACTGGGCAAAAAACTTAATTGTTTCTTATTTGGAAGGTACACGAGTATATAAACCACCCTATGGGAAGTGGTCACCATCGCCCATAGACTTTAAAGGTATTACAAACAATAATCGCCCTACAACTAAGGCGTGTTACTCATTAAGGTAATGCTGATGGTAATGCTGACGGTCAAGTGTAGGTCAGTTTCAGGGTTAAGTGGGAGGTAACTTTGCAATCAGTCTCAACCCTAGTTAGCCACATAGGTGGTACTAGTTATTTATCAAAGTTGCGTGTGTTGTATAATTTAGGTGAGTCTTACTGATGTATATTGTAATATAAACATTTGAATAAATCAAGGTTGCTTAATTGTCTACTTTTTTTGTGTATAGTAACACCTTCCCTTAACTTCATATGGGCACAACATAGATTTAAGTTTCATTTTTAAATTTTCTCAGATTTTATTTCAATTCGTCTTGACTTAATTAACGGGGTAAGTATATTGCTTTGTAAATATTAATACATTGAGAAAATCAATCCAATAAGAATAACTTAGTCTTCTCATTATTAAGTTGATAATGTTATGCATATTTTATTATTATTATTATTAATTTTGCTTTAGAGGTAAACTGTTATGTAAATATATAAAAATTAACATTATAGGATTGCTGATAAATCTAGTAATATTTTTTTACCTAAAATCTTAAACTAGCAACAAGACCTTATGGTAAACTAGGAATACATATAGACCTTTACTAAGCCTATTTGTCGCATCGCTCGGTCAGAGGCGTATTTATTTGGGGGAAATTTTGCAAGCCTCTAAACCAATTTCGGTAGGATTATCGAACCGATACAGAACTAGGATGCGACAATGATCGTAACTTTGAACCTAGTAGCGGTATGAACATATCACAAGACTTTTCGTAATAGCCACAGTAAAATTATTACAATATCTAAACGAGTTCTTGTATTATTTCTTGAACAATTATTGTGAAAAGCTATTCCAAGGTACGCTGCAATGTGAAACATTACATGTTTGATATTTGAAGTGAATTAAGCCATTGGAAGTATTTTGCAATGTATCTTCAGTGTGTATTATGTACCGACGGTGTTTTGGTTTCTGCGCGAAATGTGCATTGAGTATATTGCGGGTACTCTATGTTATGTTCAGTATATTCACATTGCTATTGGAAACAGTGTATTTGGCAAACACCTTGAGCACGATATTTGATGTGCTAACGAATGTTTTTAATGAATTAACTTTCGTTTTTGGTCGCTCGTCAGTGGATTTTTTTTAAAATCTATAATACATACAAATATTTACAATTGGTGCATTAATAAGATTGAAATTTTAGTGTTAGTTATATGAAATGTAGTAGAAAATTTCAATGGCTTTAAAAGTAACACTATAAGCTGTGTATAGTGATTTACTTCTAAATCTGTTTTTTTTTTTGCATACTAGATGCCCGGCCCGACTATAAACATTCACCAATTGATCTAGTAGCTTGATATAAGGCTGCAGCGCGAGGGCCTGGGTTTAAATTGATGACGATAATTGTCATATGACTTTGACTATTGAAACTTATAACATAATTATAAAGCTTGTGTTTTATGAATTTTCTTCTGCTGGTTAGTCTGCAGTGATGGGATAAGCTCAAAACTTTTCTTTACGAGGCGAAAAGAATTGGACAGTTACAGAAAACTTATTTTATTGCGAGGAAGTATCAGTTCAAAAACTGCTTAAGCTGAATATTCGTTTGCTATTCAACGAGTTCCTTTAAAATATCGATTAGTTCTTTCTAGGACTTATTCTTCAATTGTATGTTATGAACTTTGTCAAATGAAATTTGGGAGAAGAAAAAAAAAATAAAAGGGTCTTGAATTGTTTTGTCGATTGATATGTAAAATAAATGTCTTTTTTTTCAACAATGAAGTTTCATCGTAAACATCGCTAAAGTTTATTATATTTAAGCCGAAATGAGATTTGCGACGTTTCGTGTTGCAAACAATTTTATTGAATAAAATAAAATTTCATTGAATAAAATAAAATTTCATTTTGAAATACTTTGGAATCAGCCGCTAGTTTTTCCAATGCTATCCATTCAATGTACACAGATTTGTCAGATCAGTATTTTGGACAAACCAAATTCAGCTCAGTAACGAAGGCAAAACAAATTGTAACCGGATTAAACGCCGTGTGGATTGTTGGTGGCAGTTCAACTGATATCTATTGTTTCAGACAACAAAAAAAAAATATATCATTCAACTTGATGTTCATATCTGTTATTTTATACACCTTATAGGAAAACCTAATGAAATCTATTGGTCTAATGAAACAGCATCGAATTATTCAGTTACTTTCAACGACTATAAAGAGCTGATTATGTACTATTAAAACTCTAATATATAAAAGAGATAATGATTCAAGAGAAAATTGGAGTTTGAAATACAGCATCGATATTCTGTAATTTTAGACAGGGTTGAATGTTTATTTCCTTTCTTACTTTATCTAAGCTACAAAAATAAGCTATATTGTATAATTATCGAAGTGGAATACAGAAATGTTAACATTAATAATTTTTAATTACTAATTTTGGACCTTTTAATATGAATTATATTAAATTCAAATAATGTTTATTTGTTTAGTTTTGTAATTAGGATATTCAATATATTATTTTATTACATCGTTTGATTTTATTCTTACGTATTTGAGATTAAATCTTTTGAAAAAAAAACAAACATAACATTACACCACTAACTGAGAAAGATAATTTATAAACCAATTTATAAAATTAGTCGCTTTGTTATATTTTTAAATAAACAGACTTTGTTTCACACTAAAGTGGTTAAGATTAGTATTGGCCAAACGAAAACACAGATATTCGTAGTATCTTAAGATTTTTAAAATTAATGAACAGCTCGTTGTTGCTCACAACTAATTCTTCCGCAGTTTTGTTTACCTTTCCAACCAATCTATCAAGTTCTGTTCAAAACTCGCCTGTAAATGTCAATATGCTTCAAGCTTCTGCAGTTGCTCATTAAAACTTGTCCTCGTGTTTGAGTCGCAATAACTCTTGTACAGCAAACCTAAACTTCAATTATAGTCCTTAAAAGCATTAATATAGAGGTGATGTTAGAGTAGTCAATGAGGTGTTCAAATGGTACACCGTACGTTGTAATACGTAGTTCACAAAGCGCGGATCACGTAAGCCCGATAGTTCGTGACATAGTTTTTGATAATTTTCAAACTAGTATGAACTACAAAACCGCTACTTCGTGGTTGACGAAACGTGAGAGGTGCCATGTGAGAATTATTTACCAGTTTATTAAAACCGTCGCAGAATGTCAAACTTTATTCGACATTTCGGCTCTGAAAAATTCTGTTTGCGTCGAAATGCAAGAGGAGAGAAAACGTCATTTTGCTTTCCTAACAAATGTTAATTACTTTACGTTTAAAAGTCATAATGAGTCGAATTTGATTCTCGAACACTTATAATATTGAACAAAAACTAATTTTCCTCGCATGTAGCTAATATTCAACAGTAACTGCATAACATAAGGTAAATAAATTTTGAAAGGGCATTCGACTGAACGTTGAACATCAATAAAGATTTATACTTTTTGTGGGCTTATATTGTTAATTTTAAAACCTATTTAAAGACTATTGACTTAAACACATAAAATTAATAATGATCTACTTAGCTCTAATTCTCGATAAAAATATATAATATATATATTAGATTTAGAATGACGCGCGTTGGAGGGCGCTGCACGCAATAGTAAACGCTCCGCATAATATACAATTTTAAATTATTTATGTGCGAATTAGTAGTTAGTGTTGTGCTAAAAATACATATTTTTAAAAAATGTATGCGTGATAATGTTATCCAAGCAAAAATATCTGAAAATATACAAATAATAATATATAATAGAAAGGACGTGAAGATACCGATGTATGTGAAGAAGACTTTAAATTGGTTGGTTACCAAAGTAATCGTCAAAACTGTGACCTACCTAATACTATAAGTGTGAACTACATGTGAAAGCAAAAGTGAAGAGGAAATATAAAATTTATAGTTAAAATTTTAGATGTGTTCTTAAGGAGTGATAACCAAAGTGAAGGTGGTTTTAAAAAAAAAAAAGAACAAAACAAAAATAAAAAAACTACTAACAAAAGGATCGTGACAGAAGATTTAGTTCATCAATTTCACTGCATTGTATGAGCAAGTAGTTGGTCTAAGGGTCTGAAATGCTTGGTATCATGGGTTGGATAGAGTTCGATTCCGACCCACATATATGAATTCAATGTTTTATAACTTTTGATTAACATTACCTTTATTATTAACATTTTTAATTTAAATGAAGAAAATATCAACCAAGATATCTATGAAATAAAACGTCGAAGATTCAAAATTTTTATGCCGTACGCCTGACATAATAATGCGGCAAGATGCAAGCAAATGTGCTTAACCAATGTGTGCCATCATTTATTTTCTACCTACAGAAGCTTTTAAATATAATATAGACTATAAATAAAGTATACATATTATCGTGTTACATTGAGGCTTATATTGTATATTTTATTTAGTGAAAATTCGAAAAACTTTTCAATCAATTAGTCAATATATAACAGTCTATTTGCTTTTAAACAATTGAATGCCTGTCTATAACTTCATATATTTAATTTATTCTTTTTATGCTGTCGTCATTATATATATTTTTGAAGTATTATTATAGTATAAATTGATGATTTTATTGACGTCTATTAGTACCGAGTTATAATGTACATACTTTTTTAAAATATTCTTATTGGCATGTTTTTGTTTTTTTTTATTTTTGTTTAATTTCTATATTGTAAGAAGCTGACTGGGCCCTATTTATGGTCCTTTAGATTAGTATATAGTTATTGATTTTGACATATTTTAATTCGTATTTGATTGTTATTATTCTACTTTTCACTTTATTTTATTGTACAGTTAATTATTGAATTATATTTTATATCATTATTAGTCATGGTTGATTACACCTGATTATTAAATCTGTACAATTATTTATTTTAATTAGCAATGTTATTATTTGTATTGTATTTTATTTTGACGTGACAACGTCTTATAAATTGGTTTGCCGGGTGACACTTCAAGAAACTGCGTTACGCTCCGCTCACGTTATGCGCTCACAATGAGAGCGAGTGAGAGGCACGCGTCCCTTCCACTCGGGCATGGTTAGCCCGCCTAAGAGCGAGAGAGACAGACATAAAAAGTGAAATTCAGTGCGAGATTCTTTGTATAAATTAACGTTTTAAATATAATTCTTTGTATAAATAAATGTTTTAAATTGTTACTATTATTTCATCCTTCTTCCTACTATACGAATGAATATTCACATTAAAATTATTTTACCACTCAAAGTCGTTGTCACGTAAAACTTTCGCTCGTATACCGACTTTACAGGCAACCAATTTTTTTAATCTATTTGAATTCCATTGTGATTATTATTATTATTACTATTTTATGTAGGTAATATAATTTGTAAAATATGAGTTCCCTCTGTCTAAGGTCAACGTGCCCTTATTGCCCTAGCTCGGCGCGTACGTTTAGTTCACATGGGCTTAAAATACACATTGGGCATAAACATAAGGCTGTGGCTCGCTTCCCGGCCGGTCCCGCTCTCGCGCAGCAGTCCCTACAACCCGAAACCGTCGGTTTAAGTGCAACATCTCAGGGTTCTCAGTCGCCTGCCAATATGCTTGATAGTCTAGCATCACTCAGGAGATCGGTAAGGGTGCTAAAGCATGTGCCTAAGGGAGTAAGGAACCTAGCGGCCGGTAGATTGTGCGACATTGTAAGTAGGTGTATTGAGACCAATAGAACTACAGATTGGTGTACATTGCTTGCATTTTCTTATACTGCGCTTAAATTACCACCTCTGCAGGGCTCTGGTAACCTTACGTCTAAAGTGAAGGCCAATATAACATCTTGTGATGCACCAGGTGATGTCACCATAGACGTGCCATACAGATCGTCTTCAGTCCAAAAGGCGATCGAATCAAAGGTGTTTGAAGGTGACATGAGAGGGGCGGTGCGCCTGCTGATATCTGAAGATACAATGGCACCGTCTGGTGCCGAAACTCTAGTATCCTTGAGGTCCAAACATCCGTCCCCATCGCGTCCACTTGCTTTTCCTCTGGCGCCACATTGTTCCACTCCAATCCTAAAAGTTAAAAAGGAAGACGTAGTGCAGGCACTGAGCAGTTTTCATAATAGTTCAGCGGGCGGTTTGGATGGTATTCGCCCAGTCCATTTAAAAGAGCTGACCTCGAATTCTGCGGGAGACAACGGGCAGCGTTTGCTTGAAACTTTGGTTGCCTTGTGTAACTTCCTTCTTAGTGGAAAGTTAAATCCGGAAATTTGTCCATATATGTACGGAGCGAATCTGTGTGCGCTGTCAAAAAAAGATGGGGGTCTTAGACCAATTGCAGTGGGGAGTATCTTCCGTCGCTTAGTGGCTAAGCTGGGGTGTCGTGCCGTCAGAGAGGATATGGCCAAATACCTTCAGCCGCACCAGTTGGGTTTCGGAACCCAAATGGGATGTGAAGCAGCAATACACGCAACACGTACATTTGTAACAGAGCCGGGGAACGCAGATTGTATAGTCATAAAATTAGATCTTAAGAACGCGTTCAACTCAGTGGAAAGGGACGTTCTCCTGGAAGAGGTCAGTAGAAACATTCCTTCTCTTTATCCTTTTCTCCACCAGGTTTATCAGTTCCCTTCTAACCTCCTTTTTGAGAATTCCCTAATACTCTCCCAAGTTGGCGCACAACAGGGGGATCCGCTTGGCCCACTTATTTTCAGCCTCGCAATCCACAAAGCAATCTTATCCTTAAAATCTCCTCTTAATATATGGTACCTAGATGATGGTACTATCGGGGGGAAGCCAGAAGACGTGAGGCAAGATATCCTCACTTTGCTTCCCCTCTTTAAAGACCTAGGGTTAGAGATTAATTCAGGTAAGTGAGTTTTTTCAGTGTGGAGCCGGCCCATTTAATAACTTCTCTCTTTTCTCTTCCATTCTACCTGGCCTCAAGGAGCAGTCGCGTGGAACTTTTAATCTTCTCGGTTCACCAATTTTTCCTGAGGCAGTTCCCGAGGCTCTTGAGATCAGGAGACGTCTCCTTTCACATGCTAAGAACCGTCTCGCTAACATCTCGGCTCACGTAGCCTTGGCTCTGTTAAAAATGTGCTTTGCGGTGCCGAAGATTACCTATCTTCTAAGAACGTCTCCTGCCTGGCTGTTCCCACAAGACGTGGCTTCCATCGATGGCTCCTTAAAGTGTATGGTGGAAAGCATTTTGAATGTATCGTTCAATGATACCCAATGGAGCCAAGCCTCTTTACCTGTACGGTTTGGGGGTCTGGGTGTGCGTCGAGTGGGGGATGTGTGCCTGCCTGCCTTTCTTGCATCGGCGCATGGGGTGGTTGGTCTCGTCTCTAAAATTTTATGCTCCGAAGGAGGCAGGACTAACATACCTTTTGCTGCTGAGGGAGTTGCGGAATGGCAAATACTCTTTCCTAACGCACCCCTTCCTGGATCTGCGGAAAGGCAACGTGCTTGGGACGACGTTAAGTGCAAGTCGGAGCTCGACCGGCTTATTGGTGCAGCTGGAGGCGCGGGTCTGGCCAGACTCAGAGCGGTGTCGAGGGTGGAGTCTGGAGCGTGGTTGCAGGCTTTGCCTTCTCCTTACACTGGTACTCTTCTCGACCGTGACTCGTGTGGCCGTGGCTCTCCGCCTGGGCTGCGATGTTTGTCAACCACACCGATGCATCTGCGGGTCCATGGTGGAGGCCAACGGTCATCATGCTTTGAGTTGCGGACGATGCTCGGGGAGATTCCCTCGCCACCACGCCCTAAACGACATTGTCCGGAGGGCCTTGGTGTCAGCGAATGTTCCATGTGTCCTGGAACCACCAGGTCTCAGTCGCTCCGACGGCAAAAGACCGGATGGTTTGACGTTGATCCCATGGCAAAGGGGGAGGAGTTTGGTGTGGGATGCCACATGTGTGAATACCTTCGCGGTCTCACATCTACCCCACACAATACAAACTGCTGGGGCTGCTGCTGAGAGTGCGGCTGAGAGAAAGAGGGACAAATATGCCCCCTTGTGTGGCAATTATGTATTTGTGCCACTGGCGTTTGAGACGTCAGGATGTTGGGGCTCGGATGCTCTTGCATTTATTAAGGAAATCGGCCGTCGCCTTAGAGAGAAGGGCTGTGACAATCGCTCCGAGTCTTACTTGGCGCAAAGGTTGTCCATTGCCGTGCAGCGCGGAAACGCGGCCTGTGTGGTGGGCAGCTTTGCGTCGAGTGAGAAAGGTGAGGAAATATTTTAGGGTGGTTTTTGCAAATTGTACAGTTTATTGTGTTTGTAATTCGAATTTCGATATATATATATATATATATATATATCCTATATATAAAATAAACTCATAATATCCAGTCCAGGACGAAAAGTAACTTTTAATCACACGACTTTCCAAAAGAAATAAAACCTCAGTCGGGTTGGTTTTCTGGCTGATTAACAGATAAACTTTCTACGTAGATAGTAATTATGCTTATGAATTCTCGTAACAGTTGAATACCATACAAAATATGCATATTTATAAATAATATTTAATATACTATTATATTCACAGTAAAAGTTATAATTAGAATTAGCTCGCTGAAGTGGAAGTGGGCTGGTCATGTCTCCAGGCGCCTTGATGGCCGATGGAGCCGACACGTGTTAGAGTGGAGACCACGCTTAGGTAAACGTAGTGTAGGACGCCCTGTGGCGAGGTGGACTGACGATTTAAAAAAGGTGGCAGGTACGGGATGGATGCGGGCTGCCCAGGATCGGGATGGTTGGCGTTCTATGGGGGAGGCTTTCGTCCAGCAGTGGATGGCAAAAGGCTGAAAAAAAAAAAAAAAAAAAAAAAAAAAGTTATACGTAGCTATCAAAATCGTCATCATACTAAAAACCTTATTGTATAACTTAAGACATGACAGCCCATCATTTAAATAGAGTGTATATACACACTGTTCCGTTCTGTTCTGTCTGTCGTCTGATGTGAGAAATATTGGAAATTAAAAATTCACTGGATTGGACTGAAAACAATTGGATATGGTGATTTGGGTTTATGGGTATATGGGATAAGTTAATTATGAAAGTGTTATTAATGTTGATAAGTGGAACAACTGAAGTTCTGTGATACCAAAGAAACCAGCAGTATTCCAAATTCG
Source organism: Nymphalis c-album (assembly GCA_963151315.1). Taxonomy (NCBI): domain Eukaryota; kingdom Metazoa; phylum Arthropoda; class Insecta; order Lepidoptera; family Nymphalidae; genus Nymphalis; species Nymphalis c-album. Next base: position 10,748,237 of record OY720604.1, read on the forward strand.
TTAGTATTCCTTAATGAAAGTCATTGAACTTCATCCATCCCTTTGAGTCAGCTGATCTCATTCGCACTCTTATTTTTAATACACATTTGTTTTGGTATCATAAAATATACGAAAGTAACATCCGTCACCTCAATTATTTTGGCTTCGAACTCAATAAAATATGGCGTGACCGGTGGATCCAATCGGGTTTTTCAATTAGCTGTGTGGTTTTGTTGCTGTGGCGATTCAGAAGATAAGGTTTTAATGAATTATTATTTCTGTTATTTTGGGTATATTTTTTATATCAATTACTTATGAGTCTAGAAGATTTCAATACTTTGATTTGATATTTTGTATTAAGTTCATATTTCAATTCGAAAAATAGATAATATTATATAAATAAGGTTAGCTATATTTTCTTATCAGGTGAAGCGTTTATTATTTAACTAACTTACTATAAAGGTTTATTGCTTTAAGTCGTTATGCTTACATATTTTTCAAAATGAATAAATAATAAAAATAATATTCAAATCTAAAGTTTGCGCTAATAGAAATACTTAAGAGGCGAAGAATAATTTTCTAATTCTTTTGTACAGTTTTACCGAGTTTTTATATAACAAAACAAGTCGGGCTAAGTAACTTAGGTCGTTTAAAAAGAAACCGCCCAAATAGCGCGGTAAAAGTTAACGATTTGTACTTAACAAGATGTAAAAATTGTAAAGCGCGAGTCGGATTAGGATCTTGTTGGGGGTAAATTGAAAAATGTTTATGATTGTTATTTTTTTTTATCTTTTATTATGACAATAGATATTAGCTACGTGAAAAAACCTTTGAACAGTTCGTTAACCGTAAAAAAGTTCACTAGACACAATAGTTAAGTAATTGCTATGATGTTATAATATTCCAGCAACGCTGACCGTTTAGGAAGTCATGCAGTAACAGCCTTTGTCCCACAGCTGGGCCAAGGCCTCTTCTCTATTTGTGGAGTTAGTAAGGCATACATACGAACAATTACTGTAGAGTTCTATTTAAGCAAACTCGAAAATCTTCGCAAATCATGATCGCAAAACGTACGAGAGTTATGTATGGCGTTATAATAAAATGATAACATTTAAAGCTAAGGGAGCCTGCCAGCAAACTCGTTCGTCGTTGCTCTCTTCTACCTCGTCTGTGCGTGACGTATGTACTATATACTTTTATGCTGTAATATTATAATAAGAATGTAATATTATTTTATTAAAGAAATTCTGTCGTTATTTTATATTCCATATTTATTAGTTGGATATCTTTAATTAAACTTAATTTTATAATTATAACCTATTTATATTTATTATACTTTCTGAGCTCCAATGAACACACGTAATTACTTACCTGACTCTTGAAGGTCATGACTCTTTACGGTCAACTGTTCTTTCTTACCAATGGATGACTCTTGACGGTCAGCTGTCAAGTCGTCACATCGAATATTGAAAGTAATTTAATAGGTAAATGAGGGAATTATAATAACAGTATGTATGGTGAGTAAACGAGTGATACAGGATTTACGAATGATCGTAACACGTTAAATAGTATTACTATTAGCAAAAGTAATAAGCCTATATAACGCTATAGCATAAGGAGCATTAACATTTAACGCGGGTGTAACGTTGCGGAGCAGCCAATATATAAGCCCGGACCCGAAGGCTATAAGCTAAATATTGTATATTTACATCGCATAGAGAACTAGGATCCAACCAAACTTATTATTAATTTGTTTTATCTCATTCATTACATGTTTTATAGAATAATAACGACATTGTAAGAAATATTAGTCATTACATCGCCGTTGGGCCACCAACTTTGGGAACGAAGGTGTTACATCCCTTGTGCCTTTAGTTACACTGGCTCATTCATACTTAAACCGGAACACAACTATACTATACATACTGTATTTCCTTATGAAGAAGTTAGTTAATGTATAATGTACGTAATATTTTCTATATGTATTCTAATAAAAATAAATAAAATATATGTAAATATTATTATATAAATAATTCTAACTAATTTTATGAATGTTGAAGTGATTTCATTTAATTGTTTCTTTGTTTATTTGCGTGTTACGCTTTCACATCTTAACTACTAAACCATACATGATTTTTTCATACACGTTGTCAGATGTACAGAAAAAAAATGGTTGTCTGTAAAGTCGGTTTACGGACGATAGTTTAACTTGACAACGTCATAACAAAACATTGATGAAATGGCTGCGTACTTTTATGAATAAAATTGAATCATTTTTATTGAATTATTTATTTATTTATTTATTTATTTATTTATCATTATTCTGTATGGATACAAAGAAGGAGTGAAGTGAAATGTACAATTTAATTGATAAAACTTTTATTTGCACTCATAGGCCAATCGAGTGAAAGAGAGATAGATGCGACGCAAGCGTACAATCAGCGTCACGGGACAATGAGCGTAACGGGACAATTTCGTGCATTCAGCCAGCGTTCATCGATTTATTAGACGTCGTCACGTCAAAAACATAAAATACCTAATACCTGCAATCCCGCATATGTGGGCGAAGTTGTTTTTAACTAGTTAGAAAATAATTTTTAAATTAAAAAACAAACAGACGAATTGATAACCTCCTCCTTTTTTTGAAGTCGGGTAAAAAGGCCTTAACAGACAGTTACAATATCATCGGACAAAAACGAAAATTCCCACTTAAACATCGGAATCAAAATGAAAATGGAATCACAACTAAAACGAAATAGGACTACGCTATAAAAGTATTCGAGTTGTTGGAGATAATGAAAAAAGTTGTTCAAACGATCATTTGCGTCTCTGACCGAACGGGAGGCGTAAAGTCAAAACGTATTTTACGATGATGATTATAGTTAATTAATTTATTACAGTATGATATTTATATTTTAAAATATATTTGTTTTTATGAAGTTAATAGTCATAGTAAATTTTTCTTATTCCATATTACACTTATTGATTGTCAAAAACAATTTCCACTGGCTTGGAATCAGCAAAATAAACTCATCAGGAAGTATTTTTATATAAATAAATTTCCTCACATTATATTATTGCCTTCAGAACTGGAAATATTTTATTTATTTTTTTTTTGACACAAACAGTAATGTTCATAAATAACAAATATGAATAAATCATTACCAATAAAAGTTTCCAATGAGGCAGACTTTGAAACCGCGATCATCTGTTAAAATTCATGATTGTGTCTAACCACTTAACCATCTCAGCTTCTCAGAATGATATTCGAATAATATATAACTTCGAATATACATTTTTATTTCATTAAAAAAAGTCCATTAAGTCCATTAAATGATGACTTCTATGAAATAACTTCGTGCTTTGGTGTCGCGCAGCCGAACTTCAGTACTCCTGATTCTCGCAACTTTGAAAGATAATTACTTCCTAGATGTAAAAACCGTGCCTTTTATACTCGAAATGAGAAAAAAGTTACTTTAGCCACCCTAATAAACTGTTAAACTTGTAGCTCTAAGATCCGGAGGTGTGCTGCGCTGCTCCGCTCTTTTTACTATTCGTATTACTTTGTCTTTTCACCCTCTATTAACGTAAGATACCTATTTAAGTTTTTCTATCGATAATAAAAAGTCAGACGGATGGTTCCTTTGTAACTATTCCCATTTACTTCTGTTGATTGGATTCTTAATTTAAAAACTGTTAGAGACAGAAATATATGGTTATGTACTTGGCGGTAGAGCTTTTTGTAAGCTCGTCTGGGTAGGTACCACCCACTCATCAGATATTCTACCGCAAAACAACAATACTTGGTACTGTTGTGTTCCGGTTTGAGTTAGCGTAATTCCAGGCACAAGGGACATAACATCTTAGTTCCAAAGGTTGGTGGCGCATTGGTGATGTAAGTGTTGGTTAACATCTCTTACAATGCCAATGTCGTTGGTGACCACTTACCATCAGGTGGCCCATGTGCTCGTCCGTCTTCCTATGCAATAAAAAAAATGTAACGTAAGAGCTGACTTGAGGACTATTCACTACTTTTATTACTTTTATGGGATTATGGGATTGCATACTGTGTTTTACATGTACATTTAAATTTTTATATATTATATTCATTTATATTTACAAAATGTTATTATTATTCTCAAATACCTTTACCATAATTTTAGTACTGTAATTAGTATGCGTGTCACAAGCGTGGGTCACACACCAATAAAATATTGAATATTTTAAATCCTTAAAATGACATCAAAAATATTTCTATTTCATTCTAAGTAATATTTTATTCTAAGATATTTTTTTTTCTTCGCACATCGCACGGAGCTTTTTTGACAAATGAAATATAAGAGCATTGATAAAGATATTTATTTACACCGTAAAAGTTGTACGTGTTAATTCATTTTACCCAATTTACACGTCTACCATCAGTACAAATATCAGGCTAAAGAGTGGCGCCATTAGTTATTCGAGACACGTACTTGATACGTGCAATGCTATAGCCTCTGGTACTCTTGAGTGCAATCAGGACTGCCCATAATGTGACCTCTTTGAATAGCAGTCAGATAAATACTTTTTCAATGCAATTTCTTTAGAAAAAGCTTCTTTTGTTTTTTTTTATATATATATTACTGTTTTAACTTTTTTATTTATTTTGTAATGTTACCTTAATGAGTACACCTAATAGTAAGTCACTCTTGATTATAGACGTATCATAGACACTCCTTACATAGTCATAGCACTATTAACTATAGAATTGAATGTCTCTTGTCCATATTTACTACGACCATATATATATCCATATATTTACTATGACTTACAATCTTCCATCGCACTGAAAATTAAAAATGATGATGATGCATTTTTCGGCAGAGTTCCTGAAACTGATAGTTTCCATACAGACTGGTACCAAATTCTACTACCAGGTAAAACTACTCTATGTAATCTGTGGAACGTGAAGTAAATACAGCTTAAATATTATGATCACTAATCCATCAATATTTATAATATTTTGGGTTGTGTGAGGAACAGGGACACACCATCTTTGAAAAGGAAGGACCTCCGACCAGACGGGTGTTGTGTCTGATTGGCTACTGCCCCGCCGTTTGTTGTCGGCTTGTATATATGTTCAATCGCTCCGATAACTTTAATATCGCGATGTAGGATACATCAGTTTTTAGTTTCGTATGTGGCGAGATAGATGTCGCTACAATATAATTCACTTAAAGTTAATAAGTTAAAAACCATTTCAATTAACATGCTTCATAAACTTTACTAATGCATATAAAAATATCAAAGGTTGTAATACGAGTATATGTTATATTGATAAAATGTTTGCACAGACAACATATAGAACGTTCTCGATTTAATAGATCGTTTCATAGCTTACAATGTAACATTTATAAATCATAAACTATGCCCAAATGAACAAATCGGGTAACGTCATACGCATCGAAAGCCATGTCCCTAAACAATGATGCGTGTGAAATAAATCGCCTGAGACCGGATCTTCTAGATTTTAGTGCCAAATTCAGTATTTGGCAAATCGTGTGGAAATTCAACGACAGTTATTGGAAGAGCCGGTGAATTAGACCGGACGGTGGACACCGGCTTATTGTTTGATCATAGATTTCAAACATGATTGCGTTTCTGGTATACGTTCGATAAAGTTAGTGTCGAATATCCGTGAAATATTATATTTAGACTGTGTTCTATTCGTAAATATTTGTATTCTAAGCTATAGACTTTATATATGTTTCGATAGCTTGACCTAATTGCATCTATTTAACTATAAATATTATTGTAACTAAAACGAATGGTGGTTTATTAGTGACTAGCTATGCCACGCGGTTTTACCCGCGTTAAATTTATTTAATATGAATACAGAAGTACACTACTGTTCATGAAAGGACACTACTGCGTAATCATTTATATTTTATCGTATTTATTTTTGTAGATGGTTTGGAAAAAATATTTCTTGTTTTCATTATTTGTTGTTTTATGTGTATTTTAGCAGCGTAGGTCATAAGTGAAGATATATTGTATTCTTAACATTAATAAATCCTCCAATCTAACAAGTTTAACGGAAGCAAAACCACTTATTAATTTTTATGCCAAGATTAGCGGTAAGCCAATTATTGTACATAGTTGTTATAGTTCTGGATAGACTCAACCGATTTTGACTACACCGGAGATTACACCGGACAGAAAGATGACAAAAATAATGACTGACAGAAGAAGATGACAAAAGAAACTAGTAATATAATATTTTTCTTCCAATTCAGGCTAAATATTCTACGTGAAGGGACAAAAATAGCCCAAAACGATAAGGATCAAGCTTGCGGCTTTTACAACGCTAGGGGCCATTACGCCCTTTAGCATCTGAGGCATAATATTATAATTAACCGATTAATTGTACCTTTATCCAATTTGTAACAGTTTTATTTACAAGCCCCCTTTATATAATTACAAGATGTAACACTAACTCTAATCATTTACACCGAGATATCAATTTCTCCGTATCGGTAGAATATAATTAAAGGTCCTAATAATATAAGCGATATAAGTGATTCTATTATGATGAGTGTATTCTTTATATACCTACTTATGCTATTTCTCATTTCATTTAAACACCTTTCGTCACTGCTCCATGTCTTCCTGGATTATAGCAAGGTTCTTAAAATAAATCGTTTGATCACAAAAAGCTTACAAATTAAACTAAAAGTTCTATATGTCTGATTTGTGTATATGCTGAATTCTTTATATTATTTTGCTGTGGTCTTAAGGTCAAACCCTCGTAAGCATTTATAAGGAACTGAATACGGTGAAACATAAAACAAGGCAACAATTTAGGCAAACCACGAAACAGAACGATATACGAAATAATGGCGGAAGTGCTCTCCGTTCCCGCCAAATGGGAGAATTCACTTCCGGCGCGGCTCCGGAAGTTTACTTAGCCGCCGGCGACCCACCTCCGGTAAGGTTGTGTGTAGACGGTTCGAATTTCAATTTGTACTGATATACTTACTATATTGAAATTCTCAAGACGTTTTTTAATCGTTATGTAGCAGCTTAAGAATAATTTCAAAAATGCATCATAAAAAACTTTAAACTTTAACCTTTTTGTTGTTAATTAATAAAATTAATGAGTTGTTAAACTTTCGGTAAGATTTTTTTGTGAAACTTATCTTTGTCTTTGTAATAAAATCACCATTCAAATTATTTTCATTAGCCTTGGTTCAAAGTTGATGGCTGAAATGTTTTAAATTATCTTATACTAGCGACCCGCCCCGGCTTCGCCCGAGTAGCAGAGTAAATTTTCCCATCGTTAGCTATCCTTAAAAGATAGACATATGCCATCGCGGATTTTTCTGTAGATCTATTGAAGGGTAACAATTTCACCATATATTATTTTGGTATAATTCAAATCGATTTTACATCGTTTTCGATGAAAGCTCCCAATCGCCGCATTTTTTCTGACTTCTTCAACAATTATCGTCATATTTCAACAAATTGACAGAAAACATTAATGAATTATACATGTAAACCTTTCTATTGAATCACTTTATCTATTAGTGAAAACCGTATGAAAATCCGTTCAGTAGTTTTTTAGTTTATCGCCTTCATACAGACAGACAGGAAACGCGGGGGACTTTGTTTTATAATATGTAGTGAAGTCTCATTTTGATGACAAAAATATCTTAATTATAATAATATATATAATAATTAAACTTATAAATTAAATTACGGTTATCCCGGTTCAAGTAGCAATGAAAAATTTAATTATACCAAATTCTTTAGTGAAAGAATCATCTGTCCAATTTAATTATCTCGAAATTCTCAATCTATGTTTTATCTGTCTTTGTCTTATCTGCCTTAAGAGCATCATATTCGTTAACGTAAACCCTATTATTATCAATGTTTCTCGAAAGTCGAAATAAATATTTAGTTCTTAAAAAGAGGGGTTAAATATAAATCGGCATTGCTTGTAGCAGCCCTTCACGCACAGTGTGATTGCGTGCGTCAAATAGTTAGCGTTAAGTGGCGCACTTAAATCACGAATCTGAGTATTGACCTTTGTGGTAATATTATATTTGGGCAAAGACGTAACAATGATGAGGGGGGAGTGTATTTATCCACCACCTATTTGATATATTGTACTTTCCACTTTACTACACTTCAATTTGAGGTTTACAATTACCTTAATAATTAATTACTCGGTGATTGAGCTTTGTGCAAACTCGTCTGGGTAGATACCACCCACTCATCAGGTTTCCTACCACAAAACGGCAGTACTTTGTTTTGTGTTCCGGTTTGAAGGGTGAGTGAGCCAGTGCAATTACAGAGTGGCGCATTGGCGATATAAGCGATGATTAACTTCTCTTACAAAGCCATTGTCTATGGGCGTTGGGGAACAACTTGAAGCCACTAATATTTTCAATTATTCCCTTCTGAAGTAAAAATAGTTACAATTAAAATTACTGGTAGATCTTCCTGTACACCCGTTTGGGTCAGCTGGGTATCCAATAGACACATCAGTAGACCAACTCATCGATTACTCTACCGCAAAATGTTAATAATTTGTATTTTTGTAAATAATAAAAATATTTTGTGGCTATATTTACAAATATTACATTTAAAAATAAATAACGTAACAGTTTCAGACACTTAAAATCTTATGATACCCGTTAAAACGTTTTATAACACCATAAACGCGAAAAGGGTGTCCCATGAGTAGTAAGGATTCTGCAATCTAACCTCGACTAATCGAATAGCGACACTACGGAAACATATGGAAGGAAATTGTGTCTGGTAGAATTTTTAAAAAATATTAAAATTATACCTAAAAAATTAAATGTTTTCTTTTTTAATTCCAACAATAAACCTTAAAAATGTGTAACACATGTTGTTATTAATACGATGGTTTTTGTGGATTCAGAAATTTAGTCCAAATACTATTGATGTACGTGCGACAAAAACATTCATTGCATAAGTCAAATTAATGTGAAAACATAAGATACTTAAATATGAAATAGAATTAACTTAAATATGAAATAGAGTCAGTGTCAGATGCAAGCGATACAAGGACCCATATAGCTTATGACGATTTGACGGCAAAAGTTTTTTTTTTGTAATTGTTATAGTATAAATGCTGTGACCACTGGGTACCGTGGGTCCCATTTTCCAGCGTGCCTTAAAACTGCATCAACTATAATGTTGAATAAAATATGTGACAAAAAATCAACAGTCGATTATCTAACTTAAAATAATTTGTATACGACCTTATATAGAAGCCAAAGCTATAAATAAATATAAACGAAGTTTTCGCAAGAAGAATCGCGGGTGATTACGGTATAAGCCCATATATTTCACCGAGATTCCCAGGTGAGCGCTAACCGACAATTTCGGGGTTAAGGGGTGAGACCGAAGTGTCTGCCAGCTTAATTATGGAATTATTTAGCTTCCATTTTTAAGATGTTTAATAAAAAGAGAAATTGGAAATGAAATCGTATATTAAAGTTGCTTTCAAGCGGGGATAAAGTTTTCATAGGAACTGCGTATTTGAAGTTCGAGCTGACTTCAAACGATACGAAATTTTAAACGTCATCAAAAGTTCTTCGTTATTCGAAGTTTTTGTTTGCTTATCTTTGAAGAGAAAAGTAGTGGTTTTCATCACTTAGTAGAAAGACGCTAGAGATCTCGTTATCAAGAAATTCATTTTAAATGTGCTCTATGTACTAGTGTTAAATGTGTTCGGCGTAGATCATTTTTAACCGACTTCAAAAAAAGGAGGAGGTTATCAATTCGTCTGTATGTTTTTTTTTTTTTTTTTGGTGTTGTTACCTCATAACTTTCGACTGGATGAATCGATTTCGACGATTTTTTTTTATTTGAAAGGTGGTGCTTTCCCATTGGTCCCATTTTTTTTTGGTCCAGTTTTGACAGTGGAATCCATGAGAAAACCATATAAGTCGTAAATTTGCATGAGGTATGTGCGCGACAAATGGACGAATAACTCGATATCTATTCAACGGATTTCGATGATTTTTTTTTATTGGAAAGAATGTACTTCAAGGCTTGTTTGATGATAGTTTGGTTAGATTCTGATTATAGGATCCATGACAAAGTAACGGAAATCTTCAATTCTTAGTAGCAAACTAACGATACACGGGCGAATCTTTTATAGGCTATCTAGATTTATCATTCACCTACCATAACATCGTTATGATCAAGTAATTGGAGTACTATTGTATAAAACACTTCTTTATATACCGTCAATAGTTTTCGCAGCGCACGCGAAATAATAACTTTTATAGGCAACTGTTTGATACGTTGGGTTACATTGCTCCATTTTAAGTAGGGATCTATAAGATTTTGAAAATAGAATATAGCCTATGTTACTCGGTAAAGACGTAGCTTTCTAAGGGAGAAAGAATTTTTAAAATCGGTCAAGTAGTTTTTGATTTAAATCGTAATAAAAAATCAAACAAAAATCAATCTTTCCTCTTTATAATATGAGTTATGCATGTAAGCATTAGTATATATGTATATGTTTGTAATTGAAACATATTTGAACATCTAAAAGTTGAGACCAATTTTGAAAATTATACATACATATATATATATATATATATATAGAATCGTATAAGTACTCTTATATACATGTTATATTTATGTATATTTATATATTGATTACTAGTGTTTTTCCCGCGGTTTCACCCGCGTAGTTCCCGTTCCCGTGGGAATATGCGGACAAAATGTAGCCTATGTTACTCCCTGATAATGTAGCTTTCCATTGGTGAAAGAATTTTTTAAATCGGCCTAGTGGTTTAGGCGTGAAAGCGTCAGTAACACCCTTACTTTCGCATTTATAATATTAGTTAGGATAATATAGATACTTCCCCTTTTTTTAAATATACAGACATTCCGTCATATTTTATGGTGAAGAATGGTATAACACAACATCTATAAACATACAGTTTATTTAATTATTACTAGAAATAACTATTTGATTATGTTATGGCTGCCCAACTAAATTACCCTACCAACTAAATCTATTTAATCAAAACATGTTAATTTATATTCATACATTTAACCATATTAACTAATATTTATTAATTCAATACCAAAATTCATTTTTCTTTACGTTTCACTGTTTTAGATTAATATATTTAAATAATAATATAAATGGCGCTGTCTCATATGAGCTGCACGTTTAGTAGGTCTACCCATATTCTACAAATTAGGGATTGTACTTCAGATTCACTAAAAATCGAAAAATAAATAAAAATTTTAACAAAACAAAAATCGACTTCATAAAAAAACAAATTAATATGCACTAAAAAGTAAAAAAATAATTGCGTATTCTTCTATAATTTGATAATTAACTAACTATTTTCTACTCAACAATATGTAGGTACGAATGTGTTGTGTGGTTGATAATTTATTTACAATTATTGTTATTTTTGGAGTCGATGTCAGCTAAGGAAACGGTATAATATACCTAGCAATAATAATACGGGAATCTTTTAAAAACAAACAAAAACATACACATTACAAATTGACTTTTATTCGCCTCGTTAAGTTGCGCGTGCGACACAAGCACATCTCACCTTTAACTAACTATGTATGTAGTTATAAACCCATCTTGGCTGACATCGACTCCAAAAGTAACAATAATTGTAAATAAATTATCAACCACACAACACATTCGTACCTACATATTGTTGAGTAGAAAATAGTTAGTTAATTATCAAATTATAGAAGAATACGCAATTATTTTTTTACTTTTTAGTGCATATTAATTTGTTTTTCCTATGAAGTCGGTTTTTGTTTTGTTAAAATTTTTATTTATTTCTGATACATTTGTTGAAATATCGAAAGCAACAAAAAATTAACAATTCTTATACATACATATTTATATAATGTTTACACTATTAAGGTCTTTTCTCAATTCAATGGCAACAATTCAGTGGTCTGGTTTAATTTAATATAACTGTTACTCTTTTATTGTAATTAAATGAAAATGAAATTATATATATATCTCTTTCTCTCTCTCTCTCTCTCCTGTGCATTTATTATTCCCATCTGATGGTGGGGTCTGCCTTCCTAGTCTTTTGCTTCCACTTAGCTCTATTCGACGTATCGTTTTCAGTAACATTGCAGTAACTAAGAAAATGAAATTACATATGATATTTAAAAACAATTAAATTATTATTATCCTGCATAAAATCAATGAATATTAATATTTTTATCATATACATACATAATGTAATGTATGAAGGTTATACTTTTTTGGTAATATTAGGAGTATTTATTATAATTGCTTTTATTATGAGATTAAAATTTATTATGTAGTAAAACATATTTGCGGGATTTTATTATAGAAGTCAACACATTGCCCAAGAAAGCATGAATTGACTTTGTGGAGACGGAAAGTTGGCGTTACAAGTTTGTTTTCACTTTACGCATTTACACAATGTTTGTCGCTGCTCGAAATTGCTCTCAAAGGCAGACTCGAGGACTTAGGTCGCATTCGCAAATCTTTTTAAAAAAACTTTTAATTTCCGAAGTGTTACCCACTGATATATACCATGTCATGATACTATTTTAAATAACCAAAACGAGTGAGCCAGTGTAATTACAGGCACAAGACACATAACATCTTGTTTCCCAGGGTTGGTGCCACATTGGCGATGTAAGTGATAGTTAACATTTCTTACAATGCCATTGCCATGTCTATGGGCGTTGGTGACCACTTACCATCAGGTGCCCCATAAGCTCGTTCGCCTACATATACAATAAAAAAATTAGTAATCAAGCAGTATACATTAGAGGAAACAGATTCACCAGATTTTCGAGACTGGTTAATGGCTATTAGATCAACTTGAATAAGTTGATCGGACCTGTATACGGACTTTGGTGAACCTCGGTAGAGGGCTTTCTACAGTATAGTGCAGAACATAGCTAGCAAAAGATAAATAGATAAAAGTGCTTATAGCTGTTGGAAATCAAATTGAAATCTCGGTCGATCGTAAAATCTATGTAGCTTTTTACATGTAAGAAAACATACCTATAGACTCAAAGCAACTTTGATCCAATTTAGACAAATTCTTAGTTGGCTCTGTACGGTGGTTTGGGCGCGGTACCAGGGAAGCTTAGCCTAACTTTCTCGTATTGTTTGATATACAAATTTTAATATAATTTTTCTTTTTATAATCATATGAAAACTGTGGCATTACTAATTTTTCAATATTATCACATTACAAGCACGAATAAAAAGAATAAAATTTCAAAACCAATCCCTTATTAAAATGCGTACTACGCAAGGGCCTTCCTTATCTAAATCTATACAAACAACAACACAAAGAGAAAAGACAGAATAAATTAAATCTATATTTTCTTAAAATACATATAAAAAAAATGGCCTTTTGAAACATCTTTATCAACATCAACAAAGCATAAATTATTCGTTTCGCTTGCTTTCACAATGTCTGTACGATATTATTATTTTATGCACCCCGATACACTTTTCGCGTTTTATTGAGAATTGTGACATTTATGTCATAGCAATAGCACCGTTATTGCTATTGCTATGTTAATTATATTACAAGAGGAAGATATTATAATCTCAATCTTAAGGAGGGTCAAAAGAAAAACCTTCTGTCGAGGAGTCCTTCCCTATCATAATATAACAGACATTTATGATACTTATTTATTTATTACTTAGTTCGATTTGGTTTTATTGAACGTTGACAGTGGAAACATTTCGAGCAAGATTTTAAAGAAGATTACATTCACAATAGATAAATCGTGTAATACGACACATACTTTCATGAAGAAATTCATTTAAAATCGAGAGACGAGGCAAGGGCATATTACTCTATAGAAGATTGATTATGATTACAAATGCTTGAAGTAATTTATTTTCATTTCAACAAATAATACCGTTTATCGTTAATATATGTTATTTCTTTGATAAAGAAAAAATCTACTTAGTGTCTACGTAGTTCCCGGTAAAGTCTACTTGAGTCACTATTTATAACCTTCAAACATAAATAGGAGAGTAGGCTTAATTCCAGTTTTAGTGGTACATTTACAAGGAAAGTAATACATAAAAAAATGGCATACATATTACTTACTCTCTAACAGTTCTTATCTCTTAGTGTGGAAGATCACTATGTCAGACATAAATTTTCACTTAAGTGGGTTCTAAATGTAACAATTTGTTAATGTCCCCTTACTGAGTGACTTTGGTCATTATGGAGAAAACAATACAGAAAACTTCTAAAATAAGAGTAATTCTTTATATTATTTTTATTCCGCACTAAATCGTAGGATTATTAGTTCTTAGATACTTGATTTTATGCCCATTTATAACGTATTCAGTAATCTTCTTGTACATTTTTTATAGTACTAAATAATCAAAATGGCAATGGAGCTATTTTATAAAGATAAGCAAAGTGGTTATTATAAATTTATTTCTGAACCAACTTAAAATTAATTTCTAGAATTGCGCTTTTTCATTGTAGAAGTCATAATCCGAATAACTCATCCGTTCCTTGAGTCTACCTTTCAAATTATTTAAATACTTCTAAACGCTTGTATAAAATACTCTCTCGTTTCTTAAATAAAGTATATATTTTTTGTGATTTCATTGACATAATGGTTTCAGATAAAATTATTTTACTATCAATAAATGGAGAATGTTAATCGAAAGCAATATTTTTGGAAATACATGGATGGATACAAGTGATGGATCACCAACGTTTAATTTCAAACAATATAATGATATTCTCTTGACTTATTTCAGTCATGGCGGCCGATCGCAACGGAGCATAGCTCAGGACACATAAAAGTAAACACGTTTGTGTGCAAATACAGTTGCACTTTCTTTGCTCCCACTCTAATAATCCGTTCGGCAATCCGACATGACCAAAGCTTAGATGCAGGATCAACGGCTTTACGTGCTTTTCGAGGAATGAAATGATCAATATTGCTAAATTTCAAACTACAAACCACCATCACCAAGAGAGATTTTTGATATATTTTTTAACTAAAATAACTTTTTAACGATCTACTTAGGTTTGATCTGAGGCCTCAAAAGAATTTAGCTGATAGCAACGATACAGAATTTTGAGCAAATTATAAATATAGTATTGACAATATTTATCTTAGGTGATTAAAATTAAATAAATAAAAGTAAAATAAGCTTCAAGTAGGTACCAAACAAACACTTTTAAATCGTCATTTTTTAACTTCTCAAACTTAAACCTATCAAATAATGAGAATACATTTTATTCAGAAGATTGGTCCCTAAAGTAAATATAAGTATATCTAAATAACAAAGTGAAAGAAGTCCTAACCTTCCACCTATTTTTGTATACACTCCAAGTTTTACGGTATATTACTTCGTCGAAGGGTTCGATCCAATATTATAATAATACATAATTCCACCTAATTTACTCCGATCGGTATTCGTATATACCGTAAATATAACTGGAGCTATAAAGATCGTGTAAATATAGACTAGGGTCCGACTGCACTTTGATGAGTATTAATTGTCATTGATCTCATTATTTCTCGTCGCGTGGAATTGATATGGATTTAGGTGATGATGTGCAGATTGTTAATAACGTTAGCATATTTACATTATTATCAAATGTTTATGGTATTTATCGAAGGAGAAAATATTAAGCAAATTCGTATTTTTTATCGCAATATTTATACTTTCATTTATGAATTCTACATTTTTTTCTGGGGTTAAAGCTTACCTCTGTATTTTTAACCAGTTCAACTGTTTCTTTTATAAAATAGATTAGGTGCGTGGGGATGGCCTTATCGGTTAGTGATTATCGCCGCACAAACCCTACCACCAAGCAAAGTTTTTATCAATTCAAGTTCATGATTACGCAATAGGCTCCTGAACTACATTAGTAGTTTTATCATAAAAGGGCAACCATGCTAAATTACCGGTTAATATCCGTCAGGTCCTGTCGTGGTGCGATTTTATAATTACGCCTCCAAGCGTCGACGGCTAATGATAACAGCATTAACTTATTATCTGGTTTAAGAAAAACACATCGTAAAATATTAATAAATACACGAGGTAAATTGAACTTATCTACTTTGTTGGTTATATTTTTAAGCCGCCTTGTTTATTTTGATAAAATCTTAATGGTAGGGATTCAATGAGCTGTTGGTTGTTCGATAAATCAATTTAATGTTTAAAGTTTTATTATTTTTTGTATCACGGCCTCATCTGATCCAAGCTTACAGTATTATAAGGGTTACTTATAAAACCTTATTAATTATTAGATGTCCTGTAATGTAACTAAATGTCCTCCGGGCTACTAGAGACTGCTCGTTTTGTTAAGGTTTGAAGCTCATTCCACGACGCTCTTGCAATGCCGGTTGGTGGATACACAAATGTGAAAGATTCATATGACACTTGCAACTCAAAGAACGATATTTTCCTACACCAATCACGAGATGAATTTAAAACACATGCAAATCACGTAGTGGTCGGTTTTATAAAATATGATTCATAATAATAATACATTTGACGAGCCGATTGGCGTGTTTGGTAGACACCTGCCTTTCGCGCCGGAGGTCTTGGGTTCGATTCCCACCCAGAATAGACATTTGTATACACGAACATGTTTGTTCTGAATATGGGTGTAATTATCTATCTATGTATGTATTTACAAAAGAAAAGTAATATATGTATTATATCAGTTGTCTGGTTTCCATATTACAAGTTCTGCTTAGCTTGGGTTCAGATGGCCATGTGTGAATAATGCCCCACGATATTCTATTATTATTATTAATTAATGAAGAATTCCAACAATTATTTTAGTCGCAAAACCTTGGAAATCTTTGAAATGAAGGGAGAATATTCAATGATGACCCAATCAAGAGAGTCCTCGTAATGCTCACTCAAAGGGGAATTAGTGCAGACTGAAAATTTCAAATGGAAAAACTTTGGACGCCACCGAGGGACACACTCGGATTAATTAAAGACAAATGTAATCCCTCTAAAAGAAATTTTCATTACCTTTACCCTGTTTTTTTAGAACCGTATCGTTTTTTAAAGTTTAACCTTTGTTTAGAAAATTTCTTCGTAATGATAATAAATTGTTTATAATTTTGATTTTATTTGTTTTTTTTTTAAGTTCTGAACAAATAAAATGATGACAATGATGATTAATTTTGTACAATTTTTTATTACGCCATTATATTTATAATTATCGCCTTTCTGTTATATTTTGGCTCAACTGGACTTATGACATTATTCTTTTTTGTTTATTTTAAATTTGGATAATATTTTATATTTTTCCCCGTTGAGTACATAACTATATACAGTGAGTAGGTCACTAAGTAAAGGTAACAGCTTACTTAATCATTTATTTTAAGGGGGATGTATAGTTTCCAATTAAAATATGTAAATTAAAAATCAAAGCATACTGAAAATCCCAACTGTCAGCGTCAGATACCCACTCCGTCTCTTCGGAGGGCGTGAGGTTGCTTGATCATGCCACCATGACGCCTCGACCGATAGCCCAATTCTGTGGGCCTCAAGTACCTAAGATTTCTAAGGGTACAGAGCACTCCCCCCATAGCCTGGTGACACTGGCGGCGTGGAGAGAAGGATCGTATAGTGCCAATGCCTTCTTCCCGATCTCATCTCACCAACTTATACAAGTACATTTTACTAAAGTGGTTAACATCGATTACTACAGTTCCGCTTTTTGAACGGAAGTATTTAGCTTAGTTATTTTCTTATTGGTATAACTTTTCCATCAATACCAGATTATATTTATACGTTGCTTGCTTTTACTATTTCCTTCACCAATGACATTCAGTTTAGTCATATTATGTGTGTGTATGGTTGCTAACTCATAAAATAATACATATTTATTCCAGTCAATTTATTGCCTATAATATATAATAGGCACAAAGAATAACCTAAGCTTAATCTTAACTAATAAAAAACCAAGCTCATCACAAACTTACAATATTAATACGCCTTAGTGTGTAGCGTTCCATGCTCTTCAAAAGGGGATGTCCAGCTTACAAGCCAATGTCCTAAGGACAAATGGTGCTTTTCAAAAGCCAGCCCATCAAGAAGCAAAGATAACGTGTTATTAGCTTCACAAAAAACAAAAACAAACATCAATTACCTCGGCTCGCGTTTTCGCGTCTTGGAATAAAGAGATTTTCGTTTTTAATCCTTATTAGAGATAAAAAGGCGATGATTAATTTACTATTAAATAAATGATTCTGGCAGCTTGGTATTTTTTCCAAGGTACGGCGTTTGAAAAAAAAAAACATATATTTTTGTTTCAAACAATTAAGGTTACTGTTTAGTTAATAAAATATTTTTTTTTATTTTATTTATTTATTGGCCAATACATAATAAATACATTTTAATTTGTAATTTAAGTGCCACGAAAACCTCGCGGGTTTATCTGGGTACAGAGAGTCATCCAGTTAATTCAGTTTGTTTTTGTAAAATATATATTTTAAGACGTGATTTGATTTTCGTGTTACTTTTATACATTTCTTGCAGTTCTCTGGGCAGTTCGTTTACATAGTCAGGTATCAAATAATCATCAGTTCTTTTTCCATACTTATTGTTAGCTTTTGGTAAATGGTATTTATGGTTTGAACCAAGTTGATATATATTTATTAATTTGGAAAAAGGAAACAGATATACAAATGGACCACCTTACTTGTGAAGCCATACAAAGCCATACAATTAAAGCAATCCCATTGAGTATATGTCATTCGATGTAGACAATGGAATATAAGACTAGTTTTTAGGAAAATATCATTTTATCTAAAACAGATTGGCAGACCGACAGATGGGCCAGGATGGTAAGTGGTCACCCTTCAAAGTACAACCCAACAACTATTGCTGTTTGGCGGCAGAATATGTGCTGATATGGTTGGTATGGTTAACTATTTTAGGTTAAGTTTGCACAAAGCCCTAACACCAAGTCGAATGGTTATAACTTTGGTTATATATTTTGATTATTATTTGTGAAACGGCATTAAAAAAACGAAGGACAAATAATTATATTTTCCTTGTTTCTTAAATAACTATAAAACTAATAAAATAAATAAACAATTTTAGCACTCACGAATCGAAGTAAATCGATTGTTTGTTGGACATTAGCCCCACAAGTTAAAATTGGAGGTACTTTATCCACAAAGTAGCCGAAAACATTGCCGGACAACTTCCTGAGAGGAAACCGGATCTACTCGCCCATTCGGAAAAACTACAAGGACTTAAAGAGGTCTTGACAAGATGTAAAGCGAGGAACATAATCCTTTGAGTATTGAGTGTACCTTAGACTTATAATTTTCTATTTTATATAATACCTTTGTATTATTTTTTATATAACATAATATAGTGATTTTACTATGTCAAATATTACATGTTCATATATTACCTATTTGTTGGTAGAGCTTAGGTTAAGAAAACCCACCACTCACACATCTTATTGTTTCCCGATAGGAAGGGTGCAAGCTTAACATATTATTTTCCAAGGCTTGTTCCGCATTTGTTATGTAAGGAATATTTAATTCGCGTCAATGTCTATGGGCGATGGAAACCACTAACCATGTAATGGCAAAAAAAATTATATTTAACTTAAATTTATTTTTGTTGTATGGCAAACAAACAATTACACAAAATCACTTTCGCATTTATAACCTCAATAAGTCTTTATATAATTAATGTAAATAAAACAATTAATATATAAATTGTTATGTTGCAGAGCAATAAGGCCCAAAAAACAGCTTGCCTAACAGTAGTATTACATCAAGTAACGAGATAATTATCATTTACGAGTATCGAAGTGACATTTATAGGGCGATACAAAGCTCGTGAACAACTCGGACTATACAGTTTTTAAACTATAAGGAAAACGAGCGTACGGTGCACCTGATGCTACGTCTTCGTCCCATACATATGAACTTTGCCACTCTAAGAAGTATAAGTAAATCTTTACACTGACAATGGATTGGCACACCTGATATTTTGAGATATTATTACGAATGTTATTTTAAATCCTACGATAGAATAATCACCTAAACACTGTTTTTTTTATTCATTTATTATTTAAATATGCTTGCGGTGTCCCTAGCGTTTGCGAGGTCCTCTCTCAAAAGCTTTTAGATACCCTATCATTCTCCTTTTTGATTTTTATTTGTTATACTTCTTATCATTACAGGAAAATTCTAATACGATAGTATAGTCTCATAAATTATTTAAATCGGTCAGGAAATAGTTTTACAGTTTAATAATTATTAACATAGAACAAAATATTCACAATTTCCAGGCAAAGGACACCAATAAATATCACATTTTCAACTTGCACTACTTATCATAAATATACTTAAACTTTTAATTGTGCTATCCATAACTCGAACAAGAATAAAAAACTTTCTGGAAGTAGATTATTATAAATTAACAAGCATTGGACACGAACTCGAATCCCAAGAAGCAATAAGAATATGGTGGGCAACTCAATCCGCAGAATTAGCCAAGTTATAATGGGAAACCGTATTAGTTTCCTGCAAGTAGTTTAGCGAAGCTGGTCGCTTATTCAATATTAAATTCACCATTGCAATAAATATTTTGTAAATAATGTCCGAGGTATTAATAATAGTTAGAATTTATGTAAGCAAATACAATTTTACTCATCTTGACTCATAAAATAGTTTTTTTTTTTTATGGTATAGGAAGGCGGACGAGCATATGGGCCACCTGATGGTTAGTGGTCACCAACGCCCATAGACAATGGCATTGTAAGAAATGTTAACCATCGCTTACATCACCAATGCGCCACCAACCTTGGGAACTAAGATGTTATGTCCCTTGTTCCTGTAATTACACTGGCTCACTCACCCTTCAAACCGGAACACAGCAATACAAAGTACTGCTGTTTTGCGGCAGAATATCTGATGAGTGGGTGGTACCTACCCAGACGAGCTTGCACAAAGCTCTACCACCAATAATAATATAGTTTTGGTCATCCATCGATCATTACATCCTGTTTAGTATAATCCAATATCAGAATTGGTAAAGATAAACATATATTTACATTTCATGCGATTTGCCAATGACTCTGCTATGTTATGCACTACTAACAGTTCTTGATTATATAATACACTGTAGCGACATCTATCTCGCCACATACGAACTAAGAACTGACATATCCTACATCGCGATATTAAAATTATTAGAGCAATTGTACATAAATACAAGAACCCGACAACAACCGTCGGGGGCAGTAACCCACCAGGCACAACACCCGTCTAGTCGGAGGATCCTTCCTTTTCATTGGTGGTTTGTCCCTGTTCCACACACCCCCAAAACACTATTTTACTTAACATTTTATGTTTTTTCATGAATCCATTATCACACGTTATCCAGATCACGTCTCCTCAAATCAAGTAGACTCATACAGGTAATCATGAATAGTCATATATCTGTATTGAAATAATGTAATCAAAACATTTATTCTACCGCTACAAACCGATTTAACACATATCGGTATAATGTAAGCCGGAATGGGGATATGATTTGTGTAAATTAAGTAAATTATATAAAAGATAGCTGTTTGACCTGGCAATTGGGTTAGCCAAATATAGTTACAAAAGCGAGTCCAAGAAATAACAAGAGGTCGAACTAT
This sequence comes from Nymphalis c-album, assembly GCA_963151315.1. Classification (NCBI taxonomy): domain Eukaryota; kingdom Metazoa; phylum Arthropoda; class Insecta; order Lepidoptera; family Nymphalidae; genus Nymphalis; species Nymphalis c-album. The sequence goes on from OY720604.1 coordinate 10,769,911, forward strand.
TCAAAATTCAGTAAGTTACCTGCGTAATGTCAGCTGACGAATACAACACAAGAAAAACACTATACACAATAACATACTACACTCAGTGTATTGATAAATAGTTGTATTAGATATTTCACAGTATTTACTTCTCTTAAAATCTGGATACTAATAAATAAGCTAAAATGATACCAGGAAATCGTTTCGTTTATACTTGGAATCCTTTTTTTCTGGAACGAATAGAACAGAAATGTTGGCCAGTATTCATTATTATCAAAGGTGCATAAACCCAGTAAAAGTTACTAATAAGTGTTTTCTATTAATGTCGTTTTCTTTCATGAACCATCGATACACAATGTTTCGAATAAAGTCAAAACAAGGAAAACAACTTTGCAATCGAGAACAAAAACTGTCAAGCCATTTGTCAATGTCGTCCGAACGTCAAATTAGCGGTGATGGTATCACATTGATTGGGTCATCATTCATCATGATATAATGATACTTACTGAAGTGATTGTTTTCATAATATATAGATTTAATGTGCAAATGGAAAGTTTCCTGTTAAACCATTATATTGGTTGGTAATACTAAAGAAAAAGAGCACAAAGTTTATAGTTGCTCAATTATAATTTGTCTATGACATAAACATTTTAACAAACCAAAAACCGACTTCAAGGTAAAAACAAAATTAATATGCACTCAAAAGTAAAAAATAATTGCGTATTCTTCTATAATTTGATAATTAACTTACTATTTTCTACGCATCAATATGTAGGTACGATTGTGTTGTGTGGTTGATAATGTAGTTACAATTATTGTTATTTTTGGTCGATGTCAGCCAAGGTGGGTTTATAACTACATAATATGTACATCGTTATAGGTGAGATGTGCTTGTGTCGCACGCGCAACTTAACGAGGCGAATAAAAGTCAATTTGTAATGTTTAAGTTTTTGTAAAAAAAAAGCATGCAGACGAATTGATAACCTCCTCCATTTTTTGAAGTCGGTTAAAAACGTCCAGCTTTATTATTATTATTTATCTATACAGCTAGATAATAATTATACTTTCATATAAAAATTTCATATAATAATTGTGTGTATTTTCTTCTACGATATTTTAATGTATGTAATTTTTTTCATTTATATCCAGGCAGCCACATAATATTATATCTACACATCTGAATATATGTATATAACTTCATAAAAAAATTAACTTGTATAAAACAGCAAAATTTATATTTTGGTTTCGTCTGCCTATTTATTATTAATCAAAATATATAAACATATCTCGTTTACATAGCTTATACCAGTTTCGTAACTCACTTCATCGAAAGTTCTAAGTCAATAGAATTAGTAGACTTTGACATCTAAGGTCTTTGCGTAAGACCCCGAAACAAACAAACGTAACTTTATAATTTCAGTACAATGTTAACTCAACCACATTGAATTTTTAATTTTAGAGTTACAACAAAGGAATAGTTTCGCGAAAGAATCTCCTGTGAAACTTCTTTGAGGTTAAGTTACGCTAAAATTCAAGAAAGCACTTCAAAATTACTTTTAAGATTATTTATGAAACCAATGAGACGATAAATGGTGGTGGTAAAATATTTTGTATTTTAAGTTTAGGTGATTTATCTGACAAAAAGACTTAATTCAAGGTCACCGAAGCCAATAAAGTAGATGAATCGTAGGTATTTTCAAAAACCTATCTTTATAATGTAATAAATAAAAATAAATATTTTAATAAAATAAATATTTTGCTAAAACTAATAACAAAATAAATAAAAATAAAAATTCCCATAGACCGAAACCTTCAAAATTAAGGGAAAAAAATCAAGACCAACAGAAAAACACTGATCAAAGTGGAAGGAACAATAGGTCTCTTATCCAGCACAAATATATACAAAGAAACTTAAGAAAGGTTCCGCGGGTCCATGATTAATATGTACACGGTCCGTAATGCGCGCGTTTTGTTTTATTGTACAAAGCAGTCTTGACGTGGGCCATTAACCGCCCCGCCCATTCATTCCCTCCATTCGTTCAGTCATTCGTTCGGTCGTTCGGTCTACGATCACCTGGGGACCGTGTTTCGTATAATCTAGTAGACTTTTCCCTTTTATTTACCGCTCTTGGGTGAGTGAATTCGGCATCTGCTTGTTGTGTAATAATTGGAAGCAAATATCAACGTATATGAAGATTTATTGAAGTTCTTAAATCTCATTACAAGAACTATAATATACAATTATATATTACATTTTTATATACATTATATACCTTCACGAATGATTAATAGCATTCTTGCCACCATTCCACGCGGTCACGACTTGTATAATAATTATTTTTAATTTTTATTTGTATTTAGTTAAGGTTTAAATGTAAATAAAAGTATTGCTGTTTAAAAAAAGCAGTATGATATATTGTAAATAATCATTATATTGGAGACGTATAAAATTTAAACATACAATGAAAAAAAATCGGACAATTGCGAGTCGGACTCGCCCACCGAGAGTTCCGTGCAAATATGTAGGTACATAATTGTTATCAAAAATAGTTTTTCATTTACTTAAATCTCAAATTTAATCCAGATTTGTAAGTGGTGACTGAAAAAGGAATGAATAGTTTTTGTTTAATCACAATTTTTTATATTAAATAAGCAGGTATACATAACAGTGCAAACTGTTAGGTACTACATGCACCAATATTATTAGGCACCTACCTATACTTACAAAAAAGGGATAAGTTATTTTTAACCCTAAAAAGAAATAAAAAAGACGCAGTTCCTCATTTAATATTTGCAAACGTATATTTAGCGATAATATATTAACACGATAATCAAATATTCTGAAACATTTCGAGGTGCCTCAACATTATTGCCATATTATGAGCGATTAAATAACTATCACGTCAATTAATTTTGATTATTATTGTTCCATCCAATCTTGATTATGATTGATGATTGATAATTATTATTTTTGAGTTGGTCCAAACTTTGAAACTTCAAGAATAGTTTCATATTATACACTTTGCTAAGACTATACCTTTATAAAAAAGTACTTGTGGATTGTGAGTACCTGAGCTACGTTTTGTAATCATTCAATTATTTGCTCTAAAACAACGCATTCACTCACACAAGAGTGTTCAAAATGATCCTTCCTTTTATCTTAACCTTTTAGATAGACGAGAAGATTTTACGAAGTTTCCAGATTTAGTTTCATTAAAACCTCCGTCTAACAAAAGTAATCTAAAAAGTTACAATTAATTTGGATGATTCTTAGATCTAAGTTCATTTTGTGGATAATATTTTTGTTTATCTACGTTTTTACAGACAAAAATTTATTTAAGTTACAATAATTTATACTTACTACTATTAGGTGGTAGGGCTGCTTTTAACTAGTAGGGTTGTATGCAAGACCGTCTAGGTCACCCACTGATCAAGTATTCTACCGCTAAACATGTGGTGGCGCATTGGTGATGAACGCCATGCATCGCCAATGTCTATGGGTGGTGGTACTTAACCATCCGTTAGCGTACCTGTAAAATAGAAATTACTCACGCAGATAATGAATTCTCGTAACTCAGTATTTACTATAATTTCAACTTACCTGAACATAACTGATTACTTACCTAATACTCTCACCACCTAATGCTAATTTGTCCCTGAAATCGTTTCGAGACCACGAAACGAAAGAAACTTATCCATGACTATAAATTTTCGACTTAGGTTCCATCCTAATGAGGTAATCCGTGTAATTCTGCGCTTACGATCACGGCTGCTGGATAATGTCTGCTATCTAGTAGATTTATAAGATACCTGCCGTATTGAAGTAATAGAATTCGCAGAGAAAAAATTTAACGAGGTTTTGAGGTTAAAGTCGATTTAAGACTATTGGAAAACGCTGGAATAGCTTTAGGCACATTTAATTTTGATATAAATGATAGTATATTTTTCAAAATTGAATTATATTATTGTTATACAATTGATTAAAAAACAACATAGATTTTCCACTAAAACCAAAGAAATAAAACGATTGAAGTACGAAATTGTTCAAACAGACTAAGTGTAACTTAATAAATACTATTTGATTCAAGTTAATATTTTCTCAAGAAACTTTGAATTTGTTTAATTTCATTAAAATATTATTATAATAATTAATATCTTTATCAAACAAAATAGAAAGATAATATACCAAATTTGTAAATGGTAATATAGCAAGAAAAGCCAATTTTAGTGGAGCTATCATTTGCCAGATGGCGTTGGTGGTGCGTTAAACTGTATTTTATAATAATTCCAATTCGCTAATTGGACATTCGGACCGACCCAGCTAATCAGCTAATTGCCTAATGTTACTTTGGCACTCGAGAAAGACTTTGTTGTATGGCTTAAGATAGGAGATTTTAGGAAGCAGAGAAATTTTAAGTGTTTAGGTCAATGTCCCTAAAAGGGATTCGTAGAATCAAAGGTCTATTTGATATGGAATATTTTGTGATTTGATGCTGCTGTTTCTTGCTAGATATTCTAAGTATTACTTAAGTCTCTTCTAGCATTATATTTGGCAGACTTTACGTAGATAGGGTTTAGATTTAAGAGATAATAATATTAAAAGTAGGTTAAAAACGTAAACTAACACTTTTTTGTTTTTATTTTAGGACATAATTTAGTAAATAAGTAAACATTGACTGATTTTTTTTTCTTTTTATTGATCCAAAATGGAGTTTGAATTCTCGTAATTAAGAACATATTAATCTTCTGTATAAATTATAAAACTGTATTTAACATAATATTCAACAAGCTGCCGTTTTGACATAAAAAGTCTACTTCCAAAGGTTGCAATAAAACCTCTCGCCTTTGAATTAAAATGTTCGTTTTTCCTCAGTTAGGCCCTAATTATTTTATTGCGTATTGATAACCACAGCCATGAAGGGATTCCTGTTAATGAATGCTAATTTTCAACAGATGTTGTTCCACCCTAATCGCGCCTTAAACATTCCTTCAGAATTTATTGCTTGAAAAATCATTTTTTGATGAAGAAAATCGAGTTTTAAGATCTTATTGAATATATTTTAAATATTACATCTATATTTATGTGGTTGAACAAGCTAATCAAGTTTATGACTATTGCTCGGATCCAGAAGGTCGTAACGTAGTCGTAATATCAATAAAGTACAACCTATTTCAATTTATAAATTTAATACCTTCCTTAACTTAGTCAATTAATAAATTTATTTAAAGCAAAACTCCATCCATATCCATCTATATCCACGAGATTTTTTTTTTTTATGATAGAGGGGGCAAACGAGCAGGAGGCTCACCTGATGGAAAGTGACTACCACCGCCCATGGACATCTGCAACATCCGAGGACATGCAGGTGCGTTGCTGGCTTTTATTTTTTGCCACTTCTCGTGTATAACCTGAAACTGTAAAATTACGATGCACGACGATGACTGCTCGCCAGAGCCTACTTGAACAAAGTATATTCTCGTTACATAAAACAAAATAAATTTTTAATATTTTTTCATGATACGATATTTATCAAATAAGCTTAGAAACAACTATCTAAAGACTAAGATTGTATTTTATTTATTGGAAATTAATCACTCCATCCCCTTTTCCGTTCCCTCTCCAGCCCAAAAACATCAGGTAATCTTTAAACTAAAAAAAAATATATATATAAATACTATTATATATTTAGATTTATTATGGGTTGCATCCGTTGCTAAAATAATAAATAAAACAACATTCCCTAAAACTATTCACTATGTATTTTTTTTTTTAATGTGGATGCATTGAACCTTGGATCACCAGCTTAAGATTTTCACTAAACCATACGAACCAAGATAAACAACATTGAATTCATCATTTTAATTCAAACACACATGACGTAGGCTTCCAACCCAAGTATCCGAAAAGGCATCTATTAAAGCAATTAAGGTAATTCTAAGCATCACTCCTTAATGGTCCCTTCGGTGCCATCCGTCTAACTACTAGTGATTGTTTACAAGTTTCAACTTTGTTGAGGATAATCTCAAGACCGATCGCCGGACTTTGCGTAACTGATACTAGCATTACTTGTCGGCGATTATAAAAGTACGGTGAATATTGAATGTAAAACTTAAAACACTAACGGTCTCACTTGTTGAAGTTGTTTAGCGAGTAATTTAACAAGCTGCCTTCTTTCGTACGTCAGACCAATTATAACAATATTAATATTAAATATCTTTAGTGCACACTCAAACGTAGGAAAAAGTAAATATGAAAATATAAATATAATTATATTAAAAGCGTCCGAGGATCGGTCTCGACTCGAATTGATTCAATATATTTACAGTGACCAATTTCACAGTAAGTTCACTGATGTGACTGCGACTTGGTGGTAGAGCTTTGTGCAAGCTCGTCTGGGTGTGCAAACTCATCAGATATTCTACCGCAAAACAGCAGTACTTGCTATTGTTGTGTTCCGGTTTGAAGGGTGTGTGAGCATTTGTGAAGTTATTTTTCTAACCAGAATGACATCTAATGCCTCTTGCTTTAAAAACTCTGTTTTACAAACAATAATTAATCCAATACTTATATTTAAGCGGGAGTGACGCCGCGGGCAACAGCGGTCAATAATTAATAAAATACATTAAAATATTTACATTGCACTCAAATATAAAGTGTTCCAGTTCCAAAGAAGTTTCAAATCAATATATAACATTAAATGGAAAAATAAATATACAAAGAAACATCGTAACTAAGAACGTTCCTATAAAGTATATTGGTTTTCGTTATCAAACGGATAGATGCTTAGTATTAGCTGAAACATGGTTGCGATAACACTTATCTTCAGTGAGCTCCAAATTAGTTGGTAGTATTAAGCATATAAGCTTTATACAAAATGCTACTCTCGTGTGGATTAGCGGATGTTACAATTTCTTACGATTCATGCAGGTTTCCTGACACACGTTCATTTATATCTGAAAGTAAAATTTAATTAGTACAGTAAATGAATAAGTACACCATGCTGCTCCTGTTATGGAAATACATGTGGCTGAATTACATCTGCTATATGCTGGTCTAAGGGTTACGTAATATAAGGGCGTAGATCTAAAGGTACTGGGCTTAATAAACTACCGGTCGAGCCGTTAAAAAGTTATTGAGTTTTTCTTGAAGAATCTTAGTAGGTGTCGCCAGTCTGGAAGCTATAAGTTTGTACTTGTGCCTTGAAGAGCACGTGAAGCTGTTGCATCGTCATGCGTCTAAACTCTTTCCAGTAGGGATGGTCCCTTTGTATTATGCGAGTCAGGGAATAGACACAGATGTGTGTGCAAACACATGTGCACTCTCATCTGTGTACTTTAATATGTCCTGCGCAGTTAGCTTATATCTCTTGAGATTGGCGTCGCCGAAACGAATTTTGAGCCCACGATTTCTGTTTACTGAGCCATCTCGATTTCTGGTGTAGTATCATACTTACATAATAAATTATTAAAGGAAAACAAAATATTTTTTTCCTTAAAATGATATACAAGAAAACCGATAAAATCTTATTATTTGAATAACATTATGAGTTATAAGAACGAAGGAGGAAAAAAAATACAATTTATTTATTTGTTCTACCTAATTTTGGGCCCTGAAATCTTTCTGTCGTTAGCAAAAAGATATCACAAAGGCAACGATACGAACTTAAATTAAATCCCGCTCCCGCATTTCGTTCTGATTTCAAGTACGCCCATACTATTGGTTAAACTTTTGGCAATATTTTATTTTCATCGTTTTTAAATGTAAGTAAACGTAAAGTTATACATTTTCCATTGTTCAACAAAGACGTATTATCTGGAGTTCTTCTTTAGCATCCATCACGCTACTATGATGCGTGTTGGTTGAACTTCATTCGACACGTATACTGCTTGTTTTATACCAAATATCATCAAAATCGCTTTAGTAGTATAGCCGTGAAAACGTAACAGTCCGAAAGACAGCTTTACTTTCGTATTTATGATATTAGCATAAAAGGTTTGTACATATTAATATAGCTTATTGATTAATTGATAATAGGCCTTGTGCAAGCCTGTCTAGGTAGATAACACCCAATTATCAGATACGATACGCCAACGTAATATTGTTGTGTATGAATTTGGAGGGTGAGTGAGCCAATGTAAACATTGGCACACGGAACATACCATCTTAATTCCCAAAGTTGGTTGACCACTTACCATCAGGCACATTTGGCTACCTATTTACCTATCATAGATATAAAGTATATAGACATACATCGGGTTATTTGATACAAACAGGGATATGAGTTGGCTTAAATCACGGGAACATCGTAAACAAATAGTAGTAACTTGGACCACCCAAGTGGTATAAGATGCACGGTTTCGATAAATTTATCTTGGTATAGTTTGCAAATATCCATTACCCGCGTCACGCATTTCACGCCCCTTTAGCGAACGACTTATTGCCTCGTTAACCAACATCGCCTTAGGAGCGTTATGTTCTAAATTATATACGATACTGTCTGTTCGCGTCGATAGTTTCATTATACAGGAAATATGTTATTAAATATTAAATATCTTGTTGATGTAATGAATAGTTAAGTGTTTTACATGATGAAAAAGTTTTATTGGATTTTGTTTTACTTGATGGTAGGGCTTTGTGCAAGCTCGTCTGGGTAGGTACCACCCACTCATCAGATATTCTACCGCAAAACAGCAATACTTGCTATTGTTGTGTTCCGATTTGAAGGGTGAGTGAGCCAGTGTAATTACAGGCACAAGGGACATAAGATCTTAGTTCCCAAGGCTGGTGGCGCATTAGCGATGTAAGCGATGGTTAATATACCTTACAATGCAAATGTCTATGGGCGTTGGTGACCACTTACCATCAGGTGGCCCATATGCTCGTCCGCCTTCCAATGCAATAAAAATAAATAAAGAAGCACTTAGCAGCAGCACGAAGTTTGGAAGTGTTTGCAATCGTGACTCTGTAAGCATGTAAATCCGTTGGTCAAATTGCCAAATTGCCATCTCGCTTGGATTGCGAGTGAGAAAGTTGTAAGTTTACCTGTTCACGCTTGACCACGATAATACCTCCTCAGAGGTTATTGACTTTTTCCGTTGATAATGGCCACTGCGACAAAAAACGATCGTCATCATCACTATTAATAAACATATTATATTATAAAGGTCGCTATGACAATGACCAAATTCTAAGGTACAATTCCAGGTATAATATTCCTTGGCCGACATTTTTCGGGAGATTATTTGGGCTATGAGTGTCAATTTTATATTTTTATCATTTGTCGTTGATAAGAAGTTAACTATTAATTATATGCAATATATTGTTTTAATTATAAATAACATACGACAGATTGTATACATCTACCCAAACATAAGGCTTGGGTAAATTAAGCTTAGTCAAGATATAAACCTCTTTGATATATATTTTTTATTTTTTTAAATTGTGCTGGTATGGGAATAAACAGCTGACATCTGTTTGTTCGCACCAATTCAAAGGTCAGGGCTGCATTATCGGGTTACTGAAAAAAAATATTCAAAATTAATAGTTACTTAAGAAATCAATAATGAAATAGTAATAAATAAACAAAAGTAAAGAGTATAGTGAAAAAAATAAATATATTTTACACATAAGATAGACTAAGTTTATAGTATGCGCAATATGCACACACATGGGACTAGAGAGCAACGATGAAGTGGGCTATAACGGCATAATATAAACGCCTATGTATTCCTTGTAGACCTTAAAGATCAGACCAATGTGAATTTACTGTTGCAATAGCTTACACTTCATACGATCGTACATGGAATGGATCTCTGACAAATATAAGATATTAAGGTAATTGAATTCAATGGTCCGTCAAGCTGATCTATATTTTTGCTTTTCCGTAATACGTTTCTCGGTCTACTTCCGGTATAACTGTCTTAACCGGAAGTCGGAAGTCGCCGCCCGCCTAATGGATCGAGAGATGATAAATATCTAGAGATTTCGGACAAATCGTAAAGGGAGATAAAAGCGGTGTAAATCATATACGAGTCGTCAAACTATTTGAAAGAGAATCACTCAAAAACATTAATCAAATACCGCATATAATGTTGTATATAATTTTTATTGTGGCTTAAATGAAAATTACTTTGGATTATAGAAAAAAAATTATGTATATTGACCGCACATCAACTTTCATACTTTCCACCGAAAGCTATGGCAAATGTAATATTTATGAAACAAACATAATTCATCTCATGTTTGACGATGAAGGATGAAACCTGCATGTCTAATTTCACTGAAATTTTGACACGCATATTTCATTCGATAACTCGCATTGGAGCAGCGTGGTGGAATAAACTCCAAATCTTCTCCTCAAAAGAGTAGAGGAGGCCTTAGCTTAGCCTTAGCAGTCGGACATTCACAGCTTACATGAAAAAAAGTTATTCTAATAAAAGTCAAAGAGCAAAAATAATAAAATAAATGTACATAAAAAGAAATATATTATATTTCTATAAACCATTCTTGGTATAAATATATTAGCAGCTTGTCTCGACTTCTTTATATGGTGAAAATTATACATTTATTTATTTCAATTCTGAGTTTTAATTTTTATGGATAACGTATCTAAGTTCTGGGTGTGCCTGGCTGGACGCATTTTTATATAGAAATAAGTAGGTATAATGAGTTGATTTTGGTATCAGTTATTGCACACTTAAGATATCCAAAATCAACTTATAGGAGTCAACTTTTTTACAAGCAAGTATTCTAATATAATATCATTATTATGTATATATTGTAATAATTATTTTAAACAATTAGTTTAAACATGGAACTACCGATATCAAGATTGAATGAGAACTTACATTCAAAGTCATTTAGATCGTATATACAATAGAATACGGTCGATAATTAATTGAAAATATATTAGTAAGTTGTTATATATTATTAAATTTGAAACACTAACCGTTCGTGGAATCGTTTATATATTGCTATGGGCAACCCCTATTTGGTTAAGCAGATGTGACACGTTCATAAATCGGCTTTTGGGCTCTGTAACGTTCAGAGAACCTTTGTTCAGAATGATACAATATTAATATTAATGTACTATCTGTTTTGATTGTTGGGTCTCAGTCTAGTGCAATGTTATGTTGTATTCTTAATTATATCGTCTTATTCACTTTGCAATTAAAGCGTATATATAAAGACTTTGCTAGATTTTTGAAACCTATGTTGCCTTTAGCCTGCTAAAAGTATTAGCCTTACAACAGAGTTTTTGCAAAACGCTAAAGTAATTTGATTCCCTCGTTGGTCTAGTCAAGCACACATAAGGCTGTAGATCCTAAGTGTTGGTTGCAAACCTCGACCAATAAGAGCCAAATAAGAGGCCAACGTTCAGGCAATGGAAAGGCATGGTTTGAAAGAAAAGGTAGTTAGTTAGTCATTTGATCACCCTTTTTACTACACAATAATAAATAATTAGTTGTTAATCTTTGAACCAGTACTTTTTCTATCATTTGCAATAAAGAACAGTTGAATTTTGAATTTGAATTCGAGTTATTATTTTTGAGATATAAAATGTATAATGCAGTAATGTATTATAAATAATTAATGAAGTTACATTTACTCTGGGTGGATTAGCTGGTTTATAATTAAAGGTAAAAAGTAAGTTTAAGAAGACAATCTAACTTCTGACAAGATGGCTGCCTGAAAAATTAATTACAGATTAAGTACGACGGCGTCTAGACTAAGAGTTATGTACTATTTAAGAGAAAAATAAGGTCGCTTTTTTATCCATCGATTAATCTTAAGATTTATTTTAATAAGGTTTTTCACTAACTTGTTTATTATTTAATGATAGAGGTTAACTGGGTGACGTGATTGGGTTTTAAATATATGTAGTTTAACCGATATAGCTGATCTAATTATAATACTTTCCGATATATAACACGAAGTTACGAAAATCGGTTTTTGTGGAGTTTTGGATCGCTGCTAAACTTTTTAATGCTTAATTTTTTTTGTATATCTTCTTTTTTTTTTTTTATTGCATAGGAAGGCGGACGAGCATATGGGCCACCTGATGGTAAGTGGTCACCAACGCCCATAGACATTGGCGTTGTAAGAGCTGTTAACCATCTCTTACATCGCCAATGCGCCACCAACCTTGGGAACTAAGATGTTATGTCCCTTGTGCCTGTAATTACACTGGCTCACTCACCCTTCAAACCGGAACACAGCAATAACAAGTACTGCTGTTTTGCGGTAGAATATCTGATGAGTGGGTGGTACCTACCCAGACGAGCTTGCACAAAGCTCTACCACCAAGTATATTCTCATGCTTAGCGGTGAATCAAAACATCCTGAAGAATCGGTCTTGTATGCAAATTTGATACATGTGTATTCTGTCATCGGAGCAGTGCGGTGGCTACAAATTCAGATCTTAGCTCGGCAGTGGGATAATAATTACTATTCCTCAAATTATTTTTTATATATAGTCGCAACTACTACTACTCTACTAATTCAAATGGATTACTTGTTAGTATTTAGTAGTAACTTGGGGTATTCAGGTGTTTCGGATCAAAAATATTTTCTCTTTTTTTTGTACCTATTGATTGTATATGACTACAAAAAAAAATGCATAAAATACAAAATGTGTCTGCGCTTAAACTTTTTTTCTCTAACGCCATCGATTATTCCTATACAAAAATACACGCGAAATGCAACATTAAATGCATCCCTTAATGACTATTATTGATTAAACGATAAGACACTAATCGGCGTCTACATTATAGTGACCAAGAGCATAATCAAGCTAAACGAAGCACATGTTACCGCACAAACTAATTTACATACACTTAAACAACTTCCAAATTGTTCACCAGCGACTTAGACCGAAGTTAATCAAGAATAAACTGAAACTATAATTTAATACACACTCAAAACTACGAACATATTGAAACTGTAACAAGACTTCCGAATATTGGTATCGCTTCTCATTTTGAAAGCCATATGAATGGAGTTTGGTCTAAATATTTCAAGCGAATATCACCTTTATTGTAGCCCGTATATGTGTCAAAATATCGTGCATTCAATTCGATTTTAAAGGTGTAGAGTTGTGTAATTCTTGTTTTATAAGACAACCACCTGAGATACCTCGATCAAAATTTACTTAAGATGGTGAACACATCACGTATGAATATTTTAATTACCAGTTATATCATTTTCAAATATTCTGCCCAAAATGAAGATCTATTTATATTTAGGACGAATTGTTTAATTCATGTAATAACAATTTAATATGCTCAAAGACTTACCCGATGACACCTTCAAAACGATTTAATCATACATATACCTATATAAAAAAACATGTGTGCAATGCACACGTGGTAGAAGTGAAACCTTCAAAAATTTTGGCACTATGCCTTGGTAAACACGAGTGGAAGTGGAGTGAGAACCACGATCACAAGAAACACTGTAAAATGCTTCCTATCTCATTTTCTCCCACGTTAAATATTATGAATTTATGTGTGTCTCTTTTTACTGTCGCTTTTTCGTTTCATCGACTTTCAAATCACAACGATACTTAAGAAGTTTTCGCTTCAAAAGTCTATAACGACATAAACAAATACAAATAAATGGTAAATCTTTCACCACTTGATAAAGACCTTTTTTATATATAAAGAGGGGGCAAACGAGCAGGAGGCTCACCTGATGGAAAGTGACTACCACCGCCCATGGACATCTGCAACATCCGAGGACTTACAGGTGCCTTTTGAAAACCTTGGAGCTTTTACCACCATGCTGCTCCATGGCATATTTGTGGACAAAAAGTTAGCAGACAACAATATAGACAGACAATAACAATGGAACGTATTTTCTATTCACAAATAGAAAATACGTAATTTTCTTGTATTTGTATATCAATATGCTTTGTACCGCCATGTTTATTTCAGAATTTTAAAAGATAATCGAGATATGGTATTCATAATATAACTGTATAAAAATATTTACCTAACTTTCCTTTCCTGTGCACGTAAATAAGCAAGGGTCTGTTACCACTTCAGACAGAGCTGGAACTGTAAGTTTCCACTACAGTGTCAGTCCCCAACTACTCCATACTTTGATGTCGCTACACTTTTCACTAATGATCCATGAAACTTTGTGTCTCATTAGCAATGTGAGCCGACTTGTTTATATTATTTTTATCCGCAAGGCTAAATATAAACACTACAAATTTCGCAACTTCGTTTTTTTAGTACGTAATATAGATTAAATATTTAGTTATTGTTGACTTTTCATTTAGAGTAGAGACATATAATGAATTACATAACATATCACTTCTTCTTTTTTTGAAGTCGGTGAAATAGAAAATCATTGAATTTTCACTTCGAATAATGTATTTTATTTTTGAAAGCGGTTTAATTTTTTAATTTCATAAACGACTCAATCAAATGTTACCAAAATACTTTTTCGAATTGAATACAAAATCATATTTTTCATAAATTGAATCACTGATTCTTAGCTCTGATGTTATCACTTAATTATTCTTTATAAAATGTTTTCTCTTTTCTCGTCAAAAAATGAAAAAGTCGTAAGTTGCCCGGTTTCTGTGACAGATCTTAATTAAAAGTTTCCAAAGAAAAATAACATTCTTATTAAAAAAACATTAACAACTCCAGTAAATAAGAACTAAATTAACAATTCATCTTAAGTATAATATTATATATTAATATTATTTTTTTGTAATTAGTGAGCTAATAAACATAACACACCTTGAGTATGAAATTAAAGTCTCCCAGCTATTTCTTAATTATATTGAAAATTGGTAACATATGTTGTATATGTTACCAATTTTCAATATAATTAAGATTTGGAAGGGGGAGTGAACCAGTGTAATTAAAGGCATAAGAGATATAACATTTTAGATAATGTTGTTGGCTTTAGTGTCTTAAGAAGCGGCTCATAATTCTTAAATGCCTCGTTGGTAGCTAAAACTCAAGGTCCTTAGCTACTCAAAGTTAAGCTAAACCAAAAAAAGTATTTTGTCGAGAAATTCATTGAAGCACTCCAGAGTTTGAAAGTTGGCTGTGTTTACTCACATAATTAATGTCGAGGAGTTGACACCCTCAGATAAGAGTGAAGGAATACTCCATCAACAGGTGGCGCATTTGCCTATTTCAAATAATAAATAAAAATAATAAGAGCTGGTGCTTACCCGACTGTAAGATATTATGTTTATACACTAAACCTTACCAAAAAATAATCAAGGCTTCGGCAAATAAGACTAAAACGTCGTATTTAACATAAAAACAGTACATTTCAAACGAGACGACACGGATCGTTCTCAATGAATTCGCCCTCCGAATGTTTTCGAATGCCGTTTTCATTTCTTATTTGCGAGTTTCAAAACTGTAAAAAAATCGTAGCACACGAATACACCTTGACCTAAGAATTGAAAGTACGAGAAGGGCTTGGGGTGTGCCAAACATACAACAAACAACGAGTGCCCATTATTGAACGTGCACGCTACAAAGCCCAACTTAAAGCAACTGACTTTTGAGTGTAATAGAATAATAATGACATTGAATCGTGTTTCTGTAGTACCTAGCCCCCTCGCAATGTGACAGTTAGTATTTTTATATTATATAATGTTTAATGTTTTCGTTGGTCTAGTGAATATTTATTAACTGCAGACCCTCAGGTCCTTGGATCAAACCCCATGTCGGGCTAATAAAATTATTGAATTTTTCTGTCAACATTTCTCAGATTCTGAGTGTGATGGAATAGAGATTGCACCTGTGTTTATGCACACAATTGTATAATATGCCCTGCACAGTTGTCAATTCTCTTGAAATTGACCGCTGCGGCTGAAATCGGCCAGGAAGACATAATTTATATTTTGTTCCATATTCACCACTTCCATTTCAGTCTTCATTCTAAGGTCATATCTATTCAGCCTTCTATCCTGCACTCCGGGTTGTCGCCGCATCTAATTGGCTTTGAGCTATCTCAAAAAAGAGGCGTAGTTGTGACGTGTGCTTGAACACGTACATCGACACGTGATATACAAAACAATCGTTTATCATCAAAAACTTGTACCATAAGGATTAAATAGCATAGAAATAATGAACGGATAATTGCTTATTGCGTGATTAAGTATTCAAAATTAATAGATACTTTAAAACATATAAAAATACTTAATGTTAAAATAAATTAAAATTAATTACTTAAGCCTCAAAATATAGAAAAAAATAACATTATAGTACCGAAAACACAATCATAAATATTGGTATATTTTATCATATTATATAGCAATGTATGGTCAATTAATCTTTTCTTGCGTTTTTCTTTATATCTGAATATAAATGCGATTCCGAAAACCCTCTATATATCCTGGCACAAATATTCCTCAAATGGAAAACCGCCGCCCACTTAGCCGTCGCTGACATCTACTACACAACCCATTCATACCGCTCAAAATATTGACAACCTCTTTCAGAAGAGCCTGAAAAGACTTGAAAGTAAAAGATGCCAGATTTTTTCCTTACTTACGCTCAACGCATACGGTTTTCCGAATAACCGGTTTGCGTTGGCTAAGTCAAGTGTTTTCTTTGGGCTTTGAAACGAAATCTGTTGAGATCAAAGATAGGCTTGATGTTTCGTTTCGTGATTTTACCGGAACCCATCATTTTAGACGTACTTATGGACTGGATATGAATTCGAAATCACCACTGCCTCTATATATAAAAGATCATATTACGTATGCTCGCAAGCACTTATAATGAAATAATAATAACGTTGTAAAATAAAACTAGGAACATATAATAATTATTATTATAAGTATGGCTCAACCATACTGTATCAAATACCAAGTATTAACGCTGGTATTTACTTGGTGGTAGAGCTTTGTGCATGCTCGTCTGGGTAGGTAACACCCACTCATCAGATATTCTACCGCAAAACAGCAGTACTTGCTATTGTTGTATTCCGGTTTGAAGGGTGAGCGAGCCAGTGTAATTCCAGGCACAAGGGACATAACATCTTGGGTCCCAAGGTTGGTGGCGCATTGGTGGTGTGAGTGACATCTCTTACAATGCCAATGTCTATGGGCGTTGGTGACCACTTCCCATCAGGAGGCCCATACGTTCGTCCGCCTTCCTATGAAAGAAAAAAAGAGACTATAATTTATGCCAAAAATTTGTTACTATATCAATTCATAATAATATTTAAAATAATATAAATAATCAGGATAAATATTTATAAAATATGAAGTGATGCCTATGTACATTGTTGTTAACGAATAACATTAAAAAAAACACAAACATGAATGTGAGAAACGTTAATCCATTTGTTTAAAAAAATATACTAATCTCTAATCTTACAGAGCCAATATTTAATGTGAGTAGGATCACTTACAAGTTAAGAACGGTTTCTTTTTACCTTTAAATTAAGATATAATTTGTACTTTATAATAATTTAAATTTTCACAAACAAGTCTCAATTAGCCAACAATTCTGCCTTTTAGTGCTTCTAAATTTACTAATATTAATATTACAATTTCAAACGTGACTTTAATGTAAGCAATGCTTTGTCGTTATGTAACTGTGTGTAGATTGTATGAGCCTGCTTAATTACTAATTAGACGCGTAAGGGGCAGATTAGTTTGTATCTCATGGATGGCTTATTATAATGACTTACAATGCTAAAGCCTTGTTTTGATATTTGCTTGCCTGAGCTATGAGTAAAGTCATCCCGCGGTTACTGTTTCTGTGGATTATTCATGCGTTATTTTGGCATTCCTCTTATAGCAATATTTGTGACAATAATTCGTTTTGATATGCTCATCTATCTTTATACAGGCTCTTTCAGAACGAAGCGCAAGAGCTCGCTCTGCACCATTAACGCGCTTTACTTATAGTTTTCCTCAGATGAGGGAGTTATCTCAATCTACCCGCACTGCAGATCGAAATGTGAAGTCCGGTTGGAGACCGCCTCAGGCTCTTAGATAACATAAGCGACTCCCCGATCCTACACCTTTAGCCCGAGAACGTGTATTTGGTTTGCTTATACAAGGAAATGATTGAGCCCTGTCGAAATCTGTATAATACTGCCAGACATGATAGTTTCCTTGTAGAAGGAGACCAAATCCAATCAACTGTAGTCAATTTTTCATATATATGTATATATTTCCTTCACAAGAGTAAATTTAGCCCAGCAATGGTCTATTAAAATCTATTAGCTTTTTTGCATATAAGACAGTGCTACAAAAATAAATTATTGTAAACTATTCTATCTGTCTGTTTATAAAAAAAAAATCTATCGCCTTTTTCAATAAACCTTAGATAAAGTCTAGACATTTAAATATCTAGCGGGTAAGAGTAATTTAACACCGATACTATCAGCGTGAATAATGCATGCTTTTCCGCCTCTGCACTGATCACGCCCGAGATTATCTCCCACTGAAATGTGGCCGACGGAATTGCGAATTAAAAACACTTTATTTGAACGTGTGTCCTAATACTTTAAAGTGGGTACTTACTTAGATTAAGACTTTTATTTTGAACATTGATAAAATTAACAAACAATGTGATACACACTCGTCGTTGTTCGTAAAAAACATTGTGTTGTTTGATCAGACTCGGAGAAAACTGTTACGAAAATTTACAACGAGTAATATTATTTTTTTTTAAAAGATTCGTCTAAGGTATGATATCTGGTTCATATGGGAAATTTTTGATATTTCTATTTCTTTTCTAGTTAATCGTACAGCTTGTGTTAAGAGTGGGTACGACATTATTCCAAGGGGACAAGGGGAATGAATACAACATATAATATGTTCCTTGCATGGTGGTCTTAGCTCTAGATATGTATGTAAAAAGAATTAATTCTAAGATTTCAGTAACATTTAGCATAAAGAATAGCGGTTTAAGAACAGTTGAATCCAACTCGTGTGCTCTTAAAAGATAAGTGGTTTAAATTGTTTAACAGTTTTTTGCTCCTCTACTCAAACGAGAGCACTATAGATAATGAAAATTTAATATGGCTTTGTTTGAATTTTGAAATATATTAGTATCATTATTTTAATCATTTGTTTATATAGCTATATTTTAAATAAGGTCATCTGTATCAGTCAGTGAGAGCCAGCCGCCAAAATGTCCCACTGCTGGGCTAAGGCCTCCTTTCCGTTTTTGAGGTGAAGGTATTTTTTTTTAATTGCATAGGAAGGCGGACGAGCATAATTATGTGCCACCTGATGGTAAGTAGACACCAACGCCAATAGACATTGGCATTGCAAGAAATGTTAACCATCGCTTACATCGCCATTGCGCCACCAACCTTGGGAACTAAGGTGTTATGTCCCTTGTGTCTGTAATTACACTGGCTTACTCACCCTTCAAACCGGAACACAACAATAGTAGAGTGGGTGCTACCTACCCAGATGAGCTTGCACAAAGCTCTACCACCAAGTTAACTACAAGTCTTCTACTATCTTCTTACATACTTTAGGCATTTTATGAATTAATTTATTAAAATAAACTTCATATACCTTTCACTTCAATAGTTGCTTGAAACGTTCTTAGCTTGTTGGAGACCGATTTTTCTCCCTTCTGTCGAGCACCTCCTGAATAAGATAAAAAATTATGTAGGTCCTTAGTAAAAGTAGTAGCCTTAATAAAAATTTACTAATTACATGATACTGCGCGAGTCATTAAACCATATTCACGAAGGCTATTCAGTAACAGCCTGTGAATGTCCCACTGCTGGGCTAAGGCCTCCTCACCTCTTTTAAGGAGAAGGGTTTTTGGAGCTTATTCCACCACGCTGCTCCAATGCGGGTTGGTGGAATATACATGTGACAGAATTTCAGTTAAATTAGATACATACAGCACGATGTTTTCCTTCACCGTCAAGCACGAGATGAATTATAATCAAAAATTAAGCACATGGAATCAGCGGTGCTTGCCTGGGTTTGAACCCACGATCATCGGTTAAGAATCACGCGTTCTTACCAATGGGCTATCTCGGCAAAGGCTTTTAAAAATCCGAAATTTATGTCACTTTAAATATTAATTTAATAAAAATGTTCACTTCAATAAAGCGAGATTTTCTGTTGAACACGTCAAAAATCGTTACTTTTAAAGCAATTGTTGGATAAAGTTTACCTAGTCATCGGCGTCAAATTAGAAAAACATAGATGTACGTTCCGGAAAAAAATAGTCACTAAAAATATCAAAAAGTACTTAATATGTGAATAAAAGGATTATTAAAACTCTATTATCGTTCTATTTTGTAAATCAGTTCCTTCTTTACTTAGAGGAAGCAAACTTCTGTATTACTAAGGATAATAAGAAATGTTTTTTTTTTTTGTAAAATAAATATTGAAATAAAATTGCAGCCGTCCTTATCAACAACTTAGTTAGAACTGTATGAGCAGTAAATAAAAAATTAATCCTATGTTTTTAGCTTGCTCGTTGTTCCTACTAATATGTGGCAAGGATTTATTGACAGTTATCCCACAAGATAGCATACTCATAACATTGCAATTTTTTTACGTGAATATAGTAGGAGGAACTAGTAACTATGGTGATTTTGATAAAGAGATAAAATATAAACACAACGTTTGGTAATAAAATGGTATACTGTATATTCAAAGTTTTTCCGGAACATATATTAATTAAAATATATAATTGTCTTGCTTACATTTCTGTGGAAATAGATAAATAACTTGTTTCAATGTTACAAAGTTGATGTATTTATGTTGAACTGAAAATAAACCTTTAGAACATAAACGATTAAGGACTTTAAACGGTTAATGTTAAAGTTTAATATCGTACGAAATCTAATTTAAAATTAACATTGTTTTATAAAGCAAACAAAACAACATGATTTACATGCATCAATGAAACTCAAATGTTTACAAGGGACTAATTGTGTTGCAAGTGTCTAATTAGTAACATTTGAAACCGATTTGAATCAATGTATCAAAATATTTGGTAATATGATGTAAAATTTTGTTATTTCGTTCCTGTATAATATCAGAAGTGTAATCAATTATTTTAATCACAATAGCGAATGAATAGATTGTAAAACATTACAAATATAGTACAATCACTCTGTGTAAACCAGCTTTCGCTGGCGACATTTCCGAACCCGATATGACTTAAAAACCTTCAAGAAGAGAGCGTACTTTTTCCTAAAAGGCCGGCAACGCATCTGCATGTCCTCGGATGTTGCAGATGTCAATGGACGGTGGTAGTCACTTTCCATCAGGTGAGCCTCCTACTGGTTTGCCCCCTCTAACATAAAAATAAATAAATAAATATAGTACAGTCCGTAAGTTTATTTTGATTTTCGGCCAAAGGTTTCTTGAAAGATTATATCAGAAGATATAATAATGTGGAAATGCATCCTTACTCAGGTAAAATGTGCAACTGAAGATCAATTGTTTATATTGTTTTTTTTTGTTTAATTTCAAATATGGAATATTTGTTAAAGTTAACAAACGCCAATGATTTAATGTGTGTTAAAAAACTAATAAATAATGTAACTTTGCAATTTTTAAATATAATTAGTATGGATTATTTTAGTCTGTATAATTTAAATCAGTATTTATTGGTTTATTTGGAACTATTATTCTTTTTTGGCAGCAAATGAAAATCTGCCATATGTGCTTATGAAATATTATTATGAACGAGATAAGAGTAAACTCTACTTGGTGGTAGAGCTTTGTGCAGGCTCGTCTGGGTAGGTACCAACCACTCATCAGATATTCTACCGCAAAACAGCAGTACTTGGTACTTTTGTGTTCCGGTCTGAAGGGTGAGTGAGCCAGTGTAATTTCAGTCACAAGGGACAAAAGATCTTAGTTCCCAAGGTTGGTGGCGCATTGGCGATGTAAGCGATGATAAACATCTCTTACAATGCCATTGTTTATGGGCGTTGGTGACCACTTACCATCAGTTGGCCCATAATATTCTCGTCCGCCTTACAATGGAATAAAAAAAAAGAAAAACTTCACTTTGGATTAAAATATTGAAGGCGTGAAGGAGTCACTTTTGGCGAGTGTACTAAAACTAAAGTAAGAATTGAGATAAACCAGTAGTTGGAACTAGTGTCAACAATCAACCAAAGATACAAAAGTAATACTGACTGTACGGAGCTCATGAAGGAATTCCAGATATCTTTATTCAATGTAGAAGTATTACACTTACTTATTGATTTTATAAGTCTACCACCGGTTCGGAAATAAACACCTCAGACCTGAGAAGAACCGGCGAAAGAAACTCAGCGGGATTTTTTTTTCATCTCATTTTATACAATATTTATATAATATATAATAACAATACAATAATAATATTCTTCTTTAATTGAAACAGCCTGGAGGCGATCGTTTCATTCCCAAGGTGTGCAATCATCTAAAAAGTCATTGATTGTATAATATCCTTTAGCACACAATTGAATATTTTTGAACGCTTTCTGGGATCCTGTTGTAAAAACGTATACATTGTCCCATAAAAGACCTACTAACTCTGTGTAATCTAGTAACTGTGGTTGTAAGTTTATACTTCTTCCTGGTGTTAACAATATGTACGTCACAATTTCTGGGAAAATCTTTTACGTTTTTGTACATATAACATTATCAAATATATATTGAGAAGCGACAGTCATTATTTTAATTTCTTTAAATTTACATCTTAATTAATCTTTCGGGCCCAGGTTATAAATTGCACGAACAGCCCTCTCCTGCAGTACAAAAATCGTATTTATGTCGGCTGCATTACCCCAGAGTAGAATGCCATAAGACATTATACTGTGGAAATAGCTGAAATACACTAGGCGAGCCGTTTCAATATCAGTCAACATTCTATTTTTTTTACCGCGAAAGCTGCAGAGCTGAGTCTATTTGCCAATTTATTAATATGAGGGCCCCATTGAAGCTTAGAATCTATAGTGATACCAGATAATTCTGTGGCTTCTACAGAATCTAACGGTTCCTCATTTAGAAGTACATTCGTTTTTACAAATTTCACGTTGGGAACAGTGAATTTAATACATTTTGTCTTTTTACTGTTTAACAGTAAATAATTAACATTAAACCAATGTACTATTTCAGAGAGAGCATTGTTTACCTTGTCATATATCGATAGGCGTCTTTTAATTTTAAAAATTATAGAAGTAAGAATGCAGTTTACCATTAATTATTAAAACAAATTAAGCAAATTACTTACCCGGGCTTGACACTTAATCTTCGATCGAGATTCACGTATTTGAACCTCTGGACCATCACGGCGTATTTACAGGCTATTACTATATGACTTAGATATAAAGAAATCGTATGCATGTATATATTAGGCGTGTAAGTTTGGGAGGGATCTTTGGTTTTATAACATTCTGTAACCCGCACCGTTTTCCATTTTAATTAATGCTTGTTATTTTCGATTCAAGGCTCCGTCACTTGATTTCGTAATTGAAATCTCATTACCGTTGATGAAGGGCCCGGGAGCTAAGGAATCGAATGGCAAATACGATGTGAATCGCCCTTTTTGTCTTGCCTCTAGCGTAAAGATTCAATTTGTCAGAAATTTTATATTGGATTATGGCAAAGGATTTGAGCGGCTTTTCGATTTTTTTGTTCTTATAAAAATTAGACATTTTTAAACAAAAACTTCGAACTATTGGTCAAATTTATAATTCATAAGATGAATAGGATTAACCTATTTATTTATTTAGTATCGAACTACCAACAAAAGTTACAATAGTACATCAAATAATATAAAATGTATGACAAACAAGATTAATTGTACTTTTAATTATAGGTAATTACAGTTATTAATTAATTACCAATTGAGTAAGTACACTGACTTGACCCCTCCATGTTGATATTCATTAATAAATAAATCTTTAGGGGCTAGAATAATTGGAGACTATATATAAACATAGTAGTAAGTTACTTGAAACACTACTGATCATGAGCACCTGAATATTAGCGTGCTTTGTTATTGAGCTAGCCTAGTATGTATGCGTGACAGTAATCTTATGCCGTTGTGGATCCTTGCCGCCGCTATCTATCACGTTATGAATGTATGATATGTGTTATTATAATATGAAAAATATATTTATTTCAGTAACAAAAACCTGTTTATATCTTACGATACTAATGAATTTAAGTCACACTATAAACGCTTAAGGAGGGAAAGGCACAACTGATACTGAAAATATTTCGTTTTTCAAACGATCCGCATTCTCTTACTTCTTATTATCAATTCTGCTGACATGAAGCCGACAGCCTCCGGGGATATGAACATTTTTGTCTACCTACACCTGCCCAAACGATTCAATTCCCATTCTGAAATCTTATCCAATTGAACTGTGTTTTCATTTGTTCAAAATACTGTTCGAGTATATTGACAGACGTTTCTGTTTCCATGTTTAACGTTGATTACGAAATTTGATAACGTTAGGAAGTTATAGAAGACGATACTGTTCATAATATTGGATTTCTGGTGACGTCATAGCTTTTGGAATATAATTCAAGATGACAGTTCTGTAAGAAAAAACACCAAAATCAACGCACATACGATCGTAAAATGTCAAAACGTTATATGCGACGTAGTAAAGTACGTGTAATATATTTCATATTTTTGGAACGAATTCTTTTTACGCGGCTTACGGTAGAGTGAAATTGTAGGCTGTGTCGCATAACGAAATAGCGTTATGCCTACCTAATTGCGATAAACGCATGCTACATAAATGCGATGCGTTGGAAATTCGAATTCAGTACTGCGCGAGCACTTCGGTAGGTAGAACTTTGCCGAATGTTTGAGCGAACCACCACGCCAAACGATAGAGAGTAAACTGTATAGAACGCCGGCGTAAACCTTCAAGAATAGAGCGTAGTCTTTCCTCAAAGGCCGGCAACGCACTTGCAAGTCCTCGGATGTTGCAGATGTCCATAGGCAGTGTTGGTCACTTTCCATCAGGTGAGCCACCTGCTCGTTTGCCCCCTCTTACATAAAAAAACCTATAAAACAATAAATTTAATTTAAAATATTTACCCAACGTTCTTAAATATACAAAAACTAAACTATAAAATGAATACAAAACCATATAAGGACCAATACCGCTACGGCTTACGAGTCGCACGCAAGTTCGAACCCTGGGCACACTTGTATATACAGATACAAAACATATATATATATAAATATATACAAGAATTGTTTGTATATTAGCAGCATTGCGCTGCAGTGGAGCTGATATTCTAATTCGCTTGTGTAGTTAACACCCACTCATCAAAATAATAAATCATTTAATTTATTTTAAGTGATTAATTATTGTTTTTGTTAAAGCAAATTTAATTTGATATACCGTATGTATATATATTTATACATTAAAATAATTCTATTAATTGAATATATACAAGAACCGTATGCCGAAAATACGAACAAGGACATACAAGAATTATGTAAATGAAAAATAAGTATTTCATTAATCCGTAAGTATTTTAAACTTGATCACCATCCAAAAGACCTTCAAACAAATTTATAGCTTCATTGCAATTTCGTCATTATTTTAAGGCAATAGGACTGAAATTTGTTATTTAATATAATTTGTACAGCGTAAATGTACACAGGCTGTGTTACACCCTCGTAGGCAAGCATAAATTGCCCGGCCTCGGTTACCGCATTACAAATGTGGACCATCAGCAACATGCTACGTACGAGAACAATATAGTATTACATAGATATCTTATTATTTTAAGACTTTTATATAATATAATATAATATAATATTCAATAAATATTTATGTTTTATGAATATAGGAATTTAGGAATATTTATTTGATTACTAAATAAAATTATATTTGATTATAAGGACCAACGGCTTAACGTGCTTTCCGAGGCACGGAAGTGTACACCCTTTCAATTTCCAGACTCCGAGCTGCTACTGAAAATTTTCTGACAGAAAACCCCAATAACTATTTATTAGCCCGACCTGGGTATTGAACCCAGAACCACCGAGTCTGCGACCTTATATCAAGCCACTAGACCAACGAGGCAGTTAGATGATGAGGTAAAGCATGTCAATGATATGTTACAAATCAGTAACATTCACTGCTATGCGGATGACAGCACTGTAGACGTTCTTTACACCGGCCGTAGCAATATTTCTCGGGAACACGTCGACGAGTGTCGGAACAAACTTGTGTCTGAAGTCGAGACCTTGTTAACCAAAGTCTCGGACTGGGGCCGACTAAACTTAGTCCAATTCAACCCCAATAAGACACAAGTTTGCGCGTTAACCGCTAAAAAATCTCCTTTTGTCATATCCCCTCATTTTGAGAATACTCCCCTCGCTGCCACAGCCAGTATTGGGATACTTGGCGTCGAGATTTCGAACATTGTTCAGTTCCGCGGTCAATTGGAAGCTAAAGCTAAATTGGCTTCTAAAAAGCTTGGAGTGCTCAACAAGGCGAGACAGTACTTCACGTCGGCCCATCGCCTTCAACTTTACAAGGCGCAAATTCGGCCCCACATGGAGTACTGCTCTCACCTCTGGGCGGGGGCTCCCCAGTACCAGCTTCTTCCTTTTGACCGTATTCAACGTAGAGCAGTTCGAATTGTCGACGATCAGGCTATTACTGATCGGCTTGATCCTTTGGATTTGCGTAGAGATGTAGGGTCTCTCTGCATCCTCTACCGCATATATCACGGGGAGTGTTCTGAGGAGTTGTTTGGTTTAATCCCGGCAGCTGAATTTCACCACCGGACATCGCTCCAGAACTCTAAATTCCATCCCCATCACCTCGATGTCTGGAAATCCACAACAGTGCGTTTCTTAAGGCATTTCCTGCCTCGCACAATCACTCTGTGGAACCAGCTTTCGCCGGCGATTTTTCCGAATCGATATGACTTAAGAACTTTCAAGAAGAGAGCGTACTCCTTCCTAAAAGGCCGGCAACGCATCTGCATGTCCTCGGATGTTGCAGATGTCCATGGGCGGTGGTAGTCACTTTCCATCAGGTGAGCCTCCTGCTCGTTTGCCCCCTCTATCATAAAAAAAAAAAAGATAGCTGGTAAAGTGTTCCACACCCAAACACATACAGCATTACGTATCAGACATGATGAATTAAAACACTTCGTGCGGGAAGATTCGACTTCCATACGGCGGGTGCTTACAATTTCTCGCAGTTCTGTGTTAAAAGGCTAAAGAAGGAACAAGATGAAGCAAACCATGAATATCACTAAAAAATAACTCGTAAACTAGGTAATCTTTCAAGTTACCTCGTAACAAGCTTAACCAGCTGTAATACATTCGATGCCGTACATTCATCTATATGAGATGATAGTGGCTAGTACAAAATCCAAACCGAAGTGTGCGGATTCAAGTCGGAGTATTACTAAATTTTAATATACTTGGTTTTAAATTTTAAGTTCATCTCTTGTTTGGTTTGAAACAAATTGTCAGGAAACCTGAATGTGCCTGGACAGCGAGGACTTAACTTAACTTCCAAATCTTGCCTTTAAATGTGGCTGTCGAGTATGCAGCATTTTCCAATTAAAGCTGTAACGAAAAGCTTCATCTTTTTATACAAATCATTAAACTTTAATAACCTAAAAATTTTAACAAAACAAAAACCGACTTCATAGGAAAAACAAATTAATATGCACTAAAAAGTAAAAAAATAATTGCGTATTCTTCTATAATTTGATAATTAACTTACTATTTTCTACTCATCAATATGTAGGTACGAATGTGTTGTGTGGTTGATAATTTATTTAGAATTATTGTTACTTTTGGAGTCGATGTCAGCTAAGGAAACACTATAATATACCTAGCAATAATAATACGGGAATCTATTAAAAACAAACAAAAACATACACATTACGTATACGAGTAGAAAATAGTAAGTTAATTATCAAATTATAGAAGAATACGCAATTATTTTTTTACTTTTTAGTGCATATTAATTTGTTTTTCCTATGAAGTCGGTTTTTGTTTTGTTAAATTTTTTATTTATTTTTCGATTTTTAGTGAATCTGTAGTACACTCACTAATTTGTAGAATATGGGTAGACCTACTAACAGAGAAGACAGCGCCGCTTATATTATTATTTAAATATATTAATCTAAAACAGTGAAACATAAAGAAAAATGCATTTTGGTACTTAATTAATAAATATTAGTTAATATGGTTAAACGTATGAATATAAATTAACATGTTTTGATTAAATAGATTTAGTTGGTGGGGTAATTAAGTTGGGCAGCCATAACATAACCAAATAGTTATTTCTAGTAATCATTAAATAAACTGTATGTTTATAGATGTTGTGTTATACCATTCTTCACCATAAAATATGACGGAATGTCTGTATATTAAAAAAAGGGGAAGTATCTATATTATCCTAACTAATATTATAAATGCGAAAGTAAGTTTGCTTGTGACGCTTTCAGGTCTAAACCACTAAGCCGATTTAAAAAATTCTTTCACCAATGGAAAGCTACATTATCAAGGAGTAACATAGGCTACATTTAGTCCCCATATTCCCACGGGAACGGGAACTACGCGGGTGAAACCGCGGGAAAAACACTAGTAATCAATATATAAATATACATAAATATAACATGTATATAAGAGTACTTATACGATTCTATATATATATATGTATAATTTTCAAAATTGATCTCAACTTTTAGGAGATGTTCAAATATGTTTCAATTACAAACATATACATATATACTAATGCTTACATGCATAACTCATATTATAGAGAGGAAAGATTTGAGTTTTGTTTAATTTTTTATTACGATTTAAATCAAAAACTACTCGACCGATTTTAAAAATTCTTTCACCCTTAGAAAGCTACGTCTTTACCGAGTAACACAAGCTATATTATATTTTCAAGATCTTATAGATCCCTACTTAAAATGGAGCAATGTAACCCAACGTATCAAACTGTTGCCTTTAAAAGTTATTATTTCGCGTGCGCTGCGAAAACTATTGACGGTATATAAAGAAGTGTTTTATACAATAGTACTACAATTACTTGATCATAACGATGTTATGGTAGGTGAATGAAAAATCTAGATAGCCTATAAAAGATTCGGCCGTGTGTCGTTAGTTTGCTACTAAGAATTGTAGATTTCCGTTACTTTGTCATGGATCCTATAATCAGAATCCAACGAAACTGTCATCAAACAACCCTTGAAGTACACTCTTTCTAATAAAAAAAAAATATCAAAATCGGTTGAATAGATATCGAGTTATTCGTCCATTTGTCGCGCACATACCTCATGCAAATTTACGACTTATATGGTTTTCTCATGGATTCCACTGTCAAAACTGAACCAAAAAAAAATGGGACCAATGGGAAAGCACCAGCTTTCAAATAAAAAAAAATCATCGAAATCGATTCATCCAGTCGAAAGTTATGAGGTAACAACACCAAAAAAAAAAAAAACATACAGACGAATTGATAACCTCCTCCTTTTTTTGAAGTCGGTTAAAAAAGGCTTTACGTTCAAGTGCCATAAGGTGCAATTTGCTTTATACGAAATGTAAAAATCACTTTCTTGTAGAAAGTAAACACTAAAGATATAAGAAAACAAAATATGTTGTTAAGATCACGTATCAAACCGTAACGTTTCCACTCATAACATGCAAATTCAAGAGCTGTAAGTGAAAAAAATGCCCTTCTTAATGAAATATTCAGGAGGCCGCGAGGCAGTCATATCGAAGTGTGTACCATAGAATATAGAAATATATACAAATATATCACGTTTAAATTATAACGTATATATTTTTATTTTTTATTATTTGTCATTTCTATTTATTTATATAATCTAAATGTTTTACATGACCACATAGACTGAGAATTTTGTGTGACATTGGCAATTTATAAGTTTTGAATCTATAGATGACATAATTATTGGTAACAAAAAGATCCTTTAGATATATTTTTATAATGATTATATAAAAGAAACGTTAATTGTATTCAACGTCACTAAAAGAATTAAAATAATTTTTCGAACCGTTTACACTCGCAGTTTTTACTAAGGGAAATATATTTATATATTCATATAAATATAATATATATCCAGTTTACCACTCCAACCACGTGACTTAAGAAAAACTTTTTTTGCCTTAAAAGCGTTTTACTTAAACGTTACACACATGAATGTACTCAATTTCAAGCCTTTTATATAATTTTCATCATAGTCAAAGTTTGACTTTAAATACTTAAATATCATACTAGTACATTCGCTTTTTTCTTCCTATCATCATTAAAAACTTCTTTGTCTGTTTCACACAAATGAAGGCATAGACTTAATTTGTCTCGATTACATCTTTCTCGGGAATTAATCTGCAAGCGAAAACAATTAAAAATTGTTTTAGTCTTTTTTGAGATAATCTCGAATGGACAGGCAAGGCAGCATTTTCATTTATAAAGTTAAATTACTGAGTTAAGACATTTATTTAATTTAATGAATTATTTTATCAACAATCTATTAACCTACTAAATGTAAAAGTTGTTTGGATAAAAGAAAGCATCGATTCTAACAGTATTTCAGACATAGGTCACTTATATCGTATATAAGGTTTAAATAATAATTCATATTAATTCCTTCTATAAGTTCCTTACGGCCGAATACTGAAACGTCATTCAAATATGATTGGGACTTAATTATTTGGAACGTCATTAATTTCAAAATTTAGTATGCACAATTTTGAAATTAATGACGTTCCAAATAATTAAGTCCCACTTCATTTTGAATGACGTTTCAGTATTCGGCCGATTCTGTCTCTTATCTCTATAAGCTTCTCTTAAAAACAGTTGTTTTATTAAAAATTGTGTATTGTAAAGTTTACTTAAATAATAAAGAATTTGATTTTATTTAATTAATTGGTTTTTATACACTTTAATTTGCGAAAAACTAAGAGAGCAGATCCCATTTACTTGTACCATAAACAAAACACAAAGCTAAACAGTCAGTTAGCAGCATCGATTAAGTACGACAGAAAGAAAATTAATGAAAATTTATACGAACGATAAATTTTAACATCAGGAGCGGAACTTGGCGAAACTCCCTCCATAGCTCAAGAGCCTCGCCAACTCCGACTGTTATCAGTTGTCATACAGTCCGACGGAGTTTAACTTAGTTTTTATATAACTTCGTTTTGGAAACTTCTGACGATTATGGCCTTATAAGAACTTATATTAGAGGAAATCGGACGTTATCTGATAATTTAATCTGTGCTTGTGAAATGTACTGTTAAGTGTTGATTGCGATTATGAATGTTAGTTGGTAAGAATTATCATTGTAAGTTATTTCTTCTTCATAAAAACACAGAGACACAGAGACGTTACCGAGTTTATGCTATCAGGCAATTTTTAACGAAGACATTTTTTGACAATTTCAAAAGCACTTACGATTCTGTATAAGTATACAGATGATAAAAGAGGCTTTTAGTGAGCTAGGATTCGTTGATCTTTATGGAGTATCATTAAATTGTATATTATTATTCAATGTACGTATTACTTCTAAAAAATAACTAATGGATGCTGTCCGTAGAATCTTTATAGCTTTACAATTAAAATGACTGTAAAATGACTTTATATGAGTCTATTTCTATGAAGTATAATATTTTGTAATTAAATAACAACGAAAAACAAGATGCTGTCTACTTAATATTGATTTCTAAATGACGTTTCAATGTTTTTTAAACAAAAAACAAAATAACAAATCAAAGTAAATTCCACAAAAAGGCCGCATCAGTATACCCGTGGATCCGCATTCATTCGCGGCATTACGCCCAACGACTGTGACATAAAGAAAAAAACAGTTGAAAAAAAAAAAACAAAATGGCCGGGCGAAGGCGGATTTGCCGCGCCATTAATTCGCGCTCCATTTTAAAAGTCGAATTAACATT
Organism: Nymphalis c-album; assembly: GCA_963151315.1. Taxonomy (NCBI): domain Eukaryota; kingdom Metazoa; phylum Arthropoda; class Insecta; order Lepidoptera; family Nymphalidae; genus Nymphalis; species Nymphalis c-album. The sequence continues at coordinate 10,801,801 of OY720604.1, forward strand.
TAATGTGGTTAAGCGTATCTCGGGCTGGATCTGGCCTATGAATATTAAAATATATCGATCATAATTAATCGGGAGGACGCTTCCTTGTGGATGACGTTACACCGTCACTCGAAGACGTCAATAATATTTTTTTAATACTAATGGAATTATTTTTTTGGATATAGAAAATCTATTTGATGATTCCATTACGTCTTGTCATCCTCCTCCTCCCTCCTCATTAACCTCAACATAATATATGAGACAATATGGTTGCTTGTTACCAATAACGTTGACAATTCTTAATGTTTTAGAGCAGATGCAGGTTAACAAATATTTATTTAACATTTTGTATAATATAACATTTGAATGCAGTCATATTATTTTTTTGAAGTAGGACGTATTCACTTGTTTTCACTGCCACAATAAAACTGTTGACTTAAAAAAATTATAACATCCGTCTCGCGTTAAATACGTCCACAATAGTACAATGACACGGTGCTATTTTCATTTTTAGGGAAAGTAAGAGAATTTATGCGTTTCTATGAGAATTTTTTTGTAGATAATTTTGGGTCACACTATTATGAAGTTTTTGGTCTTCCGCCTGGATCTTATCCGTCATATATGATTGTCATCCTAATACATTAACGGCCGAATACTGAAACGTCATTCAAATATGAAGTGGAACTTAATTATTTGAAACGCCGTTAATTTAAAATTTCGCATACTAAATTTGAAATTAATGACGTTCCAAATAATTAATGTTTTAAATACACACAATATATTTTTTTATTATATAATAATGCAATGTTTACTATTATCTTGTGTTTTTAACATAAATTTCATAGTTGCATATAATATACTACTTTAATAAAATCATAAATATTTACTTTACGAGCCGGTTGGTGTGGTTGGTAAGATACTTACCTTGCTCGCCGCATGCTGTGTGTTCGATTCCCACACAATGTGTGTGACTGTGTGTGACTCAGGACAAACAGGCATGAAAGTGTCTGTTTGTCCTGAGTCTCGGTGTAATTATCTATATAAGTTTGTATTTACAAAAGAAAAAATAGTAAATGTAAGTATATCAGTTGTCTGGTTTCCATACTACGACCTCAGCTTCGCTTAGATTCAGATGGCCTTGTGTGAATAATGTCCCAGGATATTATTATTATATATCAGTAGCACGTTCCAATTATTTGAAGTAAAAATGAAAGCTACATAATTAATATTATAAAAAAAACGTTTTATTAATCTAATAAAACGAATTGAATTTCAGATAAAACACTATTTTTGTAATAGTATGTCACTAGTACCCAACGTTAAATGACTGAGTAATATTGTTAACAATATATAAGAATACGTTTCGGTGTGACTGAGATCCATTCGCAATAAACTCCCAATCAGAACGCAAACCGATTGACGCGATAGTGGGCGTGTAATTTTTTCCTTATTTATTAGTAACGTCTTCTGAATACGCGGATAACGACAAGGTAATGCCTCCTAATTGCTTGTTAAACGATTATCCTCTTAGGGATTTATCATTATCGATGCTATTAAGCGAAGCTGAAGGACTTTGAATTTTTACTTTTTTATTTTAGTAATAATATTATAAAAATATACCAATACTGGATTATATTTAGTTAAAAAAAATTAAGAACATTAAAATTTATTGCTGCTTGCCCGGATTTTAACTCGAAATCATCTGTTAAAATTCAAATGTCTCTACCAAGCCATCTTGGTTCTTACTAGCATTTCAGTATACTTGACAAAAATAACTGATTGCGTTAAAAGCGTTTTAATAAAGTAACGTTCACATTTATCTCGTTCAAAAAATAATTATAAACATAAGTACTAACAATATGCACGTTTATAAAAAAATTAAAGCATAATTTAAAATAGGTATCTTGTTTAACTCCATACGACACGCGTGTATGAAATTTACGAATAGTAAAACTTTGTTCAAAAGGTCCTCATTTATAAAGCTTAAGTCACACTTATAGCAAGCGAAATAACGAACTTCACTATCGATTATTTAGCTTTACTGGTAATGCAGATTGCAGTTATGATTTATTTTATGTTCGATGAATGATGAATAGAAGAGTTAAAAATATAAATTTAAATTTGGAATCAGTTCCTTAAAAGGATGTAATCTACGTTTCGATTAATGCAATGGTATGTCAAACAATATTTTCAAGTGAAGCTTTTGAAATAAGTTGATATTCATATTATGAGCGAGCACAGACTAAGTAACTAGGCCAATTATTTTAGTATTCAGATAAATCCATGATCAAAAAGGATGATAGTTTCGAATTCAGCATCTAGTTTTGCTCGCTTGTACTAATATTTCCAATCAAGTAAAATAAACTTTATTCAAGAAGGCACTTTTGAACCTTCAATAAAATGAATACGATTGAATTAACTAGCTAGCTGCTGAGTGTAGATTCTATTGAAAATAACTATTACATTGAATATACGTACACCAAGTAAGATAGAGTTTTGTGCAAGGTCATCTGGGTAGGCACCACCCACTTATCAGATATTCTACCCCAAAACAGCAGTACTTGGTATTGTTGTTGCTTTGAAGGGTGGGTAAGCCAGTGTAATTACATGCACAAGGGACATAACATCTTAGTGCCCAAAGTTGGTGGCGCATTGGTGATAAGCGATGGAAAAATCTCGATGTTTAAAACCCATATATTTATGTTTTTATTAAATAGTCTTGCTTCTAGAAATATTATGGATGAATTTATATAGTATAAATATTTATCTAAACGTAGCTTATTATGTCATTACATCATCATCAAGCTTTCGAGTACAAACTTTAATCAAATCCTTATAAGCCAAGCTTATTTGTCACGTATTATCAACAACTTGTTGAGCATTGATCACCGTATCAAAAGCCAATTTACGGAGATGTTAGCCATATCAAGGGGCCATTACAGGCAAGCCGTCGATCTACGTTTAATTCCATCAACGGATTACCTTTACGTAATTTTTAGCCGCTGATAGTTGAGCTTTAAGCGATAATATATTGTGTTTTAACTTTGATGTAATATATAAACAAAATATGCTTAGGTACTTAAATACTGGGGAAAAGCAGAAACGTCATTTTTTTTGTTTAACGTAAACGCTTATTGCTGCTATGTTATTTAACAAGGAATAAATTATAATGTATCTAATGTGTTTTTTACGAAATCACTTAAATTACTGTTACGTATTAAAGCCTATTATGTAGATGAAACGTCGTCGACAGTCATTAAAATGAAGATTTACCTAGCTGCTACAATCCCAACTAACCAAGTTACTCTCTCGGGACCCATGGGCGATGGGGTTCTAAAAGCCCCTGAAATATATACAAGAGATACCGTTTGGATATAAAATTAAGTAGTTATTATTTGAATATATTTTTTTTATAGAATAGGAAGGCGGGCGAGCTTATGGACCACCTGAATGTAAGTGGTTACCAACGCTCACAGACATTGGCATTGTAAGAAATGTTATCCATCGCTTACATCGCCAATGCGCCATCAACCTTGGGAACTAAGATGTTATGTCCCTTGTGCCTGTAATTACACTGGCACACTCACCTTTCAAACCGGAACATAACAATACAAAGTACTGCTGTTTTGCGGTAGAATATCTGATGAGTGGGTGGTACCTACCCAGACGAGCTAGCACAAAGCTCTAACACCTAGAAAATAGATATATATATAAAGGCTATTTGTATATCCTTCATTTTAAGCTTGTATGTGTAATTTTCACATTTAATTTTTAAAATTACATTTGATATGGTGATTTCTATATTTTTTGTATAGATATATATATATACAAAAAATATAGAAATCACATATCATATATATATATATATATATATATATATATATATATATATATATATATATCTATACAAAAAATATAGAAATCACCATATCAAATGTAATTTTTAAGATTAAATGTGAAAATTACACGTACCAGTTTAAAATGAAGGATATTTCTTAAACCTGTTATATCTTTAGGTCTGTTAAGGACCAAGTTAATAATTTTAAAACCCAAACTGCCATCGGCGTTTTACGTCCAAGAACTTCAATTAGCACCATTTGACATAACGGGAAGTTATTCTTATAATGATGACAGTAAATACCGTTTATCGAATATTTATGAGTTAAAAAAAAAACTTAATAACAGCTGTGATGGTGTCGAGAAATGGTGTAATTTGCAGCAAGGTATGTCGCCTCGACTTCAAACGAGCTTGAAGGTTTTATGCTGGTTATGTATTGAAAATGATAAATATACAAGTATGGTAATACAATCAATATCCCGCTCTAGGCGATAATTTCGCACCTAACATCAATTCTTTAACCATTATAGAATGCTTGCGTCATTTTTTTACACTTTCAATGCATTACATTTTAAAGGAGCTTTAATGCTCTGCTGGTTATTAAAAGTAAATAATAATTAAATAAATTCATTGGTAAATGAAAATAGTTCCGCGAGATTTCATTAAAATCGAATAACTTGCATCGGAATAGATGTTGTTTAAAATTCTTAAGCTTAATACATTACAATTTTAATAAAGAAAATTCATTTTTCTTTAATAATTGTGCTATGGGAGCGAAGATAATGTTCGTTGCTTGTTTGTAAATATTCGATAATAATTTATAAAATATTTATATATGAATAATTAATTTGTATATATATTTTTATTTAAAATATTATTATATCGAGCAGATTGGCGTGGTTGGTAAGATACTTGCCCTTCACGTCGTGGGTTCGATTCCCACCCAGGACAGGCATTTGTGTTCATGAACATGTCTATTTGTCCCGTGTCTGGGAATAATTATCTATATAAGTATGTATTTAAAAAAGAAAAGTAGTATCATATTTAGTATATCAGTTGTCTGGTTTCCATAGTTCGAGCTCTGCTTAGTTTGGGATCAGATGGCCGTGTGTGAAGAACGTTCCAGCATATTAATTTTATTTATTTATTTATCCTAAAATCGTAAAAAAATAATATCGTAAGCACTGGTATGAATATTGTATAGTTGTAATATTCTGACCAAGTTTGATAAGAAAGAAAATATCATGATACCAATATCACCACTTTTAGATTCCACCCGTATTTTAATTTAATATTTGAAACAAAATTATCATCTCGGACTTTTTTGTGAGTAATCATGAGCACTATCAATATAAAGTACACTAGCAGTTCACCCGCGGCTTTGCCCGCGACACAATAAAAAATAAGAAAATATGTTAATTATGGTCTATTTTAGCTGTGAAAACAGTAAATAAATCAGTGTTAATAAATTCTCATTCATTGCATAATAAATACGACTCATTAATGTTTGACTTTCGGACACCTTGAGTTCGATTTCGCATTTCTGAAAAAAACTTTTATATAAGTCTGGACATATTATTTAGCAGTGTTTTACACTCTCGTGTCTCGGAAAACACGTAAAGCCTTTAATCGTGTGTCTGATATCTCTCCACTCGTGTCGGATTACCGTTCTATTTAACAAGATAAGAAATAGAGAGTAGTGTGTTTTCGCTTACACTCTAGCTGTATATGCACAGGAGTTATCCTGTGCAGTTCGCTTTTGTCTGGCGGCTGAATGCGAGGGAAATTAGGTCAGGGGATATTATTATTAACCAAATTGTATATCGAGAAATGTTCGACAGATTTCGAGGAATTCAGCTTCCATTACACGAACGGACGTGTCATAATTTACGTTTCCGACTACGCAGTTAAATAATTAAATAAATGATATCGTAAATGCGAAAGTGAATTGATTTGTTACGATTTCACGACTTAACTATTCAGCCACCCATCATTGAATTTTGTTTACACGTTGCTATGGTTACAGAAAAAGAAATATGTTACATAACACCTGATCCCAATGCCCTTAACACGTGGGTGAAACCGCGGACGGAAGCTAGTAAGATGTGGTTTTTGTTTAACGTGTTTTAAGTGTTTTACTTGGTGGTAGAGCTTTGTGCAAGCTCGTCTGGGTAGGTACCACCCACTCATCAGATATTCTACCGCAAAACAGCAGTACTTGTTATTGTTGTGTTCCGGTTTAAAGGGTGAGTGAGAAATTGTAATTACAGGCACAAGGGACATAACATCTTAGTTCCCAAGGTTGGTGGCGCATTGGCGATGTAAGTGATTGCTAATATCTCTTATAATGCCATGTATATGGGCGTCGGTGATCACTTACCATCAGGTGGCCCACACGCTCGTCCGCCTTCCTATGCAATGAAAACGAAAAAAAAAGTGAAACCTAATTATATGACCCATTAGTGTCTGAAATACTTGGAAAAAAGTATTTCATGCTTTGTCATTATCTATGGAGGCGAAAACTTACTATGTCCTGTCTCATTACCTATGTAAACTAAAAAGGACAACTTAAAACGCTAAGGCTTATTATTCTTCCTCTATAATATGAAAAATAACTCTTAAAAAAGAAAAAGAACAATAATCGTTAACATTGATAAATAGTATCAATTACAATCAAAAATCGAATAATCGTTCGTTATTAAACTCGATTCAGGTATTTTAATTTGCTTACCGGCTCACCCCACAAACCTCCCTTTGTGAGGCCAATAACGTAAGTATTTTACATCAAAGGCGGGGTAACAGTTCGAACGAAAAAGGTAATTTTGTTTACAGATGTTATTCTACCAATAAATAAGTTACCGATAAACATTACTGGGCAAAGAGTTTTTGATTGGCTTTCACGTTTGAATGCTTTGGGTATTTTTTTTGTATATTTTCTTTTAACATTCACTAAGGGGACCTTGGTGTGTTTAATGAGACATTATTTACTGTTTAGAATACACTAGCTGTGCCCGCGGCTTTGTATCATAAGAGTATTATATTCATTTATATAACATACATACTATACGCGCAGAATGTCACAAAGCACAAGATCTGTAGCGCTTTCATGCTAACTTTATATAATACTGTTTATTCAAGCTGAAATAAGAATTCAGATAATTCAATGTGATATTATTAAGTTGCATTTGGTAAAGAAATTATTAAAATCAGTTCAGTAGTTTCAACATTTATCGATTACAAACAAACCAATCTACCATCTTTATATTATTAAGTATTGATTTTTTTATAAAATATTATAATCAAAGTTTTGTCTTTTAATAAGTGAATAACCGGCATAATTTATTAGTCCTTTGCTGAAACATTTTATTGAGTTTGAATTATCGAGGCACTGCATCCGGTAGTCTCGCTCAGGCAAGCGATCTGCCTCTGTAATGCACCACTTCCGGAGTGGGCCTAACGACGTTGTAGAAACTCAGCATAACTGGGCAGTTTATTTTGGAGACAGTGCATTCTATAGAAAACAATATTAGATTTTATTTTTTGTTTATTCAAGAGATGTTTTTCCCATCCCAACCCGAGAAACATATATAACAGAGGATGTTGCCTATTGCGAGTGAGCCAGTGTAATTATAGGCACAAGGGACATAACATTTTAACGTGGCGAAATGGTAATGTAAGCGATGGTTAACATTTCTTACAATACCAATATCTATGGGCGTAGGCGAACACTTACCATCGAATCAAGATAGTGCGATTCATAGAACTGACAGATTAAATCAACGCCATCTATCGTTATGAAGCCGTATTAATATTATACTCTATTATACAATCTTATTATTAAAATTACCAAAATTTACTTTACTAAGATAAAAATATGTTTCATAATTACATTACGAACATATTTATATTCGTAGAATATTAAACAAAACTCATTTCAAAAAGTTCGGTTAACTTCGAGGTTCTTATCATATAAATCCAATGCCTCGAGTGTATTACGAAGAAGTTTCGCACTCGACTAAGAAATGAATACGAAATATGACTTCAATTTGGGCAATAGATCTTTTGTTAAACATTTATGCTATTATTTGATGTAAGTTAAGCGTGTTTTGTACTATTGTTTCATACTTTATGCCAATAGATTATTTATTGGCATATTGATTTTTTTTTTAATTGATATTTAGTTAATAAACTATTGTAATGTCAATAAATTGTATTGGAATAACAGTACAAAATGACGGAGCGGCCTTAAAATGCTGCCAGCATTTGTACCTTTTTTCGTTCAGCTTTGTTTAAATATTTTGTACCTAAATCATTAACAAAAATATGGTTGTCTGTAGTCGGTTTACGGGCGATAGTTTAACGTGACAACGTCATAACAGATAGATGCGGCGCAAGCGTAGCGTAACGGGACAATGAGCGTAACTGAACAATGAGCGTAACGGGACAATGAGTCATCCTTTTTCATGCATGCAGCCAGCGTTCATCGATTTATTAGACGTTGTTACGTCAAAATAAAGTTTAAAATGGCTGGTCATCTTGACGTCAATGTCATTTATAATTTCCGGCATTATAAATAGATAATAGGAAATTATATGAAGATCTTAAGATCAGCATACAAATCCTATCTCGACTCGATTAAAGCTAAAATTAAGCGATGTATTACAAAATTTGATAAGAATTTAAAATATTTTAATGTAACATCTATTTGTATTCAATTGTTACAAAAAAAAAAAACAAAAAAACTTGATGAATTTAATTGTTAATCTTTACATTTAAATTTTATTTTTATTAATTGGTAACGGATTTGAACCCGCTAGTATTGGTTAAAGTTCACGTGTTCTAACCACTGGGCCATCTCGGTTTTTCGCTAACAATATAAGTCATGTAAAATATGTATTATGACGATTACGTCCTCCAGACAAATGTCTTAGCTTAGCCATGTGTGTAAAAATATATTACAGTTCTCAAACATAGGTACATACTCATAATTCAATGGCTGAAAAGTTCATGGACACAATTTTTAAGCTTTCTGAGGCATGGTGGTATTAATTTTGCTAACTTCGAAATACCAATCTGGTACTAAAAATTATTGACAATAAGTTTTTATTGGCCCGGCTCGAAGATTTAACTCAAGACTTAATAATCTGCAGCTTATTAAGCTAACCTAGTTGCTAGTAGTATATTACTATATTATAGATAGAGAGGCGTGTACAAAGGAACTGAGTAAAATCCTTATATATTTAACTTCTTAGTATAAAATGCCATGATTATCTCTTGAAGACATGTACACCCAAGACGGAAGATGAATTTAGACAAAATAATAATAATTATGTAGACTTACAATAGAGAATCTAATCAGATCTTATATAAAAATACACAGAGAAAATCAAATAAAGAAAAATAATAGAAGTAGAAGACAAAATGGTTGATTTAAAAGCGATCACAAATCAACCCAAGACCGAACCCGAATCCAAACATTTGAACGAACTGAAACGGTTTCCGTTGGTATACGAAGTGAATTGCTCTAATTTCAGTAACTCGAGCTGATAAGGGAAATTGGTCTCAATACGTTGGTGGGCTAAATGAAAAAGGTGCTTTGAAGCTGTTGGCGCAACGCCGATACCCGAGTATGCGGATAACGACGGTACTATCGGTTCTCGATTTGTATAACGTCCTTAAAATGTGTATGCTTTTATTTAAATTGTAGGTTCACATGTGATATTACTTATGTTCATTTAGTCAAGTATATCGAAGTAGTTAATTTGTTTGCAGGTAAGAATTTTGCGTTACACTTTTGTGATGTAATTAATAAATTAATTGAACGTAGGTAACGAATAACTTGGTGGCTTTTATGCAGCCCAGGTTGGTACATGATAGGTACCTAGATGGGTACCAACCTGGGCTGCATAAAATAATCTACTTTTTTATAAATATTTCTAACAGCGCCAATGTTGGTGGTGGCTACTTATCATTATGTGGCACATGAGTCCGGCTGTCCTCCAATTACATAAAAAATAACAACAATAACAAAAATCTACTGTCTCCATTGAAATCATCATTGCGAGACAACCGTCCCAAATGCAGCATTAAATTTGCGTTTAAATCACTCACTCACAGAAGATATTGTAAAAATATTAAACTATTTAAAAAACTAATGACCTATGGCGAATTTCGGTGCATTTTATTAATAGTATTATTTATGATGTCGCTCCATTTAAGCTTTAATGTTTAACAGGACGCGTCTGGAAACGGTTTTATTCCCCGATTTAATAAAATGTAGTAAAGTTGAGAGATAAAAATACATTGGACATACACGATCAAGATAACAGAGGTGGGATGCAACAAAATATTATGTTATTAATATGAACGCTACTAAAATAGATAATAAATAAATCTTAATGTATAAAAATTCAAATTTATCACAAATAATATTATTATATATTATATATGAATTTGACGCCGGTAAACTGAACTCTGAAGCATGATTAACAGAGTTAAGAGCAATAATAATTAAATAATCAGTGCTTGAATAATTCACAAATCATTAAATGCAATATTATTTATTATATTTTAAATCAAGGAAGTTGAGATCATCATGTTCTATGGATTGAATATTTTTAGCAAATGAGAATTAAAAAATGATTCTAAATTCAAATAGTAGGGCAGTAGCGAGATTAGACTGAGCGGAGACAGTTTCATTTGCTTCGACGCCGGGATCCAAAGCGCCAGCTGAGAATCATCCAGACGAAATGGACGTCCTATTGGACTATGCGAGCGCTGGACTAGGGGCAAATATTTATTCTATGTAACTGAATTATATATCTACATTCAACCGCATTTTTGGGTTTAATATATGGCTATAGGTTAATAAAATAATCAGGTTATTATAATTAAAGAGAGTTGAAATAAAGAAGAGGAGAAGGGCCTTAGCCCAGCTGTGGGACATTCACAGGCTGTTACTGAAAATAATAAAGATCGTATATTTATTAATTATTTAAATAATAATAATCACCCTTAAATGTAAATTGTGATGCTGCCTGGTAATAAACGTCCAAAAGCAAGAACAACACGTCGGTGGAAATACAAATACAAAAAACGTATAAACAATAAAGTTCATATATATTTATTTTGAAAATGTTTTATAAACTAAGAAATATATTTAAATGTAACTTAATAAATTTAAATGATACAATTACGGACCTATATTTTGGTCTGAGAATTATCCGACATCTTCACGTTAGCATTGACGGTTTTTTTTAATTATCCAAAAATAGGCCTAATTTGCATCCTTTAAAAATGTGCATTTAAAAAATCTGCGAAGACAAGAAAAATATTTGGGTTCGAATAACATAATATATTTCAAATCAGTCTTCTATCTTTTATCTATCTTCTTCATCTTATCAACTAGTCTTCAATCCTATCTGTAAATCTGTATCTGCATAATCTCTAAAAAAGTATTTGCTTAAGTTCCGATATATTATACTCGTTCGTAGTATGTCGTTCATACAATTTCCAACATTTTTATCATAAACATTTTAATTATAATGTATGTTACGATAATGTCCACAATGAACAAATATTAAAAAACATTTCGTGCACATACACGACTCCATTACAGTTTTATTACATGTATAGATGAAACATAGATAAGCGAGTTTAAAAAGCAAACATTTTTCCATACATTTACCATAAACACGCAAATTATAAATTAAAACAATTTAGATTAGTCAAAACGAGGACGAAAAGTTTATGCTATCGGGATTTGCATAATTGCATTACTGGAGTTTCATAAAAAAAAATATTATATTAAGGGACACCTGCCGACTAACTTTTGCCCCTAAAAATTATTTATTTTAAACTTCTTTCATAAATCTGGGTAAACTTGTTTACGAAGTAATTTTGTGAGCGACTCGTATTTTATGAGTATTTTTGCTTGCATTTTGTAACGACTAACAAGGAATGATCAATTATAGCCAATGTTCGGATAAATTATGTCCCAGTTTTTGCGTGTAATAAATATTAATTTCGGTTGGTTTTGGAACTCAAGGCTTTATTCTTATACTATTTTGTGTTCTATTACCTTAATAAGGCAAACGTGAATAATTTATTTAGTTCGTTAGTAAGATTAAGGGCGACAGTTCATGTCTCGCTGGCGTTTAAATCTATTTTCCAAATGCACGCCGTGTAAATAAAAAGAAAAATTGTTTTATCTTCAATATATAAGGTATATAAAGCATGTCATCAAATATTTGTTTTGAACTTTAAACATTTTTAAAGTTACTTATGAAAAAATCTCGATTTAAACAATATTCATATTTTAATAAAAAATTTCAAATGTCATGTTGTTAATATCTTAACTTACCCTGAAACCAAAACGAATGACTCCCCGCACGAATTGCTTACCAGTAACTATTAAACCAGTTCTTAATTACACTTTTAAATCAGATTTACATAATATATACATATATTTGATCCCCAAAGTGGTATTTCGCTTATATATATCTAGATTTTTTTTTATTACATAGGAAGGCGGACGTGCATATGGGCCACCTGATGGTAAGTGGTCACCAACGCCCATAGACAATGGCATTGTAAGAAATGTTAACCATCGCTTACATCGCCAATGCGCCACCAACCTTGGGAACTAAGATGTTATGTCCCTTGTGCCTGTAATTACACTGGCTCACTCAACCTTCAAACCGGAACACAACAGTACCAAGTACTGCTGTTTTGCGGTAGAATATCTGATGAGTGGGTGGTACCTACCCAGACGAGCCTGCACAAAGCTCTACCACCACATTGCACGTGATAAACAAAATACGAACCTGGATGAATGTTACAAGTTCGATTATAAAAAAAAACTTCTATTAAAAGCAACGGTTAATGGTCCAATTTCATATAAAACATAACGATCGAACGACATTTTGAACCTTTAATACATTAGCTTGAAAGAGAATAAGAAAAAATTCTAATCTTCTAAAAAGTTGTGATATTAAGTATTATAATATTCAGAAGGGCCAATTTTGTCAGAAAATTTATGATTATTTGAAAAGTGAGGCAGTATTCTAGTCCGGAAAAATAACTCACGCGCACTACGGGTTCCAGACAAATTAAGATCTAAACAAATTAAATTAAATCATAATAGTAATATTAAGATTTAATAAATTGAAATTAAAAATAGTGCTTCAACATTTTTTTTAATATTTTTTTTAGGTTAGTCGAGTGAACTTTGAACTGCAACATATATAAGCGATTCTTATAACAATCAATGCGCTGCCATCTGCAATTTCGTTTGGGATAGAAGGGAAATAATCCCTTGTGTAATTGCCTATAATCGGTTCTCGAATGAGTGCTCGATATTTGATGTTTATGTGATAACTATCGAAAACCGAAGTCATTGACAAATAATGAAGTTTCAAATAAGACTCGAACTAAAATTCACATCTAAAACAAATTAAGATTAAGAAAGAGAATATTTCGATTTATTGTAAGCTATTCTCTGCCGACTGCTAACTAGACACTGACTCCTGTCGTCGTGACGTCCTGACATTGAGAAAGCTTCAAGCGTAATTATGTAACCGATTTAAATATTGAATAAGATATTGTTTATTAATTTAATCTACTATAAAAGTTTAAATATATATGTCTGTCAGTGTGACGCTTTCATGGCTAAACCATTGATTTGATAAAATTTTGTATAAAGCCAATTTAAACTCCAAAGAGTGACACTTTTATATTTCGCTACTTTTTGTTTATAGCAACTGCTCCTCACTATAAAACTCGGACGGAAACTAATAGTAAACGATAAACAAAAATGTACCGTTAGTTCATTTATCATCATACTAATCATTAAAATATTACCAAAAAGTAAGTTTTGTTGCCGAACTACAACTAATATAAAGTTTTTGTAGGAGAGATTTCTAGGCCACAAAAATATCTACAATATTTTTTTTTAGATATCTCATTCAGAGTTAACCATTTTAATGTTTCAAAGAATCAGAAAAATAACGACATATTTATTATACAAGTATTAATTCTTATTAGCATAAATAACATATTATTAATTTTAAATGTTTAATGTAACGACTATAATATAATATAAATAAATAAATAAATAAATAAAAATCAATGTTCCTCTTGCCTGTGCAAAGTCGGACCTGGTAGCTAGTATTGACATAAAATATCATTTGAAAAAAAATTAATAATAAATTCAGTCTTTCTCGTACTACAGTGTGCGTGATACATTCGTTCCGTTATGGGTCCCATGAGCGTCGCCTTTTATCACGAGTAACGGGAGTTTAGAGGAACAATTCAGCGAGAGATAGGTCAAAAGTTACTGAGTTTTTTGGTGCCGACTGTATGCATTGTCACTTTATATTTTAATATTATCTTACGTGATATCATTTATATTTATTATATTTATATTATGAAGTTGATCGGTGAACAATTGGTGAGCCAATTGCCTGATCGTAATATGAACATAAAATATCATCGAACGATACTGCTTAAATTTTTTTTACATATTTTCTATTGATTCCATTTTCTTTTTAATATTTTAAAGTCTGCATCTGAATCTGATTGTATATTTTTTATTATTAATTATGTCTAACCTATAATATTATATAAAACCTATAGAAACTTATTTTTTGTAGGTTATGTATATTCCTCATCTATCCTCAATACAAATAAATAACATTTATGTGTCTGCAACATAAAAATATATCTATTATCAGGCTTTTTGGCTATTTACGAGTTAAATCTCCGGGCTGCTACTGAAAATTTAACTGAAACTGAAAGAAAAAACCCAAAAACTTTTTATTAGCCCGACCTGGGATTTGAACCCATGACCTCCGGTTTTGTGGCCTTGACATCTAGCCACTAGACCAATGAGGCAGTCAAATCGCTACAGTAATTATTACAATCAATGTCGCATATCACTTTCTGATATTAAGCTATCATGTTCTACGTCAAGTTAAAAGTTTGTTCTAATAAAGTAGCTACAATAGAAAACGGTAGGAATAATTAAATAGTTTAAAATGTAACTAAAACTGAAAATAAAAACATAAATTATATAAACAGTGGAAACAATTAAAAACGTTCAATGGTTGGTCGGTGCAAAGCGTTATAAATGCAGACCAGAACTGAATCACTTTTAAAACCATGAAGGAGACATTTCCACCAAGGCATAAAGCCTCGGTAACTTTATGGCTGTTACAATCCACTGCAAAATGGCGCTTTCGGGAATAACTTAGTGTAATTTAAAAACAAAAAAAACTACTATACGTTTTATTTCTACTCAGTTTTAACAATGAGACGGTATGATGAAATTTTTACTTTTACAAATCCTCATTTACTTATATGCTTATTTTAAATGTTTGGATTGAAATATTGATCTAATCTGAGAGATATTGATTTCAATAGATTGTTGGAATAGTGGCTCACCTTAAAGAATGCAGATATCAAAGTCCTGAGTCACCAAAGTCCTTGAATACGGCAGTAACAAGTTCGTATTAACATTTTGAATTTTTCGTAAAGTAATCACTAAATGTTGGAGTATTTAATAATGATATAAAATATTTATTAATATAATTAATTGAGAAGTAAATAATATATATCATTTAATTATCTTGTTTTGAATGTATTGTCTTAATTTTTAATAACGTTCGATAAAATATACACGTCATGTATATAATGTCTCAAGTACGATTTGATTACGAATACATTTAATTTAGATTTATTAGTCTATCGAAAGATAACGAACCTTTCGACATAATGACAGACATGATCTGATCACTGGGTGACTCGGAGCCCAACATGCCTAGTTCCGACGTCGGTTGCGAGAGTTTCCTTCGTCCACCTCTATTATACTTTGTCAATTTTTAAACGAACACAACACTAACACAATTGGACCACGCGAGCGTCGTACGAGGCACTTTAATTTTATATAAATACAAAAGAGTCAGAGAGAGTGAGGAAAGCAGAAAAGAGAGACGTTTAAAATGTTGACGTTTCTTAATTTCAATCACTCCCGTATTACGCGTGATATAAATGTAATTATATATGTAAGTATGAGATCACTTATTAGCACAAGTTCGCCTTTGAAACTTTTATCTCATAAAGTTTGCTGGATAAGTTAAGAAGCGTAAACTTAATAAATAATAAAAGTCACTTACCAAAACACTCACTCGAAAAATATACGAAAAAAAATAATTTGTTTCATAAGTAATACATATATTTTCAAAACAAATAATATATTCGAGTATGCATACGGTCATAACTGAGTTTACAGCAGCTGGAGCCGACTTTCTATTGCACCTAGAAGCGTCTCGAACAATCCACACGGGTACAGATGGTGGCAAATAAAATCCTCCGTTTCCCGTAGTGCAGGTGCAAAGTGCTGCGTGTGAAGGTAGATCACTAATATGAAGGAAGTGACATAAGTATCAAATAATAAGAAAAAAAACTAGTATTATAATAATAGTGCTGGCTGTCAATCTGTACATCGAACAAAATTAAAATTCATTCGTAACTTATCAATTAATAATAACTGGTGAATTTAAAGTAGCAATAAAAAAGTTTTGACTGTAAAATGTTCATAATTTATCTTGTCAGATTAATGGAATGATAACGATCAATCAATGTTAAAATAACTGTCTTTTTATACATATAATATAAATAGAAGGCCGAACCAGTTGTATATGTATGATGGTAACTGGTCATCACTGCCTATTGACATTGGCGCTAAGAAATATTAACCGTTCCTTAGGGGCAAGACCAACGTCTTAACGCGCAACAATATTATACTTTATTAATCGGTGGAAGAGCCCACCTAGGAAGATACCACTCATTCATAAAAGTTTCTGCAGCCAAATAGCAATTTTTAGTGGTCGGTTTGAGGAGTGAGTAAGCCAGTGTTAGACAGTCACGTAACATTTTAGTTACCATGATTAGTTGCGAATTAGTGATGTAAGGAATCGATAGTACTTCTTACAGCGCTAATGTCTATGGGCGGCGGTGATCACTTACAATCGGGTATAATACGACAGATGTTCCAAGCTGTGCATTTATAGGATACGTTTCTGTATAAATTCAAACATTTATTGTTTACAATAAATAAGTGTCTGTAATATCCTTCCTCGTATACCTCTTCTAAATTCTCACTCTATGGCCAGGGCTGCTTCTCGCTCGATTTGAATTTATTCCCACTACGGAACTGTTACCGAACTTCAGTGCATTTCGAAGTTTGCAATTCCCTAATGTTTGCGGAACACACGCTGTCACGGTCGGTCACAACTTAACCCGTCCCAGCTCAAGTTATTGTGGTAATTTGAAAATCTTAACTAATTAATCGAAACTTTTACCTGTCTGTGTAAAAAATAAATTTATATAAACTGTGATGTATGTTTTGTAAACTCTAGTAATTATTTTACCTATTAAACGATCTAGTGTTTTATAGTACTAATTATTATTACAAATGATGACATGAACAAACATAATATTTTAGTCCAACGTCAAAGTGAGTTTCAATATTGATTCATATTAGTCACTATCGGGTGCTTCCGCGGAAAGTTGAAAAGAATATTATAACAAGGCGATTTCGGTGCGAGAAGTTTTTCAGATCCAAAATACGTTATTATCGGATTTATATGCGTTTTCGCGTGCACCAACATGTGGTAGTAGCAGATTCTTATACTTGATGCTTTCCAAGATTGATCCACACACTAACCATTTGAATTCACTCTCCATTTGTTTAGATTCAATTAATTTTTAATAAGCTTACATAAAATATTTCAATATATTTCCTCCTCGTCCCCATCTTTCATAAGCGTCGTGAACAACAAAACATAAGCTACATGCACCCCGCTGTTATATTTCACGTTCTCCTAGACAATTTATTTTCATTTAATATCATTTTAAAGTGCATTGTTCGCGACAATTACATCTAGCTCGCAAGTTAAAACAAAGCAGTTGACGCCATAACATTTCATAATTACTGAACTGGGTACCGTGTCAACAGCCTCAACAATGAAAGCTGGTCTCCATTGTTGTGCACCGGTAAAATTGATGGATGTAGCTGTGTGTCAAATAATAGCTCGTAAATGTGTCACCGTTGGGGAAAAATTGTGATATATTTCTGTACTTGAAATCGTTCTTTTCAATATTGACACAAAGTTTAGGATTTGGAAATTTTTACGCCTATCATTTATGAGCTGATGGAAAATAGTGTTTTACATTTCTTTTCATGACTTGAATCACAAGGGCTTATATAGATATATTACTAAATATGATCTTATACTAAAATCTCAACCTTTTTTCTAGAAAATTCGTGTTTATCTTCTTATATCTAGTTCAGTTAGCTAGTTAACGTTACAGTTTACTTAATGTGTTGATTTTATTTACATTCCTTGATAATACTATTAAGTATATGCCTATTCAATTTGTTTATGAAACTGCGAAATATCTTATGTAAAATTGAAAAATAACAAATAACATTAACGCAGTATGTGCGTTGCAACAATAACAAATTTCGCTGACATAATCTTACACTGAAGTCATCTAACGCTCGAACTTTCAATTAACCCCTACGTAAGGAGGCCTAAGATGACAACACATCAAAAATTACTTACTAACTCAAAAGGCAAAAATTATAAAAAATCTTTAAGTCCGTCATTGTGCATAAATTAACAAAGGCCTGTATCAGGCAATGGAAACAAACCCCGACCCGCGAGGGTTCTTCAGCGTAATCACCGCTGCGTTTCAAGCCCACTCCGGAGCCAGTTACGCGCTAAATTTTAACATTACACCACAGACGAAAAATATGCAGTTTCATGTTCTATTTTTGAATTCAACAATAAATAACGCTCATTTGTACGAAGAGGAGCTGTTGCCTAACTAATATTTTTGTTTGTTATTTTCTTTGGTCCTGTAGCTTTTGTATAGTACTTGAGCTAAGCTACATTTTCACAATTTGTGTTCGTTTGAATTTATTACAACAGAATAAATAAAACTTTATACTTTATTTTGAAGAGCATTTTATTAGCCTAACATATGCGCAACTAATAGCAGTTGTGCATAAGTTTAAGTTATCGGTTTTAACTTCAATTTAACTATAGTTACAAGAAAAGTAAGAAGACAAGTCAGCGGTTTCTTTTTAAAATAAGTAACATAGGGGTGATAATTTTAATCTTAATCTAGGTTAATACGTTAAAATAATGCAAATAACAAAAAAATATAAAACAACAAATTATATTTCATATGAACAGGCTCACTAAACCTTTAGCTAGCACACAGGAAGGTTCTTCTCAGGTCTGAGGTGTATATTTCCGAACCGATGGTAGATTTATGACAATCAATAAGTAAGTGTAACGTTTGACTATTGAATAAATATTATTAAATATCAGGTGAGCTTCCTACTCGTATTATATATAATTATATAGCTCTAGATATAAATAAAATATGAACATAATAAAAATAAATAATTTAGTGAATTAATTACACCCTGTATACCTTACAAACAGTGCACATTATAAACAACGAGTGAAGTCTTTGAAAATTCTAATTAACGTGCGAGTCACGCGTTAACGCTGGAGTGTTCACGAGAGCGCAATTAAATTTACCTTTGAGAATTTGTATCGTTTTATTATAGTGACGTTTACTCGAATATTTGTTTAAGAGTAATACTTTGGAATCAAACAGTTAATCGGAACTGGAATAATTTGTACAGTCAGCCACGAATATATAGGAATATTTACAAAGTTTTTGATCCGTAATTTTATGTCCTCTAAGTAATGGTCTTGTTTCCAAGAATAACATCCGCAGTAAAACGATGTTTACATTTGAAATACCATATTATTCATGGTTTTTTATCAAAGCATAATAATTCTGGCTAATTGTACATGTTTCTAGTATTTATTAGTTAAACATATAATAGAGGAACTTGTTCCAGGTATCTCTTAAATCTAATGAATATTTGACTGTCCCACTTGGAACAGAAACAAAATAAAAGTTACAACCTGTACATATCGTCTACGATCCTGTACATATAGACAAAGATCTCTTCTCACCATGCTTTTTAATGCAGGTTGGTGTATACTCATAAGGCAGATTTTCATTCCACACTATATGCAGGTATTCTTACGTTGATTTCCTGTATCGCTGAGCGCGAGTCTTATTATAAATACGAGTTAAGCTCATGAAAATTGAGAGGTGCTCCCCGGCGTTGAACCCACAATCTTCGAGTATAATCCACTTGTCCTTACCACTGAACGATCTTGGCGTATATATCACGTAATAGTGTATTTTTGTACGTATATTTTATGACCACCATTTTATGCGGTCGCAGCTTAAACTATATGTAAATTCACGTTTTTGTCTGATAATACCTAGCCTTCTTCATTCTCAAAAATATCTAATAAATATTATATTATTTATATATGATGGGATCAAATGACTATTGATATTATACGTATGTACCAGGCTATCATAAAGGGTCCGTAACTATTCGGTTATCACAATAAAGCCTGACGGTGCGACCTCATCACGGAACGTAAGTCATCTTTGTTGTCACGTGTGACTATTTCGTGTCCGAATAATACAGATTAATGTGTTTGACTGAATACGTATTATATTTAAAAAAATACTCATATTTTTTTTTTTAAGTGGGACCAAAACCAATAATATAGTCTCGCCACAAAAAAAATTATAGTAGCTCATTCAATCTAAGCTTAAATTTAAAATTTATAAAAAACTTTAAACAGTATATAATATATCTACTCGTTTGAAATACTCATTGATACTATTTTAATGATCTCAAACGCGATACTTCTGCTGTATATTGGTGAGTCGATGCTGTATCCAGATAAAGCTGCAGTATCAGAATAGGATCACCATGACATTGCAATGTCATTGAAGTCACCGGATGCTGAGATTCGAATTAACCAAACCAAAAATGCTTATATTCCTTCAATACTGATGATACTTCAAGAAAATGACTGATAAATTTTTTAAACACAACTAAGAATATTCCCAATCAAGTCTCATTGAAAGACTGTGACATCAATTCCATCGCGCACGAAGTAATTTGGCAACTCTTTTCTTTGTCGCACCTCCAAAACATGGAATTCTTTACCAAATCTAGCAAATCATTCTTCGTGATTGCACTAGCCGTCGTCGCGTTTGGCCTCTACTACCACTTACCATCAGGTGGAGGAGTCAGTCATTTGCTCTCCCGGGCTATAAAAAAAAGACAAAAATGAAATCAAAATCGATCCATCAAAACAATAATGTCCTTAGTTTTCAGAACATAATATTATCATTTTATTTTTACTTGTAAATCTGCTGTTAGTTGTTATAATAAAATTAATAAATCAAGAATTTTTCGCTTCGTTGATTTTTCTTACCAATTAAGAACTTCTATTTAGCTTCCTCGGGGGGTTATTTTAACCAGCTTTTTATTCGTCTACGTTATATAAGTAGCTTTTGTGAAGTTTCAAGTTATAAAACCAAGTGCTTTTAATTGTTTGTTGATAATAATAATATTATTATTTAGTTAGATTTTTATTTTATGCACAAATATTAATCCTCGATTTTTGGCAAATTAAAAGATAGCATACGGTGCAAATCATGGTCTTATATATAGGTCAACGGTTGTTGTGACAATCTCTCAGGAGATGTTTTTCTCATAGACTACATCAGGAGCATATTTATGGGGATAAAGATTTATGGCGCGACATAAAATAATAAATAATAGTTATCATTATATCATTATTAATCAATCTTCAAATGCACCCAACTCATTGCCTACCTACCATTACCACGCATCGGATTCCAGTGAATCGTTTGTGGCTATGTATTCGTTACACTTCTGCTTCCGGTCCTCAGAACAATTGATACGCGGACCTAAACAATCACGTATACACGATACCTCATACAGGTATCACACACACAGATCATTATCAAGTCCAACGTACGAGAAAATCAGTTATGACATGCGACGCCAATAAAACTCCACGATAGCGTTTGCTATTATATAATTGTTTTAACGACGGGTTGCGGTAACTCAGCTTGTCTAATACCTAGCTTATAAGACCTTACACATCGAGGTCACGTGCAGTGTCGGGTCAATCAATGTTCTTGGCGTTTTTGACAAGAAATTATTTATTGATGTAGGAGCTGATATCAGTCGAAAGAACATCATATATTATGATTCCCATCTATAATGTATCTTCTTCTTCCTCGTGTGCTTCATTACTGAAGGTCGCGCTTGTCCTGGAATGCTTTCACCGATGTCTCGACTAGCTTCCTCCACCCCATCTGTCTTCGGCTTGTCTCAGGGCAGCTGGAATATTGAGTCCCGTTATATTTTTAATCTGGTCGGACCAGCGGGTAGGTAATCGACCGCGTGATCTTTTGCCTAATGTATATGTATATGTCCTTTTAATCCGAAACGCAAATACTTCTTCAAAGAACGCGATAAGAGAACACAAGATCCAAATAATCATAAAGAACAGATAGCGTTTGTCGGTTTTAGTCAAACCTATTGTTGCTTATGATTATGGATTCTTCTTCGTTCTTCGCTTAAAGCTCATTGGTGTGGTATTCCCGGCTACACTTTACATTCCAATAAACGATTTGTACGCGGAATCGAATTAATTCCACACGAATGAAGACGTAAAACATCTATAATTGTATTAAACTTCGCGTATAGATTTAACTTTTAAAATAATTGTTCTCTTGATTTTCAACGGAATCCAGATTATATAACATTTACTTTGTAAATATGAAATATAAAAGTGAGCAATTATAAGATATTTGTACAATTTTGTTGTTTTTTAAATATAATTAGGTTTATCTGTGGCACTTTTAATCTGTGCAACACGTGACGCCTAAAGGTCCCCTAACGAGGGACAGACGTGATCGCGGGAAGCTTTCACGATTCAGTATTATTTACCGAATGTCCTCCGAGTGTATAAAAACCGTAATAACGTAACGATGT